>CM057339.1:267180170-268380170 GCA_030015575.1 Agapanthus africanus
AACAAACATGTGTTGAATGTTATATAAGCAGTCCAAGACACGTGGCAAGAATCCGAGCGCCTAACTCCCTAGCACGACCGGCATGATCGGCCCCGGGCCCGACGCCGATGGTCCCCCTATGGGCAAAAGCCCCCATGCTTTTCCCACATGACCCTTGGCCTACCCCCTTAACCCTTATTCTGTTTGATTTTCCTGCATTTATCCAGAGAGTGTAAATTCACTCTTTAATTCAATTTTTGATGCATTTTTAATGCTCTCTTCAATCCTTAAACCCTAATTCCATCCTATGAATACAACATCATACCCTAGACCTCTTCATTCTGAAATCTATTGTCAAAAATCCTCAAAATTTTCCAAGTCAAAGAAGATTATAAGTGGAGTTAGCACTAAGTCAAGTTCCGGCGAGGATTCGAGACGATTCCGACGACCCCACGACTCCACGAAGCCACCAACCTTTTCCTAAACCTCCCCTCTTCTCTAAACTAGTAAGTCCCCTCTCTTCTCCTCTTCTCCTAATTTAAAAAGTTCTCTTTTCAAAACTCGTCGGAAGTGGAGTTATTCCGACATTCGTTTCTAAACTCGTTAAAAACGCCATCTTTCTTAATAACCAATCATTCATATCATTATACCTTTTTTAATAATCATGAAAAAAATATTGAGAACAAGTTTCATCTTAAAATATCATGTTATATAACTTTTATTTGCATTTTTCATTTGAATATCACAAACATTACATATGATATCTTTTAAGTATTTTGCTTAGCATACCTTTAGAAAACCTCACGAGATAATGACCTACCTCTCACATACATACATCTTGACATAGCACAATTCGCTTGAAAACAATATCTTATGGCAAATGCGACTTTTCAATTAAATACCTTAAACTATTAAAAACCGTATTTCTTTAAATTGTCTGACTACATTCCTTGCGATTATGCCTCTACAATCCATTTTGGGGAACCCGATCGGGATGGTGCGGGTTAACACACATCCTCGGGACTAGTAGAGCGAGATGCAGACCTCCTCACGGAGCATACGATCTCGATGGAATTTTTATACAATTCTAAAAAAAAACGAGGATTTCTATTTAATAATAAAGAGTTATCTTTTAATAAATATATAAACATTATCAAAAAACATATTTTAAAGATATTATTAAATTCCACGTTTTCCAAACAAAATGATAGAATTTCAAGTTTCATGAAAATACCATCAAGAATCCATACAAATTAACTTTACACTAAAATACCATGAACTATTCAAGCGAGGTATTTATTCACTAGAATACCTTACTTTTAAAAATTATATCCGTGAAAACCCTAAATACGATAAATAAATACTTGAGATTTATTTTGAAAGTATACTAAAAATATTTTTCATAAAACCCCCTCAAGTTATATTAAATTTACATTAAGGACCCTAGTAAATATAGGTTTAAGAGGGACCAATTTTTTTGAGCCTCAGGGAGCCGGAGAAAGTGGGTGCTTGCTTATTTAATCTAGAAAACTAAAATGGGGTTATCAATGGTAATTTTTTTGGAAAAAAACACAAATCCTGCCGTCCATTTGCAGCAGTTACCGATAACTCCTAAACCTAATTCAGAATCAAAATCTGTTTAAGTGTCCGACTCAATCTGAGTCTCAGTCTAATCTGAATACAATCCAAATATGAATCCAACCATATATCTAATTCAACATAAATCCAATGTATCAAACATAAACACTTTAACATGAATACCGAACAATACGAACATGCAACATGACTTGACTTGACCGATCCATGGCTATATCTTGAACTTGACTACATGACTATCCGTTTACATCCGAACCGTTTACATGAACAATTTATACCATAATTTCGGCAAGTCTTATACTACAACTCATTAAAATCAATACAATAAGTATTACAGGGTTTAACTGGGTAGATTGGTACCGAATGTATTTGAAGTGGAATGAGACGGTCACTATAATACAACTAACCTGAATATCCGTGCCGTTGCCCCGTAGGTTTAACGGGGCCTTGTACTCCATATGCTCTAGAACACGGAGCAAGTTGGACCCCTCTCATATACACTGATCTATTCTGTACTAAGCTACGAACAACTAAGTTAGTATAACAAAAACTGATATATTAACAGACCTATTTCTTTTACTTGATCTATCTATCTTTTGGGACTTACCGAGCGATTGTTTTCTGACGACATTCCTATTTCTTTTTTTTTGGAATGTTGTCAGGAGGACCTGACTCTCGGGAGATCAAGCCCAGCCAGGAAGATTTGGAGCAGTTTGCTGAGGAGCCAGAGTTCTAGATCCTACTTGTACTTACTTTACTTCAATTCATATGTCATTATTTAGGCATCGCTTTCCATTATTGTATTTTACGTTCCAGTTGTATGTAAAAAATGAATATAAATAAAAAGTTGTTGTTTTATTAAATCTTTTGTTATTCTTGTGTTATTCACTTATATTGTTTATTTACACTTAACGTGTTTACTTCTGAGTAAATACGTCGCGTCCCTGCCACGTCCTCTTCTCCGGACATTGGGAAGCGGGGCGTGACATTCGCTATGGCTGAAACCGCACGGCTTTTTCCTTCGGAGTGAACCTAACCCGACCAGGGGCCACTTCCCAGAAGGTCAAGCTCGCCTTTTGTATGTTCCCTCCTCTTTTCTACTTCTTACTCTCCCTAAAATAAAAACCCTAATTAAAAATCCTAATTAAATAAGATCACTAGTAACTAATAACTATAATGTATAATGTCATATCTAAATACTTTCTTTTAATTGATGCATCATTAAAGTATTGGTTGCTTCATGCCATGACAAACTATAACGCCCCACACTCTAGTACAGATGGTATTGTCTGCTCTGAACGAAACAACACAGTTTTGTCTTTCGAAATGAACCAGACCCGACCAGGGACCACTTCCCAGGAGGTCATCCAGCCCAGGACTTCCCTGGTCCGAACATGCTTAACCACGGAGTTCTTAAGCTCCTGTAGTGTCGATTCACTTAACATGCGCCTCTGTAATTGAGAGCGGTATCATTACATTTATAATGCATTTTGGCTCTCTTTCGGAATGTGTTCTGAAAATTCCCTATTGCTCTACTGTCACACCCCGCTTCTCAAAGTGCGCTAAGATTGGCACGTGACAGAGCCAACCATGCTACCCGTGGCTAAAAAACATTCCTCTACAGTCATATTACGGCTGTCTAGAAGATATCAGGTATAGTAAAATAAAAATAAACTATCTAGTACATGTCCATATGCCAGAATAAACGAGTCAAGAAATAATATGCGGATGCAATAAATCCAATAAACAATAATATCTGGAAAGTACGTGCCAAATACGGGCTCACATCAGGATATGAAAATGCTGAAAAAAAACTAAACTAAAATACTAACAGGATCCTCACTGCTCGGCCTGTCGGCTAAAATACTCCTGGTCAGCCTGCGACAAAGATAGAGGATCTAGGCCATGCAAAACCCAGACGTCAGTGCGTCATAATATCAAACAATAAAATATAATCAGGAGGTAACAAGATATGCAGGCATGAGTATGAACAGTAATAAGTGTATAACAGTAGCATGAGTATGGAACAGTGTAGTGTATCAGTGTATGTGATGTGCGATGAGTAATATAACTATATTACTGGGTTATCTACTCTCAAGTCTTTGAAATCAATTTAATGAATCGTCGATGTAACTCAATAGTATCCCGTGCGTGCCCGGGACCACGGTCCAGATTCTCGGGCTGAAATCCGAGACATGCCGCTAGGCATTAAACAGGAAACATGTACAGATGAATGATGTCAGCAGCAGCATCCCGGGGATGGTCTAGACCGTAAAACTGATCAGTATAAGCGTCGAACTATTGAGTTACAGGTCAGGTTTCATCATTGATTTCCCTTTACCCCCAAGTTATGTGTTCAAGTCAGGTATTGGTAAATCTGGAGCTAATGCCAACACAGGATCAAGCAGGTATAGGTTTGTCTATACAGACAACATGATATGTCCATCGGGACAACATGTCAGGATTGTCGGCATTAGAAAAAGGATCAGGTAACATGTCAAGTAGCGGTGTATCAGGTCATGTCAAGTAGTGCACAGTGTAACAACGGGTGTCCAACAATAAAATATAGCAAGTATTGAATCAGGGTAAAAGTACGGATGTACGATAAAAGCATGGATGCACAAATATCTATCAGGTGTTACATCATGACTATGTAGGATGCACATTATCAAGCATGGGGTACTAATGTAACAATAATATGAATTAATATAATATGGCATGCAACTAGATATGTAATTAATGGTATGGATACACAATAAAACATGGATGCACAAATATCTATCAGGGGTTACCATTACAGCTCCAAGACTATGTAGGATGCATATTATTAAGCATGGGGTGTTGCTGCAACAATAACATGAAATAATATGATCTGTAGATGCAGCTACATATATAATAAATGATATGGATGCATACAGGTATCCGAAAACAGTAAAGCTTTAATATGGATGTATAATGCAATCAACATGTAATATTTTTATTTATATGGATGCAAAATAAGATGCATAGCATGTAGCAAGATAAACTTGCCTGAGCGGAACACACGACGGGTGCGTACGGCACGTCCGACGTCGGGTAAACGTCGGAACGCACACACGTCGCACGGGATGGGTCCAGGCAAGACAAGAAGGTAACCACGCAGGCAGGGGACGTTCACTGGATTACTCAGATCGTCGGCAGCGGCATGGCTCCGGCGGGGATCACCGGAATAAAGAAAAGGAAAAGAGAAAGAAAGAAGAAGAAGAAGAAGAAGAGGGTTGTGTTCAAGGTATGGATGTTCTGGAGTCAGAGACGAGGTGAGGGAGACGTCGACGATGGGTCAGCGACGGCGAGATCCACGGCGAGGAAGTGGTGATCTAGGGTTCTTGGGGTCGGGTTGCATGGAAAGAAGAGGAGCTCGGGGTTAGGTATTAGGGTCTGCAGGGAAGGTGAGGATGAGGTCGAGGAGAAGAGGAGAGGTCGACGATGACGTGGCCGCCGGCGGTGAGGCGGGGTGTGCAGGCGACAGTGAAGAGATAGGAATGGGTTGCAGGGTTTGCTCGGGTTGGGGTTCTTCCCGTTGGGAAAAATGCGGGGGGGGGGGGGGTCGAAGGGATGAGCAGAGGAGGCGACGACGACATCGTCGTCGGCGAGATCAGGTGAGGCGACGGGTCGTGGGATTGTCGGGTTGCAGCCGAGGTTCTTGGGTTGGTGGGTTTGCACGGGGATGGTGAGGGGATAGGAAGAAGAATAGAATAGGCGAGAAGGTGTCGACGAGAGTACGGGATGGTCGACGATGGTGAGGCGAGGGCCGCGGCGAGGATAATAGAGAGGTCGGGTCGTGCAGTGATGGGTTGCAGGGATTTGGAGCTCGGGGATGGAGGTGAGGTGGTGGTGTGATGAGGTCGCGGGGATGAGTGTGGTGGCGAGGTGAGGAGGAGAGGTCGGGTAGATGGGCGGCGACGGCGACGATGCGAGCGCGACCGCGACGGGCGTGGGTTACGTTCGTAGGCGGGAAAACGTGAAGAAGAAAGGGAACAGTGTTTTCTTTATATGGGGTTTAAAAAGTATATTAAATATATATATATGGAGAAGAGAGAGAGCTATGAGATTTTGGATTTAGGAAAATATTTAAGATATATTTTTTGTTAAAGAAAGATTATAAACGTTGATATATATATATATATATATATATATATATAAAAGAATTATATTATAAGAATATAATACTAGTTAAAACTGAGATTTTGGAAAATACAAATTTACTCCAAAATATGCCTAGGTTAGGCCTAAAATTATGGTTTGAAAATACGGATAATATATGTGTCAACCAAAACCAAAATAGGATATCCGGGTAACGAAAATGCATACCTCCAAGAACGGATGCACGCAATGTGCACGTAGCTATCCAAACGAGTCCGTTTCACTAAACGTGACGAGAATAAGATGCGCGGATGCCACCACAGGGTCAGGGGTATGATGCAGGCCATGCTAGATATTTTAAAAATATTTTATTTGACTTTATTTGTTATACTAAAAAATTGCAGATGCCAGATATAATGCCAGTATGCAGTATATAAAAAAAATATGAAAGTGCACGGATCCACGTAACTAGCCAGGATAAATCACAAACAGGAATCAAGACAGTTTCCAGCAAGCGGGTCAGGTCGGATGCAAATACAGATGTCAAATACACTATTCGCACCCAAAACACAATAAATCGAGAAATACCATAATAAAGAAATACTCAAAATAGAACTGGTATAAATGAACTATGGTGTTACATTATACCCAACTACAAAAAGAATTTCTTCCTCGAAATTCCAGGAACAAGAAAAGATAAACAATCAAGAATCTACAAGAATAGGTGTGGAAACTTCTGTCGAATCTCGTCTTCTCGTTCCCAAGTCGATTCTCCGTGCGAGCGATTCCCCCCATGAAACAAGTATGAGAGGGATAACGTTGTTCTTGAGAACCTTTTCTCTTCGATCAACAATCGACATCGGTCGTTCCCCATAGGTCAAATCCTCCCTTACAGTCAGCTCCGAATGATCTAGCATGTGTGTTTCATCTTGAACATACTTACGGAGTTGAGATACATGAAACACGTCACGAACATTCGCCAAAGATAGTGGTAACGCCAATCGATAAGCCACTTCTCCAACACGCTCCATGATCTCGAAAGGCCCCACGAATCGAGGACTAAGCTTGCCTCAACTCCCAAAACGAATCACTCCTCTAGTCGGTGATATCTTCAAGAATACAAAATCACCAACAGCGAATTCTAGAGGTCTTCTCGATGTGTCGGCCCAACTCTTCTGTCGATCCTGTGTTGCCTTCATGTGATTTCGGATAGTATTAACCTTCTCTACTGTTTGCACGATCAGATCCGGTCCCAACAATTTTCGTTCTCCAATATCGTTCCAACAAACAGGTGAGCGATACTTGCGACCATATAATGCTTTGAATGGAGCCATCTGAATAGTCGCCTGAAAGCTGTTATTGTACGAGAACTCCACCAAGTGTAGATGATCCTCCCATGAACCCTTGAAGTCTAACATGCAAGCTCTCAACATGTTTTCAAGAGTTTGGATCGTTCTCTCCGACTGGCCATCTGTCTGGGGATGATAAGCGGTGCTAAACTTCAATCGCGTCCCCAAACTTTCCTGTAAACCCCTCCAGAAGTGCAATAAGAATCAGGTATCACGATCAGAAATGATGCTCACAGGTACTCCATGCAATCTCACAATCTCATGCATGTACCGTTCTGCTAATGCTTCCGTTGACTGACCAACTCGAAATGGTATGAAATGAGCTACCTTGGTCAATCGATCAACAATCATCCAAATTGCATTATTGCCCTTTGGACTCCGCGGTAAAGCTGTCACGAAATCCATGGTTAAATGTTCCCACTTCAATTGAGGAATCAGAAGTGGTTGCAATAAACCAGCTATTCTTTGATGTTCAGCCTTAACTTGCTGACACACCAAACACTTAGCTACAAAGCGGGCAATCTCCCTTTTCATACCTTCCCATCAGAAATGTTGTCTTAGATCACGGTACATCTTCGTGCCTCCTGGATGTACGGAATATGCAGAACTGTGTGCTTCTTTCATAACTTCTTCATGAATGCCTCCTTTCGGCGCACACAAATGGCTACCATATCACAACGAACCATCTTCATGAATCAACAAGTCCGTTCGAAATTCCGCTTCTACCTGTTCTCGAAACTTCTGCAATCTTGGGTCCCGTGACTGCGCTGCTTTAATACTCTTGATCAACGACGACTGTACTTACAGCTGCATCAACTGTCCCGAAGAGTGCGGTAGCACGATCTCCAATTCGAATCTCCGAAAATCTTCGATAAGCTCCTTCTGTGCAGTCAACATCCGAATTGCTGGCAGCCGATTAAGCGCATCCGGCACTATATTAACTTTCCCCAGATCATACTTAAGATGAAGATCATAATCAGCCATCAGCTCTAACTATCTACGCTGCCTCATGTTGAGTTCCTTCTGTGTGAACACATACTTCAGGTTTTTATGATCGGAGAATACTTCAACCCTTTCGCCCAATAAGTAGTGTGTCCAAATCTTCAAAGCGAAAATCACTGCTGCAAGCTCCAAATCATGAGTTGGGTAATTCTTCTCATAGGTCTTCAACTGTCTCGATGCGTAGGCTATAACCTTCCCATGCTGTATCAAAACACATCCCAAACCTTTCCCAGATGCGTCGCTGTGAATCACCAATCCTCCGGAACGTCTGGTACGGTCAAAATAGGAGTGGTTATTAATTTTTGCTTCAACGCCTCAAAAACTGAAGTACAACTATCCGTCCAGACAAACGGTACTTCTTTCCGCGTAAACTTGGTTAAAGGCTCAACTAAGCGAGCAAAATTCTCCACGAACTTTCTGTAATATCCGGCAAGTCCAAGAAAACTTCTGATCTCAGCTACGTTCTTCGGAATCGGCCAATCTTGAACTACTGCAATCTTCACATGGTCAACGGCAATTCCATCTCCGGATATGACATGCCACAAAAACTTCACTTCTTCAAGCCAAAACTCGCACTTGCTCATCTTTGCATATAATCTTTCTTGCCTCAATGTCTGCAGTGCGATCTTCAAGTGTTTTGCATGCTCTTCTAGGCTCCTCGAGTAGACCAGAATATCATCGATGAACACCATTATAAACTGGTCCAAGAATGGTGAAAAGATTCGGTTCATCAAGTCCATAAATATCGCCGGTGTATTTGTGACTCCGAATGGCATCACTAAATACTCGTAATGTCCATATCGAGTTCGGAACGCAGTCTTGCAAATATCCTCTGATTTAACTCGTACCTGATGATATCCAGATTGCAAATCCAGCTTCGAGAATACCCTCGCGCCATCGAGTTGCTCAAATAATTCATCAATGCGAGGGATCGGGTACTTGTTCTTAATAATCACCCGGTTTAATTCTCGATAGTCGATGCACATCCTCCTTGTGCCATCTTTCTTCTTGACTAGAAGAACTGGAGCTCCCCAAGGAGAATTGCTGCTGCGAATCCAACCCTTCTCTAGCAATTCGGTAACCTGCTTCTTTACTTCCTCCAACTCCGCTGGTGCCGTCGGATAATACGCCTTTGAGATTGGCGCTGCACCAGGAACAAGATCGATCGCGAACTCCACATCTCGTTTTGGTGGTAAACCCGAGATGTCCTCGAACACATCCATAAACTCTCAAACTACAGCTGGCCCTTCCTCCTTATCAACTTCCATCGACGAAAGAACACTGTGTATCGGTCTAGCCCTAAACTCGACTGGCCCGACAGAACTGCTTCCTCCAGCAAAAACAAACTCCGGATGTCCGGGAATCTGGAAAATCACTTTCTTTGCCCTACAATCAATGTGAGCATGGAAAGTGTCGAGAAAATACATTCCCAAGACAACATTAAACAATGGGATGCACCTGAATCGAATAATGCTAAAGCGGAAAAACCATGAACAGTGGGATACTTGAAACAACTTCATCTGAAGCCAAGATACTGAAGAAGATAAGCACGGTAAACAGGATTCCAACAGACGATAAAACATAAACTGGTAAGCAATGAAACTGAGAGAAGAAAGATAATATCACGGCCATAAATCAAGGAAGTGAATCAAGACTAAGACTCCAAGTTACTTAAATAGAGTAGCGCATTGTAATCATGCTGCAGCTCATAGTTACAATCACATAACTCCGTTCAAGTCGCCCAAATCCTAGTATCAGAATCAAATGAATAGGAAAGGAGAAATAATAGAACAAAAAGGATTTCAAGCCGAGATGAAAAGTCATTTGCATATCGTCAAGACAAAGGGTCAAGAGAAAGATATGATTCACGAATTACGATAACAATGTGGCAAGACATCTTCCTAATTACGGGTATCCGGATTCGTGTATTGGGTCCTACAAAAGAATCAAACCCAATTAACCTAAATCATATGGCTCTGATACCAAACAAACCCTGTCACGCCCCGCTTCTCAGAGTGCGCTAAGATCGGCACGTGACAGAGCCAACCATGCTATCTGTGGCTAGGAAACATCCCTCCACAGTCACATTACGGCTGTCTAGAAGATATCAAGAACAGTAAAAAAAAATAAACTATCTAGTACATGTCCATATGCTAGAATAAACGAGTCAAGAAATAATATGCGGAAGCAATAAATCCAATAAACAATAATATCTGGAAAGTACGTCCCAAATATCGGCTCACATCAGGAAATGAAAATGCTGAAAGAAAACTAAACTAAAATACTAACAGGATCCTCACTGCTCGGCCTGTCGGCTAAAATACTCCTGGTCAGCCTGCAACAAAGATAGAGGATCTGAGCCATGCAAAACCCAGACGTCAGTACGTCATAATATCAAACAATAAAATATAATCAGGAGGTAACAAGATATGCAGGCATGAGTATGAACAGTAATAAGTGTATAACAGTAGCATGAGTATGGAACAGTGAAGTGTATCAGTGTATGTGATGTGCGATGACTATATTACTGGGTTATCTACTCTCAAGTCTTTGAAATCAATTTAATGAATCGTCGATGTAACTCAATAGTATCCCGTGCGTGCCCGGGACCACGGTCTAGATTCTCGGGCTAAAATCCGAGACATGCCGCTAGGCATTAAACAGGAAAAATGTACAGATGAATGATGTCGGCAGCATCATCCCGGGGCTGGCCTAGCCCGTAAAACTGATCAGTATAAGCGTCGAACTGTTAAGTTACAGGTCAGGTTTCATCATTGATTTTCCCTTACCCCTAAGTTATGCGTTCAAGTCAGGTATTGGTAAATCTGGAGCTAATGCCAACACAGGATCAAGCAGGTACAGGTTTTTCTATACAGACAACAGGATATGTCCATCGAGACAACATGTCAGGATTGTCGGAATTAGAAATAGGATCAGGTAACATGTCAAGTAGTGGTGTATCAGGTCATGTCAAGTAGTGCACAGTGTAACAATGGGTGCCCAACAGTAAAATGCATCAAGTATTGAATCTGCAGGGTTACCTAAGACGGCAGCAAGGTTCCGGGAGGCATCGTCCATTCCAAATTCAAAAATTTGCCGTTTTGGATAACCCTAACTAAGAATCGTTAACTATAAATCGACGGAATATAAATACAAACACTTTGCAAGTGAAAGAGAGTAAGGAATACAACCTTTGTAGACTGGTCCTTCACTTCATTAGCTCCGTGTAGTAGTCCCATTCGCTGCGATCGTGAACTCCGGACTCTAGAAAGGATCCGATGAAGAAACGAACATGCTTGCTTCGAAGACTTCGAGGCCGAAGATGATCTAAGTCGAGGAAACACTAACCTAATCTATCTCTTCACTAACTATGGAATTAGTGAAGTAAACACCATATACTAAATGGAAAGTAGTAGAGGATGATGAAGTAGGAAGTGGGCTCACTTTAGATTTCATTTTCTCACACTTTTTCTCATACCTCCATTGAAGCTAGAAATCTTTGAGGAAGAAGAAGAAGAAGAAAGAACTAACTCATCAAATGAATTATTGCAACCATGGGTGAGTTAAGCCCTCATGCCTAACTCATATAGAGAATTAACCAAGGGCTAAGGTTATGGGTTGGGTTAACAAAATATCCTAAGCTAGACAAAAGAGTGGACTTTGTTAATGTTTCTATAAGCTTCATCTAAACTTGACAACATTGACCAAGTCTTCTCTCTTTTATTATTAACTTAAGAAATAAATAAAACCCTAACATAACCCTAGCATGGTTTAAGTCTCATACACCCATCTTTCATGTATCATCAAGCATGACATAATATATGTACATAAATATACATATCACATATATACAATGTGCACATCAAGTGAGAAAAAAAATCATAAGTGAGCTAATACTAGTTAATGTAATGTAATATATCAAATATATAATTATAAATTAAATTATTAAATCAACTCTTGATTTAATAATCCGGCTATAATACATATAACCGACTAATATCATATGTAACAACTTATCCAATCAACACTTGATTCGATAACCCGGCTATATCGCATATAACCGACCAATGTCACAAATCGCGAGAATAGAATGCGGTATCACATATCGCATTAATCTCGGTCCCGAACATATCACATATATGCTCCTACTCCATTTCTCTTGAGCCAGAAAACCCCTGTGTAGGACTCTAAAGACTCGTCAATACGCCGGCAGTAGGTGATGATCATATCAAACACCCACAAGCAGCAAGCGGTCTGCTAAACGTAGCGGCCACCCGGGTATTGAGCGACCAGAAGATCAACAAGCAAGCCTGCTCACTCTCCTCCGAATCCAATCAGTAACACTACCGTACAGTCCGGTCTCTTCGTCTGATATGTCGCATATCTCGTCTAGGGGTGGTAAATGTCAGACCCCAGTAACTCGATAAGTCATGTCGATATGAGGCTCATAACGGGTCGAGAAACTACTGATAACACTTACCAGTATATCTCTGAAGCAGCCTTGGCCAAAGACTTTCTGTTATAGCCAATCGAGCACAGCGCAACATCAACTCCCAATACCGGGAGAGACAAAACCCCTCCTATCGCTCATTGCCTCCATATGATTCGGGATTATACCCAAAAGCCACCGTTTTGCACGTTCTCTTGAACATGGTAAGGTGGAAATCAAAGCACAGTGGGAATCACACAAGACTCTATGGCGATCTCGGGTCTACAGACTAACCTGTACCGGTGTCATCAGAGAACTTCAATCTGACGTTAGGTATAATGCCATCTGGAAGTTCTCGTCGAGTCCGTTCAGTGTACCCAGTCTCCACTGAGCACCTGTATACTGTCTCTGATGTCTAACACCAATGGATATGGGATCATCCATCGCCTATCTACATGGGTCTTGAAGCTATACACTAGTCTACTCTAATATATCGATGCCCTGTCTCGATACACCATCGACTAGGAACATTTGAAGAATGTACTTAACGACTACTTTGTCCCCACTAGTATGATCTGCATCATAGTCCCGGTAATCAAGTACTCATCCTAAGGGCTTTATCAACATGTAACATAGAGACAATCAGCGTACATATTAAGATAAAGAGCAACCGGATAGCATACTATCATGTCGAGCAAGAAAGTCTTCCCTGTATATTTCCAAGCATCCACTATAATATATATCGTATGTACAAAAATGGCCTCTAGGGCATACATATAACTAATAATCTCCCACTTGCACTAGGGCCATCTGTTGTAGTATCTCATACCCAACAATTAGTAGTGGTTGTAGTATCCCATACTCAACCATCTTATAAAAGTTTCTCCTGGGAATAGGCCTTTGTGAGTGGATCCGCCATGTTCTCCTCAGTGTCACTCTCCTATCCTCTATCTCCCTGGAGATCAACCATCTCCTTGATTAGGTGATACTGTTTAAGAATATTTCTGGATCACTGATGGGACGGGTTCCTAGGCATAAGCCACAACTCCAATGTCGCACAATGGTAGGAACGAAGTTCATCTCATGAACTTATATATATCCAGACTGCCTCTTTGGTAGCATCCTTGGTAGCTATGTATCCAGCCTTTATCGTCTAGTTTGCTACGGTATCTACCTCGGAACTCTTCCAACATACCGTCCCTCCACTGAGGGTAAAGACAATGCCTGTGATTGACATTCAGTCGACCTTACCACCCTGGAAGCTATCCAGTGATTCTCCCCAGGATTGATTGATATCATCTCACTACAACTAGTGAGAATCCTAACATCTACATAGATTTATCTCATAGATCCAAAACCCAGGATTTAGGAGGTATCACCTTGATCGTATATGGAGAATCCTTGTGATAAGAGGAGATTGACCGAGTGTAGCATAGGAAACTCCTTTCCTATCAAGAGTATGTTATCCACGTACAATACGAGGATCATCACCATACTCCCTACTACCCTTTTGTAAATACAAGGTTCATCTACCATTTTGATGAAGTCAAACGCTTTGACTACAACATGAAAACAGATGTTCTAACTCCGTGATGCCTGCTTTAATTCTTAAAGCAACTTGCACACGTTTCTGCTGCTCCCCCTGCCTACGAAACCCTCTGGCTGTGAACTTATGATGCTATCTTCTAAATCACTATTTAGAAAAGCAGTCATGACACCCAACCGCCAGATATCGTAGTCATGGTATGTAGCAATGGCAAGTAGGATCCGGATGGACTTAAACATAAACACTAGAAAAGGTATCATCATTATCCACACCTGGTAGATGACGAGAACCTTTTGCAACAAGTCTTAGCTTTGAAAGTCTCAACCTTTCCATGTATACCAAGTAATCTTCTTAAGATATACTTGCTCCTGATAGGGATTTAACTCTTCAGATATAGCAACCAAAGTCCATACTTTGTTGGTGTATATAGATTCCATCTCAGATAACTTAGCATCCAACCATTCTTACAGAGTCCCCACTCCTGATGGCCTGCTCGAAACTAGTTGGGTCATCATCTCGTGATGCAATCATCGCTCCTACTGTCATAGAGAAAATCGAAGTATCTCTCAGGTGGGTGAAGAACCCTACCAGATCGGCGGAGAGGCTGAGGTTCGTCGGGAACTATTGAATCCTCCGGTTCTACCAAATCATCAGCTGCAGTTTGTATAGCTGGAACTCCTTCCAGTTCTACCTCATGACCACTAATTTCTTCATAAGAAATTCCCTTTCACAAAGGTGGCATGCTGAGAAACAAAACACATTTTTGTATATCGGTGTAGTGGAAGATATTCCCTTGCTAATACTTGGGATATCCAACAAACTTCCACAGAACTGACCTTGCCTCGAGCTTCTCCGGATTTTGCTTTTAGACATAGGCCGGACAACTCCAAATCTTAACATCCTTAAGAGATAGGCTCTTCCTGTAAGTCCATGCTACCTCTCCTGGTACTTTCGGTCATGCGGAATTTGATGAAAAACAATTTTCTAGAGGCGGTAACATGGACTCAAAACCGGATCTTTGTTAAACATCTAACTAACAACCTAACTAGGAGTTGTTAACTACTCGGTTAGGGGGTTATACCTTTCTTTCTTGAACTCCTTTGTCTTCAAACCTTGATGGTTGTCCGGATCGGCTTCACCCCGTCGTCTCCTTGCGCCGAAGATCGATTCACCTGAAAGCTTCTACCTTTGGCTTCTTCTTCGAGCTTTGAAGAAACTAGTTCACTCGGTTTGCTAAACCTTGTGAACTAGAGTGAGTAGAGGAGAGTGTGTTGGGATTTTTCTCTATGGTTCTTGGTTCTCAACACATGAGACAAGTGAACCATAAACTAAAGAGAGGGAGAGCCAGAGGAAGAAAATGAGAGCTCAAGAACACAAGAGAGAGAAAAGAAATGAAAGAATTAGAAAGACTTTTCTCTCTTGGCTCTCATAATCCAAAGCCATCATAACCAATAATAGCAATCAAGTAATAAGTGATGGTTTAAGCTACAATAGCCATATCATTTCATGCACTCATTTTGCACAAGAGAACAAGCAAGCAAAAGTCTTTGCCATGAAATGATAGCCATTGTCATCATGATGGTCAACTAGTCCAACCTAGTCAACCGGTCAACAAAGTCAACAAGTCAACAAAGTCAACCCCTCAACACCCATGTCACTATAATACTTAATTAATATTATTGTTAATTACATATCATATTCTCATTAGGGTTGAGCAAAAGGTCAATAGTCAACAGTCAACGGTCAACAACCCTAATGAGAATCCTTTGCCTCTGTCTCTCTGACAACTGTGCATACACACCCGCATCCGCGTTCCGAGGAACACGAATACATACTGGATAAAACCAATCCCAAAACGTACACTATGATCTGGATTAAACCAAAGCCCGCTAGTGTTAACTGTCCGGACACTGTACGTGCATAAGTGCACGGATGTGACCGAACCCTGTCGCAAAACCATGCGACCTGTCGCAAAACCATGCGACCTCTACTCTTTTTCCTAAAGGCGAATAGCTTTCTGTATGGGACTCTAAAGACTCGACAGTATACTGGCAGTGGGTTTAACCACAGACCGCAAGCGGCACTAGCTGTGCGTAACGGTCCTCAGGTAGATGCCGACAAGAAGACCGACGAGGTGAAACCCATCTGAACTCCTACTGAGCCTGAATATGACAATCTTCGTACAGTCCGGTCTGTTCGTCTGATACATCGCATGGCGGGCCAAGGGGCGGTAAACGTCAATCCCCTAATAGCGGTACAAGTCGTGTCGGAGTGAAGCCCAAAACACCCTAAGATAACACTGGAAGCCTACCAGTATATCTCATTTGCCCTGGCCAGGGACTACTCGTGTAATGGCTCTCCTAGACACAGCGCGATGTCAACCCCCAATACCGGGAGAGACGAATCCTGTCTAACCGTCACTGCCTCCAAGTGCTTCAGGACTGTACCCAACTACTACCTGTTTGCACGACTCCTTTGAGCCGTGGTAGGGTAGTAATCAAAGTACAGTGGGAACACACTCGAGGCGAAGTGACAGTGTCAAGTCAGCGGACTAAGCTGTACTCATGTCACCTGGGAACTGATAACTGACGATAGGTATAATACCAACCGGTCAGTTCCCAACGAGTCCTGTCTAATGTACTCGTAACCTAACGAGCACCCGTATACTATCTCCAGTTCGACGTACTGATGGCTATGGGACAGACCACCTCCCATTCTGGGATGAGAAGCGCATACGCTAGCCTACTCCGGAGTATCGATGCCCTGTCTCGATAATCCTGCGACTAGGGACCTGCATAAGGATGTGCTTATAGATTACCCAGCCCCCACTAGTGTGACTGCCATCACAACGCTGGTAATCAAGCAAAGATCCTAAGGGCTCCACTAATGTGTATAGGTGATATACTAAAATAAACACATGTACACATTGAAATAGAAACAAACCAAGTAGCATACTACTATTTTGAGCAAGATTGTTTATACAAGGTGAATATCCCAAGCTTCCATTAAGTAATATACAAACTAGTATGATACAGTAATGGCCTCTAGGGCATATACACTAACAATCTCCCACTTGCACTAAGGCCATGTACTGGTGTATCGAAGACCTATCATCTCGATCAGCCGCTCGAACTGAGTCTGGGGCAAGGCCTTGGTGAATGGATCTGCAGTGTTATCTTCTGAAGCGACCCTCCTAACCTCGATCTCCTGGCGATCCACGATCTCCCTGATCAGGTGATACCGCCTCAAGATGTGTCTGAATCTCTGATGGGACTTGGGTTCCTTCGCTAAAGCTATAGCCCCGTTGTTGTCGCAATACAGAGGTATTGGATCAACAATGGACGGAACCACCTGAAGTTCTTTCAAGAACTTCCTCATCCAGACAGCTTCTTTTGCGGCATCAGATGCAGCGATGTATTCCGCTTCCATCGTCGAGTCTGCAACGGTTTCCTGTTTAGAACTCTTCCAACACACCGCCCCTCCATTGAGGGTAAAGACAAAACCCGACATGGACTTGGAATCATCCTTGTCACTCTGGAAGCTGGAGTCAGCAAAGGCCTCGATCTGGAGGTATTTTCCGCCATACACCAAGAACAACTCCTTAGTCCTTCTTAGGTACTTGAGAATGTTCTTTATCGCTATCCAGTGTTTCTCCCCAGGGTTAGACTGATACCGGCTTACCACACTCGGTGCATAAGCTACATCCGGTCTAGTATACAACATCGCATACATTATAGAGCCTACCGCAGAAGCGTAGGGTATAATAGACATGCGATCCCTCTCCAAATCAGTCTTGGGAGACATCTCTTTAGAAAGGGTGATCCCGTGACAAGCCGGTAGGTTACCGCGCTTGGAATCTTCCATAATGAATCTTTTCAGTATGGTGTCGATATACCTGGACTGTGAAAGTCCTAATATCCTCTTGGATCTATCACGATGGATCCGGATCCCCAGGATGTATGAGGCATCACCCAGGTCTTTCATGGAGAACCTGTGTGACAAGAACCCCTTGACAGATTGTAGCATAGGAATATCATTTCCTATTAAGAGAATGTCATCCACGTATAAAACGAGGAATACTACAGTTCTCTATAAATCTACTATAGATGCATGGTTCATCTGGATTTTTGATAAAGCCAAATTCCTTGACTGTCTCATCAAAACAGATGTTCCAACTCCGCGATGCCTGCTTTAGTCCATAGATGGACTTAAGCAACTTGCACACCATTCCGCTGCTCCCACTCTGAATGAAACCCTCTGGCTAGTCCATATAGACACACTCCTCTAAATTTCCATTTAGAAAAGCGGTCTTTACGTCCATCTGCCAAATCTCATAATCGTGGAAGGCAGCAATGGCAAGAAGGATCCGAATGGATTTCAGCATAGCTACTGGAGAAAAGGTCTCGTCATAGTCCAAACCAGGTCTTTGACGAAAACCCTTTGCAACCAGTCTAGCTTTATTGGTCTCAACCTGTCCATCTACACCAATCTTCCTTTTGAAAATCCACTTGCATCCTACGGGTTTTACCCCGTCTGGAGCAACGTCCAACGTCCATATTTTGTTGGTGTATATGGACTCCATTTCGGTCCGCATTGCATCCAGCCATTTTACCGAGTCAACGCTCTGAACGGCCTGCTGGAAGCTAGTAGGCTCATCATAATCTATGATGCAATCCTCTCTATCCCCGTCTATGAGAAAACCGTAGTATCTCTCGGGCGGATGAGACTGCCTACTACTCCTGCGGAGCGGCGTAGGAATGTCTTGTTCTTTTAAACCCTCTGGTTCCACTAAGCTTTCAGTAATAGCTCGTGGTTCTGGAATTTCTTCCAGTTCTACTATGCTCCCACTTATCTGGTTTTCCAAAAACTCAGTTTCCAAGAAGTAGGCATGACGAGAAACAAAAACCTTTTGTTCCTCTTTGCAATAGAAGAAATATCCCTTGGAGTTCTTTGGATATCCCACGAACTTGCACTATACTGAGCATGCCTCGAGCTTGTCCGCATGCTGCTTTTTGACAAAAGATGGACTTCCCCATGTCTTAATGTGATTAAGATAGGGTCTCTTCCCACACCACATCTCATATGGTGTAGTAGGCACAGTCTTAGTGGGAACTCGGTTCAAAAGGTATGCAGCTGATTCTAACGCATACCCCCAGAATGATCGTGGTAACTCAGCGTTACTCATCATGGACCGTACCATATCCAATAGGGTTTGGTTCCGTCTCTCTGATACACCGTTATGTTGCGGAGTGTATGGAGGAGTAAGCTTAAAGAGAATTCCGTTCTCTTATCAATAGTCCAGGAACTCGGCACTCAAGTATTCACCACCTCGATCCGATCTTAGAATCTTGATACTTTTGCCGGTTTGTTTTTCTACTTCATTCTTATATTCTTGGAATTTTCCAAAGGCTTCGGACTTATGTTTCATTAAGAAGACATAACCATATCTTGAAAAGTCATCCGTAAAAAGTAATGAAGTAAGAATAACCGCTTCGCGCATGTGTAGACATTGGACCGCACACGTCGCTGTGTACGAGTCCCAAAAGCTCGCTCGCTCTTACTCCGTGTCCAGTGAACGGAGTCTTTATCATCTTTCCTTTGAGACAGGATTGACAAGTGGCATACGATTGATATTCGAACGGATTCAAATATCCTTCTGTATGTAACTTCGTCAACCTTCTCTCATTGATGTGACCCAGTCTACAATGCCATAAGAAAGTCTGATTTATTTTCGGAGACTTTCTTTTGTGTGTATTCTGGACATTGAAAATCTGTGGTTAGTTTAATACGTATATACCATTGCTTAATGTACCTGACCCAATCAGAACTTGATTAAGGTGAATGTTCACAACATTACTTACAAATGCAAATTCATAACTTTCTTTAGATAATAAAGATACAGAAATGATATTACAAGTTGCATTGGGTACAAAATAGCAATTACGCAAAACCAAAATATGTCTATCTGACAAGCCCAGGTGATAGTCCCCCACAGACTCAGCATCCATGCCAGCTCCGTTTGCAACTCTGAGGGTCATATCACCTGCCTTCAAAAGCCTACGCTTTCTCAGTGCCTGCAAAGAATTACAGATATGAGATCCTGATCCGGTATCCAATATCCAGGAAGTAGAGTTTATTGAAAGACAGTTTTCAATAACATACACACCTGAAGCTGAAGCTGAAGCCGCAACCTGCTTCAGATCCTATGTTCTGGCCTTCCAAGCCCTGCAATCATTTTTCCAGTGTCCCTTCTTATGACAATAGAAGCATTCTTCCTTATCCACAAGTTTTCCCACTTTCTTTGTTGCTTTTTCCTTTCCCTTCGTATCCACTTTACTAACACCGCCCCTTGGTTTGGCGGGGGCTTTCTTCTTCTTTCCCTTGGCTTTCGCCTTGGACCTAGAAGAGGAAGATCCTCCTACAAACAAAGTGGATGTTTCCCTACCTTTCTGTAGGGTGCCCTCTGCGCTCCTCAGCATGTTGAAGAGTTCTGAAAGTTCAACTTGTTTTTCTTGTAAGTTGAAGTTCAGGATAAACTGGGCGTAAGTGGAAGGAAGGGACTGGAGAATCAAGTCCGTATAGAGCTCATTCTCCAACGTGGTCCCAAGGTCCGTGAGCTCTTCTATGTAGTCAATCATCTTAAGCACGTGTTCCGCTACCGATGATCCGATGGCCAACCTTGCCGAAAATAACTTCTTCGACACTTCGTATCTTGCGATACGAGACTGCTCTCCATACAGTTCTTTTGTATGAAGAAATATGGATTCAAGGTCTATATTCTCGTGCCTCCTCTGATGTTCGTTGTCCATAGAGGCAAGCACGAGGCATTTGTCCTTCGCGCAATCGATCTCCCAAGTCTTACGGATTTCCTTATCCGCGACGCTGGAGGTGGGACCTGGGACAGGGGGAGCTTTGGTGGTAAGAAGATACCCCAGCTTGTCGTAAGTGATTGCCATCTTGACATTCCTGAGCCAATCTTTGTAGTTTGGCCCTGTCAGTATGTTTTTATCTAGAAGTAACTTAAGTCCAGTCATGTCGATTGGTCGCTGCAATTAGGAGAGAGAGAAGAAACACTCAGCATGATTCTCTTGCAAGTTTAGAATGGTTTTTAGTTTGTCTAAACAGGATGGCTCCCACTGTTTCTCGAATCCCTCCTCAAACCAAAAAGGAAGAATTAGTCAGGATCAATCTCACCGTACAATACTTGCTTAACCGTTCAGCCAGGCTAGTGTCGGTACTTCGAGGGAGGTTTTCCAACACTTTCGCGAAGTTCCTTAATTTAAGAACCTCTTTTCCCTGGGGGCGTAACCCCGCTAACACCTTTCTAGACACCTACTAGGTTTATAGCATTGATCGTTAAGTGAGAAATTTCCCGAGGAGTAGCATATACTCACAGTAGGATCGGGATCCAAATATCATCGCGTGACAAAACTGAAGGAATCCTACCAAAACCATCACACTCTAAATGGTATGCAGCGCTAGCAAGTTTCAGTTCTTTTGAAACTCCCGATGTGGATTTTTGCCCCATGCTCTTATGACCTTGACTTTGGCCAACAAACCATAAGTCACATGTCAAGTTCTACCCGTCGTTCTCCAGGTTAATTTGAATCCACCCGTATCTACCCTTGACTTTGGCCAACAAGGCAGTACGACTGTTCCAAACCAACGCATCTATCTATGCTGCACATGAATACCCAATAGCTACCAATCACTATGCCTTGACTTTGGCCAACAAACTTAGCTTGAATACTATTGACTATTCATGTGAAACGACGGAGGGCTACGAATGGTTTTGGCGAAACCGTGAACGTGGTGAACTTGATATAATCGATGGAACGAGATAGCTTTTAAAAGGAGTGGCTCGAGCTCCGCATTTAAAAGTTGGTTTTGAAAAGAACCGAGTGGTTTTTCGAAAGTGTTCCAACGACTTCAACTTGGTTTATTTTCTTGCATTAGTTCTTTTAATGCGTGATATTCTTGCATTAGTTCTTTTAATGCGTCCCATCATTTAATCCTACCATTGCAGAAAACAACCAAAATATGACGTACGCTTATGCCATTCGCATTCGCCACGGGGCCCAGTCATTACCCGTTAGGTTACTTAACTAACGACAGAGCGGGGGCTGGGCTAGCGCGGCTGTAAAACATAAGCAACGCCTAAATAATATCATATATAGATATACATTGCAATGATAGCCATTTTAGATCACAGATGAACACATTGGATATACTAGGAATCCGCAATTCGTACGAGCCTGTAACGAAAAGCAGATTACACGGTCGCGGTGAATAGCCAATACCCCACCCAAGACCCCTACGGGTGCGGCAAACTACCCGCCAAGTACCCGAAGCGAAGCAACCTCCCTCAACTCTGTGAGTAGGCCACTCGGCACTTCGGGATACCCGGTAGTTTGTGCACCCCCTCCATGGGTCTATTCTAGGAGCAAAAACAGTAAAAAGAAATTATACAATGACGGCTACAACCCCGACCCGGTTGTGCGGCCATACAAATAATTATTACATCAATTTATAAATTTACATGAATTGAAAGAAAAGAAAACTCTCGTCTCACAACCCCCGGCTATTCACCCGCGACAATCCAATGAATTCATATACACATTCCAGCAACATTACAGATCACAGATTTGTATAACCCCCACTAATCGACATATAGCGATTAGCAGACGTTCAATACAAATAACACATCACAGAAAAACCTGTCAGCTTAAGTCTTTAGAAGTTCGATCAAAAATACGGATTTTTAGGCCCCAAACACAAAATTTTCGTTCTGGAAAATCTGGGCTGAAAAAACATATACCAATATTCCCAAAATACCCCATAGAACAAACTACAGTGAAGACGATCCAGAGAGGAGCTCAATCGGCCGCGGAACCGCGGCAATAGCAAGCTATTGCCGCGTTTCCGCGGTGGTTTGGTGAGATCTCTGGACCGTTTTTCTACAGTAGACTATAAAAACCCTGAGTCGATTTTTAAAGCATGATTTATTACTTTTACAGTACTTTGAAAATCGACAGCAAGCATGAATTTCGGGTTTATTTCAGGACTTTTTCTCCGATCGAATTTCTAGCTACTAGCTAACATGTTAGATAGAGTTTAACTAGGCTCTGATACCACTGTAAGTCCATGCTACCTCTCCCGGTACTTCGGGCATGCGGAATTTGATGAAAAACAATTTTCTAGAGGCGGTATCATGGACTCAAAACCGGATCTTTGTTAAACATCTAACAAACAACCTAACTAGGAGTTGTTAACTACTCGGTTAGGGGGTTATACCTTTATTTCTTGAACTCCTTCGTCTTCAAACCTCGATGGTTGTCCGGATCGGCTTCACCCCGTCGTCTCCTTGGCCGAAGATCGATCCACCTGAAAGCTTCTACCTTTGGCTTCTTCTTCGATCTTTGAAGAAACTAGTTCACTCGGTTTGCTAAACCTTGTGAACTAGAGTGAGTAGAGATGAGTGTGTTGGGATTTTTCTCTATGGTTCTTGGTTCTCAACACATGAGACAAGTGAACCATAGACTAAAGAGAGGGAGAGCAAGAGGAAGAAGATAAGAGCTCAAGAACACAAGAGAGAGAAAGGAAATGAAAGAATTAAAAAGACTTTTCTCTCTTGGCTCTCATAATCCAAAGCCATCATAACCAATAATAGCAATCAAGTATTAAGTGATGGTTTAAGCTACAATAGCCATATCATTTCATGCACTCATTTTGCACAAGAGAACAAGCAAGCAAAAGTCTTTGCCATGAAATGATAGACATTGTCATCATGATGGTCAACTAGTCCAACCTAGTCAACCGGTCAACAAAGTCAACAAGTCAACAAAGTCAACCCCTCAACAACCATGTCACTATAATACTTAATTAATATTATTGTTAATTACATATCATATTCTCATTAGGGCTGAGCAAAAAGTCAATAGTCAACAGTCAACGGTCAACAACCCTAATGAGAATCCTCTGCCTCTGTCTCTCCGACAACTGTGCATACACACCCGCATCCGTGTTCCGAGGAACACGAATACATACTGGATAAAACCAATCCCAAAACGTACACTAGGATCTGTATTAAACCAAAGCCTGCTAGTGTTAACTGTCCGGACACTGTACATGCATAAGTGCACGGATGTGACCGAACCCTGTCGCAAAACCATGCGACCTCTACTCTTTTGCCTAAAGGCGAATAGCTTTCTGTGTGGGACTCTAAAGACTCGACACTACGCTGGCAGTGGGTTTAACCACAGACTGCAAGCGGCACTAGCTGTGCGTAACGGTCCCCAGGTAGATGCCGACAAGAAGACCGACGGGGTGAAACCCATCTGAACTCCTACTGAGCCTGAATGTGACAGTCTCCGTACAGTCCGGTCTGTTCGTCTGATACATCGCATGGCGGGCCTAGGGGGCGGTAAACGTCAGTCCCCTAATAGCGGTATAAGTCGTGTCGGAGTGAAGCCCAAAACACCCTGAGATAACACTGGAAGCCTACCAGTATATCTCGTTTGCCCTGGCCAGGGACTACTCGTGTAATGGCTCTCCTAAACACAGCGCGATGTCAACCCCCAATACCGGGAGAGACGAATCCTGTCTAACCATCACTGCCTCCAAGTGCTTCGGGACTGTACCCAACTACTACCTGTTTGTACGACTCTTTTGAGCCGTGGTAGGGTAGTAATCAAAGTACAGTGGGAACACACTCGAGGCGAAGTGACAGTGTCAAGTCAGTGGACTAAGTTGTACTCTTGTCATCTGGGAACTGATAACTGACGATAGGTATAATACCAACCGGTCAGTTCCCGACGAGTCCTGTCCACTGTACTCGTAACCTAACGAGCACCCATATACTATCTCTAGTACGACGTACTGATGGCTGTGGGACAGACCATCTCCCACTCTGGGATGAGAAGCGCATACGCTAGCCTACTCCGGAGTATCGATGCCCTGTCTCGATAGTCCTGCGACTAGGGACCTGCATAAGGATATGCTTATAGATTACCCAGCCCCGATTAGTGTGACTGCCATCACAACGCTGGTAATCAAGCAAAGATCCTAAGGGCTCCACTAATGTGTATAGGTGATATACTAAAATAAACACATGTACATATTGAAGTAGAAACAAACCGAGTAGCATACTACTATTTTGAGCAAGATTGTATATACAAGGTGAATATCCCAAGCTTCCATTAAGTAATATACAAACTAGTATGATACAGTAATGGCCTCTAGGGCATATACACCAACACTTCCCATACCATATCACATATGGAGTGGTAGGCACCTGATTTGATTGGAACCCTATTCAATAGGTATGCAGCTTCACAAGTGCATAACCCCAAAAGGAAATAGGCAACTCAGTAGTACTCATCATAGAGCACACCATATCACATAGGGTGCGATTGCTCCGCCCTGATATACCAACGTGCTGTGGTGTATACGGAGGAGTAATGCTGAGAGAGAATCTCATTCTCCTTTAGAATAGTCCAGGAATTCCGTCCTCAAGTATTCTCCTCCTTGATCACATCAAAGGACATAATACTTATACCCGTTTTGGTTCTCTACTTCTAACTTATATTCTTTAAATTTCTCAAAAGCTTCAGACTTGTGTTTCAACAGGAACACATGTGCGAATCTTGAGAGATCATCAGTGAATGTAATGAAGTACAAAGAACCAGTCCTGGCATGTGCAGACAGGGGACTTACATACATCATCATGTATCAATCCCAAGAGTTCACCAACTCTTTCTCTATTTCCAATAAACGGAGCTATGGTCATCTTATCTTTGTGACATGACTGGCAAGTTTCACAAGATGTAAATTCAAACTATTTAAATATGCATCTTTATGTAACTTAGCTAGTCAGGTCGCATTGATATGACCTAATCTACAATACCTCAAGATGGATTCGTTCATTTCTGAACTCTTTCTCTTGTGTGTGTTTTGTACGTTAAGAACTGTGGTTTGATTTAGAATGTATATACTTTTAGATAACGTGCCTGAACCGATCAACTGTTGATATAGGAAAATGTTCAAAACATTATCCAACAATACAAAATTATACCCTTCTTTACTAAATAAAGAGACTGATATGATGTTGTATATCAGGTTCGGTATCCAATAACATTCATTCAGAATCAATGTATTTGGTAATACAGAGTGATAATTGCCAACAACTTGGCTACAACACTTGCACCGTTTCCAACTCTTGAAACTTATCACCCTTTCTCAGTTCTCTACCTATCTGTAGCCCATGTAACATATTACATATGCGGGATCCTGATCCGGTATCTCATACCCAGGACGTAAAGGATACTGAGAAATAGTTCTCTGTAATGAACACACCCGAAGATGATGTATCAACATGCACTTTCTTCGTTTGGGCGGCACGGGAATCCTGGTAATCCCCTATTTCATGCTCGGTCTTATAACAATTATAAGTTGGAGTGGGACCAACATTCTCCTAGCTCAGTATAACAAGCGGGTTCGGTCAATACATCCATATTATTATGTTGATTAAGGCGTGACATAGTCGCTACCTGGAGAGAGAGAGAAGAAAACACTCAGCGTATGCTCTTACAAGATTAGGTTGGTTATTAATTTATCTAATCAGGATGGCTTCCACTGTTTTAGTCAAATCTTCCTTCAAACCCTAAAAGGAAAGACTAGCCGAGATTAATTACACCCTACAAGTTCGCCAATCTTTCGGCCAGGCCTGTGTCGGTACTTTGAGGGAGGTTCCCCGTACTTTCGCACGGACCTAATTAAAATAAACCTCGTTTTCCCAGGGGCGTAACCCCATTGACACTTTTCTAGACATCTACTTGATCGGCTAATTGTAATGTGTAAAACTCTCCCAGAAGTAACTCTTACTCTCAGTGGGTATCGGGATCCAACTATCTCATAGAAAGTATGCAATCTTATTGCAAATTTCAACACTTGAAATTTCCAATAATATTTTGCCCCTAACCTCCTATGACCTTGACAAAGGCCAACAAACCATAGGATGCTAGTCAAGTTCAACCCGTCATTTCCTGATTGAATTAAACCCACCCGCATGACCCTCGACAAAGGCCAACAAGGTCGCACGACTACCCTAACTTAATCGCATCATATGCTTATGCAGATAAGCAGTAATCAGCTACCGCACACTACGCCTTGACAAAGGCCAACAAACGCAGCACGAATACTAACTATTATTTATCTGAAATGACGGAGGGCTACGACAGTTTTTTAAGAAAACCCTTTGCGTAATGAACTTGATATCGTTGTAGAATCGAGTGATTTTGATAAAGAGTGTTTTTGAGGCTTTTACCAGTTTTGCTAAAGAGGTCACTCCCGGTGAAGGGATCTCGACTCTTTCCTTATTGAATAAGGTGCAGGATATTTCACAAATACCACTGTGCAAAGCAAAAACTATAAAAGCTATCAAAAGACAAACCGAGTTTGTAGCATCTTCTAGTTTCGCTAAAGAGGTCACTCTTGGTGAAGGGATCTTGGCTCTTTCCTTATCGAATAAGGTGCTGGATATTCTGCAAGGAATACCGCTATGCAAAGCAAAAACTAGAGCTACCAGTTTTCGAGACAAGTTTCTACAACATCTTTAGATTTCTTTTATTCATTAATCTCATTAATGAAGTCCCATTTATTATGCTTCTAAAGTATCAGATATGAAACGAAAGCAGGAATATTAATTATATCTCATATATATAATATAGGCATTCGTCTCATAATATAATTAATGATCACATCACAGAATATCGCGGCAGAATAAAAAACATATGAAATATTGGATATACTAGGATTTCCGTGTTTTAAATTAAGCCTGTATAAAATACGGATTCCACGGTCATGATGAATAGCCAATCCCGCACCCCTAGACCCCTACGAGAGTGGCAAGCAACCCTACCAATTCTAAAGTTAGGAGACCCGGTCTCGACTCCTCGAGATGGTCTCCCACTGGACCCTAGAACCCGGTTACTTGTGCTCCCAACCTTGGGTCTATTCTAATGCGGAAAAGTAAATAATATACAATGGTGACATCATCCTCAACCCGGAAGTGCCCCAATAAAAGAATATTACATACAATGAATTTTACATGAATGAAAATGAAAAACTCTCATCTTACATAAAACCCCCGGCTATTCAATCACGACGATCCAATATAACATATCACAGTAACACATAACATCACATGTCATCAATGTAAGTAAATATGCGTATCCCAATTGTCGTTGACATATAGCACCGAAACCGGCGATAAACCACATATTACACTTACGGTCTCAGAAAAGAAAGTGAAAAACTACAACAGTTGGAATCCGCAACCACCTTAGACATCACATGCCTAACAATTATAAGCCCCACATTTTAGTCTCGATCTCGAAACACTTTTCAATATCTAGTCAGGCAATTCAACAAGATTCCCGACATCCTGATCGAATACTCGTCGGAAACTTTAGTAGACGGCCACACCCCCGATGCCGTAGATGAAGTGCACTAAAGAGAAACACCGCTGCCGCGAGCATCCGAACGGATGCTTTTGGCGACGGGGTTCTCCTACAGTCACTTGGTCGGGGCTATGGGGTGTGGCTATCTAATAATGTTAACCGGCGAGTATCCGCGTACGCTACGTGATTGCGACGGACTTTTGATCTCATCAAAATCCCGTGGCAACCGATCAAATGAGACTGAACTTCTAGATTTATAAAATTCAAACTAGTTATCTCATAACTACTTATGGATTCCAAATATTGTATCTCATCACATGATACCCGGAAGAACGTTAAACTTTTCGATCGATTCATCAAAGTCCCATAATTTCCCGACAGCTCAACACTTGAGCATGGTTTTAGTAATACCCAGAATATGCCACAGTACCTATGCACCAGCCGTAAAAGGGCAAACCCAAGCCTCACTTATGTTGCCACGGAATTACGGCAAACCTTAGGGTATGACCGCGGTTCCGCAGTCTAAAAAATCGAGTTAGGGTTTCATTCTTCTAGAGGGTTCATAGACTTACTTGCATATTTTTCCGAATACGTTAAACTTGGAAAAATGGGTTTTTGACATTCGATCGAACTTTTTAAGTTCGTTTAGACAATATGTGAATAACCCAAAACAATCTTAAAACTAAGAATACGAAATATTCCGAAATGTTTATAGTGTAAAATTACATCACATGCAAAATTAGCAAAAACAAACAATACCTGGAACATCAAAACCAAGTAACTTGAACACACAAAAAATTTCGGGGGGGGGGGGGGGGTGCTCGGTTTTGGCCGAGATCATAGGTATGGTGGCCGGCCAAAATTTTTTAGAATTCCCTGAAATTTTCACAGTGTTCATGATATATCTTATACATCACTCTGTACATGTTTGTAACTTTTTTTGAAAGCTTTTTAAAATCGACAGAAACTTGAGTTTCGCGTTGCAAGTTTAGGAGTTGTTTCGGTTTCGTAATCTTAACAAAATCCGTATAAATTTCTAGCCTTGCTTTGATACCACTACAGGGTTACCTAAGACGGCAACAAGGTTCCGGGAGGCATCGTCCATACCAAATTCAAAAATTTGTCGTTTTGGCTAACCCTAACTAAGAATCGTTAACTAGAAATCGACGGAATATAAATGCAAACACTTTGCAAGTGAAAGAGAGCAAGGAATACAACCTTTGTAGATGAGTCCTTCACTTCATTAGCTCTGTGTAGTAGTCCATTTTGCTGCGATCATGAACTCCGGATTCTAGAGAGGCTCCGATGAAGAAACGAACATACTTGTTTCGAAGACTTCGAAGCCAAAGATGATCTACGTCGAGGAGACACTAACCCAAGCTATCTCTTCACTAACTATGGAATTAGTGAAGTAAATACCCTATACTAAATGGCAAGTAGTAGAGGATGATGAAGTAAGAAGTGGGCTCATTTTAGATTTTATTTTCTCACACTTTTTCTCATACCTCCATTGAAGCTAGAAAGCTTTGAGGAAGAAGAAGAAGAAGAAGAAAGAACTAACTCATCAAATGAATTATTGCAACCATGGGTGAGTTAAACCCTCATGCCTAACTCATGTAGAGAATTAACCAAGAGCTAAGGTTAAGGGTTGGGTTAACAAAATATCCTAAGCTAGACAAAAGAGTGGATTTTGTCAATATTTCTACAAGCTTCATCCAAGCTTGACAACATTGACCAAGTAATCTCTCTTTTGTTATTAACTTAAGAAATAAATAAAACCATAACTTAACCCTAACATGGTTTAAGTCTCATACACCCATCTTTCATGTATCATCAAGCATGACACAATACATGTACACAAATATACATATCACATATATACAATGTGCACATCAAGTGAGAAAAGAAATCATAAGTGAGCTAATACAAGTTAATGTAATGTAATATATCAAATATATAATTATACATTAAATTATTAAATCAACTCTTGATTTAATAATCCGGCTATAATACATATAACCGACTAATATCATATGTAACAACTTATCCAATCAACATTTGATTCGATAACCCGGCTATATCGCATATAACCGACCAATGTTACAAATTGCGAGAATAGAATGAGATATCACATATCGCATTAATCTCGGTCCCCCACATATCGCATATATGCTCCTACTCCGTTTCTCTTGAGCCAGGAAACCCCTGTGTAGGACTCTAAAGACTCGTCAATACGCCGGCAGTAGATGATGATCATATTAAACACCCACAAGCAGCAAGCGGTCTGCTAAACGTAACGGCCATCCGGGTATTGAGCGATCAGAAAATTAACAAGCAAGCCTGCTCACTCTCCTACAAATCCAATCAGTAACACTACCGTACAGTCCGGTCTCTTTGTCTGATATGTCGCATATCTCGTCAAGGGGTGGTAAACGTCAGCCCCCGATAACTCGATAAGTCGTGTCGATATGAGGCTCATAATGGGTCGAGAAACTATTGATAACACTTACCAGTATATCTCTGAAGTAGCCTTGGCCAAGGACTTCCTGTTATAGCCAATCGAGCACAGCGCAACATCAACTCCCAATACCGGGAGAGGCGAAACCCTTCCTATCGCTCATTGCCTCCATGTGATTCGGGACTGTACCCAAAAGCCACTGTTTTGCACGTTCTCTTGAACGTGGTAAGGTGGAAATCAAAGCACAGTGGGAATCACACAAGACTCTATGACGATCTCGGGTCTACAGACTAACCTGTACCAGTGTCACCAGAGAACTGCCATCTGACGTTAGGTATAATGCTATATGGGAGTTCTCGGCGAGTCCGTTCAGTGTACCCAGTCTCCACTTAGCACCCGTATACTATCTCTGATGTCTAACACCAATGGATATGGGATCGTCCATCACCCATCTACATGGGTCTTGAAGCTATACGTTAGTCTACTCTGGTATATCGATGCCCTGTCTCGATACAGTCTCGACTAGGAACATTTGAAGGATGTACTTAACGACTACTCTGTCCCCACTAGTATGATCTGCATCATAGTCCTGGTAGTCAAGTACTCATCCTAAGGGCTTTATGAACATGTAACATAGAGACAATCAGCGTACTATCATGTCGAGCAAGAAAGTCCTACCTATATAAGTCCAAGCATCCACTACAATATACATCGTATGTACAGTAATGGCCTCTAGGGCATACATATAACTAACAGAATCAGGGTAAAAGTACGGATATACGATAAAAGCATGGATGCACAAATATCTATCAGGGGTTACATCATGACTATGTAGGATGCACATTATCAAGCATGGGGTACTAATGTAACAATAATATGAATTAATATAATATGGCATGCAACTAGATATATAATTAATGATATGGATACACAATAAAATATGGATGCACAAATATCTATCAGGGGTTACAACTACAGCTCCAAGACTATGTAGGATGCACATTATTAAGCATGGGGTGTTACTACAACAATAACATGAAATGATATGATCTGTAGTTGTAGCTACATATATAATAAATGATATGGATGCATACGGGTATCCGAAAATAGTAAAACTTTAATATGGATGTATAATGCAATCAACATGTAATATTTTTATTCATATGGATGCAAAATAAGATGTATAACATGTAGCAAGATAAACTTGCCTGAGCGGAACACGCGACGGGTGCGTATGGCACGTCCGACGTCAGGTAAACGTCGCAATGCACACACGTCACACAGGACGGGTCCATGCAAGGTAAGAAGGTAATCACGCAGGCAGGGGACGTTCACTGGATTGCTCAGATCGTCGGCAGCGGCACGGCTCCGGCGGAGATCACCGGAATCAAGAAAAGGAAAAGAGAAAGAAAGAAGAAGAAGAAGAAGAAGAAGAAGAAGAAGGAGGAAGAGGAGGAGAGGGCTGTGTTCAAGGTATGGATGTTCTGGAGTCAGAGACGAGGTGAGGGAGACGTCGACGATGCGTCAGCGACAGTGAGATCCATGGCGAGGCAGTGGTGATCTAGGGTTCTTGGGGTTGGGTTGCAGGGAAAGAAGAGGAGCTTGGGGTCTGGTATTAGGGTCTGCAGGGAAGGTGAGGATGAGGTCGAGGAGAAGAGGAGAGGTCGACGATGACGTGGCCACCGGTGGTGAGGCGGGGTGTGCAGGCGACAGTGAAGAGATGGGAATGGGTTGCAGGGTTTGCTCGGGTCGGGGTTCTTCCCATTGGGAAAAATGCAGGGGGTCCGAAAGGATGAGCAGAGGAGGCAACGACGAGGTCGTCGGTGGCGAGGTCAGGTGAGGTGATGGGTCGTAGGATCGTCGGGTTGCAGCCGAGGTTCTTGGGTTGGTGGGTTTGCACGGGGATGGAGAGGGGAGAGGACGTAGAATAGAAGAGGCGAGAAGGTGTCGACGAGGGTAAGGGATGGTCGACAATGGTAAGGCGAGGGCCGAGGTGAGGACAGAAGCGAAGTCGGGTCATGCGGTGATGGGTTGCAGGGATTTGGAGCTCGGGGATGGAGGTGAGGTGTTGGTGTGGTCAGGTCGCGGGGATGAGGGTAGTGGCGAGGTGAGGAGGAGAGGTCGAGGAGATGGGCGGCGACTGCGACGACGCGAGCGCGACTGCGACGGGCGTGGGTTACGTTCGTAGGTGGGAAAATGTGAAGAAGAAAGGGAACAGTGTTTTCTTTATATGGGGTTTAAAAAGTATATTAAATATATATATATGGAGAAGAGAGAGAGAGCTGTGGGATTTTGGATTTAGGAAAATATTTAAGATATATTTTTGGTTAAAGAAAGATTATAAAATTTGATATATATATATATATATATATATTTAAAAGAATTATATTATAAGAATATAATACTAGTAAAAACTCAGATTTTGGAAAATACAAACTTACTCCAAAATATGGCCAGGTTAGGTTTAAAATTATGGTTTGAAAATACGGATAATATACGTGTCAACCAAAACCAAAATAGAATATCCGGGTAACGAAATTGCATACCCCCAAGAACGGATGCACGCAATGTGCACGTAGCTATCCAAACGAGTCCGTTTCACTGAACGGGACGAGAATAAGATGAGCGGATGCTACCACAGGGTCAGGGGTATGATGCAGGCCATGCTAGATATTTTTAAAATATTTTATTTGACTTTATTTGTTATACTAAAAAATGCAGATGCTAGATATAATGCCAGTATGCAGTATATAAAAAAAATATGAAAGTGCATGGATCCACGTAACTAGCTGGGATAAATCACAAACAGGAATCAAGACAGTTTCTAACAAGTGGGTCGGGTCGGATGCAAATACAGATGTCAAATACACTATTCGCACCCAAAACACAATAAATCGAGAAATACCATAATAAAGAAATACTCAAAATAGAACTGGTATAAATGAACTAGGGTGTTACATCTATAGTGGGTCCCGCGGACTCAAGAGATGGCCCGCACGGATTCAAGAGGTGGCTCCCGCACGAATTCAAGAGGTTGCTTCATGCCATAACATACTGTAACGCCCCACACCCCAGTACAGATGGTATTGTCCGCTCTGGCCGAAACCACACGGTTTTGTCCTTCGGAGCGAATTGGACCCGACCAGGGGCCACTTCCCAGGAGGTCACCCAGCCCAGGACTTTCCTGGTCCGAACACGCTTAACTACGGAGTTCTCAAGCTCCTGTAGTGCCGATTCACTTAACATGCACCTCTGTAACTGAGGGTGGTATCATTACAATTATAATGAAGTTCGGTTCTCTTTCGGAATGTGTTCCGAAAATTCCCCATTGTTCTACAGTGGGTCCCACAGACTCAAGAGATGGCCCGCACGGATTCAAGAGGTGGCCCCCGCCCCCTTGGCATGATAATTGGCGTGGTATTTTGTTCCATGAGCAAGAACCGGGTCCCTACATTCTCCACACATTTGAACAGTGGTTCGTCCAATAACCACAGACCTACTACTGAGGGACTTGCATGGGCCAATATAAATATAACGCCCCATACCCCAGTACAGATGGTATTATCCGATTCGGCAGAAACCGCACGGTTTTGTCTTTCGGAGCGAACCGGACCCGACCACGGGCCACTTTCCAGGAGGTCACCCAGCCCAGGACTTCCCTGGTCCGAGCATGCTTAACTATGGAGTTCTCAAGCTCCTGAAGTGCCGGTTCACTTAAAAGGTGCATCTGTAATTGAGGGTGGTATCATTACATTTATAATGCAGGCCTGTTCTCTTTCGGAATGTGTTCCGAAAATTCCCCATTGTTCTACAGTGGGTCCCGCAGACTCAAGAGATGGCCCGCACGGATTCAAGAGGCGGCCCCCGCCCTTTGGCATGATAATTGGCGTGGTACTTTGTACCATAAGCAAGAACCGGGTCCCTACATTCTCCATACATTTGAACAGTGGTTCGTCCAATAACCACCGAACAACTACTAAGGGACCTGTATGGGCCAACATAAATATAACGCCCCATGCTCCTGTACATATGGTATTTGTCCGCTCTGGCAGAAACCGCACGGTTTTGTCTTTCGGAGCGAACCAGACCTGACCAGGGGCTACTTCCCAGGGGGTCACTCATCCTAGGACTTCCCCGGCCCGAGCAAGCTTAATTTCGGATTTCTCAAGCTCCTGTTGTGCCGATTCACTTAAAAATCGCCTATATAATTGAGGGTTGTATCATTACATTTATAATGTAGTTCGGTCCTCTTTCGGAATGTGTTCCGAAATTTCCCCATTGTTCTACACTGGGTCCCACGAACTCAAGAGATGGCCCCCACAGATTCTAGAGGTGGCCCCCGTCCCCTTGGAATGACAATTGGCATGGCACTTTGTTCCGTGTGGCACTTTGTTCCGTGAGCAAGAACTGGGTTTCGACACATACCTTGTCAGATATGATGGGATTGTTTTTGTTCTTATTCACTTCTAGCAATCATATTTTTATAGTATATTTGATTCTTATCCGATAACATTAGATTTCTCACATATTATAATTTATGGTCATTTCGGTGGTTCTTAAAATTCGAAGCATATTTTAATACTTTGCAATTATATTATCTCTCGAGTCATGATTTTACTAAAGAACCAATTAATGTTTTAAAACATCCTTAATTATAATGAATTTGTATGGTTCTGTAAAGTCTATTAGTATGGATGTAACGACTTTGAATTTTCAGTACAAAATTTTTTCTTCTTAAAGTACAGAAAAGAGTTTACAAGGCTGAGCGCAATTTAAAAGTTATTCTTGTTTAAGAACAACAAGAAATAACTTGTAGCTTATTGGTAAAGCCTTGCACTGCTGTGACATAGCCCCTGTATTCGAATCCCTTCATGCACATATTATTTTTTTTGGAATTTTCTTTTAAACTTTTTGGAAGTCTAAAATTTTACACGTGCACTGCACATAAAATAAAAGGTCAGGGAAAACAGATATGTGCATAATGCTATTAACAGCTGCATGGATATGTGGCAAAGATCTAACGGCACCCCCTCACCAAGTGACCGGTGAGATTGCAGTTAGGGCCGACGTCGACGAGTAGCCCATGGGGAAAAATCCCCGTGTCTTACACACAAAACCTTTGGCCTATCCCCATTACCCCTGCACTGTTTGATTTCTCTGAATTTAAACAGAGACTTCAGTATTCTCCTTTAAATCCAATTTTAATGCATTTTAATTCATTCTTTCAATTCCAAAACCATAATTCCACACTATAAATACAACCACATACCCTAGCCCTTCCTCATTCTGAAAATTCTAGCCAAAACACTCACATTTTCTCAAGTATAAGTGGAGTAGAAGTTGAGTTAGCCCAAGACCAACTTCCGGCGAGGAATCGAGCAAGTTCCAGTGACCCCGCGATGCCGCAACGATCAAGCTATCTTTTTCTACCCTTTTCCTACCCTTCTAGCTAGTAAGTCTCACCTCATTCTTCTCTTTCTACATAAAAAGTTTTCTTTTTCAAAATATATCGGTAAGTGAAGTTAATACCGACTTTTGATTCTAAAACCTTGAAATCACACTTTTTTCTTAATCATTGCCCATCCATATTCTTAACATATGTTTATAACCATAAAACTAATAATTAGAAACAATTTTCACCCTAAATCATCATGTTAAATAACTTTAAATTGAGTTTTACATTACCATGAATTTTTTATCTACCATATTTAATTGTTTCGCTTACTATTTCTTTTAGAAAACTTCATGGGGTAATGACCTACCCTTCACATACACACAAGTTTACATAGCACGATACTCTTTAAAACATATTTTTGTAGCGATTACAACATTTCATTAAAATACCATGAACTATAAAAACCCGGTTTTGTTTGAATTGTATTATCAAAACTCTTTGCGATTATGCCTCTACAATTTATTTTGGGGAACCCACTATTGGATGGTGTGGATTATCGTACATTCTTGGGCTAGTAGAGCGAGATGCAGACCTATTCACGGAGCATTCGGTCTCGAAAGATTTTTAATACGATTTTTAAGAAAAACGAGATTTTCTATTTAATAATAAAATTAATTTTATAAATATATAAATTTTATCAAACCATATATTTTCAAGATATAATAAAATTCCATATTTTCTAAAAAATAAAATAATGACAAGTTTCACCAAAATACTCTCAAGTTATCTAAAAGACAAGTTTTACACCAAAATATCTTGAACTATCAAAGTTAAACTATTATTACTAAAATACTTCACATTCTTAAAATTCACAATTATGAAAACCATAAATAATATAAATAAATACTCGAGCTTTATTTTGAAAGTATATAAAATATTTTTTCATAAAACCTTCTCGAGCCATATAAAACACTGTTAAGGATTTTAGTAAATATACGTTTAAGCGGGATCAATTCTCTTGAACCTCAGAGAACTGGAGAAAGTGAGTGCTTGCCTATTTAAGATAGAAAAACTTAACAGTGTTATCAATGGTAATTGTTTTGGAAAAAACACAAATCCCGGCGTCCATATACAGCAGTTACCGATAACTCCCGAATCTAACTCAGGATCCAAATCAGTTCAACGTGTCTAACTCAAGTCTGAGTCCAAATCAATCTGAGTCTAATCTAAATCAGACATGAATCTAATATACCAACATGTATACTTAAATCTGAACCTGAATATCAGAACAAGATCAACATGCAAACATGACTTGACTTGACTTGACCGAACCATGGCTATAACTTGACTTGAGTACATGCCTACTTGTTTACATGCTGAACCTGATTATATGAACAACTTGTATCCATGGTTTCGGTAAGTCTGATAACTATAATTCAATACAATACATTACGGGGGTTTAAAGGGGTAGATTGGTACGGAATGTGTTAAAAGTGGCATGATGATGGACACTAAAAGACACCTACATGAACTCTCGTGTCGTTATTCCGTGGGTTTTGAAGGGGCCTTACACTTACCTGTTACCATAGTCCATGGGATGGTTGGACTCCTCTCGTATACACTGATACATTCTGTACCAAGGTACAAACAACTACGTTAGTATAGCAAACATAAACATGTACAAATTACAGTTATATTTCTCTCTACCTGTCGTATTTCTTTCTTTCTTTTGGGATTTACCGAGCGTTGGTTCGCTGATGACATTCCTGTCTTTTCGTTTTTTGCAATGTTCGTCAGGAGGACCCGACTCTCAGGAGACCGAGCCCAGTCAGGAGTATCTGGAGCAGATTGAAGCACAACTAGACTTCTAGCTTACTTGTACTTACTTTTTATTTCATATACCACTGTTTAGGCATTGCTTTTATCATTGTACATTTTTTTCAAATCAGTTGTAATGTAAACAATGAATGTTAATAAAAGTTGCTATTATTATATTACATTTCTTGTTATTCTTGTGTATTTATTTATATTGTTTATTTAAGCTTAACGTGTTTATTTCTGAGTAAATACGTCGCGGTCTCGTCACGTCTCCTTCTGTTGAGTTTTAGTTTGGTTAAGACAGAATTATTAACTTTGAGGCGAGTATGATACACTTTCCGAAAGGTGATATTGCCTACACTATGGGAGTACAGTAAAAAGCAATCACCCCCAAGATACAACAAAACCCTTGAAACTCTCTTAGAAGATAATGAGAAGAAGATGAAAAAAGTGTGAAGAGCGAGACTTAATTTATAGAGTTGAATAGACACAACTGTTTGGATGGTTGTGACTAGAGTTGAATAGACACAACTGTTTGGACGGCTGCGACTATTCAGACAACAAAACTGCAGTGGACAGTTTTTCAGACAACCTTGAATTTGAAATTCAAAAAGGCAAACTCTGTTATTAAGTCAACCCAAGATGCCCCAAGTGCCCTATCAAAGACAATAATAAATAAATATTATAAGCCTGCTAGAAATCAGGCCCACTTGGCTCATAACCCACTTTGTTTAAGATATTACTTAAATATTGGGAATTATTATAAAGGCTTGGGCATTCGTCTCTCCGTCCGATGTGGGACTATTTCCCGCAAACAAATGCTACCAATAGATTCAAACTACTAGCAATCCCCCACTAGTTTGTATATATTGGCTGCAACCACATCTGTCTCGTGACAAATATTGTGCATAAAAGAAAGGCATCTCTCGATTTAAACCTTCCATTAGTGTATATATATCAATCATCTAACAAAGTTATTGGTGTCCGCAGATTAAAACAAAACTTTTATTATTAGAATTTGAAATACAACACACATAATATTTATCTTATTTTCTAAGAGATATATAACTGGTTTAGCACTATTATGGCCATGTGCTACTTTTGGACTTCATAAGCATTTACAATAGAATACTTCATATTTTTTGTTGAAGCGGCACCACTTCTATGCTAATATAGGTGCAGTTTCCTTTATTATATCCCTGTTACTGTGGATATTAAAAATTAAATAACTCTATTGAGAGTTTTCGCTCATCCTCTTTATCGTAACAGACATCACTAGATACTTATTTATATAAGAATGAGACGTCTAGTGCAATAGAGGCACATGACAGTAACTTGTTATTACCCATTAAACTATTAAAATTAGCTTTTACTAATTAAAGTTGGGTTACCATTACTGGTGCCAAATTGTAAATATTTAAGTCCCATTCCGATTGACGTATTCTTTACCAAATCTCTAGATAATGCCTTGGTAAAGGGATCTGCTAAATTTTTTGCAGATCTCACATAAACTATGGTAATTATTCCAATAGTAATTAAATCTCGAACATATTTATGCCTTAAACTAATATGTCTAGATTTACCATTATAATCATTATTATAAGCTCTAGACATAGTCGCCTCACTATCGCAATGCAAGGAAATAGATGACATTGGTTGTGGCCACAACTCTATATCCAATAATAAATTTCTCAGCCATTCCCCTTTCTTGCCGGCAGCAGCTAAAGTGATAAATTCAGATTCCATTGTTGAATGTGAGATACGGTTTTGTTTCTTAGAGGCCCAACAAATGGCACCGCCTCCAATTGTAAATACCCAACCTGTTGTGGATTTATTATCACGTGCACTTGTGATCCAACTTGCATCCGAATAACCTTTTAGTACTGCAGGATAATTGGAATAAAATATACTAAACTCTTTTGTTCTTTTTTAGATACCCAAGAACTCTACTGATGGCCTTCCAATGATTAGTACGGGGTTTACTGGTGTAACGTGACAATTTATATACTGCAAAAGCTATATCATGCCTTATACAATGCATCGCATACATAAGGCTTCCAACAGCGCTAGTATATTCTAATTGTGCAATTATATTGTCACAATTCTCATTTAATTTCATACTTGGATCATACGGAATAACACTTTCTTTAATATTAAGATATTGGAATTTATTTAATAATTTCTCTATATAATGAGATTGGTTTAGCACAAACCCTTCTTTATGTTTTTCACCTTTATTCCTAAAATAATATCTACATCATTCAAATCTTTCATTTTGAATACTGAAATTAAATACTTTTTTGTTTCATTTATTCCAATCATGTTTGTACCAAATATCAACATGTCATCTACATAGAGACATTTGATTACCCTATAATTCTGATTGAATTTGGAATAAATACATTTATCCGCACTATTATGCTTAAAATCCGCACTATTATGCTTAAAACTATTCGATATTATTGCTTTATCAAATTTCTCATGCCATTGTTTAGGGGTCTGTTTTAAACCATATAGCGATTTAATTAATTTACAAACTTTGTTCTCATTTTCAGAAAGTATAAAACCTTCGGGTTGTTCCATGTATACATCCTCATTTAATTCGCCATTTAAAAAGGTTGTTTTTACATCCATATGATGCACATATAAATTATATATTGAAGCCAAAACTATAAGAATTCTAATGGATGTTATTCTAGCCACATGTGTATAAGTATCAAAATAATTTATGCTCTCCTTTTGTGTGAATCTTTTAGCCACTAATCTTCCCTTGAAAGTATGTATAGAGCCATCTGTATTTTGTTTTCTTCTAAATACCCATTTAAACTTTATAGGCTTAGATTCTTGAGGCAAGTCAACCAATAGCCAAGTATTGCTAGACATTATTGAGTCCATTTCTTCATCAATGGCCTCTTTCCAAAATGCAATATCTCTTGACGATAATTGCTTCACTAAATGTTTTAGGACCATCTTCTATATTAAGTAGAATAGGTACTTTGTTAAGCACTTTGGTTCTATCTCCTTCAACGAGAAAAACTATTGAACGCGAATCAATAAAATCAGGACCAAAAGATCTTTCTTTCCCGATTCTTTGACTTTTTCTTGGTTCAATATTTTCATTACTTTCTTTTCTTTTCTCATTAGTAATTTTCTTAGAAGTTACTTCATTTTCCTTGTTATACAAATTAGAATCAATATTGTCATGCATAAATTTATTTTCAAAAAATTCAACATGTATCGATTCAATTATGACATTTGATTCTAAATCTAGAAATCGATATACTTTAGAATTTTGTGCATATCCAACAAATATACTTCTAATACCTCTCGGCCCTAATTTATATTTATATGGATCAGTCACTTTATAATATGCTATGCACCCCCACATTTTAATATAGTTTAAATTGGGTTTTCTACTATTCCAAATTTCATATAGTGAAATATGAGTTTTCTTGGATGGTATTCTATTATGAATATAACATGCTGTTAAAAGTGTCTCACCCCAAAGATTAAAAGATAATTTAGCATTTACCATTTCAACTAAAATCCTATTTTTCCTTTTGGCTAATCAATTGTGTTGAGGTGTATAAGGTGCAGTTCTTTGATGAATAACACCATGCATTTCGCAGAATTGAGAAAAAGAATCAGAAAAATATTCTCCCCTCTATCACTTCTAAGGATTTTAATCCTTTTATCTTTCTGATTTTCTACAACTGACTTATAATCTTTAAATTTCTCAAATGCTTCATCTTTTATTATTAATAAATATACATATGTAAAACAAGAATGATCATCAGTAAAAGTTAAAAAATATATTTTTTCTCTTCTAGTTAATTGACCATTTAATTCACAAATATAAGAATGAACAAGTTCTAATAAATTAGTATCTCTTTCGATTTTAAGGAAAGGTTTTCTAGTCATTTTTGCTTCTACGCAAATCTCACATTTATCATTATGATCAATTTAACATGCAATGTAACCATGTTTAGACACATACCTTAAAGAGCGAAAATTTAAATGACATAATCTAGCATGCCACAAAGAAAAAAAAACTCAACAATATATGCAAACACACAATTTATTTCATTAATACTGAATTTGAACATGCCATCACAGGAATATCCTTTTCCTATAAATATACAATTCTTCGATATTACAAATTTTTCAGACTCTACAACAATTTTAAATCTATTCTTCCACAACAGATTTACAGATACAAGATTTTTCCTCAAATCAGGAACATGAAATATATTAAGCAGAGTAAGTTTCTGTCCAGATGTAAACTTCAATTCAACACTTCCTTTACCGAGCAGTTTAGCCGAAACGTGGTTTCCCATCAACACTTCTTCAGGTTCTTTCTGATCTATGTAGGTTTTAAGCATTGCTTTGTTATTCCATACATGGATTGTTGCGCCAGAATCCAGCCATCAATCTGCAGTTCTAGTTACCGCGGCCATATGCAATTCCGTAATCATGCCTATCTGCATGTCAGAAACTATAGCAACAAGTTCTTTGACTTCATTTTCTATTAGATTTGCCTTGTTGCTATTTTCTGATTCGAAACCAAGTTTTTTTTCCGGTATTTCTGAATTTGCAATCATTAATATGGTGGCCTTTCTTTCCACAGCTATAACAAGGCTATTTCTTCTTTGCAAAATTAGATTTCTTAAAATCATTTCTCTTCTTCTGGACTTTGAAATTATTCTGAAATTTTCTTTGACCATTTTCACTGACATGATTCACTTTAGAGTTAGATTTAGAACTAAGAAAAATCATGTCACGTGCACGATTCTCTGCCTCAATCTACAGATGAGTCTGGAATTACTGTATGGTAAAATTTTAAGGAGAGTGCAGAATTTTCTTTCTATATTCATTCCAATTAGGAGGAAGTTTAGATAGAATCACTCCAACTTGAAACGAATCAGGGACTTTAATTTCAAGTTCGCTCAGTTTAGAGAAGAGAATTTGTAATTCATGCACTTGATCCATGATTGACATGTCATCAGTCATCTTAAATTCAAAATATTTAAACGCTAGAAATTTATCCGTACCTCTCTTCTCAATTTTGTACTTTATTTCAAGGGCGCTCCAGATTTCCTTTGGTGTCTTCATATTTCTGTAAAGATCATACAGACGATCGGTGAGGGAAATGAGAATGTACCCGCGACAAACTAATTCATCTTCTTCACGCTTGTTTTTCTCTGTTCTGGCAGTTTCGGCATCATTCGAAGTTGAGGCTGGATCTGAAATTGGCGGCAAGTTCGGATCGAGCACGTAAAATATCTTCAAGGCAGTCAACAAGAACACCATCTTGTCTTTGCATCTAGTGTAATTGCTCCTATCGAATCGATCCAGTTTGATAACGTCTTGGTTCTGGAAATGAACATTGACACTTGAATTTAATTTTGTCTCCATGGAATATCACCTTTCGATTGTTGAGTTTTAGTTTGGTTAAGACAGAATAAAAAACTTTGAGGCGTGTATGATACACTTTCCGAAAGGTGATATTGCCCCCACTATGGGAGTACAGTAGAAGTCAATCACTCCAAAAATACAATAAAGCCCATGAAAATCTCTTAAAAGATAATGAGAAGAAGATGAAAAAACAGTAAAGAGCAAGACATAATTTATAGAGTTGAATAGACACAATTGTTTGGATGGTTGTGACTAGAGTTGAATAGACATAACTGTTTGGACGGTTGTGACTGTTCAGACAACAAAACTGCAGTGGACAGTTTTTCAGACAACCTTCAAATTTGAAATTCAAAAGGGAAAACTCTGTTATTAAGTCAATCTAAGATTCCCCAAGTGCCCTATCAAAGACAATAATAAATAAATATTATAAGCCTGCTAGAAATCAGGCCCACTTGGCTCATAACCCACTTTGTTTAAGATATTACTTAAATATTGGGAATTATTATAAAGGCTTGGGCATTCGTCTCTTCATCCGATGTGGGACTATTTTCCGCATACAAATGCTACTAATAGATTCAAATTACTAACAATCCCCCACTAGTTTGTATATATTTGCTGCAACCACATCTCTCTCGTGACAAATATTGTGCATAAAAGAAAGGCATCTCTCGATTTAAACCTTCCATTAGTGTATATATATCAATCGTCTAACAAAGTTATTGGTGTCCGCAGATTAAACCAAAACTTTTATTATTAGAATTTGAAATACAACACACACAATATTTATCTTATTTTCTAAAAGGTTTATAGCTTCTTTAGAACTATTATGGTTGTGTGCTACTCTTGGACTTCATAAACATTTAAAAGAGAATACTTCATAACTCTTGTTGAAGCGACACCACTTTTATGCTAATATAGGTGCAATATCCTTTATCATATCCCTGTTACTGTGGATATTTAAAAAATTAAATAACTCCATTGAGAGCTTCGCTCATTCTCTTTATCGTAATAGACAGCACTAGATACTTATTTATATAAGAATGAGACATCTAGTGCAATACAAGCATATGATAGTAACTTGTTATTACCCATTGAACTATTTAAATTAGTTTTTACTAATTAAAGTTGGGTTACCATTACTGGTGCCAAATTGTAAATGTTTAAGTTCCATTCTTATTGACGTATTCTTTACCAAATCTCTAGATAATGCCTTGGTAAAGGGATCTGCTAAATTCTTTGCAGATCTCACATAAATTATGATAATTATTCTATTAGTAATTAAATCTCGAACATATTCATGCCTTAAACTAATGTGTCTAGATTTACCATTATAAATATTATTATAAGCTCTAAACATAGTCGCCTCACTATCGCAATGCAAGGAAATAGATGGTATTGGTTGTGGCCACAACTCTATAACCATTAATAAATTTCTCAGTCATTCCGCTTCCTTGCCGGCAACAGCCAAAGCGACAAATTCAAATTCTATTGTTGAATGTGTGATGCAGGTTTGTTTCTTAGAGGCCCAACTAATGACACCGCCTCCAATCGTAAATACCCAACCTGTTGTGGATTTATTATCACTTACACTTGTGATCCAACTTGCATCCGAATAATCTTCTAGTACTGCAGGATAATTGGAATAAAATAGTCCAAACTCTTCTGTTCTTTTTAGATACCCAAGAACTGTACTGATGGCATTCCAATGATTAGTACTGGGTTTACTGGTGTATCGTGACAATTTGCATACTGCAAAAGCTATATCAGGCCTTGTACAATACATCGCATACATAATGCTTCGAATAGCATATTCTAATTGTGTAATTACATTGTCATAATTCTTATTTAATTTCATACTCGGATCATACGGAGTAACACTTTCTTTAATATTAAGATGTTGGAATTTATTTAACAATTTCTCTATATAATGAGATTGGTTTAGCACAAACCCTTCACTATATTTTTTCACCTTTATTCCTAAAATAGTATCTATTTCATTCAAATCTTTTATTTTGAATACGGAAGTTAAATACTTTTTTGTTTCATTTATTCCAATCATGTTTGTACCAAATATCAACATGTCGTCTACATAGAGACATATGATTACCCTTTAATTCTAATTGAACTTGGAATAAATACATTTATCCGCACTGTTATGCTTAAAACCATTTGATATTATTGCTTTATCAAATTTCTCATGCCATTGATTAGAGCCCTGTTTTAAACCATATAGGGACTTAGTTAATTTACAAACTTTGTTCTCATTTCCAGAAAGTATGAAACCTTCGGGTTGTTCCATGTATACTTCCTCATTTAATTCGCCATTTAAAAGCCTGATTTTACATCCATTTGATGCACATATAAATTATATATTGAAGCCAAAGGTATAAGAACTCTAATGGATGTTATTCAAGCCACAGGTGCCTAAATATCAAAATAATCTATGCCCTCCTTTTGTGTGAATCCTTTAGCTACTAATCTTGTCTTGAAAGTTTGTAAAGAGCCATCTGTATTTTGTTTTCTTCTAAATACCTATTTCCATTTTATAGGCTTAGATCCTTGAGGTAAGTCAACCAATATCTAAGTATTGTTAGACATTATTGAGTCCATTTCGTCATCAATAGGCTCTTTCCAAAATGCAGTATCTCTTGACGAAATTGCTTCACTAAATGTTTTAGGATCGTCTTCTATATTAAGTAGAATAGGTACTTTGTTAAGTACTTTGATTCTATCTCCTTCAACGAGAAAGACTATTGAACGCGAATCAATAAAATCAGGACCAAAAGATTTTTCTTTCCTGATTCTTCGACTTTTTCTTGGTTCAATATTTTCATTACTTTCTCTTCTTTTCTCATTGGTAATTTTCTTAGAAGTTGCTGTAACAACCCTAAATTTCCTATACAAAATTTTCAAATAATTTTTAAAAATCCACAAAGGGGTATTTTAGCCTGAGCACAAGATATAGGTAATTATTTTATTTTTAATTACAAGCTACAATAATGTAATAAATCCATTTTTAGTGTACAAGAAATTACTTTAAATTTAATATATACTTGGAGTATTTACTCTTGCTGCTATCATTTTAAGTAATTAAATAACTCCATAATTATAAGAAGGAGCTTGTAGCTCATTGGTAATACCTTGCACTGCTGAACTAAGCCACCAGCGTTCAAATCCCATACCCCACATTATTTTTAATATTGATTTTTTTAAAACCTTTAGAATACCAAGAGTTTACACGTGCATATCTCACAAAAACCCCACTACACCCAAACATGTAACACTTGCAGGAGTTAGATGAACCGTCGAGGGGGATCCAGGCCACCGGACTCGGCCGGGAATCGGCCAACTCGGCCTTGACTCGGCCGACTCAGTGCTCCGACCGAGTCACGGCCGAGTCACCCCCGATTCGGACGATTCCGGCGATGGTCACAACATGAAAGTTGTGTCTTTTCATATTCCCTATGCACCTGCAAAATTTCAGCTTCAGAACACTTCCAGAGATCTTTAAAAACCCCAATTACTCCACTTTTAATATATTTTTTATTACATTTTATCACATTTTTATTTTTAACTTTTCATCTACTCTAACCGTAGCCTAACCCTATAAATACCAACCCTACACACTCCCCTCTCACCCCCAAAATCTTGAGCCACTCTCTCAAAAGTTTTCCAAGAAGTGTGTGCTTTGAAAACAAGTTCGAGGCGAAGCTCCGACGAAATTCTGACGGAATTCCGGCGACGTTTTTTAGAAACAACCGGCGACGAAGCAACGCCTCGATAACTCATCTAGTTCCCCTATACTCTTTAGTATAGATCGAAACCCGTAAGTCCCATTTTTTCCTTCTTTCTACTTCTCAAAAATACGAAATTACGAAACCCGACGGAAATCGGAACGAACCGATTTCCGATTCGGTTTTCTATAAAATATCACTTATCACCAATTCCATAATGCTTCAACTTATTCATGTTGACTATTAATCACATAACAACTAATTTTGGATAAAGTTTCTCACATGAAATGATAGCTTTTGCAATATCGTATTCTTTTTCACTTTAATGCCATAATGTTTATTTTTCTTCTTCTAATCAATTCAATCATGTCTAAATATCTTTATCATGATTATTAAACTTGTAAAAATCAATTTGAATAAGTTTTCACACATGAAATGATAACCTTTTCAATTTACCGTATTTTTACACTTTAATACCATCATGTTTCAATTTCATATTTAACCCTTAACTTGCTATACATTTAAAGTAGAGCACGAGGTAACGACCTACCTCCACACACACACAAATACAACCCTAAAATGATATCATCAAAAGTTAGAATACGATAAAACGAAACTTTCATTAAAATACCATAATCTTCATAAAACCATTCTTAAAGGTTTTAGATTTGTTACACTTTTAAGTAAATATTTCTTACTAGGAAAATACGATAAGTTATGGACATCGATCGTTTATCTAAACCTGACTTTGTGGTGTCTAGGCTAGGCAAGTGAGCTTAGGTAACTTTAAAAGTCCCGCCTCACGATTCGTGAGCGGATCCCTCCTTCCTCACTTGTACTTACCTGGCCACAATTGGCGGTGAAGAGGCGATTTGAGGCTTCTAACGACTTGTCGTTTAGACCATTTAGAAATAGGCTAGTTGGCTTAGGAAACCCTAGAACCTAAAATACGGAAAATTACACTTTTTAAATAAATACCTTTTACTTTATAAAAACCGTTTTCTAAAGGATTAGTATTTTACAATCTTTGCAAAGCGCCGCTACAACCCATCTTTGGGGAACTCGTTCGGGATCGTGCGGTTTATCGCGCACCCTCGGGCTAGTAGTGCGAGATTCAGACCTCCGCAAGGAGCATTCGGTCTCGAAAGGTTTAAAATACGACATCTTAAGAAAATGAGATTTTTGGAATATAAAATATTTATTAAAATTATTTTTGTATAAATATATGTATATTCATCATTTAAATATCTATTTTATTATAGTATAAATTTTCCACTTTTTTTTAAAAATCACAAGAATAAAGGTTACACTAAAACACCATGAACTTCAAATAATCAATATTACAGATAAATACCATTATTTATGAAACTATGATATTTTCATTAGAAATGTCATAACATAAAATCCACAACTCTAAAGACGAAAAATAAATACTTGAGGTGTATTTTGAAAAGTATATAAAAGTATTTTTAGATAAAACCCCCTCAAGTTTTATAAATTACCCTAAGGACCCTAACAATTATAAGACCTCGATTCACAATTCTGATTGTCTGACTCGGGTTTGAGTCTGATTAATCTGACTTGAATATGATTCAAGTCAACCTATAATCTTCAAGATTCCAATTCATAAGTTCGACGCGAATTACTTCCCTGTGACTGCCAGGTTTGCCATGGAGCAGCAGTTCATTCATCTACAACAAGGTTCGATGTGGGACAAGTCAATAGATGAGTATGACGCTGAATTCACCATGCTCAGTCGATTTGCGGCACACTTGATACCGACGGATGAGGTCAGAGCCCGTCGCTTTCAACAAGGTTTGGACACAGAAATCCAGGCTGCACCAGCCACAGGGAAATTTCTGACTCATGAGGATGCTTTGGAAGCTGCCCACAGTTATGAGGCGGTGATAAAGGCAAGGGGCAGACCCCAATATGCCGGTTTGAAATGCCATGCCTCTCAAATGGCAGGAGGAGCCCCTTCCAGGCCAACGTTCGAATCCAGGAGAACTAAAGAACCCAATCACCAGCCTAGACCACATTTCTGTTTCCATTGCAAGAGAGATGGACATTTGATAAAGAACTGTAGGCGCGCAAAAGGCCTGTGCCTAGTTTGTGGCATGTCCAATCATAGAATTGAGACCTGTCCATATAGATACAACTCAGCTCACACACACACCAACTACCCGCAGCGGCCATCTATCCAGGCTCCTGCAACTCGTCCTGCACTACCTGCTCTACCTGCACAGCCTACTCGCCAATTCCAACAGGCAATGAGGGACATGCCTAAAGGGCAGAGAAACAGGCCCCAAAGGCAGAATATGGCTCCAGCTAGAAGGAATGTACCACGGCGACAGACCTTCACATTAGAAGCCGTAGAAGCCGAGACTGTAGGTCAAGGTGACACCGGTAAGCCTTTTTCACCCTTGTATCTCTTTGTTATTTTTATACACTATCTATACTACAGCCACCAAACTTCTTTGCACTGTTACACTTTCCTTTTACAAATTTCGAGGACGAAATTTTTATAAGGAGGGTAGAATGTAACAACCCTAAATTTCCTATACAAAATTTTTCAAATATTTTTTAAAAATCCACAAAGGGGTATTTTAGCCTGAGCACAAGATATAGGTAATTATTTTGCTTTTAATTACAAGCTACAATAATGTAATAAATCCATTTTTAGTGTACAAGAAATTACTTTAAATTTAATGTATACTTGGAGTATTTACTCTTGCTGCTATCATTTTAAGTAATTAAATAACTCCATAATTACAAGAAGGAGCTTGTAGCTCATTGGTAATACCTTACACTGCTGAACCAAGCCACCAGAGTTCAAATCTCATGCCCCACATTATTTTTAATATTGATTTTTTTAAAACCTTTAGAATACCAAGAGTTTACACGTGCATATCTCACAAAAACCCCACTACACCTAAACATGTAACACTTGCAGGAGTTAGATGAACCGTTGAGGGGGATCCATGCCACCGGACTCGGCCGCGAATCGGCCAACTCGGCCTTGACTCGACCGACTCAGTGCTCTGACCGAGTCGCGGCCGAGTCACCCCAGATTCGGCCGATTCCGGCGATGGTCACAACATGAAAGTTGTGTCTTTTCATATTCCCTATGCACCTGCAAAATTTCAGCTTCAGACCACTTCCAGAGATCTTAAAAAACCCCAATTACTCCACTTTTAATACATTTTTTATTACATTTTATCACATTTTTATTTTTAACTTTTCATCTACCCTAATCCTAGCCTAACCCTATAAATACCAACCTTTCACACTACCCTCTCACCCCCAAAATCTTGAGCCATTCTCTTAAAAGTTTTCCAAAAAGTGTGTGCTTTGAAAACAAGTTCGCGGCGAAACTCCGACGAGATTCTGACGGAATTCCGGCGACGTTTTTAGAAACAACCGGCGATGAAGCAACGCCTCGATAACTCATCTAGTTCCCCTATACTCTTTAGTATAGATCGAAACCCGTAAGTCCCATTCTTTCCTTCTTTCTACTTCTCAAAAATACGAAATTACGAAATCCGACGGAAATCGGAACGAACCGATTTCTGATTCAGTTTTCTATAAAATATCACTTATCATCAATTCCATAATGCTTCAACTTATTCATGTTGACTATTAATCACATAACAACTAATTTTGGATAAAGTTTCTCACATGAAATGATAGCTTTTGCAATATCGTATTCTTTTTCACTTTAATACCATAATGTTTATTTTTCTTCTTCTAATCAATTCAATCATTTCTAAACATCTTTATCATGATTATTAAACTTGTAAAATTCAATTTGAATAAGTTTTCATACATGAAATGATAACCTTTTCAATTTACCGTATTTTTACACTTTAATACCATCATGTTTCAATTTCACATTTAACCCTTAACTTGATATACATTTAAAGTAGAGCACGAGGTAACGATCTACCTCTACACACACGCAAATACAACCCTAAAATGATATCATCAAAAGTTAGAATACGATAAAACGAAACTTTCATTAAAATACCATAATCTTCATAAAACCATTCTTAAAAGTTTTAGATTTGTTACACTTTTAAGTAAATATTTCTTACTAGGAAAATACGATAAGTTGTGAACATCGATCGTTTATCTAAACCTGACTTTGTGGTGTCTAGGCTAGGCAAGTGAGCTTAGGTAACTTTAAAAGGCTCGCCTCACGATTTGTGAGCGGATCCCTCCTTCCTCACTTGTACTTACCTGGCCACAATTGGCGGTGAAGAGGCGATTTGAGGTTTCTAACGACTTGTCGTTTAGACCATTTAGAAATAGGCTAGTTGGCTTAGGAAACCCTAGAACCTAAAATACGGAAAATTACACTTTTCAAATAAATACCTTTTACTTTATAAAAACCGTTTTCTAAAGGATTAGTATTTTACAATCTTTGCAAAGCGCCGCTACAACCCATCTTTGGGGAACTCGTTCGGGATCGTGCGGTTTATCGCGCACCCTCGGGCTAGTAGTGCGAGATTCAGACCTCCGCAAGGAGCATTCGGTCTCGAAAGGTTTAAAATACGACATCTTAAGAAAATGAGATTTTTGGAATATAAAATATTTATTAAAATTATTTTTGTATAAATATATGTATATTCATCATTTAAATATCTATTTTATTATAGTATAAATTTTCCACTTTTTTTTAAAAATCACAAGAATAAAGGTTACACTAAAACACCATGAACTTCAAATAATCAATATTACAGATAAATACCATTATTTATGAAACTAGGATATTTTCATTAGAAATGTCATAACATAAAATCCACAACTCTAAAGACGAAAAATAAATACTTGAGGTGTATTTTGAAAAGTATATAAAAGTATTTTTTACATAAACCCCCCTCAAGTTTTATAAATTACCCTAAGGACCCTAACAATTATAAGACCTCGATTCACAATTCTGATTGTCTGACTCGGGTTTGAGTCTGATTAATCTGACTTGAATATGATTCAAGTCAACCTATAATCTTCAAGATTCCAATTCAAAATGAACACATGAATCCATGAATACAATTATCAATTAATACAATTTGGCTGAACCAAACCATGGATATATTCCTTTTACATGATTCCCAGTATTCCATTTACATGATTCTACGGTTATAACCGTTTCCTGATATCATGGTTTCGGTAAGTCAGTCAATCAATCATACAACCAATACAGTTTACAAGATAACAATACAAACAAGACATCACGGGGTTTAAGGGGTAGATTGGTACGGAAGGTGTTAAAGGTGGCACGAGACGGTAAGATTAAGACACCTAACATGAATCCAATTGCTGTTGTACCATGGCATAAACGGTTCCTTGAGTTCCTGATACCTTAGTCTCCGGGGCAAGTAAGACTCCTCTCGTATACACTGGCATCCTTCTGTACCAAGCTACAAACAACAGCGTTAACACGAAATACAACAATATAATAATATAATACAACTGTAAAATCTACTCTCTCTCTCTCTCTCTCTCTTACTCTCTGTCTATTCCTCCCTTATCTTTGGGACTTACCAAGCGACCTGTTCGCTGACGACATTCTGTTTCTCTCTTCTTTGAATGTCGTCAGGTGGTTTGAACCCGGTGGAGATCGAGCCATCTCAAGAAGACTTGGAGCAATTTGCCGAAGACCCTGCACTTTAGTTCATTGTACACTTTTTCTTTCTGTACTTTTCATTTCCTGTTATGCCACTGTTTAGGCATCTTTTTATTTCAGTTGTATTTCCTTTCACGTATTGTACAAAGAATGTTAATGAATAAAAGTTGATGTTCTTTTATATCTTGTCTCTTGCGTATTTATTTTATATTGCTTAGATACACTTAGCGTATGTATTTCTGAGTATATACGTAGCGGGCATCGTCGCGTCCCCTTCGCAAAAGCTATCATTTCATATGAGAAACTTTATCCAAAATTAGTTGTTATGTGATTAATAGTCAACATGAATAAGTTGAAGTATTATGGAATTGGTGATAAGTGATATTTTATAGAAAACCGAATCAGAAATCGGTTCATTCCGATTTCCGTCGGGTTTCGTAATTTCGTATTTTTGAGAAGTAGAAAGAAGGAAAGAATGGGACTTACGGGTTTCGATCTATACTAAATAGTATAGGGGAACTAGATGAGTTATTGAGGTGTTGCTTCGTCGCCGGTTGTTTCTAAAAAACGTCGCCAGAATTCCGTCAGAATCTCGTCGGAGCTTCGCCACGAACTTGTTTTCAAAGCACACACTTCTTGGAAAACTTTTGAGAGAGTGGCTCAAGATTTTGGGGGTGAGAGGGTAGTGTGTAGGGTTGGTATTTATAGGGTTAGACTAGGGTTAGGGTAGATGAAAAGTTAAAAATAAAAATGTGATAAAATGTAACAAAAAATGTATTAAAAGTGGAGTAATTGGGTTTTTTTAAGATCTCTGGAAGTGGTCTGAAGCTGAAATTTTGCAAGTGCATAGGGAATATGAAAAGACACAACTTTCATGTTGTGACCATCGCCGGAATCGGCCGAATCGGGGGTGACTCGGCCGTGACTCGGTCGGAGCACTGAGTCGGCCGAGTCAAGACCGAGTTGGCCGATTCCCGGACGAGTCCGGGGCCTGGATTCCCCTCGATGGTTCATCTAACTCCTGCAAGTGTTACATGTTTGGGTATAGTGGGGTTTTTGTGAGATATGCACGTGTAAACTCTTGGTATTCTAAAGGTTTTAAAAAAATCAATATTAAAAATAATGTGGGGTATGGGATTTGAACTCTGGTGGCTTGGTTCAGCAGTGCAAGGTATTACCAATGAGCTACAAGCTTCTTCTTGTAATTATGGAGTTATTTAATTACTTAAAATGATAGCAGTAAGAGTAAATATTCCAAGTATACATTAAATTTAAAGTAATTTCTTATACACTAAAAATTGATTTATTACATTCTTGTAGCTTGTAATTAAAAACAAAATAATTACCTATATCTTGTACTCAGGCTAAAATACCCCTTTGTGGATTTTTAAAAAATATTTGAAAAATTTTGTATAGGAAATTTAGGGTTGTTACACTTGCTGCATTTTCCTTGTTATACAAATTAGAATAAATATTGTCATGCATAAATTTATTTTCAAAAAATTCAACATGTATCGATTCAATTATGACATTTGATTCTAAATCTAGAAGTCGATATGCTTTAGAATTTTGTACAGATCCAACAAATAACTTCTAATACCTCTCGGCCCTAATTTAGATTTATATGGATCAGCTACTTTATAATATGCTATGCACCCCCACACTTTAATATAGTTTAAATTGGGTTTTCTACCATTCCAAATTTCATATGGTGAAACATGAGTTTTGTTGGATGGTTCTCTATTATGAATATAACATGCTGTTAAAAGTGTCTCACCCTAGAAATTAAAAGGTAATTTAGCATTTAAAACCATAGCATTTACCAATTGAACTAAAGTCCTATTTTTCCTTTCGGCTAATCCATTGTGTTGAGACGTATAAGGTGTGGTTTTTTGATGAATAATACCATGCATTTTGCAGAATTGAGAAAAAAAATCAGAAAAATATTCGCCCCCTCTATCACTTCTAAGGATTTTAATTTTTTTATCTTTCTGATTTTCTACAACTGACTTATACTCTTTAAATTTCTCAAATGCTTCATCTTTTGTTCTTAATAAATATACATATGTAAAACGAGAATGATCACTAATAAAAGTTATAAATTATATTTTTTCTCTCTAGTTAATTGACCATTTAATTCACAAATATCAGAATGAACAGGTTCTAATAAATTAGTATCTCTTTCGATTTTAGGGAAAGGTTTTCTAGTCATTTTTGCTTCTACGCAAATCTCGCATTTATCATTATGATCATTCTGACATGCAATGTTACTATATTTAGACATATACTTTAAAGAGAGAAAATTTAAATGACATAATCTAGCATACCACAAAGAAAAAGAATACTCAACAATATAAGCAAACACATAATTTATTTCATTAATACTGAGTTTGAACACGCCATCACAGGAATATCCCTTTTCTACAAATATACCATTCTTCGATATTACAACTTTGTCAGACTCTAGAACAATTTTAAATCCCTTCTTGAACAACAGATTTGCTGATACAAGATTTTTCCTCAAATCAGGAACATGAAATATATTAAGCAGAGTAAGTTTCTGTCCAGATGTAAACTTCAATTCAACACTTCGTTTACCGAGCAGTTTAGCCGAAACGTGGTTTCCCATCAACACTTCTTCATGTTCTTTCTGATCCGTGTAGGTTTTAAACATTGTTTTGTTATTGCATACATGGATGGTTGCGCCAGAATCCAGCCACCAATCTGCAGTTCTAGTTACCGCAGCCATATGCAATTCCGTAATCATGCCTATCTGCATGTCAAAAACCATAGCAACAAGTTTTTTGACTTCATTTTCTATTAGATTTGCCTTATTTCTATTTTCTGATCCGAAACCAAGGTTTTTTCCGGTATTTCTGAATTTGCAATTTTTAATATAGTGGCCTTTCTTTCTATAGTTATAACAAGGCTATTTCTTCTTTGCAAAATTAGATTTCTTAAGATCATTTCCCTTCTTCTGGACTTTGAAATTGTTCTGAAATTTTCTATAATCATTTTCACTGACATGCTTCACTTTAGAGTTAGATTTAGAACTAAGAAAAAGTATGTCATGTGCACGGTTCTCTGCCTCAATCTGCAGATGAGTCTGAAATTACTCTATGGTAAAATTTTCAGGAGAGTGCAGAATTTTCTTTCTGTATTCATTCCAACTAGGAAAAAGTTTAGATAGAATCGCTCCAACTTGAAATGAATCAGAGACTTTAAATTCAAGTTCGCTCAGTTTAGAGACGAGAATTTGTAATTCATGCACTTGATCCATAATTGGCATGTCATCAGTCATCTTAAATTCAAAATATTTAAGCGCTATAAATTTATCCGTACCTCTCTTCTCATTTTTGTACTTTGTTTCAAGGGCGCTCCAGATTTCCTTTGGTGTCTTCATATTTCTGTAAAGATCATACAGACGATTGGTTAGGGAATTGAGAATGTACCCGCGACAAACTAATTCATCTTCTTCACGCTTGTTTTTCTCTGTTCTGGCAGTCTCGGTATCATTCGAAGTTGAGGCTGGATCTGGAATTGGCGGCAAGTTCGGATCGAGCACGTAAAATATCTTCAAGGCGGTCAACAAGAACACCATCTTGTCTTTCCATCTTGTGTAATTGCTCCCATCGAATCGATCAAGTTTGATAACATCTTGGTTCTGAAAATGAACCTTGACACTTGAATTTAATTCTGTTTCCATGGAATATCACCTTTCGACTGTTGAGTTTTAGTTTGGTTAAGACAAAATTAAAAATTTTAAGGCGTGTATGATACACTTTCCGAAAGGTGATATTGCCCCCACTATAGGAGTACAGTAGAAGGCGATCACCCTCAAGAAACAACAGAACACTTGAAACTCTCTTAGAAAATAATGAGAAGAAGATGAAAAACTGTGAAGGGCAAAACTTAATTTATAGAGTTGAATAGACACAACTGTTTGGATGGTTGTGACTAGGGTTGAATAGACATAACTGTTTGGACGGTTGTGACTGTTCAGACAACAAAACTGCATTAGACAGTTTTTCAGACATTTTTGAATTTGAAATTCAAAAAGGCAAACTCTTTTATTAAGTCAACCCAAGATGCCCCAAGTGCCCTATTAAAGACAATAATAAATAAATATTATAAGCCTGCTAGAAATCAGGCCCACTTGGCTCATAACCCATTTTGTTTAAGATATTACTTAAATATTGGGAATTATTATAATGGCTTGAGCATTCGTCTCTCTATCCGATGTGAGACTATTTTCCGCATACAAATGCTACCAATAGATTCAAACTACTAACAATCCCCCATTAGTTTGTATATATTGGCTCAACCACATCTCTCTCGTGACAAATATTATACATAAAAGAAAGGTATCTCTCGATTTAAACCTTCCATTAGTATATATATATATCAATCGTCTAAAAAAGTTATTGGTGTCCGCAGATTAAACCAAAACTTTTTTATTAAAATTTGAAATACAACACACACAATATTTATCTTATTTTCTGAGAGGTTTATAACTGCTTTAGCACTATTATGACCATATGCTACTCTAAGACTTCATAAGCATTTATAAGAGAATACTTCATATCTTTTATTGAAGCGGCACCACTTCTATTCCAATATAAGTGTAGTTTCCTTTATTATATCTCTATTACTTTGGATATTTAAAAATTAAATAACTCCATTGAGAGTTTTCGCTCATCCTCTTTATCGTAACAGACATCACTAGATACTTATTTATATAAGAATGAGATGTCTAATGCAATACAGGCACATGACGGTAACTTGTTATTACCCATTGAACTATTAAAATTAGTTTTTACTAATTAAAGTTGGCTTACCATTACTGGTGCCAAATTGTAAATGTTTAAGTCCCATTCCGATTGACGTATTCTTTATCAAATCTCTAGATGATGCCTTGGTAAAGGGATTTGCTAAATTCTTTGCAGATCTCACATAAACTATGGTAATTATTCCATTAGTAATTAAATTTCGAACATATTCATGCCTTAAACTAATGTGTCTAGATTTACCATTATAATCATTATTATAAGCTCTAGACATAGTCGCCTCACTATCCTAATGCAAGGAAATAGATGACATTGGTTATGACCATAACTCTATATCCAATAATATATTTCTCAGCCATTCCACTTCCTTGCTTGCAGCAGCCAAAACGACAAATTCAGATTCCATTGTTGAATGTGTGATGCAGATTTGTTTCTTAGAGGCCCAACTAATAGCACTGCCTCCAATTGTAAATACCCAACCTGTTGTGGATTTATTATCACTTGCACTTTTGATCCAACTTGTATCCGAATAACCTTCTAGTACTGCAGAATAATTGGAATAAAATAGATCAAACTCTTTTATTCCTTTTAAATACCCAAGAACTCTACTGATGACCTTCCAATGATTAGTACTGGGTTACTGGTGTATCGTGATAATTTGCATACTGCAAAAACTATATCAGGCCTTGTACAATGCGTCGCATACATAAGGCTTCCAATAGCGCTAGCATATTCTAATTGTGCTTATATTTGTCATAATTCTCATTTAATTTTATACTCGGATCATACAGAATAACACTTTCTTTAATATTAAGATGTTGGAATTTATTTATTAATTTCTCTATATAACGAGATTGGTTTAGCACAAACCCTTCACTATGTTTTTTCACATTTATTCCTAAAATAGTATCTACTTCATTCAAATCTTTCATTTTGAAAACTGAAGTTAAATATTATTTTGTTTCATTTATTCCAATCATATTTGTACCAAATATCAACATGTTATCTACATAGAGACATATGATTACTCTATAATTCTGATTAAATTTGGAATAAATACATTTATCCGCACTATTATACTTAAAACCATTTGATATTATTGCTTTATCAAATTTCTCATGCCATTGTTTAGGGGCCTGTTTTAAACCATATAGCAATTTAGTTAATTTACAAACTTTGTTCTCATTTCCAGAAAGTATGAAACCTTCGGGTGATTCCATGTATAATTCCTTATTTAATTCGCTATTTAAAAGGCTGTCTTTACATCCATTTGATGCACATATAAATTATATATTGAAGCCAAAGTTATAAGAACTCTAATGGATGTTATTCTAGCCACAAGTGCATAAGTATCAAAATAATCTATGCCATCCTTTTGTGTGAATCCTTTAGCCACTAATGTTGTCTTGAAAGTTTGTATAGAGCCATCTGTATTTTGTTTTCTTCTAAATACCCATTTACACTTTATAGGCTTAAATCCTTGAGGCAAGTCAACCAATATCCAAGTATTGTTAGACATTATTGAGTCCATTTCGTCATCAATAGGCTCTTTCCAAAATGCAATATCTCTTGACGACATTGCTTCACTAAATGTTTTAGGATAATCTTCCATATTAAGTAGAATATGTACTTTGTTAAGCACTTTGGTTCTATTTTCTTCAACGAGAAAGACTATTGAACACGAACCAATAAAATCAGGACCAAAAGATTTTTCTTTCCGGATTTTTTGACTTTTTCTTGGTTCAATATTTTCATTACTTTCTCTTCTTTTCTCATTGGTAATTTTCTTAGAAATTGCTGCATTTTCCTTGTTATACAAATTAGAATAAATATTGTCATGCATAAATTTATTTTCAAAAAATTCAACATGTATCGATTCAATTATGACATTTGATTCTAAATCTAGAAGTCGATATGCTTTAGAATTTTGTGCAAATCCAACAAATATACTTCTAATACCTTTCGCCCCTAATTTAGATTTATATGGATCAGCTACTTTATAATATGCTATGCACCCCCACACTTTAATATAGTTTAAATTGGGTTTTCTACCATTCCAAATTTCATATGGTGAAACATGAGTTTTCTTGGATGGTATTCTATTATGAATATAACATTCTGTTAAAAGTGTCCCACCCCAAAAATTAAAAGGTAATTTAGTATTTAAAAACACAGCATTTACCATTTCAACTAAAGTCCTATTTTTCCTTTCGCCTAATCCATTGTGTTGAGGCATATAAGGTGCAGTTCTTTGATAAATAATACCATGCATTTTGCAGAATTGAGAAAAAAATCAGAAAAATATTCTCCCCCTTTATCACTTCTAAGCATTTTAATCTTTTTATCTTTCTGATTTTCTACAACTGACTTATACTCTTTAAATTTCTCAAATGCTTCATCTTTTGTTCTTAATTAATATATATATGTAAAACGAGAATGATCATCAGTAAAAGTTATAAAATATCTTTTTCCTCCTCTAGTTAATTGACCATTTAATTCACAATTATCAGAATGAACAATTTCTAATAAATTTGTATCTCTTTTGATTTTAGGGAAATGTTTTCTAGTCATTTTTGCTTCTTGGAAAATCTCACATTTATCATTATGATTATTCTGACATGCAATGTAACCATATTTAGATATATACTTTAAAGAGCGAAAATTTAAATGACATAATCTAGCATGCCACAAAGAAAAAGAATACTCAACAATATAAGCAAACACATAATTTATTTCATTAATACTGAGTTTGAACAAGCCATCACAAGAATATCTCTTTCCTACAAATATATCATTCTTCAATATTACAACTTTGTCAAACTCTAGAACAATTTTAAATCTCTTCTTACACAACAGATTTGCAGATTCAAGATTTTTCCTCAAATCAGGAACATGAAATATATTAAGCAGAGTAAGTTTCTGTCCAGATGTAAACTTCAATTCAACACTTCCTTTACCGAGCAGTTTAGCCGAAACGTGGTTTCCCATCAACACTTCTTCAGGTTCTTTCTGATCCGTGTAGCTTTTAAACATTGCTTTGTTATTACAAACATGGATGGTTGCGCCAGAATCCAGCCACCAATCTGCAGTTCTAGTTACCGCAGCCATATGCAATTCCGTAATCATGTCTATCTGCATGTCAGAAACCATAGCAATAAGTTTTTTGACTTCATTTTCTATTAGATTTGCCTTATTGCTATTTTCTGATCCGAAACCAAGGTTTTTTCCGGTATTTCTGAATTTGCAATTTTTAATATGGTGGCATTTCTTTCCACAGTTATAACAAGGCCATTTTTTCTTTGCAAAATTAGATTTCTTAAAATCATTTCCCTTCTTCTGGACTTTGAAATTGTTCTGAAATTTTCTATAACCATTTTCACCGACATGATTCACTTTAGAGTTAGATTTAGAACTAAGAAAAAGCATGTCACGTGCACGGTTCTCTGCCTCAATCTGCAGATGAGTCTGAATCAGGAGAGTGCAGAATTTTCTTTCTGTATTCATTCCAAGTAGGAGAAAATTTAGATAGAATCGCTCCAACTTGCAACGAATCAGAGACTTTAAATTCAAGTTCGCTCAGTTTAGAGACGAGAATTTGTAATTCATGCACTTGATCCATAATTGGCATGTCATCAGTCATCCTAAATTCAAAATATTTAAGCGCTATAAATTTATCCGAACCTCTCTTCTCATTTTTGTACTTTGTTTCAAGGGCGCTCCAGATTTCCTTTGGTGTCTTCATATTTCTGTAAAGATCATACAGACGATCGGTGAGGGAATTGAGAATGTACCCGCGACAAACTAATTCATCTTCTTCACGCTTGTTTTTCTCTGTTCTGGCAGTCTCGGTATCATTCGATATTGAGGTTGGATCTGGAATTGGCAGCAAGTTCGGATCGAGCACGTAAAATATTTTCAAGGCGGTCAATAAGAACACCATCTTGACTTTCCATCTTGTATAATTGCTCCCATCGAATCGATCAAGTTTGATAATATCTTGGTTCTGGAAATGAATCTTGACATTTGAATTTAATTCTGTCTCCATGGAATTTACTTTTCGATTGTTGTGTTTTAGTTTGGTTAAGATAGAATTAAAAATTTTGAGGCGTGTATGATACACTTTGTGAAAGGTGATATTACTCCCACTATGGGAGTATAGTAGAAGGCAATCACCCCCGAGATACAACAACTGTGAAGAGCAAGACTTAACTTATAGAGTTGAATAGACGCTAGAGTTGAATAGACATAACTTTTTGGATGGTTGTGACGAGTTGAATAGACATAACTGTTTGGACGGTTGTGACTGTTCAGACAACAAAACTGCAGTGGATGGTTTTTCAGACGACTTTAGAGGCAAACTCTGTTATTAAATCAACCCAAGATGCTCCAAGTGCCATATCAAAAACAATAATAAATAAATATTATAAGTCCGCTAGAAATCAGACCCACTTGGCTCATAACCCACTTTGTTCAAGATATAACTAAAATATTGGGAATTATTATAAAGGCTTAGGCATTCGTCTCTCTATTCGATGTGGGACTATTTCCCGCATACAAATGCTACCAATAGATTCAAACTACTAACACCTTCCTCGTACACCGGAAAGTGGGGTGACAAGGGGTATAAATTTATGTTTCGGATCTAACCTTTCCATCTAATTAAGTGAATATGAATATGTGTGTGTCAACTCAAGAGGCATGCAGTTCATATATATATATATATATAGAGAGAGAGAGAGAGAGAGAGAGCGCGCGCTATGCAGTTCATATACCAACTCACGAGGTATGCAGTTCATATGGTTTTAACTTAATTTATACTTACACATTTTCATAGTTATATATAAATTTAATATTGTGGTGAATCCAATAGATATATGTGCTTATTATTGCTATTATAAAATGCATAAATGACCAGATAAACATATATATCTGATCCTTGAAAATGCTAGCATAGACCTAAGAACAGCATGAGTACGACTAATACCAAGTTTGTAATAAACATTAAACATTACTTGCAATCAATCAGTTATAATCTATGCTACTATTAGTGTACAACTTTAGCTTAATATGCAAGTCAAATAAATAATTTGGATGTCTCAGAGTTCATGATGTAATACTACATTTATAATATAGCATTCATTTTAAAGAGTATATATAAATATTTTTTTAGCAAGAAATGTTAATTTCAAACTTTACAGCAGATTAATTAATTTATGACATATAATCATTCAATAGGTAAGTAGTATTATAATAAGTTATACACTTGTCCAAAATATGCTTAATATAAAATTACAGTTGTTATGATTCTCAGCACATCAAGAAAGTGTATTCAAGTAGTTACTTATTTGACATGCATATTACAGTTTACATGGTTATTCTCATGCCCAGTATTTTATATATCATGTTTTATTTTAAATATTTTTTTATATAAAATGAGAAGTTATTGAACTTTAGTGCGCTGACGGCATTCTTGTTTTTTTTTTTTTTTGGAAAACGTTGAAATTGCATAAGATCATCAAGTGGTAGAGCCCAGCGAGACGGTTAACAAATAATTCTCTGCACCAGCCGACTTTTAGTTTTAGTTTCTCTGCAGTAATTTTGTTTGGATTATCGTTATTTCATTCCCACTATTTGGAATTGATGTTTTCAATTCAATTATTTATTGAAGGTGATAATAACATTTATTGGACTTGTTTTATTTTTTATTTTATTCTTACACTTATTATATATTATATATCTGCTTGTATTACGCTTAGCGTATTCGTGACGAGAAAGAGTGCTTCTCGTTACGAATACGTTGCAGGCCTTGTCCGGTCTCGCTCCTCCCTTTGGGAAGCGGGGCATGACAAGCAGACATATATGATTTATCAAATATCTATCCGATACGATTCCAATATCTGATATTTAAAACCTTGGCGCTGTCTAAGGTTATTTTGAGGGACATGGCAATAGTCACCGGCCCATAATTCGGAAGCAGAGTTAACCTATCTGGCCACTTCGCTTGCTTCTTGGAAATCTCTGTCTCTGAAAAGCCTATACCTAGATTTCCGACTAGGGCTGTTGACGGCATTGATCCCCACATCAATAACTGTAGCACCAGGCTCTATCCAATCTCCCTTGATCTAACAAGAGAAGTATATTGTAAATTCACTAAATTTATCTATAATAAACGATAAACAAATATTGTAAATCACGGGTACAACTTTATATGTTCAACATAATTTCCTTACAGCAAATGAACCTTAGCCTTTGACATTTGAAGAATCTCAGTATGAACACAGATTCGTATTTAACAGAAAAATACCTTATTTGCTTTGTCCAGATGCGGCTATAACAATGTCGGTGTCTCGAATAATGCTTTCAGAATCATGAGTATGTGAGTGAATAATGGTCAGAGTTGCATCTGCTTTTAGACGAAGCTATGACATCGGTAAACCAACTATATTGCTTTGGCCAACCACGGCTGCCCTTTTGCCTTTATGCTTATTCCTTATTCCGCTATGTGACAATAGCAATCTTAAGCCACTTTATCCAATAAAATCTTTCTTGCTCCAACCGCACGCGCAAACAGACATCGATCGCAGAATATCAAGCTTTTTGGTCAAACAACAGCAAGCACATACTACTACTAGTTCTCTCCTACAAGAGGATAAGCAATGTTGGAAGTTTATCTTATTGGGTATAGCACCTGACGCTAACTAAAGCTTACTTATCAAAGAGCCTTAGCTCCCGGCAAAGAGAGGACCCAAAAAAAAAAGCTTGAATGTAATCTAATATTGCTCATGTGTGGCTCCATGGACCCAAGAAGACGACTCTTCTTACCAGGTCGACCCGTTAGCCTTCACAGTCTCATCAATTGTCTTCAACGGGATCGTACGTAGGAGCGTCATAGGCTCTCCTTAGCCTATGTCCAATCGCTCGCTTAATTTTAAGAGATTTAGTTATAACTGTATATTTGAGAGATTTATGTGATTGATTTGATTGTAACAAATTATACCAATGAATAATATATTTAAAGGAAAGCCACAATAGAGAGATTAATTTCCATGGCTTCTTCTTCTTCTTCTTCCTCTCAATCTCAATCTTTACTCTCTTGCTATTTCGTGGATTTGTATTTTAACACACACTCAGATCACCATGGTGTCTGGATCACACATAAGAGAGCACGAAAGCTCAAGAGATAGCACAAGGTTAAGAGAGCACGAAAGCTCAAGAGATAGCACAAGGTTAAGAGAGCACGAAGGCTTACTACGGATGGTATTGTCCGCTCTAAACGAAACCGCACGGTTTTATTTTTTTAGAGCTAACCGGACTTGAGAAGGGGCCATTTCCCAGGCGGTCACCCATCCGAGGATTTTCCTAGCCCGAGCATGCTTAACTTCGGAGTTCTTCGAACTTCGAAATGCTGGTTCACCCCAAAAGGCGTCTCCGTAATTGAGGGTGGTATCATTATATTTATAATGCAGTTCGAACCTCTTTCGGAATGTGTTTCGTGGACCCGATCCCATTGTTCTGAAGCGGCTCTACACTCAGATCATCATGTGTCCACAACAGACCGCACTATGTGTGGACAGAGCAAATCACCATAATGTCCCAAGACAGCACTCCTCTGGGTATTACATTTTGATGTTGGCGAGGAACGAGAGACCATGTGCCATTGCGAAGTAGAGCATCGAATTCAGATGACATAGCCACACGCCATGACGGGTCCTTAGATGCCTGTGTGAAGCAGTTGGGGTGGCGGAGAATCAACGACCGGGTCAGTGCAGGCATAGATGTCGACCATAGAACACATGCGAAGAATTGGAGGCTCATCGGAAGTGTTCGGCGAGGTGGAGGAAGAGGAGCTCGAGAGCGGGAAGGATTGCGCAGAATGTTGTAGGCCAGGATCATCTGCAGGTGGCGAGCGAGTAGTACTATTGTGAGCAGGACTGGGGGTTGAATGTGGGGAGTTCGCCGGAGAAGGAGCGACCGTATATGAGCGGCTGGGTTATGGGCCCACCACGCTTCCGCATGAGTATTTAAGCTGAAACATTGCGCCGATAGTTCCATTGAGCGCCACAAGGCACGGCTCGTGGCTAAGGGGTTTCGGCATCAACCCGTTGTCGACTTCTTCGATACTTTCTGTCTAGTCATCAAGATCACCACGGTTTTCTTGATTCTTGTCATTGCGATCAGCTCTGGTTGGCCGGTGCGACATTTGACGTCTCGAATGCATTTTTACATGGTCATATTGAGAAGGTGGTATATATGGATTAACTCCCAGGCCTCACTCATCCCCAGTTTCCCAATCATGTTGCCGATTGCATCGCTCTCTTTACGGCCTTCGTCAAGCTCTCCATGCTTGGTTCAAACGCTTGAGTACCCGACTTCTTCAGTTCGGCTTCTACGGTTCCAAAATGGATACTTCATTTTTCTTTTGCTGGACCCAGCAATCAAGGCTCTATGTCCTGATTTATGTAGACGACATTCTCTTTACCGGTTCTGATCAAGGGGCGTCACTGATCTTATTGATTCTTTTGAACGTGAGTTCTCTTTTCGTGACCTTGGCACCGCTAATTATTTCCTTAGCATCAAACTTTGTCCACACCCTGACGGTTGTCTTATATCTCAATCTAAATATATTGTGCACATTCTTAACCGATCCAAAATGACTACCGCACGCCCGATGTCTACACCCATGGTCACTGTCACGACGACCGATAATCCGCTTTCCAGTCCCCTCGTTGATCCAACCATGTATCGCAGCATTGTGGGCACCCTTTAATATGTCACCATCACTCGTCCTGATGTCTCCTTCGCAGTTAACCGGGTCAGTCAATATATGCATGTTCCTACTGAGCACCATTGGTCGCTCGTCAAGCACGTCCTTCAGTATCTTCAAGGCACGCAATCTTATAGTCTCCTTCTCTACTATGATTCGCCGCACCTTCTGCATTCCTTTAGTGATGCTCTGGAACATTATGGATCGACATTCCACCAGCGGGTACGCAATCTTTTTTGGTCGCAATCTCATTACATGGTGCTCTAAGAAACAAGCGATGATCGCTCGCTCGAGTACAGAAGCTGAATATAAGACTCTTGCAAATGCCACGGCCGAGCTCATTTGGCTTCAGTCTTTTCTCCACAAACTTGGGTTTTCTCATTTTCCACCAGTGTTATGGTGTGATAATATCGGTACTTCCTATCTTGCTGCTAATACCGTTTTCCACGCTTGCATTAAACACGTTGAAATTGACTTTCATTTCATTCGCAAACGTGTTGCTGAAAACCTATTCGTTGTGTGCTATATCTTCACGCGTGATCGACGGGCCGATGCGCTCACCAAGCTATTATCGAGACAACACTTTGTCGAACTGCGGTTCAAGCTCAACATCGTCCAACTGCCACTCAGCTTAAGGGAACGTAATAACGAGCAATCATCCCGACAGATGTCTAACTCTTCAGGTCAAACGTCTGCCCATGATGACAGACGTCTATACCTTTTAGGACAGACGTCTGGGAAAAGCTTTGAGTCTCAATCTAAGACCAAAGCCCAGATGTTTGAGGACACGACAGACGTCTGCAGTAATAAAGGTCTAACTTCTGGAGAAATTTAGAGTCTCAACCCGAAACCAAAGCTCAGACGTCTAGAGGCAAGACATACGTCATGTAGATCAGACATCTGGTCCTGTGAGATGCAGAAGTATTTGGAAAGATTCTGATGGGAGATTTTGAGAGAGATTTAGTTATAACTATATATTTGGGAGATTTATGTTATTGATCTGATTGTAACAAATTATACCAATGAATAATATATATAAAGGAAAGCCACAATGGAGAGATTAATCTCCATGGCTTCTTCCTCTCAATCTCAATCCCTACTCTCTTGTTATTTCTTTACATGGCTCCCTGGGACCTTGATAACAACAATAACGATCTCAACATCAGCGAAGAAATCCATTTTATTAATACAATCCACTTATTTACACACGAAAAAATCATATTTATTTGTCTTCTTTAATCAAATTCCAATTCCCTTTTCTTTGATACACCAAGGATGCATCATGCATGCTATTTTCTAACCAGGCCAACTCATGTATGGCTCCAAGGACCCAAGAACATTACTCTCTGATGGAGGTCGGAATCTCCCTCAGATTTTTTCCTCCGTCGATCTTGCGGTCAGAGGTGCTAAACGGTTGAGATTTGAAATAAGGATTGAGCGTGTGGATCTCAATGGGTTGTTGATTATTGTCGACGCCGAGTACCTGCAAAGGATGTCCGGGGATGGGAAACCATGGTAGAACCCTCCGACGATCAAGTAAGTACCGAGAAATATTAGGACAGAATAGTGGCGTATTGAAATAAGTTTGAGATACCTGAATCGTCTGGAGAAGGGGTTTATATAGGGGTCGCAATGGAGTGAGCCGATGTATGATTCTCGCCGTTCTCTATGCCTCCGCGTTACTTTCGTGTTGATGGTGAGATACGCTCATTAATAGCAAGATACGATATCATGGGATGCGGGGCGTAGAGCGGCGGAGATCCCGCCATGGCGAGATACACGAAGTCCTTACGGGGGCGCTCATGCCCCGTGCTCCCGGCCAACAGGGACGCTAAAGAATCTTTGCTATAGTATAGCTCGAAGACAAGCAAGGACACTGAGGAATCTCAGGTATAGAATAGCTCGGAGACGAGCAAGGAAGCTGAGAATTCGCGAGCTAGGGAGCTGAGAAAGCTCAACTTTATGATTGCTCGGAGACGGGCGTTGTCTGGTGATGTGGATTTTATTAGTCCTCCATTTTTAACTGCAAGTATACAGCTTATCGCAGATGTACTTGAGGATTGTTCCCATAGAGAGGTATGTTAACTACTTTTAAACTAAATTAAAGAGTTGGATTTTTTTTAAAAGGGAAAATAAAAGTGGTTTTTATGAATATAGAAGAATCTAAGGTTTTGTATTTATTTATCTATATTGGTTGGTTTAAAAGATTACACTTCTTTTCTAGATCTATATTTAATATGTTTTCTATTAATCCTATAAAAGTATAGGTTAATTTAATGTTATTAAAATTAACCTATCAATTATAAAAATATCATTAGATAGCCATATTAAAACTCTTTTTCTAGTTAATTAAAAATAATCTAGGTTTAATCTTCAATTAATAGCGGTAGGTGATCAATCTACTTCTATCATCTTATCGAATAACTTAGATCACCCTTAACTACCTAGTTTAATTTCTTTTAATTAAACCCGTCTCTTACCTTCCCTTATTAGATCTCTAGGGCGTCAACCTATCATTTAACCTAATAAGTTTCTTGGCGTTATTATCTTTCCCTAATCTTTTTTCTAGACATCAACTATCATTAAAAAAATTAGCTTTTTAGATGATAAACTTAATAAAAAGAATTTAAATAATAAGAGATTGATATTTAAGTGCAAGAAAAGAAAGCAATATAACATCCAAGCAAAAAGAGTAAATAAATACAAATACCTAGAAGAGAAATTAGTTACGCTTCATATTAAAATAAAGCAAAATTTAATTCATAAAAATTACTTACACAGGTGTTGATCTATCAAAAGAAAACCCTAAAGTTTATTACCAAAAGAGAGATATGAAACCCTAAAACTATACAAGTGCTTATATAGGGATAAGGAAGATTGGAGAACAAGTAATAGAAGATACAAGAGAATCTACTTTCTAACAATTATGATAATCTAATCTAATTGCTCTGTTGGTTGCTGTTGCGAGCCTTTCGAATCTTCAAAAGACGAAACCCTACATCTTATATTAATCTATATAGAAAGACGATCGTGCCCATAAAAATTCTCATCGAACGGCCCAAAATTGATCGTTGATCCGCCGCCGTTTTTTGTCTTCATGGCTCCAGATTTTTTCTGTGGTTTTATCGTCAATTTAGATGATTTTTTAGCGCATAAAATCTTGAATATCTCGTTGTATCTCTATAGTTGCGTAGATCTCCGAATTGTTCCTAAATTTGGCATATAATTAAGCAGGTTGATTTGTTGCTTTTAATTTGATTTGGTTTATCCAACTGATTTATTGTTGTGATGATTGATTCATCTCTATTTGTCGCAATCTTTGCTGATTTGTAATGATATTCCCAAATTTGTTCCAAATTTGCAAACTTTTTTTGATTTTATGAATAACTCTTCTAAGTCTCTATTATACGCACGTAATTCTCATTTTAGCATAATTTTCCGTCTTTTCGCATCCAAGCCCTGTTATATGTAATAATTCACAAAAGATATCTGTAACAATATAATATATGACAATAACATGATAAATGGGTTAGAAAAATGTGCAATAAATTACACCTATCAAATACCTCCACACTTAATTTTTGCTAGTTCTCGAACAAATATATGGTTTCAAACTCTAAAATAAACTAAACTACAATTTAACTAAATTCTACTCCTACTTCTATTCCTATAAAAGAAAATAAAGGAAACAAAAATAAGAAAATGAAAACTATATACAAAGATAGGAATAGTTAAGAAAAATACGAAAAATAAGAGTTTAAACTTTACTAGATTTTCAGTCGTCATGAACCATGCCTTAATAGACTTTGATCTATACTGAAAATTACTTTCTTATCATTCTGCCAATCTTTCCTATCTATTTTGCTTCAAAACATGATCACATACCCCTACGTGTGAAAAAAAAATCATCTCTACACTCGGAGAATTCAATTCAAACTTCCATACTCTTGCCCTTAGCTCCCTATTACTTTTTAATTGACGGATCAAATTTATGGATTTGTTCCCACATTTTTCATGCGACCGTTAATATTTCGTGAGGCACTAACCAACCGATTACCGAATGCGATCACTTATTGGGCGTAAATAGCAGTATAACACCCGAGCCCAATACTACTAATTTCTGTTACTGTTTGAGCATTAAGTAGTACTCATTTCTTTTATCTTGCTTGTTTGGGTCTTACTGTAAAATTTTATCTGGCAAAGTCATTTCTGCATATAACAATTTTCAGCATCTAAAATGAAATTAAAAATATCTATCTTGGCCTACTCGACACCCCTAGCCTCGTGGTAGCGTCTGTGCATCGAGTTCTCGTCCCGTTCGGTGAAACGGGCGAGTTTGGACGGCTACGCGCGCGTACAGGTGTCCGACTTGGGGGTATACTTTTTAATCATAAAACACTCAATTTCAAAATATGGAACCCGCTTAAAATCCTATTATTTAAATTTCAAATTTTTGGACCCAATCCGGACGCGATTTGGAAATGTTTCATTTAGCGCCAAAATCCCAAATTAATATAATATTCAAAACCATATAATATTTCGTTATATATAAGGATTTCACTGTTTTATAATCTGGGAAATCTTTTAAATATTATTTTTAACCCCTAAATCTTTCCTGGCTTCCTTTCTCAACCAATCATCATGGGCACATAAACCCCTTGGGCCCCCTCCATTAACTCCCTCTCTCTCTACCTCTCACATCTCTTTCTCTCTCTATCGTTCTCTATCTCTCTCTCTTTCGAGCTTTCTCTCTCGCCTATATATATTTATAACTCCTTTCTCCCCTCATATATTTTCCAGAACGCGAGAAAAGAAACCCACCGAGAGCCTAACCCTAGCCGCCTTCACCGTCGCCGCCGCAGCCCCGACGCCGGCGCCAACGTCACCGTCGCCCTCACCTCCGCCTCCTCGCCTCAACCGACCCTTGTTTTCTCCCCCTCGCACCCTGCACGACTGCTGCAGCCACCTGCAGAATTCCCTGCCGTCGCCTGCTCGCCGGCGGCCCTCGTCGTCGCCATCCGCGCCATCACCAGTGCCTTCCTCACCACCTGCGCACTCCAGCACCCCGACCATCTCCTCCCCCTCTCCGTTTTCTTTTCCCTGCACCGAAGTCCATAACCGAGCCCTAACCCTAACGGCTGCAACCTCCTCGCCGGCGCCTCACCGCCGTCGACCTCATCGCCGTCACACCCTCTGCAACACCAGTAAGCCTTCTCTCCTCTTCCTCCTTCCATTCCCCCTCCGGTTTATCCTTTGGCTGTGCATTAAATTCTGGATTTTTGTAGTTGTTGTTCGCCGGAATCCGGCCATGCCGGTGACGTGTCCCGACGATCCAGCGGAGTGCTCTGACCCGTGAGGTCCCTTGGTTCGTTATTTGGGTTCAATCCGTGAATCGTGCGTTCGTCGCGTGTTTCCCCGCCGACGTTACGTTCCGTTTTTCCCGGTTCGCGACCCGTCGAGGCAAGTATCCCTTGCTACATGCTATACGATATATTTATATATGTTTTGACACATTAAACCTGTAAAACTTAACTTGGTATAGTCGTTTCTCATTTGGTTGCAATATGACATTATATCATTTTACAGTTAACATAAAATTTACAGTTGCCAATTTAACCCTTATGACCAAGTTTACCTGTTAATCACATTTTACTATTTAATAGATGGTAGCACTTACCCATGTTGTTCTATTACATTCGGACATTCGTATTCAAAGGCTTGATATAACTGTATTGCATCCATATCTAAACTATTGCACCGCTAATGGTGCTCAAACCTGTTAATATAATAAAACGGCTGCACTGTATTATTGCACTCTTGAGATTGAATGAAACTGCTTATTATTGTTTAACTCATTGCTTATTTCCTGTTGTTAATACCATGTTCGACTATACATCTGATTAGGAGCACACTCACGATATTGTTTATATCTTGACCTGACATGGCTACATATATATATATATTGTTACACCTGACATGGTACCATATACTGTTGACTTGATGTACCATGACCCGACCTGTTACCTGATCTCGTGCCTAATGCCAACAAACCTGACATGTAGTCCTCATGGACCGTTCCTGTTGTCTATCCAGACAAACCTGTTTACCTGATCCTGTGTTGGCATTAGTTTCTTGATTTCTGGATACCTGACTTGACTTGCACATAACTTGGGGGTATGGGGAAATCAAAGGTGAAACCTGACTTGTAACTCGACAGTTCACTACCTGTCCTGAGTGTACACATTCCTGTTTTGTGCCTAGCGGCATGTCTCGGTTTCGGCCGAGAATACTGTGGCCGTGGTCCCGGGTATGTACGGGATACTATCGAGTGTACACATTCCTGTTTTGTGCCTAGCGGCATGTCACGGCTGCAGCCGAGAATATTGTGGCCGTGGTCCCGGGTATGTACGGGATACTATTGAGTTACATCGATGATTCATCAATTTGGTTTCAAAGACTTTAGACTAGAAAACCTGATAGAACAGTTTAGTTACCCACTGCACACTACCCTGCACTGCTTGTTTCACATTATTGCTTTATTCATGCTTATTTTGCATTGCCTGTTACATTTTCATATTATATTACTGGTTGACATGACGCGCTGACGTCTGGGTTTTGTATGGCCCAGATTCTGTACCACTGTCGCAGTCCGAGCAGGAGTACTTCAGCCAGCAGGCTGAGTTGTGAGTCCAGTAGTGGTTAGTTTTATTTCCTGCATTTATTTCCAGATGTGAGCCCGCATTATGGGACATACTTTTCAGTATTGTATTCGATCATTTGCTTGCGCATTTATTTATCATTGACTCTTGTTATTCTGGATTATGGACATGTTTTTAGATAGTTTTGTCTTGTTCTTGATATCTCTACAGCCGTGATATGACTGTGGACGGATACTTCCAACCCACAGGTAGCATGGTTGGCTATGTCACGTGCCCAATCTAGCGTACTATGGGAAGCGGGACGTGACATGGTTCTTTTGGTATCAGAGACATAGGTTAGTTGGGTTGATTCTTTTTGTAGTTGGGTATTGTACCCAATACACGAATCAGAATGCCCGTGTTTAGGAAACATGTCCTGTCACCTTGCCGTTTACCATTCTTGAATCACATTCTTCCTGATTATATCTTTTACGATGTGCAAACTTCCTTTGCATATCGACTCGAAAAACCTGATTTCTTGTTATCTTTAGGACTTAGGCGACTTGGGTAGAGTTAAGTAATTGTGGCTATGATACCGCGGCATAGTTACAATGCAGTACTCTATTTAAGTATCTTGGAGTTCTAGCCTTGATCTATATATTGAATCTATCATCATGCTAATGTTGGGTGTTCTTGATTTCAGGAATATGGCAGATAAGAATTTGAAGACGTACCAGAGGCGTGTGGACGAAGCCGCCATGCTTGGAGTGATAAGGGGAATGCTGGAGAATCAAAAGAGACAGACCGAGCTGATCCAGCAACAAGCAGATTCGTTTCAGGAAGGTTTGCAGATCGTTCAGCAGTCTTTAAACAACGTTGGAGCTAAACCAGTTGACCAAGTAGGGACCGTGGCAGATTTCAGACGTTTGGGTCCATCTACATTCACTGGTTTGGAGGAGCCGTTGCCAGCCGAGCAGTGGCTAGCCGACACGGAGAACTTGCTGATTGCGGCACAGATTCCAGATGACAAAAGAGTTGACGTGGTACGCATTCAGTTAGTGGACTACGCCCGAGAGTGGTGGCTTGTGGAAGAGACCCGCTTGCCCAAGCCAATCAAGTGGGCGGATTTTTCTAAGAGTTTCCTGGAGAAGTTCTTCCTGCGGACTGCACGGGAGGAAATGGAAGAGAAGTTTATTAGGCTAAGGCAGAATGGAGCACCCGTGGACGTGCATGCAGCAGAGTGGACGAGACTCAGCAGATTCGCTGGACCTTTAGTCGCCAACGATGCAGACAGGGCACGAAGGTTCATGCGCAGCTTGGATGTGGATATCCAGAGGCAGATTGTCTCCCTGGGTTTGACCACTTTCTCACAGGTTCTTACTGCAGCTCGGGAACAACAGAGTTTATCTGGGATGAAAGGGAGCTTGCAGCAGACAGCAGTTGCGGCCAGGAAGCCCGCATTTGTACCTAACCGAGCTCATGGTCGCAAGGGTATTCCAGTGGACCGTCGCGGTGTAGCACCAATGAAGAAGCCTGTGATAGTTGCTCGAAGAAAGAGCGTGATTTGCGACTACTGCCGTTTACCTGGACACGTGCAGAAGGATTGTCGAAGAAGGCTGGGACTTTGTTTGGTTTGTGGAGCGGCTGATCACGCAGTTGGTGCCTGTCCGTCGAAGCTTCGCACAAGGGATGATATTCAGAAGCCTCCGCAGAGACCATTCCAAAGGCAGAAACAGCTGACTCAAGGACCTAATCAGGCTCAAGATTTTACCTTGACAGCTGAGGAAGCCAAGGCATCAGGAGAAGTTGTTTCTGGTACTTTACTCGTTCATGGTTTTCCCGCATTGGCATTATTTGATTCTGGTGCATCCCACTGTTTTATGTCATCCAACTTTATAACTACACACTCAATTACCTGCACGACCCTGTCTCGTTTCTGGGACATACACACTGGGAATGGGAAAATCATATATAGTAGGGAGTGTAAAGATTGTACGGTTGTTGTGTGCGGACGGGAACTCTTTGCAGATTTCTTGGTGATAGATACGGGAAGCTATGAAGTCGTCTTGGGAATGGATTTTCTTGGCACTTTCTACGCTCACATTGACTGTAGGGCAAAGAAAGTAATTTTCCAGATTCCCGGACATCCCGAGTTTACCTTCACTGGAGGAAGTAGGTCTGTCGGGCCATTCGAATTTAGGGCTAGGCCGACAAACAATATTCTTGCAGCAATGGAAGTTGATAGTGGTAAAGAGCCGGCGGTTGTTCGCGATTTTATGGACGTATTTGAAGATATATCGGGTTTACCGCCGAAGCGAGACGTGGAGTTCGCAATTGATCTTATTCCTGGTGCAGCGCCAGTATCTAAAGCGTATTATCCAATGGCACCAGTAGAGTTGGAAGAAGTTAAGAAACAGGTTGCTGAATTGCTTGAGAAGGGTTGGATTCGAAGCAGCGACTCGCCTTGGGGAGCTCCAGTTCTTCTAGTAAAGAAGAAGGATGGCACGAGAAGGATGTGCATCGACTATCGAGAATTAAACCGGGTGACTATTAAGAACAAGTACCCGATCCCTCGCATTGGGGAACTTTTTGAGTAGCTTAGTGGCGCGAGGGTATTCTCGAAGCTGGATTTGCGATCCGGATATCATCAGGTCCGAGTGAAAGCAGAAGATATTTGCAAGACGGCGTTCCGAACTCGGTATGGACATTACGAGTACTTAGTGATGCCCTTCGGAGTAACGAATGCGCCAGCAGTATTCATGGACTTGATGAACCGAATCTTTTCACCGTTCTTGGATCAGTTTATTGTGATATTCATTGACGATATTCTGGTTTACTCGAAGAGTTTTGAGGAGCATGCTGAGCATTTGAAGATCGCACTGCAGACATTGAGACAGGAGAAATTGTATGCGAAGATGAGTAAGTGTGAATTTTGGCTGGAGGAAGTGAAGTTTCTGGGGCATGTTGTATCGGGCGATGGAATCGCCGTCGATCCCGAAAAGATTGCAGCAGTTCGAGATTGGCCGATTCCAAAGAATGTTGCTGAGATAAGAAGTTTCCTTGGATTAACCGGATACTACAGGAGATTTGTAGAGAACTTCGCTCGTTTGGCAGAGCCGTTGACCAAGCTTACGCGCAAGGAGGTACCTTTTGTATGGACGGATAAATGTGCGTTAGTTTTTGAGACGTTGAAGCAGAAGTTGATAACCGCCCCTATTCTGACCGTGCCAGACAATTCCGGAGGATTGGTGATTCACAGCGACGCATCTGGGAAAGGATTGGGATGTGTTTTGATGCAGCATGGGAAGGTTGTAGCATACGCATCAAGATAACTGAAGACCCATGAGAAGAATTATCCAACTCATGACTTGGAGCTTGCGGCTGTGATCTTCGCTTTGAAGATTTGGAGACACTACCTTTTGGGCGAGAGAGTCGAAGTTTTTACAAATCATAAGAGCTTGAAGTATGTGTTCACTCAGAAGGAGTTGAATATGAAGCAGCGTAGATGGTTGGAGCTGATGGCCGACTATGATCTTGATCTTAAGTACCATCCAGGGAAGGTTAACGTCGTGCCGGACGCGCTTAGTCGGTTACCAGCAATTCAGGTGTTAACTACGCAGAGGGAGATCAATGCAGATTTTCGAAGATTCGACTTGGAGGTTGTGCTACCACGTTCTACGGGACAGTTGATGCAGTTGCAAGAACAGTCGTCTTTAATTGAGAAAATTAAAGCAGCACAATCGCAGGATCCTAGACTGCACAAGTTTCGAGAGCAAGTTTAAGCCGGACTACGAACAGATTTACTGGTCCACGAAGATAGTTCGTTGAGGTATGGTAGCCGTTTGTGTGTGCCAAAGGGTGATGTTCGTGAAGAGCTTATGAAGGAGGCACACAGTTCAGCTTATTCTGTACATCCGGGAGGCACAAAGATGTACCGAGATATTCGACAGCATTTCTGGTGGGAAGGCATGAAACGGGAGATTGCTCGCTTTGTGGCTAAGTGCTTGGTGTGTCAGCAAGTTAAGGCTGAACATCAACGGGTTGCTGGTTTATTGCAATCACTTCCGATTCCTCAGTGGAAGTGGGAACATATAACCATGGATTTCGTGACGGCTTTACCGCGGAGTCCAAAAGGCAACAATGCAGTATGGGTGATTGTTGATCGGTTGACCAAGGCAGCTCACTTTATTCCTTTCCGGGTTGGTCAATCAACGGAGACTTTGGCAGAGCGGTACATGCAGGAGATTGTAAGATTACATGGAGTACCGGTGAGCATCGTGTCCGATCGGGATACTCGGTTCTTATCACACTTCTGGAGGAGTTTACAGGAAAGTTTGGGGACTCGATTGAAGTTTAGCACAGCTTATCATCCTCAAACTGATGGTCAGTTGGAGAGAACGATCCAAACTCTTGAAGACATGTTGAGAGCATGCATGTTGGACTTCAAGGGTTCGTGGGAGGATCATTTACACTTGGTGGAGTTTTCTTACAACAACAGTTTTCAAGCAACTATCCAGATGGCTCCGTTTGAAGCTTTCTATGGTCGTAAGTGCCGTTCACCTGTTTGTTGGGATGATGTTGGTGAACGAAGATTATTGGGACCAGATTTGGTGGTGCAGACAGTTGAGAAGGTTAACACTATCAGAAAGCATATGAAGGCAGCTCAAGACAGACAGAAGAGTTGGGCTGACACGTCAAGAAGACCACTAGAGTTCGCCGTGGGTGATTTGGTATTCTTAAAGATATCACCGACTAAAGGGGTGATTCGTTTTGGAAGTCGAGGGAAGCTTAGTTCTCGATTCGTTGGACCCTTTGAGATATTGGAGCGTGTTGGAGAGGTAGCGTACCGTTTGGCGTTACCGCAATCCTTGGCAGGTGTGCACGATGTGTTTCACGTATCTCAACTACGAAGGTATGTTCGAGATGAAACACACGTCTTGGATCATTCGGAGTTAGCAGTACGGGAAGATCTGACTTTCGAAGAGCGACCGGTTGAAATCGTGGATCGAAGGGAAAAGGTTCTTAAGAACAAGGTTATCCCCCTTGTGCTTGTCTCTTGGGGTAATCGATCGCATGGAGAGTCCACTTGGGAGCGAGAAGATGAGATCCGGCAGAAGTTTCCTCACCTTTTCCTGTAGTTTTCTATCTTTGTATTCTTGGAATTTCGAGGACGAAATTCTTTTTATAGTTGGGTATAATGTAACACCCGAGCCCAATACTACTAATTTCTGTTACTGTTTGAGCATTAAGTAGTACTCATTTCTTTTATCTTGCTTGTTTGGGTCTTACTGTAAAATTTTATCTGGCAAAGTCATTTCTGCATATAACAATTTTCAGCATCTAAAATGAAATTAAAAATATCTATCTTGGCCTACTCGACGCCCCTAGCCTCGTGGTAGCGTCTGTGCATCGAGTTCTCATCCCGTTCGGTGAAACGGGTGAGTTTGGACGGCTACGCGCGCGTACAGGTGTCCGATTTGGGGGTATGCTTTTTAATCATAAAACACTCAATTTCAAAATATGGAACCCGCTTAAAATCCTATTATTTAAATTTCAAATTTTTAGACCCAATCCGGGCGCAATTTGGAAATGTTTCATTTAGCGCCAAAATCCCAAATTAATATAATATTCAAAACCATATAATATTTCGTTATATATAAGGATTTCACTGTTTTATAATCTGGGAAATCTTTTAAATATTATTTTTAACCCCTAAATCTTTCCTGGCTTCCTTTCTCAACCAATCATCGTGGGCACATAAACCCCGTGGGCCCCCTCTATTAACTCCCTCTCTCTACCTCTCACATCTCTTTCTCTCTTTATCGTTCTCTATATCTCTCTCTCTCTAGCTTTCTCTCTCTCTTATATATATTTATAACTTCTTTCTCCGCTCATATATTTTCCAGAACGCGAGAAAAGAAACCCACCGAGAGCCTAACCCTAGTCGCCTTCACCGTCGCCGCCGCAGCCCCGACGCCGGCGCCAACGTCACCGTCGCCCTCACCTCCGCCTCCTCGCCTCAACCGACCCTTGTTTTCTCCCGCGCGCACCCTGCACGACTGCTGCGGCCACCTGCAGAATTCCCTACCGTCGCCTGCTCGCCGGCGGCCCTCGTCGTCGCTATCCGCGCCATCACCAGCGCCTTCCTCACCACCTGCGCACTCCAGCACCCCGACCATCTCCTCCCCCTCTCCGTTTTCTTTTCCCTGCACCGAAGTCCATAATCGAGCCCTAACCCTAACGGCTGCAAACTCCTCACCGGCGCCTCACCGCCGTCGACCTCATCGCCGTCACACCCTCTGCAACACCAGTAAGCCTTCTCTCCTCTTCCTCCTTCCATTCCCCCTCCGGTTTATCCTTTGGCTGTGCATTAAATTCTGGATTTTTGTAGTCACTGTTCGCCGGAATCCGGCCGTGCCGGTGACGTGTCCCAACGATCCAGCGGAGTGCTCTGACCCGTGAGGTCCCTTGGTTCGTTGTTTGGGTTCAATCCGTGAATCGTGCGTTCGTCGCGTGTTTCCCCACCGACGTTACGTTCCGTTTTTCCCGGTTCGCGACCCGTCGAGGCAAGTATCCCTTGCTACATGCTATACGATATATTTAAATATGTTTTGACACATTAAACCTGTAAAACTTAACTTGGTATAGTCGTTTCTCATTTGGTTGCAATATGACATTATATCATTTTACAGTTAACATAAAATTTACAGTTGCCAATTTAACCCTTATGACCAAGTTTACCTGTTAATCACATTTTACTATTTAATAGATGGTAGCACTTACCCATGTAGTTCTATTACATTCGGACATTCGTATTCAAAGGCTTGATATAACTGTATTGCATCCATATCTAAACTATTGCACCGCTAAGGGTGCTCAAACCTATTAATATAATAAAACGGTTGCACTGTATTATTGCACTCTTGAGATTGAATGAAACTGCTTATTATTGTTTAACTCATTGCTTATTTCCTGTTGTTAATACCCTGTTTGACTATACATCTGATTAGGAGCACACTCATGATATTGTTTATATCTTGACCTGACATGGCTACATATATATATATTGTTACACCTGACATGGTACCATATACTGTTGACTTGATGTACCATGACCCGACCTGTTACCTGATCTCGTGCCTAATGCCAACAAACCTGACATGTAGTCCTCATGGACCGTTCCTGTTGTCTATCCAGACAAACCTTTTTACCTGATCCTGTGTTGGCATTAGTTTCTTGATTTCTGGATACCTGACTTGACTTGCACATAACTTGGGGGTATGGGGAAATCAAAGGTGAAACCTGACTTGTAACTCGACAGTTCACTACCTGTCCTGAGTGTACACATTCATGTTTTGTGCCTAGCGGCATGTCTCGGTTTCGGCCGAGAATATTGTGGCCGTGGTCCCGGGTATGTACGGGATACTATCGAGTGTACACATTCCTGTTTTGTGCCTAGCGGCATGTCTCGGCTGCAGCCGAGAATATTGTGGCCGTGGTCCCGGGTATGTACGGGATACTATTGAGTTACATCGATGATTCATCAATTTGGTTTCAAAGACTTTAGACTAGAAAACCTGATAGAACAGTTTAGTTACCCACTGCACACTACCCTGCACTGCTTGTTTCACATTATTGCTGTATTCATGCTTATTTTGCATTACCTGTTACATTTTCATATTATATTACTGGTTGACATGACGCGCTGACGTCTGGGTTTTGCATGGCCCAGATTCTGTACCACTGTCGCAGTCCGAGCAGGAGTACTTCAGCCAGCAGGCTGAGTTGTGAGTCCAGTAGTGGTTAGTTTTATTTCCTGCATTTATTTCCAGATGTGAGCCCGCATTATGGGACATATTTTTCATTATTGTATTGGATCATTTGCTTCTGCATTTATTTATCATTGACTCTTGTTATTCTGGATTATGGACATGTTTTTAGATAGTTTTGTCTTGTTCTTGATATCTCTACAGCCGTAATGTGACTGTGGACGGATACTTCCAACCCACAGGTAGCATGGTTGGCTATGTCACGTGGCCAATCTAGCGTACTCTGGGAAGCGGGGCGTGACAAGCAGTATCCTAATCTTGCAAAATTTAAGGCACAACAAATGATCCCAAACCAATTGGTCTAAGTCACTAGGTGATGAAGCACTCTTGCTAAATTTTTTATGTTATCTTGATAATTGCAAGACAGTGTTCAATTTTTTGGTGATATTAAATTTTTTCCGTATTAAGGTATTACAGACAAGAGCATGACAGGTCTCTTCTACTATCCCAAACTTCAAGTTGTGTGCATGTGCGTATAGTAAGGTATCAACGTTCAAATATTTAGACTCAAAAATAGGTTCCATTTATATCTTCTCAAATCTAGTAACTTCTTCATGATACCAGCTTTTGGGAACAGTTCATGACAACTTATTACCAGATCCATTAAACCATCCATTTTTCTTATTTTCTTAAAATCTCTCTCTTTTATATACATTTTTCACTTTTTAATTTTCATTTTCAAAATTTTCTAATTTTTTTAAAGAACCTAAAAATAATTTTAAAAAAATTGTACAAAACCGCTCCCCACACTTAAACTTGACAGTGCCCCCACTGTCTACCGTGACTCTTCCTTAAAAAACAAATATACTAATGATATGCATATGTTACAAATTAGGGGTTTTAAAATATTTTCAGGTATATTCCGGCTCATGAAGATCTATGAGCTCCACCTCATTATTCGTAGAAAATTCTAAAAATGGTTTCAATTTTTGACCATTAATTTTGAACACCTCATCATTTTTAGGATTTTCAATCTAGATAGTTCAATGTGAAAAAACATTTTTGACAATAAACGGTCCGGTCCATCAAGATTTTAATTTTCCTGGAAAGAGATGCAATCGCGAATCATGTAGTAAAACTTTTTAGTCCATTTGAAAATATTTTCGTAAAATGTTTTTATCATGGAAGATTTTTGTCTTTTCTTTAAAAATCTCGGCATTGTCATAAGCATCGTTCCTAATTTTCTCTAATTCATTTAGTTGGAGCTTTCTATACTTACCGGCATCTTCAATATCCATATTTAACTGTTTTATGGCCCACATAGCGCAGTGTTCCAACTCCACTGGTAAGAGGCAAGATTTCTCAAATATAAACTTATAAGGAGACATACTAAGGATGGTCTTGTATGCGGTTCGGTAAGCCCATAATACATCAATAAGCTTAAGTGACCAATCTTTGCGGTTCTTATTAACCGTCTTTTTCAATATTTGTTTAATTTGTCTATTTGATACCTTAACTTGCCCTCTAGTTGGCGGATGATATGGGGTGGTTAATTTGTGGTGGATCGAAGATTTTCTCATAAGAGTTTCGAAAGATCGATTGTAAAAATGGGTCCCATTATCACTAATATTGGAGCGTGGAATGCCAAAAAGAGAAATAATATTGTTTTTCAAAAACTTGACAACAATCAAGTTGTCATTGGTTTTGTATGCATTGCTTCCACCCATTTTGATACGTAATCGACCGCTACTAAAATATAAATGTTCCCAAATGAATTTGGGAATGGCCCCAAGAAATCGATGCCCCATACATCAAAAATCTCAACTATAAGGATAGAATTGAGAGGCATCATGTTCCGCCTAGTGATTTTACCTAAGTGTTGATAGCATTCACAAGTTTTACAAAATTCATATGCATCTTTATATAACGTGGGCCAATAAATCCCACTTTGTAAAACTTTTTCCGCCATCTTTTTAGCCCCAAAATGTTCCACGCTTGTATGATCATGACAAAATGAAAGAACACTCCTAATTTCATCATTAGGTACACACCGTCGAATGATTTGGTCTTTGCACTGTTTAAAAAAATAAGGATCATCCCAAAAGAAATATTTTACTTGGGAGTGAAACTTATATTGATCATGTTTAGACCAATCGGTCGGTGTCATTTTCGTGATGAGAAAGTTAACTATATCCGCGAACCATGGTTCGCTAGCAACTGTGTATAACTGTTCGTCGGGAAAATAGTCATTTATAGGAAGTTCTTGTATAGGAGCAAGTGGTAGACGTGATAAGTGATCGGCCACAACATTTTCGGATCCCTTTCTGTCTTTTATTTTAAGATCAAACTCTTGCAAAAAAAGGATCCATCTAAGTAATCAGGCTTTAGCATCTTTCTTATAAATAAGATGTGTAATGGCCGAATGATTCGTGTAGATCGTAATGTGTGAACCGATGAGATAGGACCTAAACTTTTCAAGTACATATACAACAACTAAAAATTCTTTTTTGATGGTGGAATAGTTTGACTGGTCATCATTTAGGGTCCTACTCGCATAATGGATGACATGTGGCATCTTTTTAATTCGCTGTCCTAAGACGGCTCCAATTGCAAAATCTGATGCATCACACATAATCTCAAAGTGCTCAATCCAATTAGGAGTGTGAATAATAGAAGCGGATATAAGCTCCTTCTTCAATTGCTCGAATGATTCGAGGCAATCGGAACCAAATTCAAAAGGTGTATGGCATCTTGTTAATTCGCTATCCTAAGACGGCTCCAATTGCAAAATCTGATGCATCACACATAATCTCAAAGTGCTCACTCCAATTAGGAGCGTGAATAATAGAAGCGGATATAAGCTCCTTCTTCAATTGCTCGAATGATTCGAGGCAGTCGGAACCAAATTCAAAAGGTGTATCTTTGGTAAGAAGTGAAGTCAAGGGTCTAGAAATCTTGTTAAAGTTTTTGATAAAGCGGATATAAAATCCCGCATGCCCAAGGAATGACATAATGCCCTTAAAGGTTTTGAGAGGAGGTAGATTAGAGATTATATCTAATTAAGATTTATCTACCTCAATACTTTTGCATGAAATAATATGGCCTAGCACAATACCTTACTTGACTATAAAGTGGCATTTCTCCCAATTGAGTGCTAAATTCTTTTCCTTTTACTTTTGGAGTACTAACTCCATGTGGTGTAAACACTCATCAAATGTATCCCCAAAGACTGAAAAATCGTCCATAAAAACCTCAAGAAAATATTCCACCATGTCGGAAAATAGGCTCATCATGCACCGCTGAAAAGTGCCAGGTGCATTACATAGCCCAAAGGGCATCTATCTATATGCAAAGATGCCAAATGGACATGTGAAGGTGGTCTTTTCTTGGTCTTCGGGTGCAACGGGTATTTGGTTATAATCGGAGTATCCATCTAGGAAACAATAGTACTCATGATTGGCTAACCTTTCTAGCATTTGATCGATAAAAGGCAACGGAAAATGATCTTTCCTAGTTGCGACATTAAGCTTACGATAGTCAATGCACACACGCCGCCCGGTTTACATGCGAATAGGGACTAGCTCGTTCATATGGTTTTCAATGACAGTAATACCCGACTTTTTAGTTACCACATGAATTGGGCTAACCCACGTGCTATCAGAAATAGGGTATATTATACCACTATCAAGACATTTAATTATGTCTTTTCTCACTGCCTCTTTCATAATAGGATTCAAACGGCGTTGAGGATATCTAACTTACTTGATATTGTCTATCAAGTGAATTCTATATTGTACTATAGTAGGGCTAATTTCCTTGATATCCGACATAGTCCATCCAATATCCTCCTTATTATTCTTTAGAATAGATAGTAAGGCCTCCTCATGCTTCTTAATAAGATCGACAGAAATTATAACTGGGAGCATATTATTCAAACCTAAATAGGAATATTTTAGGTTTGATGGGAGGGGCTTGAGCTCTAACTGTGGGGCCTCTTCTATCGATGGGTGAAAAAGAGGCCTAGGTTCAAGAAAAAGTGGTTCAAGTGGGGAATTATCCATGTAGGCTATTGAGAGAGAATCATCAAAAGTAACAACTTCTTTGTTACTAAGTTCCTCCTCTATGCAATTTTCTATAAAGAAGTTATCTAAGTCAACTTCATCATCATTAGGAATATCATTAATTAAGTTGACTTTGAAGGGCTTATAGGGATCACTTGGTTGATTTCCTAGGTTAAAAATATTAAGATCAATTGTCATGTTCTCAAAAGATAGTTTCATAGAACCATTGCTACAATTGATCAATGCATTCGAAATGGCTAGGTAAGGCCAACCTAGTATGACAGGAATTTGATTCCTAAGGTCAGTGATGGGTTGTGTTTCTATCACGATAAAATCTATGGGAAATATAAATTCCCTAATTTTAATCAACACGTCATTGATCTCACCCATAGGAGTCTTGATGGACCGGTCAGCTAATTGCAAAGTGATTTTGGTGAGCTTAAGCTCACTTAACCCTAACTGCTCATATACAGAATATGGTAAAAAATTAACACTAGCGTCCAAGTCCAATAATGCACTATTTATGACCTTTTCACCTATAATACAATATATAGTAGGACTACCGGGGTCCTTATACTTAAGGGGCATAGCATTTCTTAGGACGTCACAAATATTGCCTGCTAAAAAGAATTTCTTAGGCACTTTAGTTTGTCTCTTCTTCGTGCATAAATCTTTGAGATATTTTGCATACGGAGGAACTTGGTCAATCATGTCCAAAAGAGGGACGTTGACCTTCACTTGTTTAAACATTTCCACTATCTTTTCTACCTTAGCACATTGCTTCTTGGCCTTTAAATATTTTGGATATGGTGCTCTAAGATCAAGAGGGGTATCTATATAAGATGGGTGGGATGGAGATGTGGGTGCATTAATAGATGCCGACTGTGTAAGCCGGGTAGGAGACTGTTGCTCCTCATTAACCGGGATCTCTTCCGAATTTTCGGGCATCCTAACCTGATTATCAACTTGTTTATCCAATCGCAAGGTAATTATGGCATTTTCTTGCGCTGGATTTGTACGTGTATCTTTAGGGTTTGTAACAGATTGACTGGGTAGGGTTCCTTGCTCACGTCCTCCTATTGCTGCAGTTGACTGACCGATTTGCCTTTCTATATCAGAGATAGATTGTTTAATTGGTGTTATCTAATTTTGAAAATAGGTGGTCATTTTCTTCTCAACGTTAAAATAATTATTCTCATTCCCATCTCTTTGATAAGCATTAGGTTGGGTAGGATTGGATGGAGGACCTTTTTTTTGATTTTGGAATTGTTGGCTAGTGTAGTCTTGATTCCATTACAAATTAGGATGGTTCCTCCATCCTTGGTTGTAGGTTTGAGAATAAGAATTATTATTATTGTTACCGTTCCCTTATAAAAATGCAGAAAGAAAAGGGGAAGTGAAAATTCCCCACTAATGGAAGCATCACGTGTAAGCACGTGATGATCGATCCCTTATAAAGAGACTTAGAGAGGGAGAGTGTAACAACCCCAAATTCCCTGTACAATTTTCTGTGCAAATTTTTCAAAATTTAAAGAAAGGGTTACTTTTTCCTGAGCACAAGTTAAATACTTGTTTTGCTAATTAATAGCAAGAAGGAGCTTGTGGCTCATTGGTAATACCTTGCACTGCTGAACCAAGCCACCAGAGTTCAAATCCCATACCCCACATTATTTTTAATATTGATTTTTTTAAACCATTAGAATACCAAGGGTTTACATGTGCATATCTCACAAAAATCCCACTACACCCAAAATTGTAACTTTGCCATAGGATAGATGAACCGTCGGGGGGAATATCGGCCAACTCGGCCTCGACTCGGCCGACTCAGGCCTCCGACTGAGTCACGGCCGAGTCGGCCGATTCAGGCGACGACCCCAATATGAAAATTGTGTCTTTTCACATTCCCTACACATCTGTATAATTTATTTCCTCAGAACATTTCCAGAGCTCTTTTAAAACCACAATTACTCTACTTTTAATACATTTTTAATACATTTTATTACATTTTTCATTTTAACCTTTCACCTACCTTAAACCCTAGCCTAACCCTATAAATACAACCCCTAAACACTACCCCCTCACTCCAAAATTCTGATCAAAACTCTCAAGAAAACCCTAGTGAAATTGTGTACAATTCAAGCTAGCAAAGGGGCGAAGCTTCGGCGAAATTCCGACGACAACTCTAGGAGCTTCCGGCGACAAAACGACGCACCGACGTCTCCTCCCGATTCCTCTTCCTCCCTTCTAAGCTCTAAGCCAGTAAGTCCCACATTCCCCCTTCTCTACTCTTTCTGAAAATACGAAATTCTAAAACCCGACGGAATCGGAGCAAATTTGATTTCCGATTCGGTTCTTCCTAAAATCTCACTTTTCCTTTAATACAATCTTGTTTAACCATTACATATTGGCTATTAAACACTAACTAATCATATTGAAAAAATTCCATATCAAAAGAAATTGCTATTTCCATTTTACCGTACTTTTTCATTAAATACCATATAGTTTCATTTTCGACATTTAAACATCACAAACTTGCTATACCTTTAAGTAGATCACGAGGTAATGACCTACCTCCTCACAACACTCATATTCAATATAGCACAATACTTTCGGGAACATAGAATACGGAAAAATGACACCTTTTCAAATAAATACCATTACTAATAAAACCATTTTTCTTAATGATTAGTACTTTACACAAATCTTTGCAAAGCGCCGCTACAACCCATTTAGGGAACCAGTTCAGGATGGTGCAGATTATCGCACATCCTCGGACGTAGTGCGAGATGCAGACCTCCGCAAGGAGCATTCGGTCTCGAAAGGTTTAAAATACGACATCTTAAGAAAATGAGATTTTTAGAAATATAAAATATATATTAAAATTATTTTTATATAATTATATATATATATATATAAAACATTAAAAGATCTATTTTGTAAGAATACAAATATTACAACTCTTTTCAAAAATCACAAGAATCAGTTTACATTAAAATACCATGAAATCCATACAAGTTTAATATTACACTTTAATACCATATATTATGAAAATTAGGTTATTCTCAATAGAAATGGCATATGTATAAAATCCATATTTATTACAACTCTAAAGACGATAACTAAATATTTGGGAGTATTTTGAAAACTATAGAAAAGTATTTTTACATAAAACCCCTCAAGTTCTATAAATTACCCTAAGGACTCTAGTAAACATAGGTTTAAGCGGGACAATCTCTTGAGCCTCAGGGAGCCGGAGAAGTGGGTGCTTGCCTATTTAAGGTAGACAACTTAACAATGGTGTTATCAATACGGTAATCGTCTTTGAAAAAGACACAAATCCTGCCGCCCATGTGCAGCGGTTACCGATAACATCAAAACAATCAGGACTTCAATTTACTTTTCTAAATTGTCCGACTCAGAGTGAGTCTCATTATAATCTGACTTGAATATAATTCAAGTACAATCTACAATCTACAATATTACAATTCAATATGAAACCATGAATCCATATATTCAATCTGTATTGACTGAACCAAACCATGGATATACTTCCATTTACATGATTCTCCAGTTACATCCATTTACATGATTCTCCAGTTACATCCGTTTACTGATATTATGGTTTCGGTCAGTCATCCAATTATACAATCTATACAGTTACAATACAAGACAAATAATACAATCAAAACACTACGGGGTTTAAGGGATAGATTGGTACGGAAGATGTTAGAAGTGGCACGAGACAGTAATATTAAGACACCTAACCTATATTCCGTTGCTGTTGTACCGTGGCCCAACGGTTCCTTGTACATTCCGTTTGCCCTGGTCTCTAGCATATAGGGACCCTTCTCGTATACACTGGCATCCTTCTGTACCAAGCTACAAACAACAGCGTTAACACAATATTATAATAATATAATACAACTTTAAAAGATACCTTCTCATTCTGTCTATTCTATTCTTCCTTATCTTTGGGACTTACCGAGCGATCTGTTCGCTGACAACATTCTCTTTCTTTCTTCTTTGAATGTCGTCAGGTGATCTGGACACGTCAGAGATCGAGCCCACTGCTGAAGACTTGGACCATTTCAGTGAAGACCCCGAGCTCTAGTTCATTGTACACTTTCCATTCAGTACTTTTCATTTCTGTTATGCCATTGTTTAGGCATTGCTTTATTTCAGTTGTATTTACTTTCCATGTATTGTACAGAAAGAATGTGAATAAATAAAGTTGATGTTTTATTATATCTTGTTTCTTGTGTATTTACTTTTATATTTCTTAGATACGCTTAGAGTATTTACTTCACAGTAAATACGTAGTGGCCTTATCGCGTCCCCTTCGCCGTATACCGGGAAGCGGGGCATTACAGAAAGGAAAAACTTCCCGCTAGTGGAGTATCACGTGCAAGCATGTGATGCATCCGTATACAGAGTAAGCGGCTCCATTTAGTAAGTAGCAATTAAAGTATCACGTGCAAACACGTGATCGTCTTTCACACAAAACGTGTAGGACCGGGTTATAAAGTAAACAAAGAGCAAAAAAGCTCACGTGTTACCACGTGATGCCTTCCCTCTATTTAGACTGCTGCATACAAACGAACTAAGTTAATTCTGTGAAGGGTTACGTGCTGCACGTGAGAGATCTCAAATGCCTTCTGAGCCGATAGAATTAAATTCTAAATACAAGGATCCAAATCCTGTTTGGAAAATATTTTCTCAATCTTTCTAAACAGAGATTGTGCTCTGTAAATCCGAGCACCGTTGGATCAAAGATCCAACGGTGGATAAATTCCACAAATCAATTAAGAAATCTCTCAATGAGAGATTTTCTCAACTGATCAACAAATCAGGCTCCCCTATATAAAGGACCCAAGACTTTAAGTCTTGAACAGAGGAACCCTCTCATAAACTTCAAGTTCAAAAATACAAAAAACAGAGAGGAAAAACCCTTAGTAAGCAAAACCAAAAAAGAATTTAATTCTCAAACCAAGAGTTTAACTCTTCTCAAAGAACTTAGTTCTTCCTCTGGTTGGGATCTGCAGAAGCAGATCTCCCCACAAGTTGAGAATTTAATTCTCATTGGGGAGATTCTGTTATGTAGATCCAAACCTAGGGGAAAGAACTAAGTTCAAAGAATTTAACTCTTACCAAAAAGATATAGGAATTTAATTCCTCTGATGAAACTAGGGTTTAACCCTATAAAAAAAATTTAATTCTTATAAAAATAAGGAACCTGAAATTCACAAAACTCGGATCCAGAGCTCCATGCATATTAGTGTTCAATGCTACACAATAAAAGCTCACATGTTCCCACGTGAGCACCTTTGAGGAACAAAAAGGAATAAACCCTATTTTGGGGCGCCTCACGTGATCCCGCGTGACCCCTGAGAAGTGCTCAGCACTTATAAAAGAGAAAAGGGGAATAAACCCTAGACAGTTCCCATTCTGGGGCGCCTCAAGTGATCCCACGTGACCCAACAGTGCTTAGCACTAGAATAAGAGAATAAAAGAGGCAGCGCCCAACTTTAAGCGCCTCATGTGCCACTCGTGAGCGCCCCAATTTCTAGTGTTTAACACCACTTCAAGCGCCTCACGTGGGAGCACGTGAGCGCCGAGTATATACTAGTATTTAACACTATGAAAGGCCAATATTAGCCAAACTCAAACCAAATCTCCCGATGACAATCAATTGAGCCCCTCATACTCAGGGTCCCCAAAACCGATCTCAGTTCCAAAGATAGCTAATGAGCTCCCAACAGATGGCATCTAAAATGATGTTCATCTCATCCCCCCTCAGTTGGGACATTGGTTCGAGGGTACATCTCTCCACACCTCTGATACATGTCGTTGTAATTTTTCAACTTCTTCAGAGAGAAGGAGAGTCCCAATAACCAATAACTTTTGGCACATCCCCAAACTGTTAAACCAAAACCCTATGGACTATGATGTCCTTAAACATGAACTATGATGTTCCTAAACCCAATGGACCGCAACGTCCCTAAACTAAACTCTATAGACTATGATATCTTTAAACTCCACGGACTATGATGTCCTTAAACCATGGACCGCAACGTCCCTAGACTAAAGCAATATAGCACAAATGCTCTTTTGTTGGATCTAAATTATCCTAAATCTTGTTAAGTAGATCTTAGTCTAAAATTAGACTAACGTATCCTTAACAAACGTTTGAGTTGATCTTAATTTCAAATGAGGTTAACGATCCTTAAACCAACCCAAACCCAGACCTAAGACAATACGGATTTGGACTAATCCACACCCTACGGACGACAACATAAATTAGTTTTCCAACGGGAAATTCCCTCACAAACGATCTTTATTGATCCTCCAGTTGAGAGTTCTTAGAATGAAGCCCCTAGTTTACAAATGATCCTGAGATCTTACCCTGCAATACTGTTTGGGTCTCTAAAGCATGAGGAATATGGACATCTCAACGTGCATACTGTGAATCGCCTCACAAGAGGATGGATCCTAATCATGTGAGTGGGACTCCCTCTTGTGAGACGATTCGCAGGAAATGGCCCGGTGAGCGTTCACAGGGCCATTTCCCTCCCAAAGAAAGAGAAATGGCCCGGTGCAAATATGGCCCTATGAACGTGCACATGGCCACATTCCTGTGAATAGTCTCATAAGAGACGGTGGTGGTGGGACAGGGGTGTTGTAAGGATTATGTATCTACTGCGTGGCGAAAATCTAAGACTTTTGTTTTAGAGTAAATTAAAAAAAAAAGATATCCGACAGATATCAAATCACACGAAAATAACACAACAACAACTATACATAAGATTTACCCAGGTTCAACGCAACTAACACCTAATCCTGTATCTGCGATGAGAATTTTCACCATGAGAAAGAATTATAAGAGATTACACTGACTTCTCACCCTCTTTTATAAAGAACTACCCTCTCGCAAAACCTCTCTCTATCCGCGACCATATTTGGCCGTCCTCTCCCACTCTAATTAAACCCTAGGTTATTAGAAAATTATGAATACATCAAAACCTTAGAGAAAAACTTCTATTTATAGGATAAATATATACTTGGAGTTAAATCCGTATTTAAATTAAAGATAAATATATATTTAAACTAGAGATTATATTTAAATCTAAACTAATCACTAACTAATCCCGAATTTAAATTAAATTCAACAACCTTTACCTTAATTCAAATTCGCCATAATCTCTTCACCTTGGACCTATGTTCTCTCAACACCTTGGACCTATGTTCTTATCTCCTTGTGCCTGAAGGCACTTCAACAATCTACTAGGAAAAACTTGAACTTAGACTAGAACCATTTAAGAAATGTGTCCGCCGGATTTTCTGGGGTACCAATCTTTGTAAGAAATATCATCCTCTTCTCATTCTCTAAAAAGAAATCTTTCACCCCGATATGCTTACTTCTTGAACTATAAGTTTGATACTCCGCCAAGTGAATCGCGCTCTGACTATCACAAAACACCTCTGTGAAATCCTGCGGAACATCCATACCACCCATCAATCTACGCAAATATATAGTATTGGATATAGGTGCCCTGTAGGCAATTATTTTAATTATACATGACCTATGGATAAAAAAAATTTGCTCGAGATGATAGTATACTATCTGGTTTGTCTTTATCATTCATGTGTATATGTTTTACTTGCTATTACGTATCGCTAATACATAATAATAAAGCCTATAAGATCTTTGCTTGACTACCAGGATTAATGATGGGGATTATAATAGTGAGCCTGGATAGTCTATAAGCACATCCTTAAATGTTCCTAATCGTAGGAGTATCGAGATTGGGTATCAGTACTCCAGTTTAGACTAGTGTATACGTTTCCTGACTTGATTGAAGGGCGATAGGTGGTCTCACAGCCATTGGTATTTGACACCGAGTATTGTATACAGGTACTCATTGGAGAATGAGTTTCACTGAACGGACTTGGTGAGAACTCCTAGATGGTATTATACCTATTGTCAGATAGCAGTTCTCTGGTGACATGAGTACTTGACCTGAGATCGCCATAGTGTCTTGTGTGTGTTCTCACTGTACTTTAATTACTACCCTACCGCGGCTCTAATGAGTCATGCAAACAGGTTCTATTTAGATACAGTCCCGATGCACATGGAGGCAGTAAGTGGTCGAAGAGATTCGTCTCTTCCAGTATAAGGAGTTTGTTAGTGTATATGCCCTAGAGGCCATTACTGTATCATACTAGTATGTATATTACTTGATGGAAGCTTGGGATATTCACAGTTGTATATACAATCTTGCTCGAAATGGTAGTATGCTACTTGGTTTGTCTCTGCTTTAATATGTGCATGTGTTTCTTTTAGCATATCGATTATATACATATTAGTAGAGCCCTTAGGATCTTTGTTTGATTACCAGCGTTGTGATGGCGCTCACACTCGTGGGGGCTGGGTAATCCATAAGCACATCCTTATACAAGTCCCTAGTCGTAGGACTATCGAGACAGGGCATCGATACTCCGGAGTAGACTAGCATATGCGCTTCTCATCCCAGCGTGGGAGACGGTCTGTCCCACAGCCGTCAGTACGTCGTACTTGAGATAGTATGCGGGTGCTCGTTAGGTTACGAGTACACTGGACAGGACTCGTCGGGAACTATTGGTTGGTATTATACCTATCGTCGGTTATCAGTTCCCAGGTGACATGAGTACAGCTTAGTCCGCTGACTTGACACTGTCACTTCGCCTCGAGTGTGTTCCCACTGTACTTTGATTACTACCCTACCACGGCTCAAAGGAGTCGTGCAAACAGGTAGTAGTTGGGTGCAGTCCCGAAGCACTTGGAGGCAGTGACGGTTAGACAGGATTCGTCTCTCCCGGTATTGGGGATTGACATCGCGCTGTGTCCAGGAGAGCCATTACACAAGTAGTCCCTGGCCAGGGCAAGCGAGATATACTGGTAGGTTTCCAGTGTTATCTCAGGGTGTTCTGGGCTACACTCCGACACGACTTGTACCGCTATTAGGGGACTGACGTTTACCGCCCCCCTAGGCCCGCCATGCGATGTATCAGACGAACAGACTGGACAGTACGGAGACTGTCACATTCAGGCTCAGTAGGAGTTCAGATGAGTTCACCTCGTCGGTCTTCTTATCGGCATCTACCTGGGGACCGTTACGTACAGCTAGTGCCGCTTGCGGTCTGTGGTTAAACCCACTGCCAGCGTAGTGTCGAGTCTTTAGAGTCCCACACAGAGAGTTATTCTCCTTTAGGCAAAATGAGTAGAGGTCGCATGGTTTTGCGACAGGGTTCGTTCACATCCGCGCACTTGTGCACGTTTGCTGTCCGGACAGCTTATACTAGCGGGCTTTGGTTTAAGCCAGATCCTAGTATATGATTTGGGATTGGTTTTATCTCATTGTATTCGTATTCCTCGGATCACGAATACGGGTGCGTATGCACAGTTGACTGAGACAGAGGGAGAGGACTTTGATTAGGGTTAATGACCATTGTTATTTTCTTAACCATAATGCTTATGTGTGTATTATGAATAATTGATATTAGTTAAATATAATTGTGCATGGTTAGGGTTGTTGACCATTTGACCATACTTGACTTGTTGACCTTGGTTGACAATTTGACCATCATCATTCCATATGAAAGATGCTCTTTGATCCTTGCAATTTGCATTTAATGTGAAATTATAATGGTCAAATCTTGATTAACCATGACAATTATCTAGTTAATTATCTAATTTCATAATTCACACATATATGTGAGAATGGTTCATTTCTCATTTCATTCTATCATATAAATTCTCTCTCCTCCTCTTCCTCTCCCTCAAGCTCTCCCCTCTCATGAGTTGAGAAACACATGAGCTTGAGATAAACCTCTCTAAAGTAATATCTACTCTCATCTAAGGTTCTAGGATTAGCACTTCTAGCATCTTAGTTACTTCTAGCTTGAAGTTGAAGCCAAAGGTTGAGGCTCTCGGGTAGATCCTTCTTCGACTAGAGAAGGCGACAAGGTGAACACTTTCTTTCACTCCAAGGAGTAAGGAGAGAAGGACATAAAGCCCAAGGTATAACCTTTCTTCCATGTAGCTAAAACTAGTTAGCTTGTAGTTAGTTTTTGTTTAGCAAAGATCCTTCCTTTGATAGTCCATGTTGCCTAGTTCGTTAAAAATCATATTTTTATACCGTTTCCGCCTCCCCGCAAGCACCGGGGTGGGCAACGTGGACTTACAGTGGTATCAGAGCCTAACTAAACATAAACTAGCTTGTTAGTAAAGTGTATAGAAGTTCGATCGGTAAAAATCGCAAAACTAAAATATCAAAACCCTAAGTTTCTGTTGATTTTTTTCCTGCTCTAAAAATAATAAATCATACTTTAAAAATCAGCTCAGGGTTTTGTTAAGAAACTCACCAAAGACGATCCAGTGACCCGTTCAAAGCGCCGCGTTTCCGCGGCAAGAACATGCTTCTTGCCGCGGAACCGCGGCCGAGTTGACTCGGTTCTGGACCGTGTTTGGTGCAGTGTTCTTATGTCAGGGTTTTGGGATTTTTAAGATATTTTTTTTCTGCCCAGATTTTCCAGAATAGAAATTTGTATTTGGGTGGCTATAAATCCGTATTTTTGATCGAACTTCACTATACTTTGACTATTGGGTTATATCTGTGATGTTTATTTGTAATTAACGTCTGCTAATCGCTATACGTCGATTAGTGGGGGTTATACATATCTGTGATCTGTAATGCTTATTGGTTTGTGTATATGAACTCGGTTGATTGTCGCGGATGAATAGCCGGGGTGGATGTGAGATGAGAGCTTCTTTTTTCTTTCATTCATTGTAATATGTAAATTGATGTAATATTATTTATTTGGCCGCACAACCGGGTATGAATAGCCGGGTTGTAGCCGTCATTGTATAATTTCTTTTTACTGTTTTTGCTCCTAGGATAGACCCATGGTGGGGTGCACAAACTACCGGGTATCTCGAAGTGCCGAGTGGCCTACTCACGTCGTTGAGGGAGGTTGCTTCGCTTCGGATACTTGGCGGGTAGTTTGCCGCACCCGTAGGGGTCTTGGGTGAGGTATTGGCTATTCATCGCGACCGTGTAATCCGCTTTTCGTTGCAGGCTCGAACGAATCGCGGATTCCTAGTATATCCAAAATGTTCATCTGTGATCTGGATTGACTATCATTGCTATATATATATATATATATATATATATATATATATATATATGATAACTATTTAGGTGTTGCTTATGTTTTGCATCCGCGCTAGTCCAGCCCCCGCTCTGTCGTTAGTTAAGTAACCTAACGGGTGATGACGGGGCCCCGTGGCGAATGCGGATGGCATAAGCGTACACCATATTTTGGTTGTTTTCTGCAATGGTAGGATTAAACGATGGGACGCATTAGAATTAATGCAAGAAAATAAACCAAGTAAAAGTCGATTGGAACACTTTGAAAACCACCCGGTTCTTTTCAAAACCAAACTTTTAAATGCGGAGCTTGAACCACTCCTTTTAAAAGCTATCTCGTTCCATCGATTATATCAAGTTCACTACATTCACGGTTTCGCCAAAACCATTCGTAGCCCTCCGTCATTCCACATGAATGGTCGATATGTATTCAAGTTATGTATGTTGGCCAAAGTCAAGGCATAGTGATTGGTAGCTATTGTGTATTCATGTGCAGCATAGGTAGATGCGTTGGTTTGGGACAGTCGTGCTGCCATTTTGGCCAAAGTCAAGGGTAGGTACGGGTGGGTCCAAATTAACCAGGAGAATGACGGGTAGAACTTGACATGTGACTTATGATATTTTGGCCAAAGTCAAGGTCATAAGAGCATGGGGCAAAAAAATCCACATCGGGAGTTTCATAAGTACTGAAACTTGCTAGCGCTGCATACCATTTGGAGTGTGATGATTCTGGTAGGATTCCTTCGGTTTTATCACGCGATGATATTTGGATCCCGATCCTACTGTGAGTATATGCTACTCCTCGGGAAATTTCTCACTTAACGATCAATGCTATAAACCTAGTAGGTGTCTAGAAAGGTGTTAGCGGGGCTACGCCCACAGGGAAAAGAGGTTACTTAATTAAGGAACTTCGCGAAAGCGTTGAAAAACCTCCCTCGAAGTACCGACACTGGCCTGGCTGAACGGTTGAGCAAGTATTGTACGGTGAGATTGATCCCGACTAATTCTTCCTTTATGGTTTGAGGAGGGATTCGAGAGACAGTGGGAGCCATCCTGTTTAGACAAACTAAAAACCACTCTAAACTTGCAAGAGTATCATGCTAAAGTGTTTCTTTTCTCTCTCCTAATTGCAGCGACCATTCAACATGACCGGACTTAAGTTATTACTAGATAAAAATATACTGATAGAGCCAAACTACAAAGATTGGCTCAGGAATGTCAAGATGGCAATCACTTACGACAAGTTGGGGTATGTCCTTACCACCAAAGCTCCCCCTGTCCTAGGTCCCACCTCCAGCGTCGCGGATATAGAAATCCGTAAGACATGGGAGATCGATTGCGCGAAGGCCAAATGCCTCGTGCTTGCCTCGATGGACAACGAACATCAGAGGAGGCACGAGAATATGGACCTGGAGTCCATATTTCTCCATACAAAAGAACTGTATGGAGAGCAGTCTCGTATCGCAAGATACGAAGTGTCGAAGAAGCTATTTTCGGCAAGATTGGCCATCGGATCATCGGTAGCGGAACACGTGCTTAAGATGATTGGCTACATAGAGGAGCTCGCGGACCTTGGGACCACGTTGGAGAATGAACTCTACACTGACTTGATTCTCCAGTCCCTTCCTTCCACTTACGCCCAGTTTATCCTTAACTTCAACATGCAAGGAAAGGAGGTTGAACTTTCCGAACTTCTGAACATGTTGAGGAGTGCTGAGGGCACCCTACAGAAAGGTAGGGAGACATCCACTTTGTTTGTAGGAGGATCTTCCTCTTCTAGGTCCAGGGCGAAAGCCAAGGGAAAGAAGAAGAAAGCCCCCGCCAAACCAAGGGGCGGTGTCAGTAAAGTAGATACGAAGGGAAAGGGAAAGGCAACAAAGGTAGCGGGAAAGCTGGTAGGAAAGGAAGAATGCTTCTACTGTCATAAAAGTGGACACTGGAAACAGGATTGCAAGGCTTGGATGGCCAGAACCCAGGATCTGAAGCGAGTTGCGGCTTCAGCTTCAGGTGTGTATGTTATTGAAAACTGTCTATCAATAAACTCTACTTCCTGGGTATTGGATACCGGATCAGGATCTCATATCTGTCATTCTTTGCAGGCGTTGAGAAAGCGTAGAGTTTTGAAGGCAGGTGATATGACCCTCAGAGTTGCAAACGGAGCTAGCATGGATGCTGAGGCCGTGGGGGACTATCACCTGGGATTGTCAGATGGACACTTTTTGGTTTTGCGTAGTTGTTATTTTGTACCAAATGCAACCTGTAATATCATTTCTGTATCTTTATTATCTAAAGAAGGTTATGAATTTGCATTTGTAAGTAATGTAGTGAACATTCACCTTAATCAAGTTTTGATTGGGTCAGGTACATTAAACAACGGTATATACGTATTAAACCAACCACAGATTTTCAATGTCCAGAATACACACAAAAGAAAGTCTCCAGAAATCAATAAAACTTTCTTATGGCATTTTAGACTGGGTCACATCAATGAGAGAAGGTTGACTAAGTTACATACAGAAGGATATTTGGATCCGTTCGAATATCAATCGTATGCAACTTGTCAATCCTGTCTCAAATGAAAGATGACAAAGACTCCGTTCACTGGACACGGAGTAAGAGCGAGCGAGCTCGTGGGATTCGTACACAGCGACGTGTGCGGTCCAATGTCTACGCATGCACGAAGCGGTTATTCTTACTTCATTACTTTTACGGATGACTTTTCAAGGTACGGATATGTCTTCTTAATGAAACATAAATCTGAGACTTTTGAAAAATTCTAGGAATACAAGAATGAAGTAGAAAAACAAACAGGCAAAAGTATCAAGGCACTGAGATCTGATCGAGGTGGTGAATACTTGAGTGCCGAGTTCCTGGGTTACTTAAAAGAGAATGGAATTCTCTCTCAGCTTACTTCTCCATACACTCCGCAACATAACGGTGTATCGGAGAGACGGAACCGAACCCTATTGGATATGGTACGGTCCATGATGAGTAACGTTGAGTTACCGCGATCGTTCTGGGGATATGCGCTAGAATCAGCTGCATACCTTTTGAACCGAGTTCCAACTAAGACTATGCCTACTACACCATATCAGATGTGGTGTGGGAAGAGACCCTATCTTAATCACATTAAGACATGGGGATGTCCAGATTTTGTCAAAAAGCAGCATGCGGACAAGCTCGAGGCACGCTCAGTACAGTGCAAGTTTGTGGGATATCCAAAGAACTCCAAGGGATATTTCTTCTATTGCGAAGAGGAACAAAAGGTTTTTGTTTCTCGCCATGCCCACTTTCTAGAACACCAGTTCATAGAAAAAGAAATAAGTGGGAGCGCAATAGAACTGGAAGAAATTCCAGAACCACGAGCTATTACTGAAAGCTTAGTAGAACCAGAGGGTTCGAAAGATCAGGACATTCCCACGCCACTCCGCAGGAGTAGTAGGCAGTCTCATCCGCCCGAGAGATACTACGGTTTTCTCATAGACGGGGATAGAGAGGATTGCATCATAGATTGTGATGAGCCTACTAGCTTCCAGCAAGCCATTCAGAGCGTTGACTCGGTAAAATGGCTGGATGCAATACGGACCGAAATGGAGTCCATGTACACCAACAAAGTATGGACGTTGGACATTGCTCCAGATGGGGTAAAACCCGTAGGATGCAAGTGGATCTTCAAAAGGAAGATTGGTGTAGATGGACAGGTTGAGACCTATAAAGCTAGACTAGTTGCAAAGGGTTTTCGTCAGCGACCTAGTTTGGACTATGACGAAACCTTTTCTCCAGTAGCTATGCTGAAATCCATTCGGATCCTTCTTGCCATTGCTGCTTTCCACGATTATGAGATTTGGCAGATGGACGTAAAGACCGCTTTTCTAAATGGAAATTTAGAGGAGTGTGTCTATATGGACCAGCCAGAGGGTTTCATTCAGAGTGGGAGCAGCGGAAAGGTGTGCAAGTTGCTTAAGTCCATTTATGGACTAAAGCAGGCATCGCGGAGTTGGAACATCTGTTTTGATGAGACGGTCAAGGAATTTGGCTTTATCAAAAATCCAGATGAACCATGCATCTATTGTAGATTTGTAGCGAGAACTGTAGTATTCATCATTTTATACGTGGATGACATTCTCTTAATAGGAAATGACATTCCTATGCTACAATCTGTCAAAGGGTTCTTGTCACACAGGTTCTCCATGAAAGACCTGGGTGATGCCTCATACATTCTGGGGATCCGGATCTACCGTGACAGATCCAAGAGGATTTTAGGACTCTCACAGTCCAGGTACATCGACACCATACTGAAAAGATTCAGTATGGAAGATTCCAAGCGCGGTAATCTACCGGCTTGTCACGGGATCACCCTCTCCAAAGAGATGTCTCCCAAGACTGATTTGGAGAGGGATCGCATGTCTATTATACCCTACGCTTCTGCGGTAGGCTCTATAATGTATGCGATGTTGTGTACCAGACCAGATGTGGCTTATGCACTGAGTGTGGTAAGCAGGTATCAGTCAAACCCTGGGGAGAAACACTGGATAGCGGTAAAGAACATTCTCAAGTACCTGAGAAGGACTAAGGAGATGTTCTTGGTGTATGGCGGAAAAAACCTCCAGATTGAGGCCTTTGCTGACTCCAGCTTCCAGAGTGACAAGGATGATTCCAAGTCCATGTCGGGTTTTGTCTTTACCCTCAATGGAGGGGCGGTGTGTTGGAAGAGTTCCAAACAGGAAACCGTTGCTGACTCGACTATGGAAGCGGGATACATCGCTGCATCTGATGCCGCAAAAGAAGCTGTCTGGATGAGGAAGTTCTTAAAAGAACTTCAGGTGGTTCCGTCCATTGTTGATCTAATACCTCTGTATTGGGACAACAACGGGGCTATAGCTTTAGCGAAGGAACCCAGGTCCCATTAGAAATCCAGACACATCTTGAGGCGGTATCACCTGATCAGGGAGATCGTGGATCGCCAGGAGATCGAGGTTCGGAGGGTTGCTTCAGAAGATAACACTGCAGATTCATTCACGAAGGCCTTACCCCAGACTCAATTCAAGCGGCTGATCGAGATGATAGGTCTTCGATATGCCAGTACATAGCCTTAGTGCAAGTAGGAGATTGTTAGTGTATATGCCCTAGAGGCCATTACTGTATCATACTAGTATGTATATTACTTGATGGAAGCTTGGGATATTCACAGTTGTATATACAATCTTGCTCGAAATGGTAGTATGCTACTTGGTTTGTCTCTGCTTTAATATGTGCATATGTTTCTTTTAGTATATCGCTTATATACATATTAGTAGAGCCCTTAGGATCTTTGCTTGATTACCAGCGTTGTGATAGCGCTCACACTCGTGGGGGCTGGATAATCCATAAGCACATCCTTATACAGGTCCCTAGTCGTAGGACTATCGAGACAGGGCATCGATACTCCGGAGTAGACTAGCGTATGCGCTTCTCATCCCAGCATGGGAGACGGTCTGTCCCACAGCCGTCAGTACGTCGTACTTGAGATAGTATGCGGGTGCTCGTTAGGTTACGAGTACACTGGACAGGACTCGTCGGGAACTATTGGTTGGTATTATACCTATCGTCAGTTATCAGTTCATAGGTGACATGAGTACAGCTTAGTCCGCTGACTTGACACTGTCACTTCGCCTCGAGTGTGTTCCCACTGTACTTTGATTACTACCCTACCACGGCTCAAAGGAGTCGTGCAAACAGGTAGTGGTTGGGTGCATTCCCGAAGCACTTGGAGGTAGTGATGGTTAGACAGGATTCGTCTCTCCCGGTATTGGGGGTTGACATCGCGCTGTGTCCAGGAGAGCCATTACACAAGTAGTCCCTGGCCAGGGCAAGCGAGATATACTGGTAGGTTTCCAGTATTATCTCAGGGTGTTCTGGGCTACACTCCGACAAGACTTGTACCGCTATTAGGGGACTGACGTTTACCACCCCTCTAGGCCCGCCACACGATGTATCAGACGAACAGACCGGACTGTACGGAGACTGTCACATTCAGGCTCAGTAGGAGTTCAGATGAGTTCACCTCGTCAGTCTTCTTATCGGCATCTACCTGGGGACCGTTACGTACAGCTAATGCCGCTTGCGGTCTGTGGTTAAACCCACTGCCAGTGTAGTGTCGAGTCTTTAGAGTCCCACACAGAGAGTTATTCGCCTTTAGGCAAAATGAGTAGAGGTCGCATGGTTTTGTGACAGGGTTCGTTCACATCCACGCACTTGTGCATGTTTGCTGTCCGGACAGCTTATACTAGCGGGCTTTGGTTTAAGCCAGATCCTAGTATATGATTTGGGATTGGTTTTATCTCATTGTATTCGTGTTCCTCGGATCACGAATACAGGTGCGTATGCACAGTTGACTGAGACAGAGGGAGAGGACTTTGATTAGGGTTAATGACCATTGTTATTTTCTTAACCCTAATACTTATGTGTGTATTATGAATAATTGATATTAGTTAAATATAATTGTGCATGGTTATGGTTGTTGACCATTTGACCATACTTGACTTGTTGACCTTGGTTGACAATTTGACCATCATCATTCCATATGAAAGATGCTCTTTGATCCTTATAATTTGCATTTAATGTGAAATGATAATGGTCAAGTCTTGATTAACCATGACAATTATCTAGCTAATTATCTAATTTCATAATTCACACATATATGTGAGAATGGTTCATTTCTCATTTCATTCTATCATATAAATTCTCTCTCCTCCTCTTCCTCTCCCTCAAGCTCTCCCCTCTCATGAGTTGAGAAACACATGAACTTGAGATAAACCTCTCTAAAGTAATCTCTACTCTCATCTAAGGTTCTAGGATTAGCACTTCTAGCATCTTAGTTACTTCTAGCTTGAAGTTGAAGCCAAAGGTTGAGGCTCTCGGGTGGATCCTTCTTCGACTAGAGAAGGCGACAAGGTGAACACTTTCTTTCACTCCAAGGAGCAAGGAAAGAAGGACATAAAGCCCAAGGTATAACCTTTCTTCCATGTAGCTAAAACTAGTTAGCTTATAGTTAGTTTTTGTTTAGCAAAGATCCTTCCTTTGATAGTCCATGTTGCCTAGTTCGTTAAAAATCAGATTTTTATACCGTTTCGCCTCCCCGCAAGCACCGGGGTAGGCAACGTGGACTTACAGAGTTGATGTCACGCTGTGCAGGATATGACCATAACCAGAAATTCATGGTCATGGTAGTTGAGATAAACTGATAAGTGTTATCAGTAGTATCTCTGTTGGTTATGAGTCCAATGTTTGCATGGCTCATTGGGTTATTGGGTATAACACCAGCCACTAACTAAAGCTTACTTATCAAAGAGCCTTAGCTCCCGGCAAAGAAAGGACCCAAAAAAAACATACTACAATTAAATGCGTATTTCTAAGCTCATTCAAGCTATACAACCAGGCATGTTTATCAAAAGCTACACCTTTCATCTAAAGATTCAAGTTTTAATCCCCTCTCAGATCCCTCCTGGCAGTTGAGTTATATAACATAATCATGATATATAAGCAAGAGTTCCTATCTAATTTGCATCTCAAAAAGATCGACGACATACAAATACTGCTAATAAGGGACATCTCCTTAATTCTGTATAAATGCTGTTTGTTAAAAATTAAAGTTATTGCCGGTATCAATTTGCTTGCAGAAAACAAATCATCAATCTCCTTTCCTCCAATGATTTCCTTCTCTTATATGCAGAAGCATGAATGTAATCTAATATTGCTCATGTGCGGCTCCATGGACCTAAGAAGACGACTCTTCTTACCGGGTCCTCATCAGACCCGTTAGCCTTCACAGTCTCATCAATTGTCTTCAATGGGATCGTACGTAGGAGCGTCATAGGCTCTCCTTAACCTATCTCCAATCGTTCGCTTAATCTTATGAGCCCATGATCCTTCTCTCTCTAAAAGAGGCGGCTTCATAACCAAAAAAAATCCGAATATAAATTGCAGTATCATTGCAGCTATATATGGATTATTAATCATATACACAACATATCGATCCAGCAACGCTGACTCAATTTCGATAAACAAAGGCTTAGTTGTTGTTGATGATGATGATGATGAGTAAATTATAAATTTAGCAATGAAAGATCTATATAACGTGTCACTAACAGTTCTTTACTCAAATTTAGCAAACCCTAACCTTACGTTTGGATCCTACAGCTAGGAATTTTGACTCATATATTAAAACACCACCTTTTCCCCTAAAAATGAAAACTTTTCCAAAATCCTATCATAAAAACAACAACCGATATTTGAATACAAAATTACTAACCATGAACATCATCGTCAGCATTCATCTCATGGACTTTAGCGATGGCGTCAGCGTTAGGGATCTATTGGGGGAGCAAATCGAGATCAAACGATTCGATGCTTACATAGTAACAACGAGTAATCAGCCCGACAAACGTCTAACCCTTTAGGTCAGACGTCAGCCCATGACGACAGACGTCAGCCCATGATAGGTCAGACATCTGGGGAAAACTCGGAGTCTCAACCCGAGACCAAAACCCGGATGTTTAAGGATACGACAGACGTCTGCAGTAATAAAGGTTAGACGTCTAGAGAAACTTGGAGTCTCAACCTGAGACCAAAACCCAGACGTCTGCCTTCATGTAGGTCAAACGTCTGGTCCTGTGAGACGCGAAAGTATTTGGAAAGATTTTGATTAGAGATTTTGAAAGAGATTTAGTTATAACTGTATATTTAAGAGATTTATGTGATTGATCTGATTGTAACAAATTATACCAATGAAAAATATATTTAAAGGAAAACCACAATAGAGAGATTAATTTCCGGCGCTTCTTCTTCTTCCTCTCAATCTCAATCTTTACTCTCTTGCTATTTCGTGGATTTGTATTTTAATTCACACTAAGATCACCATGATGTCTGGATCACACACAAGAGAGCACGAAGGCTCAAGAGATAGCACATGGTTAAGAGAGCACGAAGGCTTACTACGGATGGTATTGTCCGCTCTAACCGAAACCGCACGGTTTTGTTATTTAGAGCTAACTGGACTTGAGAAGGGACCATTTCCCAGGCGGTCACCCATCCGAGGATTTTCCTAGCCCGAGCATGCTTAACTTCGGAGTTCTTCGAACTTCGAAATGCTGGTTCACCCCAAAAGGCGTCTCCGTAATTGAGGGTGGTATCATTATATTTATAATGCAGTTCGATCCTCTTTCGGAAAGTGTTTCACGGACCCGATCCTATTGTTCTGAAGCGGCTCTACACTCAGATCATCATGTGTCCACAACAGAACGCACTATGTGTGGATATAGCAGATCACCATAATGTCCCAAGACAGCACTACTCTGGGTATTACATTTTGATGTTGGCGAGGAACGAGAGACCATGTGCCATTGCGAAGTAGAGCATCGAATTCAGATGACATAGCCACACGCTATGACGGGTCCTTAGATGCCTGTGTGAAGCAGTTGGGGTGGCGGAGAATCAACGACCGGGTCAGCGCAGGCATAGATGTCGACCATAGAATGCATGCGAAGAATTGGACTCATCGGAAGTGTTCAGCGAGGTGGGGGAAGAGGAGCTCGAGAGCGGGAAGGATTGCGCAGAATGTTGTGGGCCAGGATCATCTGCAGGTGGAGAGCGAGTAGCACTATTGTGAGCAGGACTGCAGGTAGAAGGTGGGGAGTTCGCCGGAGAAGGAGCGACCGTATATGAGCGGCTGGGTTATGGGCCCACCACGCTTCCGCATGAGTATTTAAGCCGAAACATTGCGCCGATAGTTCCATTGAGCGCCACAAGGCACGGATCATGGCTAAGGGGTTTCGGCATCAACCCGTTGTCGACTTCTTCGATACTTTCAGTCTAGTCATCAAGATCACCACGGTTCGCTTGATTCTTGTCATTGCGATCAGCTCTGGTTGGCCGGTGCGACATTTGACGTCTCGAATGCATTTTTACATGGTCATATTGAGGAGGTGGTATATATGGATTAACTCCCAGGCTTCACTCATCCCCATTTTCCCAATCAAGTTGCCGATTGCATCGCTCTCTTTACGGCCTTCGTCAAGCTCTCCGTGCTTGGTTCAAACGCTTGAGTACTCGACTTCTTTAGCTCGGCTTCTACGGTTCCAAAACGGATACTTCATTTTTCTTTTGCTGGACCCAGCAATCAAGGCTCTATGTCCTGATTTATGTAGACGGCATTCTCATTACCGGTTCTGATCAAGGGGCGTCACTGATCTTATTGATTCTTTTCAATGTGAGTTCTCTTTTCATGACCTTGGCACCGCTCATTATTTCCTTGGCATCAAACTCTGTCCACACCCTGACGGTTGTCTCCTATCTCAATCTAAATATATTGTGCACATTCTTAACCGATCCAAAATGACTGCTGCACGCCCGATGTCTACACCCATTGTCACTGTCACGACGACCGCTAATCTGCTTTCCACTCCCCTCGTTGATCCAACCATGTATCGCAGCATTGTGGGCGCCCTTTAATATGTCACCATCACTCGTCCCGATGTCTCATTCGCAGTTAACCGGGTCAGTCAATATATGCATGTTTCTACTGAGCACCATTGGTCGCTCGTCAAGCGCGTCCTTCAGTATCTTCAAGGCATGCATTCTTATGGTCTCCTTCTCTACTATGATTCGCCGCGCCATCTGCATACCTTTAGTGATGCTGACTGGGCCGGAACATTATGGATCGACATTCCACCAGCGGGTACGCAATCTTTTTGGGTCGCAATCTCATTTCATGGTGCTCTAAGAAACAAGCAACGATCGCTCGCTCGAGTACAGAAGCTAAATACAAGGCTCTTGCAAATACCACGGCCGAGCTCATTTGGCTTCAGTCTTTTCTCCACAAACTTTGGTTTTCTTATTTTCCACCAGTGTTGTGGTGTGATAATATCGGCACTTCTTATCTTGCTGCTAATCCTGTTTTCCACGCTTGCATTAAACACGTTGAAATTGACTTTCATTTCGTTCGCAAACGTGTTGTTGAAAACCTATTCGTTGTGTGCTATATCTTCACGTGTGATCGACGTGCTGATGAGCTCACCAAGCTATTATCGAGACAACACTTTGTCGATCTGTGGTTCAAGCTCAACATCGTCCAACTGCCACTCAGCTTAAAGGAACGTAATAACGAGCAATCAGCCCGACAGATGTCTAACTCTTCAGGTCAAACGTCTGCCCATGATGACAGACGTCTGTACCTTTTAGGACAGACGTCTGGGAAAAACTTTGAGTCTCAATCTGAGACCAAAGCCCAGATGTTTGAGGACAAGACAGACGTCTGCAGTAATAAAGGTCAAACGTCTGGAGAAATTTAGAGTCTCAACCTGAAACCAAAGCTCAGACGTCTAAAGGAAAGACATACGTCTGCCTTCATGTAGGTCAGACATCTGGTCCTGTGAGACGCAGAAGTATTTGGAAAGATTCTGATTGGAGATTTTGAGAGAGATTTAGTTTTAACTATATATTTGGGAGATTTATGTTATTGATCTGATTGTAACAAATTATACCAATGAATAATATATATAAAGGAAAGCCACAACGGAGAGATTAATCTCCATGGCTTCTTCCTCTCAATCTCAATCCCTACTCTCTTGTTATTTCTTTACATGGCTCCCTGGGACCTTGATAACAACAATAACGATCTCAACTTCAGCGATGAAATCCATTTTATTAATACAATCCACATATTTACACACGAAAAAATCATATTTATTTGTCTTCTTTAATCAAATTCCAATTCCCTTTTCTTTGATACACCAAGGATGCATCATGCATGCTATTTTCTAACCAGGCCAACTCATGTATGGCTCTAAGGACCCAAGAACATTACTCTCTGATGAAGGTTGGAATCTCCCTCAGATTTTGTCCTCCATGGATCTTGCGGTCAGCGGTGCTAAACGGTTGAGATTTGAAGTAAGGATTGAGCGCATAGATCTCAATAGGTTGTTGATTATTGTCGACGCCGAGTACCTGCAAAGGATGTCCGGGGATGGGAAACCACCGTAGAACCCTTTGACGATCAAGTAACTACCGAGAAATATTAGGGCAGAATAGTGGCGTATTGAAATAAGTTTGAGATACCCGAATCGTCTGGAGAAGGGGTTTATATAGGGGTCGCAATGGAGCGAGCCGATGTATGATTCTCGCTGTTCGTTATGCCTCCGCGTTACTTTCGCGTTAAGGGTGAGATACCCTCATTAATAGCAAGATACGCTATCATGGGATGCGGGACGTAGAGCGGCGGAGATCCCGTCATGGCGAGATATGCGAAGTCCTTACGGGGGCGCTCGTGCCCCGTGTTCCCGGCCAGCAGGAACGCTGAAGAATCTTTGCTATAGGATAGCTCGGAGACGAGCAAGGACATTGAGGAATCTCAGGTATTGAATAGCTCGGATATGAGCAAGGAAGCTGAGGATTCACAAGCTAGGGAGATGAGAAAGCTCAACTCTATGATTGCTCGGAGACGGGCGTTGTATGGTGATGTGGATTTTATTAGTCCTACATTTTTAACTGCAGGTATACAGCTTATCGCAGATGTACTTGAGAATTGTTCCCACAGAGAGGTATGTTAAATACTTTTAAACTAAATTTAAGAGTTGGATTTTTTTTAAAAGTGCAAATAAAAGTGGTTTTTATGAATATAGAAGAATCTAAGGTTTTGTATTTATTTATCCATATTGGTTGGTTTAAAAGATTACACTTCTTTTCTAGATCTATATTTAATATGTTTTCTATTAATCCTATAAAAGTATAGGTTAATTTAATGTTATTAAAATTAACCTATCAATTATAAAAATATTATTAGATAGCAATATTAAAACTCTTTTTCTAGTTAATTAAAAATAATCTACGTTTAATCTTCAATTAATAGTAGTAGGTGATCAATCTACTTCCATCATCTTATCGAATAACTTAGATCACCCTTAACTACCTAGTTTAGTTTCTTTTAATTAAACTCGTCTCTTACCTTACCTTATTAGATCTCTAGGGCGTCAACCTATCATTTAACCTAATAAGTTTCTTGGCGTTATTATCTTTCCCTAATCTTTTTTCTAGACGTCAACTATCATTAAAAAATTAGCTTTTTAGATGATAAACTTAATAAAAAGAATTTAAATAATAAGAGATTGATATTTAAGTGCAAGAAAAGAAAGCAATATAACATCCAAGCAAAAAGAGTAAATAAATACAAATACCTAAAAGAGAAATTAGTTACGCTTCATATTAAAATAAAGCAAAATTTTATTCTTAAAAATTACTTACACTGATGTTGATCTCTCAAAATAAAACCCTAGAGTTTATTACCAAAAGAGAGATATGAAACCCTAAAACTATACAAGTGCTTATATAGGGCTAAGGAAGATTGGAGAACAAGTAATAGAAGATACAAGAGAATCAACTTTCTAACAATTATGATAATCTAATCTAATTGCTCTGTTGGTTGCTGTTGCGAGCCTTTCGGATCTTCAAAAGACGAAACCCTACATCTTATATTAATCTATATAGAAAGATGATCGTGCCCATAAAAATTCTCATCGAACGGCCCAAAATTGATCGTTGATCCGCCGCCGTTTTTTGTCTTCATGGCCCCAGATTTTTTCTGTGGTTTTATTGTCAATTTAGATGATTTTTTAGCGCATAAAATCTTGAATATCTCGCTTTATCTCTATAGTTGCGTAGATCTCCGAATTGTTCCTAAATTTGGCATATAATTAAGCAGGTTAATTTGTTGCTTTTAATTTGATTTGGTTTCTCCAACTGATTTATTGTTGTGATGATTGATTCATCTCTATTTGTCGCAATCTTTGCTGATTTGTAATGATATTCCCAAATTTGTTCCAAATTTGCAAACTTTTTTTGATTTTATGAATAACTCTTCTAAGTCTCTATTGTACGCACATAATTCTCATTTTAGCATAATTTTCCGACTTTCCGCATCCAAGCCCTGTTATCTGTAATAATTCACAAAAGATATCCGTAACAACATAATATATGACAATAACATGATAAATGGGTTAGAAAAATGTGCAATAAATTACACCTATCAAATACCTCCACACTTAATTTTTGCTAGTTCTCGAACAAATTTATGGTTTCAAACTCTAAAATAAACTAAACTACAATTTAACTAAATTCTACTCTTACTTCTATTCCTATAAAAGAAAATAAAGGAAACAAAAATAAGAAAATGAAAACTATATACAAAGATAGGAATAGTTAAGAAAAATACGAAAAATAAGAGTTTAAACTTTACTAGATTTTCAGTCGTCATGAACCATGCCTTAATAGACTTTGATCTATACTGAAAATTACTTTCTTATCATTCTTCCAATATTTCCTACCTATTTTGTTTCCAAACATGATCACATACCCCTACGTGTGGAAAAAAATCATCTCTACACTCGGAGAAATCAATTCAATCTTCCATACTCTTGCCCTTAGCTCCCTATTACTTTTTAATTGACGGATCAAATTGATGAATTTGTTCCCACATTTTTCATGCTACCGTTAATATTTCGTGAGGTACTAACCAACCGATTACCGAATGCGATCACTTATTGGGTGTAAATAGCAGTATCCTAATCTTGCAACATTTAAGGCACAACAAATGATCCCAAACCAGTTGGTCTAAGTCACTAGGTGATGAAGCACTCTTGCTAAATTTTTTATGCTATCTCGATAATTGCAAAACAGTGTTCATTTTTTTTGTGATATTAAATTTTTTTTACGAATTAAGGCATTACAGACAAGAGCATGACAGGTCTCTTCTACTGTCCCAAACTTCAAGATGTGTGCATGTGCGTATAGTAAGGTATCAACGTTCAAATATTTAGACTCAAAAATAGGTTCCATTTACATCTTCTCAAATCTAGTAACTTCTTCATGATACCGGCTTTTTGGGAACAGTTCATGACAATTTATTACTAGATCCATTAAACCATCCATTTTTCTTATTTTCTTAAAACCTTTCTCATTTATATACATTTTTCACTTTTTAATTTTCATTTTCAAAATTTTCTAATTTTTTTAAAGAACCTAAAAATAATTTTAAAAAATTGTACAAAACGGCCCCCCACACTTAAACTTGACAGTGCCCCCACTGTCTACCGTGACTCTTCCTTAAAAAACTAATAAACTAATGATATGCATATGTTACAAATTAGGGGTTTTAAAATATTTTCAAGTGTATTCCGGCTCATGAAGATCTATGAGCCCCATCTCATTATTCGTAGAAAATTCTGAAAATGGTTTCAATTTTTGACCATTAATTTTGAACACCTCATCATTTTTAGGATTTTCAATCTAGATAGTTTCATGTGAAAAAACGTTTTTGACAATAAACGGCACGGTCCATCGAGATTTTAATTTTCCTGGAAAAAAATTCAATCGCGAATCATATAGTAAAAGTTTTTGGTCCATTTGAAAATATTTTCGTAAAATGTTTTTATCATGGAAGATTTTTGTCTTTTATTTAAAAATCTTGGCATTGTCATAAGCATCGTTCCTAATTTCCTCTAATTCATTTAGTTGGAGCTTTCTATACTTACCGGTATCTTCAATATCCATATCTAACTGTTTTATGGCCCACATAGCGCAGTGTTTCAACTCCACTGGTAAGAGGCAAGATTTCCCAAATATAAACTTATAAGGAGACTTACTAAGGATGGTCTTGTATGCGGTTTGATAAGCCCATAATACATCAACAAGCTTAAGTGACCAATCCTTGCGGTTCTTATTAACTGCCTTTTCCAATATTTGCTTAATTTGTCTATTTGATACCTTAACTTGCCCACTAGTTGGCGGACGATATGGGGTGGTTAATTTGTGATGGATCGAATATTTTATCATAAGAGTTTCGAAAGATCGATTGCAAAAATGGGTCTAATTATCACTAATAATGGAGCGTGGAATGCCAAAACGAGAAATAATATTGTTTTTCAAATACTTGACAACAATCATGTTGTCATTGGTTTTGTCTGCCATTGCTTCCACCCATTTTGATATGTAATCGACCGCTACTAAAATATAAATGTTCCCAAATGAATTTGGGAATGGCCCCAAGAAATCGATACCCGATACATCAAAAATCTCAACTATAAGGATAGAATTGAGAGTCATCATGTTCCTCCTAATGATTTTACCTAAGTGTTGACAGCGTTCATAAGTTTTACAAAATTCATATGCATCTTTAAGTAACGTAGGCCAATAAATCCTACTTTGTAAAACTTTTTCTGCCATCTTTTTAGCCCAAAAATGTTCCACGCTTGTATGATCATGACAAAATGAAAGAACACTCCTAATTTCATCATTAGGTACACACCGTCGAATGATTTGGACATTGCACTGTTTAAAAAAATAGAGATCATCCCAAAAGAAATATTTTACTTGGGAGTGAAACTTATATTGATCATGTTTAGACCATTCGGTCAGTGTCATTTTCGTGATGAGAAAGTTAACTATATCCGCGAACCATGATTCGCTAGCAACTGTGTATAACTGTTCGTCAGGAAAATAGTCATTTATAGGAAGTTCTTGTGTAGGTGCAAGTGGTAGACGTGATAAGTGATCGACCACAACATTTTTGGATTCCTTTCTGTCTTTTATTTTAAGATCAAACTCTTGCAATAAAAGGATCCATCTAAGTAATCAGGATTTAGTATCTTTCTTAGAAATAAGATGTGTAATGGCCGAATGATTCGTGTAGATCGTAATGTGTGAACCGATGAGATAGGACCTAAACTTTTCAAGTACATATACAACAGCTAAAAATTCTTTTTTGATGGTGGAATAGTTTGACTGTGCATCATTTAGGGTCTCACTCGCATAATGGATGACATGTGGCATCTTGTTAATTCGCTGTCCTAAGACGGCTCCAATTGCAAAATCTGATGCATCACACATAATCTCAAAGTGCTCAATCCAATTAGGAGCGTGGATAATAGAAGCGGATATAAGCTCCTTCTTCAATTGCTCGAATGATTCAAGGCAATCGGAACCAAATTCAAAAGGTGTATGGCATCTTGTTAATTCGCTGTCTTAAGACGACTCCAATTGCAAAATCTGATGCATCACACATAATCTCAAAGTGCTCACTCCAATTAGGAGCGTGAATAATAGAAGCGGATATAAGCTCCTTCTTCAATTGCTCGAATGATTCGAGGCAATCGGAACCAAATTCAAAAGGTGTATCCTTGGTAAAAAGTGAAGTCAAGGGTCTAGAAATCTTGCTAAAGTTCTTGATAAAGCGTCTATAAAATCCCGCATGCCCAAGCAATGACATAATGTCCTTAAAGGTTTTGGTAGGGGGTAGATTAGAGATTATATCTAATTTAGATTTATCTACCTCAATGCCTTTGCATGAAATAATATGGCCTAGCACAATACATTGCTTGACTATAAAGTTGCATTTCTCCCAATTGAGTGCTAAATTCTTTTCTTTGCACTTTTGGAGTACTAACTCCAAGTGGTGTAAACACTCATCAAATGTATCCCCAAAGACTGAAAAATCGTCCATAAAAACCTCAAGAAAATATTCTACCATGTCGGAAAATAGGCTCATCATGTACCGCTGAAAAATGCCAGGTGCATTACATGGCCCAAAGGGCATCTGTCTATATGCAAAGATACCAAATTGACATGTGAAGGTGGTCTTTTCTTGGTCTTCGGTTGCAACGGGTATTTGGTTATAATCGGAGTATCCATCTAGGAAACAATAGTACTCATGACTGGCTAACCTTTCTAGCATTTGATCGATAAAAGGCAATGGAAAGTGATCTTTTCTAGTTGCGGCATTAAGCTTACGATAGTCAATGCACAGTACACGCCACCCGGTTTACATGCGAATAGGGACTAGCTCGTTCATGTGGTTTTCAATGACAGTAATACCCGACTTTTTAGTTACCACATGAATTGGGATAACCCACGTGCTATCAGAAATAGGGTATATTATACCACTATCAAGACATTTAATTATGTCTTTTCTCACTGCCTCTTTCATAATAGGATTCAAACGGCGTTGAGGATCTCTAACTGACTTGATATTGTCTATCAAGTGAATTCTATATTGTACTAAAGTAGGACTAATTCCCTTGATATCCGACATAGTCCATTCATTATCCTCCTTATTATTCTTTAGAATAGATAGTAAGGCCTCCTCATGCTTCTTAATAAGATCGGCAGAAATTATAACTGGGAGCATATTATTCAAACCTAAATAGGAATATTTTAGGTTTGATGGGAGGGGCTTGAGCTCTGTGGGGCCTCTTCTATCGATGGGTGAAAAAGTTGCATAGGTTCAAGAAAAAGTCAACCCAAGATGCTCCAAGTGCCATATCAAAAACAATAATAAATAAATATTATAAGTCTGCTAGAAATCAGACCCACTTGGCTCATAACCCACTTTGTTATAGATTTTACTTAAATATTGGGAATTATTATAAAGGCTTGGGCATTCGTCTCTCCATTCGATGTTGGACTATTTCCCGTATACAAATGCTACCAATATATTCAAACTACTAACACCTTCCTCGTACACCGGAAAGCGGGGCATGACAAGGGGTATAAATTTATGTTTCGGATCTAACCTTTCCATCTAATGAAGTGAATATGAATATGTGTGTGTCAACTCAAGAGGCATGCAGTTCATATATATATATATATATATATAGAGAGAGAGAGAGAGAGAGAGAGAGAGAGAGAGAGGTATGCAGTTCATATATCAACTCACGAGGTATGCAGTTCATATGGTTTTAACTTAATTTATACTTACACATTTTCATAGTTATATATTAATTTAATATTGTGGTGAATCCAATAGATATATGTGCTTATTATTGCTATTATAAAATGCATAAATGACTATATAAACATATATATCTGATCCTTGAAAATGCTAGCATAGACCTAAGAACAGCATGAGTACGACTAATACCAAGTTTGTAATAAACATTAAACAATACTTGCAATCAATCAGTTATAATCTATGCTACTATTAGTGTACAACTTTAGCTTATTATGTAAGTCAAATAAATCATTTGGATGTCTCAGAGTTCATGATGTAATACTACATTTATAATATAACATTCATTTTAGAGAATAATGGAGAAAAGATGCCATAGGAGGGAATTCCCTCCTATGGCGTCGAAAAAATACCCCCTCCCTAGTTTTTTCCGACGATCGGCACCCACCATCTTCATCGTCATCATCTAAGATGTGAATACACCAAATTTCATGTGATTCTACAACTTTTTCACCGTTGATTTAGCAATGTAAAAAGTTCTATTGTCGGTAAACCGTTAATTTTGAACCCACTAAATCAACGGTGAAAAAGTTATAGAATCACATGAAATTTGGTATATCCACATCTTAGACGATGACGATGAAGATGGTGGGTGCCGATAGTCGGAAAAAACTAGGGAGAGGGTGTTTTTTCGACGCCATAGGAGGAAATCCCCTCCTATGGCCTCTTTTCTCCATTAATCTCTTCATTTTAAAGATTATATATAAATATTTTTTTAGCAAGAAATGTTAATTTCAAACTTTACAGCAGATTAATAAATTTATGACATATGATCATTCAATAGGTAAGTAGTATTATAATAAGTTACACTTGTCCACAATATGCTTAATATAAAATTACAGTTGTTATGATTCTCAGCACATCAAGAAAGTGTATTCAAGTAGTTACATATTTGACATGCATATTACAGTTTACATGGTTATTCTCATGCCCAGTATTTTATATATCATGTTTTATTTTAAATATTTTTTTATATAAAATGAGAAGTTATTGAACTTTAGTGCGCTGACGGCATTCTTGTTTTTTTTTTTTTTGGAATGTCGTCAGACAACGTTGAAATTGCATAAGATCATCAAGTGGTAGAGCCCAGCGAGACGGTTAACAATTAATTCTCCGCACCAGCTGACTTTTAGTTTTAGTTTCTCTGCAGTAATTTTGTTTGGATTATCGTTATTTCATTCCCACTATTTGGAATTGATGTTTTCAATTCAATTATGTATTGGAGGTGATAATAAATGTTATTAGACTTGTTTTATTTTTTATTTTATTCTTACACTTATTATATATTATATATCTGCTTGTATTGCGCTTAGCGTATTCGTGGCGAGAAAGAGTGCTTCTCGTTGCGAATACGTTGCAGGCCTTGTCCGGTCTCGCTCCTCCCTTTGGGAAACGGGGCATGACAAGCAAACATATATGATTTATCAAATATCTATCCGATACGATTTCAATATCTGATATTTAAAACCTTGGCACTGTCTAAGGTTATTTTGAGGGACATGGCAATAGCCACGGGCCCATAGTTCGGAAGCAGAGTTACCTATCTGGCCACTTCGGTTGCTTCTTGGAAATCTATGTCTCTGAAAAGCCTATACCTAGATTTCCGACTAGGGTTGTTGACGGCATTGATCCCCACATCAATAACTGTAGCACCAGGCTCTATCCAATCTCCCTTGATCTAACAAGAGAAGTATATTGTAAATTCACTAAATTTATCTATAATAAACTATAAACAAATATTGTAAATCACGGGTACAACTTTATATGTTCAACATAATTTCCTTACAGCAAATGAAACTTAGCCTTTGACATTTGAAGAATCTCAGTATGAACACAGATTCGTATTTAACAGAAAAATACCTTATTTGCTTTGTCCAGATGCGGCTATAACAATGTCGGTGTCTCGAATAATGCTTTCAGAATCATGAGTATGTGAGTGAATAATGGTCAGAGTTGCATCTGCTTTTAGACGAAGCTATGACATCGGTAAACCAACTATATTGCTTTGGCCAACCACGGCTGCCCTTTTGCCTTTATGCTTATTCCTTATTCCGCTCTGTGACAATAGCAATCTTAAGCCACTTTATCCAATAAAATCTTTCTTGCTCCAACCGCACGTGCAAACAGACATCGATCGCAGAATATCAAGCTTTTTCGTCAAACAACAGCAAGTACATACTACTGCTACCTCTCTCCTACAAGAGGATAAGCAATGTTCGAAGTTTATGTTATTGGGTATAACACCAGTCGCTAACTAAAGCTTACTTATCAAAGAGCCTTAGCTCCCGGCAAAGAGAGGACCCAAAAAAAAAAACATACTCCAATTAAATGCATATTTCTAAGCTCATTCAAGCTTTACAACCAGGCATGTTTATCAAAAGCTACACCTTTCATCTAAAGATTCAAGTTTTATTCCCCTCTCAGATCCCTCCTGCCAGTTGAGTTATATAACATAATCATGATATATCAGCAAGAGTTCCTATCTAATTTGCATCTCAAAAAGATCGACGACATACAAATACTGCTAATAAGGGACATCTCCTTAATTCTGTATAAATGCTGTTTGTTAAAAATTAAAGTTATTGCCGGTATCAATTTGCTTGCAGAAAACAAATCATCAATCTCCTTTACTCCAATGATTTCCTTCTCTTATATGCAGAAGCATGAATGTAATCTAATATTGCTCATGTGTGGCTCCATGGACCCAAGAAGACGACTCTTCTTACCGAGTCCTCATCAGACCCGTTAGCCTTCACAGTCTCATCAACTGTCTTCAACGGGATTGTACGTAGGAGAGTCATAGGCTCCCCTTAGCCTATCTCCAATGGCTCGCTTAATCTTATGAGCCCATGATCCTTCTCTCTCTAAAAGAGGTGGCTTCATAACCAAAAAAAATCCGAATATAAATTGCAGTATCGTTGCAGCTATATAAAGATTATTAATCATATACACAACATATCGATCCAGCAACGCTGACTCAATTTCGATAAACAAAGGCTTAGTTGTTGTTGATGATGATGATGATGAGTAAATTATAAATTTAGCAATGAAAGATCTATATAACGTGTCACTAACAGTTCTTTACTCAAATTTAGCAAACCCTAACCTCTCGTTCGGATCCTACAGCTAGGAATTTTGACTCATATATCAAAACACCACCTTTTCCCCTAGGAATGGAAACTTTTCCAAAATCCTATCATAAAAACAACAACCGATATTTGAATACAAAATGACTAACCATGAACATCATCGTCAACATTCATCTCATGGCCTTTAGCGATGGCGTTAGCGTCAGGGATCTATTGGGGGGGGGGGCAAATCGAGATCAAATGATTCGATGCTCACATAGTAATAACGAGCAATCAGCCCGACAAACGTCTCACCCTTTAGGTCAGACGTCAGCCCATGACAGGTCAGACATCTGGGGAAAACTTGGAGTCTCAACCCGAGATCAAAACCCAGACGTTTGAGGATACGGCAGACGTCTGCAGTAATAAAGATCAGACGTCTAGAGAAACTTGGAGTCTTAACCCGAGACCAAAATCCAGACATCTGCCTTCATGTAGGTCAGACGTCTGGTCCTGTGAGACGTGAAAGTATTTGGAAAGATTCTGATTAGAGATTTTGAAAGAGATTTAGTTATAACTGTATATTTGAGAGATTTATGTGATTGATCTGATTGTAACAAATTATACCAATAAATAATATATTTAAAGGAAAACAACAATAGAGAGATTAATTTCCAGGGCTTCTTCTTCTTCCTCTCAATCTCAATCTTTACTCTCTTGCTATTTCGTGGATTTGTATTTTAACACACATTAAGATCACCATGATGTCTGGATCACACACAAGAGAGAACGAAGGCTCAAGAGATAGCACAAGGTTAAGAGAGCACGAAGGCTTACTACGGATGGTATTGTCCGCTCTAACCGAAACCGCACCGTTTTGTTTTTTTAGAGCTAACTGGACTTGAGAAGGGGCCATTTCCCAGGCGGTCACCCAACCGAGGATTTTCCTAGCCCGAGCATGCTTAACTTCGGAGTTCTTCGAACTTCGAAATGCTGGTTCACCCCAAAAGGCGTCTCCGTAATTGAGGGTGGTATCATTATATTTATAATGCAGTTCGAACCTCTTTCGGAATATGTTTCGCGGACCCGATCCCATTGTTCTGAAACGGCTCTACACTCAGATCATTATGTGTCCACAACAGACCGCACTATGTGTGGACAGAGCAGATCACCATAATGTCCCAAGACAACACTGTTCTGGGTATTACATTTTGATATTGGCGAGGAACGAAAGACCATGTGCCATTGCGAAGTAGAGCATCGAATTCAGATGACATAGCCACACGCCTTGGCGGGTCCTTAGATGCCTGTGTGAAGCAGTTGGGGTGGCGGAGAATCAACGACCGGGACAGTGCAGGCATATATGTCGACCATAGAACGCATGCGAAGAATTGGAGACTCATCGGAAGTGTTCAGCGAGGTGGAGGAAGAGGAGCACGAGAGCGGGAAGGATTGCGCAGAATGTTGTGGGCTAGGATCATCTGCAGGTGGCAAGCGAGTAGCACTATTGTGAGCAGGACTGGGGGTTGAAGGTGGGGAGTTCGCCGGAGAAGGAGCGACCGTATATGAGCGGCTGTGTTATGGGCCCACCACGCTTCCGCATGAGTATTTAAGCCGAAACATTGCGCCAATAGTTCCATTGAGCGCCACAAGGCACGGCTCGTGGCTAAGGGGTTTCGGCATTAACCCGTTGTCGACTTCTTCGATACTTTCAGTCTAGTCATCAAGATCACCACGGTTCGCTTGATTCTTGTCATTGCGATCAGCTCTGGTTGGCCGGTGCGACATTTGACGTCTCGAATGCATTTTTACATGGTCATATTGAGGAGGTGGTATATATGGATTAACTCCCAGGCTTCACTCATCCCCAGTTTCCCAATCATGTTGCCGATTGCATCGCTCTCTTTACGGCCTTCGTCAAGCTCTCCATGCTTGGTTCAAACGCTTGAGCACCCGACTTCTTCAGTTCGGCTTCTACGGTTCCAAAATGATACTTCATTTTTCTTTTGCTGGACCCAGCAATCAAGGCTCTATGTCCTGATTTATGTAGACGACATTCTCATTACCGGTTCCGATCAATGGGCGTCACTGATCTTATTGATTCTTTTGAACGTGGGTTCTCTTTTCGTGACCTTGGCACCGCTCATTATTTCCTTGGCATCAAACTTTGTCCACACCCTGACGGTTGTCTCCTATCTCAATCTAAATATATTGTGCACACTCTTAACCGATCCAAAATTACTGCCGCGCGCTCGATGTCTACACCCATGGTCACTGTTACGACGACCGATAATCCGCTTTCCAGTCCCCTCGTTGATCCAACCATGTATCGCAGCATTGTGGGCACCCTTTAATATGTCACCATCACTCGTCCTGATGTCTCTTTCGCAGTTAACCGGGTCAGTCAATATATGCATGTTCCTACTGAGCACCATTGGTTGCTCGTCAAGCGCGTCCTTTAGTATCTTCAAGGCACGCATTCTTATAGTCTCCTTCTCTACTATGATTCGCCGCGCCATCTGCATTCCTTTAGTGATGCTGACTGGGCTGGAACATTATGGATCGACATTCCACCAGCGGGTACGCAATCTTTTTTTGTCGCAATCTCATTACATGGTGCTCTAAGAAACAAGCGACGATCGCTCGCTCGAGTACAGAAGCTGAATATAAGACTCTTGCAAATTCCACGGCCGTGCTCATTTGGCTTCAGTCTTTTCTCCACAAACTTGGGTTTTCTCATTTTCCACCAGTGTTATGATGTGATAATATCGGCACTACCTATCTTGCTGCTAATCCCGTTTTCCACGCTTGCATTAAACACGTTGAAATTGACTTTCATTTCATTCGCAAACGTGCTGCTGAAAACCTATTCGTTGTGTGCTATATCTTCACGCGTGATCGACGGGCCGATGCGCTCACCAAGCTATTATCGAGACAACACATTGTCGAACCGCGGTTCAAGCTCAACATCGTCCAACCGCCACTCAGCTTAATAACGAGCAATCATCCCGACAGATGTCTAACTCTTCAGGTCAAACGTCTGCCCATGATGACAGACGTCTATACCTTTTAAGACAGACGTCTGGGAAAAGCTTTGAGTCTCAATCTGAGACCAAAGCCCAGATGTTTGAGGACACGACAGACGTCTGCAGTAATAAAGGTCAAACTTCTGGAGAAATTTAGAGTCTCAACTCGAAACCAAAGCTTAGACGTCTAGAGGCAAGACATATGTCTGCCTTCATGTAGATCAGACATCTGGTCCTGTGAGATGCAGAAGTATTTGGAAAGATTCTGATGGGAGATTTTGAGAGAGATTTAGTTATAACTATATATTTGGGAGATTTATGTTATTGATTTGATTGTAACAAATTATACCAATGAATAATATATATAAAGGAAAGCCACAATGGAGAGATTAATCTCCATGGCTTCTTCCTCTCAATCTCAATCCCTACTCTCTTGTTATTTCTTTACATGGCTCCCTGGGACCTTGATAACAACAATAACGATCTCAACATCAGCGAATAAATCCATTTTATTAATACAATCCACTTATTTACACACGAAAAAATCATATTTATTTGTCTTCTTTAATCAAATTCCAATTCCCTTTTCTTTGATACACTAAGGATGCATCATGCATGCTATTTTCTAACCAGGCCAATTCATGTATGGCTCCAAGGACCCAAGAACATTACTCTCTGATGGATGTCGGAATCTCCCTCAGATTTTGCCCTCCGTCGATCTTGCGATTAGAGGTGCTAAACGGTTGAGATTTGAAATAAAGATTGAGCGTGTGGATCTCAATGGGTTGTTGATTATTGTCGACACCGAGTACCTGCAAAGGATGTCCGGGGATGGGAAACCATCGTAGAACCCTCCGACGATCAAGTAAGTACCGAGAAATATTAGGACAGAATAGTGGCGTATTGAAATAAGTTTGAGATACCTGAATCGTCTGGAGAAGGGGTTTATATAGGGATCGTAATGGAGCGAGCCGATGTATGATTCTCGCCGTTCGTTATTCCTCCGCGTTACTTTCGTGTTGATGGTGAGATACGCTCATTAATAGCATGATACGATTCATGGGATGCGGGGCGTAGAGCGGCGGAGATCCCGTCATGGCGAGATACGCGAAGTCCTTATGAGGCGCTCATGCCCTATGCTCCCAGCCAACAGGGACGCTAAAGAATCTTTGCTATAGTATAGCTCGAAGATGAGCAAGGACACTAAGGAATCTCAGGTATAGAATAGCTCGGAGACGAGCAAGGAAGCTGAGAATTCGCGAGCTAGGGAGCAGAGAAAGCTCAACTCTATGATTGCTCGGAGACGGGCGTTGTCTGGTGATGTGGATTTTATTAGTCCTCCATTTTTAACTGCAAGTATACAGCTTATCGCAGATGTACTTGAGAATTGTTCCCATAAAGAGGTATGTTAACTACTTTTAAACTAAATTAAAGAGTTAGATTTTTTTAAAAAGTGAAAATAAAAGTGGTTTTTATGAATATAGAAGAATCTAAGGTTTTGTATTTATTTATCTATATTGGTTGGTTTAAAAGATTACACTTCTTTTCTAGATCTATATTTAATATGTTTTCTATTAATCCTATAAAAATATAGGTTAATTTAATGTTATTAAAATTAACCTATCAATTATAAAAATATCATTAGATAGCAATATTAAAAACTCTCTTTCTAGTTAATTAAAAATAATCTACGTTTAATCTTCAATTAATAGCTGTAGGTGATCAATCTACTTCTATCACCTTATCGAATAACTTAGATCACCCTTAACTACCTAGATTAATTTCTTTTAATTAAACCCGTCTTTTACCTTCCCTTATTAGATCTTTAGGGCGTCAACCTATCATTTAACCTAATAAGTTTCTTGACGTTATTATCTTTCCCTAATCTTTTTTCTAGACATCAAGTATCATTAAAAAAATTAGCTTTTTAGATGATAAACTTAATAAAAAGAATTTAAATATTAAGAGATTGATATTTAAGTGCAAGAAAAGAAAGTAATATAACATCCAAGCAAAAAGAGTAAATAAATACAAATACCTAGAAGAGAAATTAGTTATGCTTCATATTAAAATAAAGAAAAATTTTATTCATAAAAATTACTTACACAGGTGTTGATCTCTCAAAAGAAAACCCTAAAGTTTATTACCAAAAGAGAGATATGAAACCCTAAAACTATACAAGTGCTTATATAGGGCTAAGGAAGATTGGAGAACAAGTAATAGAAGATACAAGAGAATCTACTTTCTAACAATTATGATAATCTAATCTAATTGCTCTGTTGGTTGCTGTTGAGAGCCTTTCGAATCTTCAAAAGACGAAACCCTACATCTTATATTAATCTATATAGAAAGACGATCGTGCCCATAAAAATTCTCATCGAACGGCCCAAAATTAATCGTTGATCCGCCGCCTTTTTTGTCTTCATGGCTTCAGATTTTTTCTGTGGTTTTATCGTCAATTTAGATGATTTTTTAGCGCATAAAATCTTGAATATCTCGCTGTATCTCTATAGTTGCGTAGATCTCCGAATTGTTCCTAAATTTGGCATATAATTAAGCAGGTTGATTTGTTGCTTTTAATTTGATTTGGTTTCTCCAACTGATTTATTGTTGTGATGATTGATTCATGTCTATTTTGTCGCAATCTTTGCTAATTTGTAATGATATTCCCAAATTTGTTCCAAATTTGCAAACTTTTTTTGATTTTATGAATAACTCTTCTAAGTCTCTATTGTACGCACGTAATTCTCATTTTAGCATAATTTTCCGTCTTTTCGCATCCAAGCCCTGTTATCTGTAATAATTCATAAAAGATATCTGTAAGAATATAATATATGACAATAACATGATAAATGGGTTTAAAAAATGTGCAATAAATTACACCTATCAAATACCTCCACACTTAATTTTTGCTAGTTCTCGAACAAATATATGGTTTCAAACTCTAAAATAAACTAAACTACAATTTAACTAAATTCTACTCCTACTTCTATTCCTATAAAAAAAAAATAATGGAAACAAAAATAAGAAAATGAAAACTATATACAAAGATAGGAATAGTTAAGAAAAATACGAAAAATAAGAGTTTAAACTTTACTAGATTTTCAGTCGTCATGAACCATACCTTAATAGACTTTGATCTATACTGAAAATTACTTTCTTATCATTCTTCCAATCTTTTCTACCTATTTTGCTTCCAAACATGATCATATACCCCTACGTGTGGGAAAAAATCATCTCTACACTCGGAGAATTCAATTCAAGCTCCATACTCTTGCTCTTAGCTCCCTATTACTTTTTAATTGACGGATCAAATTTATGGATTTGTTCCCACATTTTTCATGCGACCGTTAATATTTCGTGAGGCACTAACCAACCGATTAATGAATGCGATCACTTATTGGGCGTAAATAGCAGTATCCTAATCTTGCAAAATTTAAGGCACAACAAATGATCCCAAACCAATTGGTCTAAGTCACTAGGTGATGAAGCACTCTTGCTAAATTTTTTATGTTATCTTGATAATTGCAAGACAGTGTTCAATTTTTTGGTGATATTAAATTTTTTCCGTATTAAGGTATTACAGACAAGAGCATGACAGGTCTCTTCTACTATCCCAAACTTCAAGATGTGTGCATGTGCGTATAGTAAGGTATCAGCGTTCAAATATTTAGACTCAAAAATAGGTTCCATTTATATCTTCTCAAATCTAGTAACTTCTTCATGATACCAGCTTTTTGGGAACAGTTCATGACAACTTATTACCAGATCCATTAAACCATCCATTTTTCTTATTTTCTTAAAACCTCTCTCTTTTATATACATTTTTCACTTTTTAATTTTCATTTTCATTTTCAAAATTTTCTAATTTTTTTAAAGAACCTAAAAATAATTTTAAAAAAATTGTACAAAACCGCTCCCCACACTTAAACTTGACAGTGCCCCCACTGTCTACCGTGACTCTTCCTTAAAAAACTAATAAACTAATGATATGCATATGTTACAAATTAGGGGTTTTAAAATATTTTCAAGTGTATTCCGGCTCATGAAGATCTATGAGCGCCACCTCATTATTCGTAGAAAATTCTAAAAATGATTTCAATTTTGACCATTAATTTTGAACACCTTATCATTTTTAGGATTTTCAATCTAGATAGTTCAATGTGAAAATACATTTTTGACAATAAACGGTCCGGTCCATCGAGATTTTAATTTTCCTGGAAAGAAATGCAATCGCGAATCATATAGTAAAACTTTTTAGTCCATTTGAAAATATTTTCGTAAAATGTTTTTATCATGGAAGATTTTTGTCTTTTCTTTAAAAATCTCGGCATTGTCATAAGCATCGTTCCTAATTTTCTCCAATTCATTTAGTTGGAGCTTTCTATACTTACCAGCATCTTCAATATCCATATTTAACTGTTTTATGGCCCACATAGCGCAGTGTTCCAACTCCACTGGTAAGAGGCAAGATTTCTCAAATATAAACTTATAAGGAGACTTACTATGGATGGTCTTGTATGCGGTTCGGTAAGCCCATAATACATCAACAAGCTTAAATGACCAATCTTTGCGGTTCTTATTAACCGTCTTTTCCAATATCTGCTTAATTTGTCTATTTGATATCTTAACTTGCCCACTAGTTGGCGGATGATATGGGATGGTTAATTTGTGGTGGATCGAAAATTTTCTCATAAGAGTTTCAAAAGATCGATTGTAAAAATGGGTCCCATTATCACTAATAATAGAGCGTGGAATGCCAAAAAGAGAAATAATATTGTTTTTCAAAAACTTGACAACAATCAAGTTGTCATTGGTTTTGTATGCATTGCTTCCACCCATTTTGATACGTAATCGACCGCTACTAAAATATAAATGTTCCCAAATGAATTTGGAAATGGCCCCAAGAAATCGATGCCCCATACATCAAAAATCTCAACTATAAGGATAGAATTGAGAGGCATCATGTTCCGCCTAGTGATTTTACCTAAGTGTTGACAGCATTCACAAGTTTTACAAAATTCATATGCATCTTTATGTAACGTGGGCCAATAAATCCTACTTTGTAAAACTTTTTCCGCCATCTTTTTAGCCCCAAAATGTTCCACGCTTGTATGATCATGACAAAATGAAAGAACACTTCTAATTTCATCATTAGGTACACACCGTCGAATGATTTGGTCATTGCACTGTTTAAAAAAATAAGGATCATCCCAAAAGAAATATTTTACTTGGGAGTGAAACTTATATTGATCATTTGTAGACCAATCGGTCGGTGTCATTTCGTGATGAGAAAGTTAACTATATCCGCGAACCATGGTTCGCTAGCAACTGTGTATAACTGTTCGTCTGGAAAATAGTCATTTATAGGAAGTTCTTGTATAGGTGCAAGTGGTAGACATGATAAGTGATCGGCCACAACATTTTCGGATCCATTTCTGTCGTTTATTTTAAGATCAAACTCTTGCAATAAAAGGATCCATCTAAGTAATCAGGCTTTAGCATCTTTCTTAGAAATAAGATGTGTAATGGCCGAATGATTTGTGTAGATCGTAATGTGTGAACCGATGAGATAGGACCTAAACTTTTCAAGTACATATACAACAACTAAAAATTCTTTTTTGATGGTGGAATAGTTTGACTTTGCATCATTTAGGGTCCCACTCGCATAATGGATGACATGTGGCATCTTTTTAATTCGCTGTCCTAAGACGACTCCAATTGCAAAATCTGATGCATCACACATAATCTCAAAGTGCTCAATCCAATTAGGAGTGTGAATAATAAAAGCGGATATAAGCTCCTTCTTCAATTGCTCGAATGATTCGAGGCAATCGGAACCAAATTCAAAAGGTGTATGTCATCTTGTTAATTCGCTATCCTAAGACGGCTCCAATTGCAAAATCTGATGTATCACACATAATCTCAAAGTGCTCACTCCAATTAGGAGTGTGAATAATAGAAGCGGATATAAGCTCCTTCTTCAATTGCTCGAATGATTCGAGGCAGTCGGAACCAAATTCTAAAGGTGTATCTTTGGTAAGAAGTGAAGTCAAGGGTCTAGAAATCTTGCTAAAGTTCTTGATAAAGCGGATATAAAATCCCGCATGCCCAAGGAATGACATAATGCCTTTAAAGGTTTTGAGAGGAGGTAGATTAGAGATTATATCTAATTTAGATTTATCTACCTCAATACTTTTGCGTGAAATAATATGGCCTAGCACAATACCTTACTTGACTATAAAATGGCATTTCTCTAAATTGAGTGCTAAATTCTTTTCTTTTTACTTTTAGAGTACTAACTCCATGTGGTGTAAACACTCATCAAATGTATCCCCAAAGACTGAAAAATCGTCCATAAAAACCTTAAGAAAATATTCCACCATGTCGGAAAATAGGCTTATCATGCACCGCTGAAAAGTGCCAGGTGCATTACATAGCCCAAAAGGCATCTATCTATATGCAAAGATGCCAAATGGACATGTGAAGGTGGTCTTTTCTTGGTCTTCGGGTGCAACGGGTATTTGGTTATAATCAGAGTATCCATCTAGAAAACAATAGTACTCATGACCGGCTAACCTTTCTAGCATTTGATCGATAAAAGGCAACGGAAAATGATCTTTCCTAGTTGCGATATTAAGCTTACGATAGTCAATGCACACACGCTGCCCGGTTTACATGCGAATAGGGATTAGCTCGTTCATATGGTTTTCAATGACAGTAATACCCGACTTTTTAGTTACCACATGAATTGGGCTAACCCACGTGCTATCAGAAATAAGGTATATTATACCACTATCAAGACATTTAATTATGTCTTTTCTCACTGCCTCTTTCATAATAGGATCCAAACGGCGTTGAGGATATCTAACTGACTTGATATTGTCTATCAAGTGAATTCTATATTGTACTATGGTAGGGCTAATTTCCTTGATATCCGACATAGTCCATCCAATATCCTCCTTATTATTCTTTAGAATAGATAGTAAGGCCTCCTCATACTTCTTAATAAGATCGACAGAAATTATAACTGGGAGCATATTATTCAAACCTAAATAGGAATCTTTTAGGTTTGATGGGAGGGGCTTGAGCTCTAACTGTGGGGCCTCTTCTATCGATGGGTGAAAAAGAGGCGCAGGTTCAAGTGGGGAATTATCCATGTAGGCTATTGAGAGAGAATCATCAAAAGTAACTTCTTTGTTACCAAGTTCCTCCTCTATGCAATTTTCTATAAAGAAGTTATCTAAGTCAACTTCATCATTATTAGGAATATCATTAATTAAGTTGACTTTGAAGGGCTTATAGGGATCACTTGGTTGATTTCCTAAGTTAAAAATATTAAGATCAATTGTCATGTTCTCAAAAGATAGTTTCATAGAACCATTGCTACAATTGTTCAATGCATTCGAAATGGCTAGGTAAGGCCAACCTAGTATGACAGGAATTTGATTCCTAGGGTCAGTGATGGGTTGTGTTTCTATCACAATAAAATCTATGGGAAATATAAATTCCCTAATTTTAATCAACACGTCATTGATCTCACCCATAGGAGTCTTGATGGACCGGTCAGCTAATTGCAAAGTGATTTTGGTGAGATTAAGCTCACTTAACCCTAACTGCTCATATACAGAATATGGTAAAAAATTAACACTAGCGTCCAAGTCCAATAATGCACTATTTATGACATTTTCATCTATAATACAAGATATAGTAGGACTACCGGGGTCCTTATACTTAAGGGGCATAGCATTTCTTAGGACGTCACAAATATTGCCTGCTAAAAAGAATTTCTTAGGCACTTTAGTTTGTCTCTTCTTCGTGCATAAATCATTGAGATATTTTTCATACGGAGGAACTTGGTCAATCATGTCCAAAAGAGGGACGTTGACCTTCACTTGTTTAAACATTTCCACTATCTTTTTTACCTTAGCACATTGCTTCTTGGCCTTTAAATATTTTGGATATGGTGCTCTAAGATCAAGAGGGGTATCTATATAAGATGGGTGGGATGGAGATGTGGGTGCATTAATAGATGCCGACTGTGTAAGCCGGGTAGGAGACTGTTGCTCCTCATTAACCGGGATCTCTTCCGAATTTTCGGGCATCCTAACCTGATTATTAACTTGTTTATCCAATCGCAAGGTAATTATGGCATTTTCTTGCGCTGGATTTGTACGTGTATCTTTAGGGTTTGTAACAGATTGACTGGGTAGGGTTCCTTGCTCATGTCCTCCTATTGCTGCAGCTGACTGACCGATTTGCCTTTCTATATCAGAGATAGATTGTTTAATTGGTGTTATCTCATTTTGAAAATAGGTGGTCATTTTCTTCTCAACGTTAAAATAATTATTCTCATTCCCATCTCTTTGATAAGTATTAGGTTGGGTAGGATTGGATGGAGGACCTTTTCTTTGATTTTGGAATTGTTGGCTAGTGTAGTCTTGGTTCCATTGCAAATTAGGGTGGTTCCTCCATTCTTGGTTGTAGGTTTGAGAATAAGGATTATTATTATTGTTACCGTTCCCTTATAAAAATGCAGAAAGAAAAGGGGAAGTGAAAATTCCCCACTAATGGAAGCATCACGTGTAAGCACGTGATGATCGATCCCTTATAAAGAGACTCGGAGAGGGAAAGTGTAACAACCCCAAATTCCCTGTACAACTTTCTGTGCAAATTTTTCAAAATTTAAAGAAATGGTTACTTTTGCCTGAGCACAAGTTAAATACTTGTTTTGCTAATTAATAGCAAGAAGGAGCTTGTGGCTCATTGGTAATATCTTGCACTGCTGAACCAAGCCACCAGAGTTCAAATCTCATACCCCACATTATTTTTAATATTGATTTTTTTAAACCTTTAGAATACCAAGGGTTTACACGTGCATATCTCACAAAAACCCCACTACACCCAAAATTGTAACTTTGCCATAGGATAGATGAACGATCAGGGGGAATATCGGCCAACTCGGTCTCGACTCGGCCGACTCAGGCCTCCGACCGAGTCACGGCCGAGTCACGGCCGAATCGGCCGATTCAGGCGATGACCCCAACATGAAAATTGTGTCTTTTCACATTCCCTACACACCTGTATAATTTATTTCCTCAGAACATTTCCAGAGCTCTTTTAAAACCATAATTACTCTACTTTTAATACATTTTATTACATTTTTCATTTCAACCTTTCACCTACCCTAAACCCTAGCCTAACCCTATAAATACAACCCCTAAACACTAACCCCCTCACTCCAAAATTCTGATCAAAACTCTCAAGAAAACCCTAGTGAAATTGTGTACAATTCAAGCTAGCAAAGGGGCGAAGCTTCGGCGAAATTCTGACGACAACTCAAGGAGCTTCCGGCGACGAAACGACGTCTCCTCCCGATTCCTCTTCCTCCTTTCTAAGCTCTAAGCCAGTATGTCCCACATTCCCCCTTCTCTACTCTTTCTGAAAATACGAAATTCTAAAACCCGACGGAATCGGAGCAAATCCGATTTCCGATTCGGTTCTTCCTAAAATCTCACTTTTCCTTTAATACAATCTTGTTTAATCATTACATGTTGACTATTAAACACTAACTAATCATATTGAACAAATTCCATATCAAAAGAAATTGCTATTTCCATTTTACCGTACTTTTTCATTAAATACCATATAGTTTCATTTTCGACATTTAAACATCACAAACTTGCTATACCTTTAAGTAGATCACGGGGTAATGACATACCTTCTCACGACACTCATATTCAATATAGCACAATACTTTCGGGAATATAGAATACGGGAAAACGACACCTTTTCAAATAAATACCATTACTAATAAAACCATTTTTCTTAATGATTAGTATTTTACACAAATCTTTGCAAAGCGCCGCTACAACCCATTTGGGGAACCAGTTCAGGATGGTGTGGATTATCGCACATCCTCGGACTTACTAGTGCGAGATGCAGACATCTGCAAGGAGCATTCGGTCTCGAAAGGTTTAAAATACGACATCTTAAGAAAATGAGATTTTTAGAAATATAAAATATATATTAAAATTATTTTTATATAATTATATATATATATGTAACATTAAAAGATCTATTTTGTAAGAATACAAATATTACAACTCTTTTCAAAAATCACAAGAATCAGTTTACATTAAAATACCATGAAATCCATACAAGTTTAATATTACACTTTAATACCATATATTATGAAAATTAGGTTATTCTCAATAGAAATGGCATATGTATAAAATCCATATTTATTACAACTCTAAAGACGATAACTAAATATTTGGGAGTATTTTGAAAACTATAGAAAAGTATTTTTACATAAAACCTCTCAAGTTCTATAAATTACCCTAAGGACTCTAGTAAATATAGGTTTAAGTGGGACCAATCTCTTGAGCCTCAGGGAGCCGGAGAAGTGGGTGCTTGTCTATTTAAGGTAGACAACTGAACAATGGTGTTATCAATACGGTAATCGTCTTTGAAAAAGACACAAATCCTGCCGCCCATGTGCAGCGGTTACCGATAACATCAAAACAATCAGGACTTCAATTTACTTTTCTAAATTGTCTGACTCAGAGTGAGTCTCATTATAATCTGACTTGAATATGATTCAAGTACAATCTATAATCTACAATCTACAATATTACAATTCAATATGAAACCATGAATCCATATATTCAATCTGTTCAAACTATTCAATCTGTATTGACTGAACCAAACCATGGATATACTTCCATTTACATGATTCTCCAGTTACATCCATTTACATGATTCTCCAGTTACATCCGTTTACTGATATTATGGTTTCAGTCAGTCATCCAATTATACAATCTATACAGTTACAATACAAGACAAATAATACAATCAAAACACTACGGGGTTTAAGGGGTAGATTGGTACGGAAGGTGTTAGAAGTGGCACGAGACAGTAAGATTAAGACACCTAACCTATATTCCGTTGCTATTGTACCGTGGCCCAACGGTTCCTTGTACATTCCGTTTGCCTTGGTCTCTAGCATATAGGGACCTCTCTCGTATACACTGGCATCCTTCTGTACCAAGCTACAAACAACAACGTTAACACAATATTATAACAATATAATACAACTTTAAAAGCTACCTTCTCATTCTGTCTATTCTATTCTTCCTTATCTTTGGGACTTACCGAGCGATCTGTTCGTTGACAATATTCTCTTTATTTCTTCTTTGAATGTCGTCAGGTGATCTGGACACGTCAGAGATCGAGCCCACTGCTGAAGACTTGGACCATTTCAGTGAAGACCCCGAACTCTAGTTCATTGTACACTTTCCATTCAGTACTTTTCATTTCTGTTTTGCCATTGTTTAGGCATTGCTTTATTTCAGTTGTATTTACTTTCCATGTATTGTACAGAAAGAATGTGAATAAATAAATTTGATGTTTTATTATATCTTGTTTCTTGTGTATTTACTTTTATATTGCTTAGATACGCTTAGCGTATTTACTTCACAGTAAATACGTAGCGGCCTTATCGCGTCCCCTTCACCGTATACCGAGAAGCGGGGCATTACAGAAAGGAAAAACTTCCCGCTAGTGGAGTATCACGTGCAAGCATGCGATGCATCTGTATACAGAGTAAGCGGCTCCACTTAGTAAGTAGCAATTAAAGTATCACGTGCAAACACGTAATCATCTTTCACACAAAACGTGTAGGACCGGGTTATAAAGTAAACAAAGAGCAAAAAAGCTCACGTGTTACCACGTGATGCCTTCCCTCTATTTAGACTGCATAAAAACGAACTAAGTTAATTCTGTGATGGGTTACGTGCTGCACGTGAGAGATCTAAAATGCCTTATGAGCCGATAGAATTAAATTCTAAATACAAGGATCCAAATCATGTTTGGAAAATATTATCTCAATCTTTCTAAACAGAGATTTTGCTCTGTAAATCCGAACACCGTTGGATCAAAGATCCAACGGTGGATAAATTCCACAAATCAATTAAGAAATCTCTCAATGAGAGATTTTCTCAACTAATCAACAAATTAAGCTCCCATATATAAAGGACCCAAGACTTTAAGTCTTGAACAGAGGAACCCTCCCATAAACTTCAAGTTCAAAAATACAAAAAACAGAATGGAAAACCCCTTAGTAAGCAAAACCAAAAGTGAATTTAATTCTCAAACCAAGAGTTTAACTCTTCTCAAAGAACTTAGTTCTTCCTCTGGTTGGGATCTGCAGAAGCAGATCTCCCCACAAGTTGAGAATTTAATTCTCATTGGGGAGATTCTGTTATGTAGATCCAAACCTAGGAGAAAGAACTAAGTTCAAAGAATTTAACTCTTACCAAAAAGATATAGGAATTTAATTCCTCTGATGAAACTAGGGTTTAACCCTATAAAAAAAATTTAATTCTTATAAAAATAAGGAACCTGAAATTCACAAAACTCGGATCCAGAGCTCCATGCATATTAGTGTTTAATGCTACAGAATAAAAGCTCACGTGTTCCCACGTGAGCACCTTTGAGGAATAAAAAGGAATAAACCCTATTTTGGAGTGCCTCACGTGATCCCACATGACCCCTGAGAAGTGCTCAGCACTTATAAAAGAGAAAAGGGGAATAAACCCTAGACAGTTCCCATTCTGGGGCACCTCAAGTGATCCCACGTGACCCAACAGTGCTTAGCACTAGAATAAGAGAATAAAAGAGGCAGCGCCCAACTTTAAGCGCCTCATGTGCCACACGTGAGCGCCCCAATTTCTTGAGTTTAACACTACTTCAAGCGCCTCACGTGGGAGCACGTGAGCGCCGAGTATATACTAGTGTTTAACACTATGAAAGGCCAATATTAACCAAACTTAGACCAAATCTCCCGAGGACAATCAATTGAGCCCCTCATGCTCAGGGTCCCCAAAACCGATCTCAGTTCTAAAGATAGCTAATGAGCTCCTAACAGATGGCATCTAAAATGATGTTCATCTCATCCCCCCTCAGTTGGGACATTGGTTCGAGGGTACATCTCTCCACACCTCTGATACATGTCGTTGTAATTTTTCAACTTCTTCAGAGAGAAGGAGGGTCCCAATAACCAATAACTTTTGGCACATCCCCAAACTGTTAAACCAAAACATGGACTATGATGTTCCTTAAACATGGACTATGATGTCCTAAAACATGGACTATGATGTTCCTAAACCCAATGGACCGCAACGTCCCTAAACTAAACTCTATAGACTATGATATCTTTAAACTCCACGGACTATGATGTTCTTAAACCATGGACCGCAACGTCCCTAGACTAAAGCAATATAGCACAAATGCTCTTTTGTTGGATCTAAATTATCCTAAATCTTGTTAAGTAGATCTTAGTCTAAAATTAGACTAATGTATCCTCAACAAACGTTTGAGTTGATCTTAATCTCAAATGAGGTTAACGATCCTTAAACCAACCCAAACCCAGACCTAAGACAATACGGATTTGGACTAATCCACGCCCTATGGGCGACAGCATAAATTAGTTGTCCAACGGGAAATTCCCTCACAAACGATCTTTATTGATCCTCCAGTTGAGAGTTCTTAGAATGAAGCCCCTAGTTTACAAATGATCCCGAGATCTTACCCTGCAATACTGTTTGGGTCTCTAAAGCATGAGGAATATGACCATCTCAACGTGCATACTGTGAATCGCCTCACAAGAGGATGGATCCCAATCATGTGAGTGGGACCCCCCTCTTGTGAGACGATTCGCAGGAAATGGCCCGGTGAGCGTTCACAGGGCCATTTCCCTCCCAAAGAAAGAGAAATGGCCCGGTGCAAATATGGCCTTATGAACGTGCACATGGCCACATTCCTGTGAATAGTCTCATAAGCGACAGGGGTGGTGGGATGGGGGTGTTGTAAGGATTATGTATCTACTGCGCGGCGAAAATCTAAGACTTTTGTTCTAGAGTAAATTAAAAAAAAAAGATATCCGACAGATATCAAATCACACGAAAATAACACAACAACAACTATACATAAGATTTACCCAGGTTCAACGCAACTAACACCTAATCCTGTATCCGCGATGAGAATTTTCACCATGAGAAAGAATTATAAAAGATTACACCGACTTCTCACCCTCTTTTATAAAGAAATACCCTCTCGCAAAACCTCTCTCTATCCACGACCGTATTTGGCCGTCCTCTCCCACTCTAATTAAACCCTCGGTTATTAGAAAATTATGAATACATCAAAACCTTAGAGAAAACCTTCTATTTATAGGATAATTATATACTTGGAGTTAAATCCGTATTTAAATTAAAGATAAATATGGATTTAAACTAGAGATTATATTTAAATCTAAACTAATCACTAACTAATCCCGAATTTAAATTAAATTCAACAACCTTTACCTTAATTCAAATTCGCCATAATCTCTTCATTTTCTCAACATCTTGGACCTCTGTTCTTGTCGCCTTGTGCCTGAAGGCACTTCAACAATCTACTAGGAAAAACTTGAACTTAGACTAGAACCATTTAAGAAATGTGTCCGTCGGATTTTCTAGGGTACCAATCTTCGTAAGAAATATCATCCTCTTCTCATTCTCTAAAAAGAAATCTTTCACCCCGATATGCTTACTTCTTGAACTATAAGTTTGATGCTCCGCCAAGTGAACACGCTCTCTGACTATCACAAAACACCTCTGTGAAATCCTGCGGAACATCTATACCACCCATCAATCTACGCAAATATATAGTATTTGATATAGGTTCTCTGTAGGCAATTATTTTAATTATACATGACCTATATGGATAAAAAAAATTTGCTCGAGATGATAGTATACTATCTGGTTTGTCTTTATCATTCATGTGTATATGTTTTATTTGCTATTACGTATCGCTAATACATAATAATAAAGCCTATAAGATCTTTGCTTGACTACCAGGATTAATGATGGGGATTATAATAGTGAGCCTGGATAGTCTATAAGCACATCCTTAAATATTCCTAATCGTAGGAGTATCGAGATTGGGTATCAGTACTCCAGTTTAGACTAGTGTATACGTTTCCTGACTTGATTGAAGGGCGATAGGTGGTCTCACAGCCATTGGTGTTTGACACCGAGTATTGTATACAGGTACTTATTGGAGAATGAGTTTCACTGAACGGACTTGGTGAGAACTCCTAGATAGTATTATACCTATTGTCAGATAGCAGTTCGCTGGTGACATGAGTACTTGACCTGAGATCGCCATAGTGTCTTGTGTGTTCTCACTGTACTTTAATTACTACCCTACCGCGGCTTTAATGAGTCATGCAAACAGGTTTTATTTAGATACAGTCCCGATGCACATGGAGGCAGAAAGTGGTCGAAGAGATTCGTCTCTTCCAGTATAAGGAGTTGATGTCACGCTGTGCAGGATATGACCATAATCAGAAATTCATGATCATGGTAGTTGAGATAAACTGATAAGTGTTATCAGTAGTATCTCTGTTGGTTATGAGTCCAATGTTTGCATGGCTCATTAGGTTATTGGGTATAACACCAGCCGCTAACTAAAGCTTACTTATCAAAGAGCCTTAGCTCCCGGCAAAAAGGGACCCAAAAAAAATACTACAATTAAATGCGTATTTCTAAGCTCATTCAAGCTATACAACCAGGCATGTTTATCAAAAGCTACACCTTTCATCTAAAGATTCAAGTTTTAATCCCCTCTCAGATCCCTCCGGGCAGTTGAGTTATATAACATAATCATGATATATCAGCAAGAGTTCCTATCTAATTTGCATCTCAAAAAGATCGACGACATACAAATACTGCTAATAAGGGACATCTCCATAATTCTGTATAAATGCTGTTTGTTAAAAATTAAAGTTATTGCCGGTATCAATTTGCTTGTAGAAAACAAATCATCAATCTCCTTTCCTCCAATGATTTCCTTCTCTTATATGCAGAAGCATGAATGTAATCTAATATTGCTCATGTGCGGCTCCATGGACCTAAGAAGACGACTCTTCTTACCGGGTCCTCATCAGACCCGTTAGCCTTCACAGTCTCATCAATTGTCTTCAACGGGATCGTACGTAGGAGCGTCATAGGCTCTCCTTAACCTATCTCCAATCGCTCGCTTAATCTTATGAGCCCATGATCCTTCTCTCTCTAAAAGAGGCGGTTTCATAACCAAAAAAAATCCGAATATAAATTGCAGTATCATTGCAGCTATATATGGATTATTAATCATATACACAACATATCGATCCAGCAACGCTGACTCAATTTCGATAAACAAAGGCTTAGTTATTGTTGATGATGATGATGATGAGTAAATTATAAATTTAGCAATGAAAGATCTATATAACGTGTTACTAACAGTTCTTTACTCAAATTTAGCAAACCCTAACCTCACGTTTGGATCCTACAGCTAGGAATTTTGACTCATATATTAAAACACCACCTTTTCCCCTAAAAATGGAAACTTTTCAAAATCCTATCATAAAAACAACAACCGATATTTGAATACAAAATTACTAACCATGAACATCATCGTCAGCATTCATCTCATGGAATTTAGCGATGGCGTCAGCGTTAGGGATCTATTGGGGGAGCAAATCGAGATCAAACGATTCGATGCTTACATAGTAACAACGAGTAATCAGCCCGACAAACGTCTAACCCTTTAGGTCAGACGTCAGCCCATGACGACAGACGTCAGCCCATGATAGGTCATACATCTGGGGAAAACTTGGAGTCTCAACCCGAGACCAAAACCCGGATGTTTAAGGATACGACAGACGTCTGCAGTAATAAAGGTGAGACGTCTAGAGAAACTTGGAGTCTCAACCCGAGACCAAAACCCAGACGTCTGCCTTCATGTAGGTCAGACGTCTGGTCCTGTGAGACGCGAAAGTATTTGGAAAGATTTTGATTAGAGATTTTGAAAGAGATTTAGTTATAACTGTATATTTAAGAGATTTATGTAATTGATCTGATTGTAACAAATTATACCAATGAATAATATATTTAAAGGAAAACCACAATAGAGAGATTAATTTCCAGGGCTTCTTCTTCTTCCTCTCAATCTCAATCTTTACTCTCTTGCTATTTCGTGGATTTGTATTTTAACACACATTAAGATCACCATGATGTCTGGATCACACACAAGAGAGCACGAAGGCTCAAGAGATAGCACAAGGTTAAGAGAGCAAGAAGGCTCAAGAGATAGCACAAGGTTAAGAGAGCACGAAGGCTTACCATGGATGGTATTGTCCGCTCTAACCGAAACCGTACGGTTTTGTTTTTAGAGCTAACTGGACTTGAGAAGGGACCATTTCCCAGGTGGTCACCCATCCGAGGATTTTCCTAGCCTGAGCATGCTTAACTTCGGAGTTCTTCGAACTTCGAAATGCTGGTTCACCCCAAAAGGTGTCTCTGTAATTGAGGCTAGTATCATTATATTTATAATGCAGTTCGATCCTCTTTCGGAAAGGGTTTCACGGACCCGATCCCATTGTTCTGAAGCGGCTCTACACTCAGATCATCATGTGTCCACAACAGAACGCACTATGTGTGGATAGAGCAGATCACCATAATGTCCCAAGACAGCACTGCTCTGGGTATTACATTTTGATGTTGGCGAGGAACGAGAGACCATGTGCCATTGCGAAGTAGAACATCGAATTCAGATGACATACCCACACACCATGACGGGTCCTTAGATGCCTGTGTGAAGCAGTTGGGGTGGCGGAGAATCAACGACCGGGTTAGCGCAGGCATAGATGTCGACCATAGAATGCATGCGAAGAATTGGAGACTCATCGGAAGTGTTCAGCGAGGTGGAGGAAGAGGAGCTCGAGAGCGGGAAGGATTGCGCAGAATGTTGTGGGCCAGGATCATCTGCAGGTGGCGAGCGAGTAGCACTATTGTGAGCAGGACTGGGGGTAGAAGGTGGGGAGTTCGCCGGAGAAGGAGCGGTCGTATATGAGCGGCTGGGTTATGGGCCCACCACGCTTCCGCATGAGTATTTAAGCCAAAACATTGCGCCGATAGTTCCATTGAGCACTACAAGGCACGGCTCGTGGCTAAGGGGTTTCGACATCAACCCGTTGTCGACTTCTTCGATACTTTCAGTCAAGTCATCAAGATCACCACGATTCGCTTGATTCTTGTCATTGCGATCAGCTCTGGTTGGCCGGTGCGACATTTGACGTCTCGAATGCATTTTTACATGGTCATATTGAGGAGGTGGTATATATGGATTAACTCCCAGGCTTCATTCATCCCCAGTTTCCCAATCATGTTGCCGATTGCATCGCTCTCTTTACGGCCTTCGTCAAGCTCTCCGTGCTTGGTTCAAACGCTTGAGCACTCAACATCTTCAGCTCGGCTTCTACGGTTCCAAAATGGATACTTCATTTTTCTTTTGCTGGACCCAGCAATCAAGGCTCTATGTCCTGATTTATGTAGACGGCATTCTCATTACCGGTTCCGATCAAGGGGCGTCACTGATCTTATCGATTCTTTTCAATGTGAGTTCTCTTTTCATGACCTTGGCACCACTCATTATTTCCTTGGCATCAAACTCTGTCCACACCCTGACGGTTGTCTCCTATCTCAATCTAAATATATTGTGCACATTCTTAACCGATCCAAAATGACTGCCGCACGCCCGATGTCTACACCCATGGTCACTGTCACGACGACCGATAATCTGCTTTCCACTCCCCTCGTTGATCCAACCATGTATCGCAGCATTGTGGGCGCTCTTTAATATGTCACCATCACTAGTCCCGATGTCTCCTTCGCGGTTAACCGGGTCAGTCAATATATGCATGTTTCTACTGAGCACCATTGGTCGCTCATCAAGCGCGTCCTTCAGTATCTTCAAGGCACGCATTCTTATGGTCTCCTTCTCTACTATGATTTGCCGCGCCATCTGCATACCTTTAGTGATGCCGACTTGGACGGAACATTATGGATCGGCATTCCACCAGTGGGTACGCAATCTTTTTGGGTCGCAATCTCATTTCATGGTGCTCTAAGAAACAAGCAACGATCGCTCGCTCGAGTACAGAAGCTAAATAAAAGGCTCTTGCAAATACCACGGCCGAGCTCATTTGGCTTCAGTCTTTTCTCCATAAACTTGGATTTTCTTATTTTCCACCAGTGTTGTGGTGTGATAATATCGGCACTTCTTATCTTGCTGCTAATCCCGTTTTCCACGCTTGCATTAAACACGTTGAAATTGACTTTCATTTCGTTCGCAAACGTGTTGCTGAAAACTTATTCGATGTGTGCTATATCTTCACGTGTGATCGACGTGCAGATGAGCTTACTAAGCTATTATCAAGGCAACACTTTGTCGATCTGTGGTTCATGCTCAACATCGTCCAACCGCCACTCAGCTTAAGGGAACGTAATAACGAGCAATCAGCCCGACAGATGTCTAACTCTTCAGGTCAAACGTCTGCCCATGATGACAGACGTCTGTACCTTTTAGGACAGACGTCTGGGAAAAACTTTGAGTCTTAATCTGAGACCAAAGCCCAGATGTTTGAGGATAAGACAGACGTCTGCAGTAATAAAGGTCAAACGTCTGAAGAAATTTAGAGTCTCAACCCGAAACCAAAGCTCAGACATCTAGAGGCAAGACATACGTCTGCCTTCATGTAGGTCAGACATCTGGTCCTGTGAGACGCAGAAGTATTTGGAAAGATTCTGATGGGAGATTTTGAGAGAGATTTAGTTATAACTATATATTTGGGAGATTTATGTTATTGATCTGATTGTAACAAATTATACCAATGAATAATATATATAAAGGAAAGCCACAACGGAGAGATTAATCTCCATGGCTTCTTCCTCTCAATCTCAATCCCTACTCTCTTGTTATTTCTTTACATGGCTCCCTGGGACCTTGATAACAACAATAACGATCTCAACTTCAGCGACGAAATCCATTTTATTAATACAATCCACATATTTACACACGAAAAATCATATTTATTTGTCTTCTTTAATCAAATTCCAATTCCCTTTTCTTTGATACACCAAGGATGCATCATGCATGCTATTTTCTAACCAGGCCAACTCATGTATGGCTCTAAGGACCTAAGAACATTACTCTTTGATGAAGATCGGAATCTCCCTCAGATTTTGTCCTCCATGGATCTTGCGGTCAGCGATGCTAAACGGTTGAGATTTGAAGTAAGGATTGAGCGCATAGATCTCAATAGGTTGTTGATTATTGTCGACGCCGAGTACCTACAAAGGATGTCCGGGGAGGGAAACCACCGTAGAACCCTCCGACGATCAAGTAAGTACCGAGAAATATTAGGGCAGAATAGTGGCGTATTGAAATAAGTTTGAGATACCTGAATCGTCTGGAGAAGGGGTTTATATAGGGGTCGCAATGGAGCGAGCCGATGTATGATTCTCGCTGTTCGTTATGCCTCCGCGTTACTTTCGCGTTGAGGGTAAGATACCCTCATTAATAGCAAGATACACTATCATGGGATGCAGGACGTAGAGCGGCGGAGATCCCGTTATGGCGAGATACGCGAAGTCCTTACGGGGGCGCTCATGCCCCATGCTCCCGGCCAGCAGGAACGCTGAAGAATCTTTGCTATAGGATAGCTCGGAGACGAGTAAGGACATTGAAGAATCTCATGTATAGAATAGCTCGGATATGAGCAAGGAAGCTGAGGATTCACGAGTTAGGGAGATGAGAAAGCTCAACTCTATGATTGCTCAGAGACGGGCGTTGTATGGTGATGTGGATTTTATTAGTCCTACATTTTTAACTGCAGGTATACAGCTTATCGCAGATGTACTTGAGGATTGTTCCTACAGAGAGGTATGTTAAATACTTTTAAACTAAATTTAAGAGTTGGATTTTTTTTAAAAGTGCAAATAAAAGTGGTTTTTATGAATATAGAAGAATCTAAGGTTTTGTATTTATTTATCCATATTGGTTGGTTTAAAAGATTACACTTCTTCTCTAGATCTATATTTAATATGTTTTCTATTAATCCTATAAAAATATAGGTTAATTTAATGTTATTAAAATTAACCTATCAATTATAAAAATATTATTAGATAGCAATATTAAAACTCTTTTTCTAGTTAATTAAAAATAATCTACGTTTAATCTTCAATTAATAGCGGTAGGTGATCAATCTATTTCCATCATCTTATCGAATAACTTAGATCACCCTTAACTACCTAGTTTAGTTTCTTTTAATTAAACTCGTCTCTTACCTTATCTTATTAGATCTCTAGGGCGTTAACCTATCATTTAACCTAATAAGTTTCTTGGCGTTATATCTTTCCCTAATCTTTTTTCTAGACGTCAACTATCATTAAAAAAATTATCTTTTTAGATGATAAACTTAATAAAAAGAATTTAAATAATAAGAGATTGATATTTAAGTGCAAGAAAAGAAAGCAATATAACATCCAAGCAAAAAGAGTAAATAAATACAAATACCTAAAAGAGAAATTAGTTACGCTTCATATTAAAATAAAGCAAAACTTTATTCTTAAAAATTACTTACACTGATGTTGATCTCTCAAAATAAAACCCTAGAGTTTATTACCAAAAGAGAGATATGAAACCCTAAAACTATACAAGTGCTTATATAGGGCTAAGGAAGATTAGAGAACAAGTAATAGAAGATACAAGAGAATCTACTTTCTAACGATTATGATAATCTAATCTAATTGCTCTGTTGGTTGCTATTGCGAGCCTTTCGAATCTTCAAAAGACGAAACCCTACATCTTATATTAATCTATATAGAAAGACGATCGTGCCCATAAAAATTCTCATCGAACGGCCCAAAATTGATCGTTGATCCGCCGCCGTTTTTTGTCTTCATGGCTCCATATTTTTTCTGTGGTTTTATCGTCAATTTAGATGATTTTTTAGCGCATAAAATCTTGAATATCTCGCTGTATCTCTATAGTTGCGTAGATCTCCGAATTGTTCCTAAATTTGGCATATAATTAAGCAGGTTGATTTGTTGCTTTTAATTTGATTCGGTTTCTCCAACTGATTTATTTTTGTGATGATTGATTCATCTCTATTTGTCGCAATCTTTGCTGATTTGTAATGATATTCCCAAATTTGTTCCAAATTTGCAAACTTTTTTTGATTTTATGAATAACTCTTCTAAGTCTCTATTGTACGCACGTAATTCTCATTTTAGCATAATTTTTCGTCTTTTCGCATCCAAGCCCTGTTATCTGTAATAATTCACAAAAGATATCTGTAACAACATAATATATGACAATAACATGATAAATGGGTTAGAAAAATGTGCAATAAATTACACCTATCAAATACCTCCACACTTAATTTTTGCTAGTTCTCGAACAAATTTATGGTTTCAAACTCTAAAATAAACTAAACTACAATTTAACTAAATTCTACTCCTACTTCTATTCCTATAAAAAAAAAGGAAACAAAAATAAGAAAATGAAAACTATATACAAAGATAGGAATAGTTAAGAAAAATACGAAAAATATGAGTTTAAACTTTACTAGATTTTCAGTCGTCATGAACCATGCCTTAATAGACTTTGATCTATACTGAAAATTACTTTCTTATCATTCTTCCAATCTTTCCTACCTATTTTGCTTCCAAACATGATCACATACCCCTACGTGTAGAAAAAAATCATCTCTACACTCGGAGAAATCAATTCACGCTTCCATACTCTTGCCCTTAGCTCTCTATTACTTTTTAATTGACGGATCAAATTGATGAATTTGTTCCCACATTTTTCATGCTACCGTTAATATTTCGTGAGGCACTAACCAACCGATTACCGAATGTGATCACTTATTCGGCGTAAATAGCAGTATCCTAATCTTGCAACATTTAAGGCACAACAAATGATCCCAAACCAGTTGGTCTAAGTCACTAGGTGATGAAGCACTCTTGCTAAATTTTTTATGCTATCTCGATAATTGCAAAACAGTATTCATTTTTTTTGTGATATTAAATTTTTTTTACGTATTAAGGCATTACAGACAAGAGCATGACAGGTCTCTTCTACTGTCCCAAACTTCAAGATGTGTGCATGGGCGTATAGTAAGGCATCAACGTTCAAATATTTAGACTCAAAAATAGGTTCCATTTATATCTTCTCAAATCTAGTAACTTCTTCATGATACCAGCTTTTTGGGAACAGTTCATGACAACTTATTACTAGATCTATTAAACCATCCATTTTTCTTATTTTCTTAAAACCTTTCTCTTTTATATACATTTTTCACTTTTTAATTTTCATTTTCAAAATTTTCTAATTTTTTTAAAGAACCTAAAAATAATTTTAAAAACTTGTACAAAACGGCCCCCCACACTTAAACTTGACAGTGCCCCCACTGTCTACCGTGACTCTTCCTTAAAAAACTAATAAACTAATGATATGCATATGTTACAAATTAGGGGTTTTAAAATATTTTCAAGTGTATTCCGGTTCATGAAGATCTATGAGCCCCACCTCATTATTCGTAGAAAATTCTAAAAATGGTTTCAATTTTTGACCATTAATTTTGAACACCTCATCATTTTTAAGATTTTCAATCTAGATAGTTTCATGTGAAAGAACGTTTTTGACAATAAACGGCCCGGTCCATCGAGATTTTAATTTTCCTGGAAAAAAATGCAATCGCGAATCATATAGTAAAAGTTTTTGGTCCATTTGAAAATATTTTCGTAAAATGTTTTTATCATGGAAGATTTTTGTCTTTTCTTTACAAATCTTGGCATTGTCATAAGCATCGTTCCTAATTTCCTCTAATTCATTTAGTTGGAGCTTTCTATACTTACCGGTATCTTCAATATCCATATCTAACTGTTTTATGGCCCACATAGCGCAGTGTTCCAACTCCACTGGTAAGAGGCAAGATTTCCCAAATATAAACTTATAAGGAGACTTAGTAAGGATGGTCTTGTATGCGGTTCGATAAGCCCATAATACATCAACAAGCTTAAGTGACCAATCCTTGCGGTTCTTATTAACTGTCTTTTCCAATATTTACTTAATTTGTCTATTTGATACCTTAACTTGCCCACTAGTTGGCGGATGATATGGGGTGGTTAATTTGTGATGGATCGAATATTTTCTCATAAGAGTTTCAAAAGATCGATTACAAAAATGGGTCTCATTATCACTAATAATGGAGCGTGGAATGCCAAAACGAGAAATAATATTGTTTTTCAAATACTTGACAACAATCATGTTGTCATTGGTTTTGTCTGCCATTGCTTCCACCCATTTTGATATGTAATCGACCGCTACTAAAATATAAATGTTCCCAAATAAATTTAGGAATGGCCCTAAGAAATCGATACCCCATATATCAAAAATCTCAACTATAAGAATAGAATTGAGAGTCATCATGTTCCGCCTAGTGATTTTACCTAAGTGTTGACAGCGTTCATAAGTTTTACAAAATTCATATGCATCTTTAAGTAACGTAGGCCAATAAATCCTACTTTGTAAAACTTTTTCTGCCATCTTTTTAGCCCCAAAATGTTCCACGCTTGTATGATCATCACAAAATGAAAGAACCTCCTAATTTCATCATTAGGTACACACCGTCGAATGATTTGGTCATTGCACTGTTTAAAAAAATAGATATCATCCCAAAAGAAATATTTTACTTTTGAGTGAAACTTATATTGATCATGTTTAGACCATTCGGTCAGTGTCATTTTCGTGATGAGAAAGTTAACTATATCCGCGAACCATGATTCGCTAACAACTGTGTATAACTGTTCGTCAGGACAATAGTCATTTATAGGAAGTTCTTGTGTAGGTGCAAGTGGTAGACGTGATAAATGATCGGCCATAACATTTTCGGATCCCTTTCTGTCTTTTATTTTAAGATCAAACTCTTGCAATAAAAGGATCGATCTAAGTAATCAGGCTTTTGTATCTTTCTTAGAAATAAGATGTGTAATGGCCGAATGATTCGTGTAGATCGTAATGTGTGAACCGATGAGATAGGACCTAAACTTTTCAAGTACATATACAACAGCTAAAAATTCTTTTTTGATGGTGGAATAGTTTGACTGTGCATTATTTAGGGTCCCACTCGCATAATGGATGACATGTGGCATCTTGTTAATTCGTTGTCCTAAGACGGCTCCAATTGCAAAATCTGATGCATCATACATAATCTCAAAGTGCTCAATCCAATTAGGAGCGTGGATAATAGAAGCGGATATAAGCTCCTTCTTCAATTGCTCGAATGATTCAAGGTAATCGGAACCAAATTCAAAAGGTGTATGGCATCTTGTTAATTCGCTGTCTTAAGACGACTCCAGTTGCAAAATCTGATGCATCACACATAATCTCAAAGTGCTCACTCCAATTAGGAACGTGAATAATAGAAGCGGATATAAGCTCCTTCTTCAATTGCTCGAATGATTCGAGGCAATCAGAACCAAATTCAAAAATTGTATCCTTGGTAAAAAGTGAAGTCAAGGGTCTATAAATCTTGCTAAAGTTCTTGATAAAGCGTCTATAAAATCTCGCATGCCCAAGCAATGACATAATGTCCTTAAAGGTTTTGGTAGGGGGTAGATTAGAGATTATATCTAATTTAGATTTATCTACCTCAATGCCTTTGTATGAAATAATATGGCCTAGCACAATACCTTGCTTGACTATAAAGTTGCATTTCTCCCAATTGAGTGCTAAATTCTTTTCTTTGCACTTTTGGAGTACTAACTCCAAGTGGTGTAAACACTCATCAAATATATCCCCAAAGACTGAAAAATCTTCCATAAAAACCTCAAGAAAATATTCTACCATGTCGGTGTAGGGTTCCTAGGCACTCTAATGAGGTCTCACAAGGCATCAACCATGCCAATTTCAAAAATTACGGTGCCGAGAAACCCTAATACGGATCGTTGGCTAGAAGTTTAGGCGAAAAAGAAACTAGTTAACAACTTAACTAAATGGTAAACGGAAATACAACGTTTGTAGATCCGGTTCTCCACATCCATGGCTCCGCGATGAAGTCTCCTCGCTGTACAAATCGGATCTTGGGCTCTAGCGTCGGCTTCATCGGAGAAAAAGCGGGCTAGGTCATCGACGACGATGACGAAGATGATCTACGTCGAGACATCGCTAGATCAAGCTCCGACTTCACCAAGTCAAGAAAACTTGTGAAGGAAACACCCTATACTACTTGGCAAGAGGTAGAGGATGAAGAAATAGGAGGTGGGTTCACTTTAGAATTGGATTTCTCACTCATTTCATCAAGTCACCATTGATGAAGTCTAGGTTTTCTTCTTGAAGAAGAAGAAGAAGATGATGATAATATTATGATCAGATATTAAAATGAAAAGGAAAATGAATACTTATCATAATACTAACCTTAGTTTAGTGTATAGAATAGACCATGGTTAGATATGATGATTAAGGTAAAGCAAGAGACAAGAATGGTGGACTAGGTCAAAGTTTCATGAAGCTTCAACTAAACTACAAATAAAGCCACCATTCTTTTCTTATCATTTCCAAAATGAATAAACAAATAAATAAATGAATAAGCAAAACCCTAATCATCAACTTAACTATGGTTTAATTCTTTACACTTAACCATATAAACATGTATCATCAAATATGATACAATCATGTGCACAAAAGTATATCACATATACAACTTGCACAAATCAAGTGAGAAAATCCATTTAAAGTGAACCAATACTAGTTAATGCAAAGTAATATATCAAATATATAATAATACATTAAATCATCAAATCAACACTTGACTTAATGATCCGGTCATATCACATATAACCGACTAATATCAATAGTAACAACTTATCGAATCAACACTTGATCCGATAACCCGACTATATCGCATATAACCGATCAATGTCACAAATCGCGAGAATCAAATACAGTATCACATACTGGTATTATTCTCGGTCCCGCACATATCTCATATGCGCTCCTATTTCGTTTCGCTTGAGCCAGGAAACATCTGTGTAGGACTCTAAAGACTCGTCAATACGCCGGCAGCAGGTGATGATCATATCAATCACCCACAAGCCGCAAGCTGTCTGCTAAACGTAACGGCCACCCGGGTATTGAGCGATCAGAAGATCGACGAGCAAGCCCGCTCACACTCCAGTGAATCCAACCAGTAACACTACCGTACAGTCCGGTCTGTTCGTCTGATATGTCGCATATCTTGTCTAGGGGTGGTAAACGTCAGACCCCAATAGCTCGATAAGTCGTGTCGATATGAGGTCTATAACAATTCGAGAAACTACTGGTAACACTTACCAGTAAATCTCAGCAACCCTGGCCAGGGATTTCCGGTTATAGCCAATCGAACACAACGCAACATCAACCCCCTATACCGGGAGAGACGAATCCCCTCCTATCGCTCATTGCCTCCATGTGATTCGGGACTGTACCCAAAAACCACCGTTTTGCATGCCCTCTTGGACGTGGTAAGGTGGAAATCAAAGCACAGTGGGAACCACACAAGGCTCTATGACGATCTCGGGTCAACAGACTACTCTGTACCAGTGTCACCTGAGAACTGCCATCTGACGTAAGGTATAATACCATCTGGGAGTTCTCGGCGAGTCCGTCCAGTGTACCCAGTCTCTACTGAGCACCCGTATATCATCTCTGATGTCAAACACCAATGGATATGGGATCATCCATCGCCCATCTGTATGGGTCGAGAAGGTACACGCTAGTCTACTCTGGTATATCGATGCCCCGTCTCGATACACCCACGACTAGGGACTTTGAAGGATGTACTTATGGACTACCATGTCCCCACTAGTATGATCCGCATCATAGTCCAGGTAGTCAAGTACACATCCTAAGGGCTTTACCAACATGTAACAGAGAGACAATCGGTGTACACGTTAAGGTAAAGAGTAACCAGATAGCATACTATCATGTCGAGCAAGAAAGTCCTCCCTATATATGTCCCAGCATCCACTACAATATACATCCAATGTACAGTAATGGCCTCTAGGGCATACATATAACTAACAATCTCCCACTTGCACTAGGGCCATCTGATAGCAGTGGTTGTAGTATCTCATACTCAACCATCCCATAAAAGTCTCTCTCTGGGAATAGGCCTTCGTGAGTGGATCCGCCGTGTTGTCCTCTGAGTCTACTCTCCTAACCTCGATCTCCTTGGAGATCAACCATCTCCATGATCAGGTGATACCGCCTTAGAATGAGTCTGGATCACTGATGGGACCGGCGTTCCTTGGCATAAGCCACAACTCCATTGTCTCACAATGGTAGGAACGCAGTTCATCTCATGAACCAATATACACCCAAACAGCCTCTTTGGTAGCATCTTAAGTAGCGATGTATCCTGCCTTTATCGTCTAGTATGCCACGGTATCTAGCTTGGAACTCTTCCAACATACCGTCCCTTTACTGAGGGTAAAGACAATGCCTGTGACTGACATTCAGTCGTCTTTATCACCCTGGAACCCTTCCAGTGATTCTCCCCAGGATCAACTGATACCATCTCACTGCAACTAGTGAGTATCCTAACATCCACTTAGATCTATCTCATAGATCCAAAATCCAGGATTTAGTAGGTATCACTTTGATCCTATGTGGAGAATCATTGTGATAAGCGGAGATTGATCGAGCGCAGCATAGGAAACTCTTTCCTTATCAAGAGTATGTCATCCACGTACTCTACGAGGATCACTACCATACTCCCTACTACCTTTTTGTATATACAAGGTTCATCTACCATTTTGATGATGTCAAACTCTTTGACTACTTCATCAAAACAGACGTTCCAACTCCGCGATGTCTGCTTTATCCTATAAAGCATCTTGCACACGTTTCCGCTGCTCCCACTGTCTACGAAGCCCTCTAGCTGTATACTTATAGACGCTTTCTTCCAAATCATCATTTAGAAAAGCAGTCAAGACACCCAACCACCAGATATCATAGTCATGGTATGTAGCCGTGGCAAGTAGGATCTGAATGGACTTAAGCATAGCTACTTGAAAATGTTTCATCATTATCCGCACCTGGTCAATGATGCAAACTTTTAACAAGTTTAGCTTTGAAAGTCTCAACTTTTCCATGTACACCAAGTAATCTTCTCAAGATATACTTGCTCCTGATGGGGATTTAACCCTTCAGATACAGCAACCAAAGTCCATACTTTGTTGGTGTATAAGGATTCCATCTCAGATCGATAAACATCCAGCCATTCTTACAGAGTCTCACTCCTGATGGCCAGCTCGAAACTAGTTGGGTCATCATCTCATGATGTAATCCTCGCTCCCACTGTCATAGAGAAACCGAAGTAACTCTTAGGTGGGCGAGGAACCCTACTAGATCGGCGGAGAGGCTGAGGTTCGTTGGAATCTATTGAATCCTTTGGTTCTATCAAATCATCAGCTGCAGTTTGTATAGCTGGAACCTTTCCAGTTCTACTTAACAGACCTTGCCTCGAGCGTGTCCGGATTTTGCTTTTAGACATAGGCCGGACAACCCCAAATCTTAACTAACTTAAGATATGGGCTCTTCCCATTCCATATCACATATGAAGCGGTAGGCAACTGATTTGATTGGAACCCTATTCAATAGGTATGCAACTTCTCAAGTGCATAACCCCCTAAGGAAAAAGGTAACTCAGTAGTACTCATCATAGAGCACACCATATCAAATAGGGTGTATCTGCTCCGCCCCGACATACCATCGTGCAATGGTGTATACGGAGGAGTAATGCTGAGAGAGAATCTCATTCTCCTTTAGAATAGTCCAGAAATTCTATGCACAAGTATTCTCCTCCTTGATCTCATCAAAGGACATAATAATTTTACCCGTATTTTGGTTCTCTACTTCTCGCTTATATTCTGTGAATATCTCAAAAGGTTCGGACTCATGTTTCAACAGGAACATATGACTGAATCTTGAGAGATTATCAGAGAATATAATGAAGTATTAAGAATCAGTCCTGGCATGTGTAGACAAGAGACCTTACATACATCATCATGTATCAGTCCCAAGAGTTCATTAACTCTTTCTCTGTTTCCAGTAAACGGAGCTATGGTCATCTTATTTCTGTGACATGACTGACAAGTTTCACAAGATGTAAATTCAAACTAATTTAAATATGCATCTTTATGAAACTCTAGCTAGTCGGGTCACATTGATCTGACCTAGTCTACAATACCTCAAGAAGAATTCGTTCATTTCTGAACTCTTCCTCTTGTGTGTGTTCCATATACTAAGAACTGTAGTTTGATTTAGAACATTAATGCTTTTAGATAACGTGCCTGAACCAATCAACTTTTGATATAGGAAATGTTCAAAACATTATCCAGCAATACAAAATTTTATCATTTCTTTACTTATAAAGAGACTGATATGATTTTGTATATCAGGTTCGGTATCTAATAACATTCGTTCAGAATCAATGTATTGGTAATACAGGGTGACAGTGACCAACAGACTTGGATGCAACACTTGCCCCGTTTTCTGCCTCATGAAACTTATCACCCGTTCTCAGTTTTTCTACCCTTTTGCAGCCCTATGTAACAGATTACATATCTGGGATCCTGATCCGGTATCATATACCCAGGATGCAGAGGATACTGAGAAACAGTTCTGTGTAACGAACACACCCGAAGATGATGCATCAACATGCACTCTCTTCGTTTGGGCGGCACGGGAATTCTGGTAATCCCCAATTTCCTGCTCTGTCTTATAACAATTATAAGGTGGAGCGGGACCAACGTTCCCCAGCTCAGTATAACAAGCGGGTCCGGTCAATAATCCGTATTATTATCTTGATTAAGGCGTGATATGGTCGCTACCTGGAGAGAGAGAGAAGAAAACACTCAGCGTGCGCTCTTGCAAGAATAGATTGGTTATTATTTTATCTAATCAGGATGGCTCCCACTGCTTTTTCTCAAATCTTCCTTCAAACCCTAAAAGGAAAGACTAGCCGGGATTAATTACACACTACAAGTTTGCCAATCTTTCAGCCAGGCCAGTGTCGGTACTTTGAGGGAGGTCCCCCATGCTTTCGCACGAACCTAATTAATGTAAACCTCGTTTTCCCATAGGCGTAACCTCGTTAACACCTTTCTAGACACCTACTTGATCGGCTAATTGTAATGTGTAAAACTCTCCCAGGAGTAACTCTTACTCGCAGCGGGTATCGGGATCCAACTATCTCATAGAAGGTATGCAATCTCATTGCAAATTTCAACACTTGAAATTCCCGATAATTTTGCCCCTAGCGTGCTATGACCTTGACGCATGCCAAACAACCCATAGTCCGCTAGTCAAGTTCAACCCGTACATTTCTTGATTGAATTAAACCCACCCGCACGACCCTTGACGCATGCCAAACAAGGGTCCCCCATGCTTTCGCACGAACCCTAATCCAATCGCATCATATGCTGGCAGATAAGCACTAGTTAGCTACCGTACACTACGCCTTGACGCATGCCAAACAACCGCAGCACGAATACTAACTAGTACTTATCTGAAATGACGGAGGGCTACGACAGGTTTTTCTGAAAACCTATTGCGTAATGAACTTGATATCGTTGTAGAATCAAATGATTTTAAAATGGAGTGTTTTTTAGGCTTTTCTAGTTTTGCTAAAGGAGTCACTCCTGATGAAGGGATCGTCGGTCCTTTCCTCGTCGAATGAGGTGCGGGATATATCATATATATCACTGTGCAAAGCAAAAACACTTAAAAGCTATCAAAAGACAAACCGAGTGTGTAGCATCTGCCAGTTATTGCTAAAGGAGTCACTCCCGGTGAAGGGATCTCGGTCCTTTCCTTATCGAATAAGGTGCAGGATATATCACATATACCGCTGTGCAAAGCAAGAACTGTAGCTACCTGTTTTATTTTGAAATTCGATTCTACAACATCTTAGGTTTCTTTTATTTCATTAATCTCATTAATGAAGTCCCATCATTTAAGTACCTAAACATCACAGATAAATACGACGTACACATATGCCATCCGCATTCGCCTCGATGTCCCCTCGTGCACCTTTAGGTTAGGTAACTAACGGCAGAGCGGGGCAGGGCTAGCGCGGGTGTAAAACATAAGTAACGCCTATATAATATATCATATATACTATATACTGTATCTATCACAGAACATCACATGATCACATCACAGATATCGCAGCAGAAGAAACATATGAAATATTGGATATACTAGGACATCCGTGTTTTCAATACGAGCCAGTATAAAACACGGATTCCACGGTCGCGATGAATAGCCAAACCCACACCCCTAGACCCCTACGAGAGCGGCAAGCAACCCTACCAATTCTGGAGTTAGGAGACCCGGACTCGACTCCTCGAGTTGGTCTCCCTTTGGACTCCAGAACCCGGTTACTTGTGCCCTCCTCCTTGGGTCTATCCTAGTGCAGAAAAGTAAATAATATACATCAACGGTGACAACTTCCGCAACCTGGAAGTGCCCCAATAAAAAGAATATTACATACAAGTTTTTACATGAATGAAAATGAAAAGCACTCATCTCACATAAAAACTCCCGGGCTATTCAAACACGACGATCCAATATAACATATCCAGCAACACATACTATCACATGTCATCAACGTAAGTAAATATGCGCATCCCAATTGTCGTTGACATATAGCAACGAAACCGGCGATATCACATATTACACTTACGGTCACAGAAAAGAAAGTGCAAAACTACAACAGTTGGAATCCGCAACCTCCTCAGACATCGCATGCCTGACCAAATGAATTCCTTAGACATCACATGCCTAACAATTATAAACCCTGCATTTTAGTCTCTATATCGAAAACTCTTTTCAATATCAAGTCGGGCAATTTAACAAGATTCCCGAAATACTGATCGAACGATCCGTATTAGGGTTTCTCGGCACCGTAATTTTTGAAATTGGCATGGCTGATGCCTTGTGAGACCTCATTAGAGTGCCTAGGAACCCTACAGTGGTATCAGAGCTAGAAGTTTAGGCGAAAAAGAAACTAGTTAACAACTTAACTAAATGGTAAATGGAAATACAACCTTTGTAGATCCGGTTCTCCACCTCCATGGCTCCGCGATGAAGTCTCCTCGCTGTACAAATCGGATCTTGGGCTCTAGCGTCGGCTTCATCGGAGAAAAAGCGGGCTAGGTCATCGACGACGATGCCGAAGATGATCTACGTCGAGGCATCGCTAGATCAAGCTCCAACTTCACCAAGTCAAGAAAACTTGTGAAGGAAACACCCTATACTACTTGGCAAGAGGTATAGCATGAAGAAATAGGAGTTGGGTTCACTTTAGACTTGGATTTCTCACTCATTTCATCAAGTCACCATTGATGAAGTCTAGGTTTTCTTCTTGAAGAAGAAGAAGAAGATGATGATAATATTATGATCAGATATTAAAATGAAAAGGAAAATGAATACTTATCATAATACTAACCTTAGTTTAGTGTAAAGAATAGACCATGGTTAGATATGATGATTAGGGTTAAGAAAGAGACAAGAATGGTGGACTAGGTCAAAGTTTCATGAAGCTTCAACTAAACTACAAAAAAAGCCACCATTCTTTTCTTATCATTTCCAAAATGAATAAACAAACAAATAAATGAATAAGCAAAACCCTAATCATCAACTTAACCATGGTTTAATTCTTTACACTTAACCATATAAACATGTATCATCAAACATGATACAATCATGTGCACAAAAGGATATCACATATACAACTTGCACAAATCAAGTGAGAAAATCCATTTAAAGTGAACCAATACTAGTTAATGCAAAGTAATATATCAAATATATAATAATACATTAAATCATCAAATCAACACTTGACTTAATGATCCGGTCATATCACATATAACCGACTAATATCAATAGTAACAACTTATCGAATCAACACTTGATCCGATAACCCGACTATATCGCATATAACCGATCAATGTCACAAATCGCGAGAATCAAATACAGTATCACATGCTGGTATTATTCTCGGTCCCGCACATATCTCATATGCGCTCCTATTTCGTTTCGCTTGAGCCAGGAAACCTCTGTGTAGGACTCTAAAGACTAGTCAATACGCCGGCAGCAGGTGATGATCATATCAATCACCCACAAGCCGCAAGCTGTCTGCTAAACGTAACGGCCACCCGGGTATTGAGCGATCAAAAGATCGACGAGCAAGCCCGCTCACACTCCAGTGAATCCAACCAGTAACACTACCGTACAGTCCGGTCTGTTCGTCTGATATGTCGCATATCTTGCCTAGGGGTGGTAAACGTCAGACCCCAATAGCTCGATAAGTCGTGTCGATATGAGGTCTATAACAATTCGAGAAACTACTGGCAACACTTACCAGTAAATCTCAGCAACCCTGGCCAGGGATTTCCGGTTATAGCCAACCGAACACAGCGCAACATCAACCCCCTATACCGGGAGAGACGAATCCCCTCCTATCGCTTATTGCCTCCATGTGATTCGGGACTGTACCCAAAAACCACCGTTTTGCACGCCCTCTTGGACGTGGTAAGGTGGAAATCAAAGCACAGTGGGAACCACACAAGACTCTATGACGATCTCGGGTCAACAGACTACTCTGTACCAGTGTCACCTGAGAACTGCCATCTGACGTAAGGTATAATATCATCTGGGAGTTCTCGGCGAGTCCGTCCAGTGTACCCAGTCTCTACTGAGCACCCGTATATCATCTCTGATGTCAAACACCAATGGATATGGGATCATCCATCGCCCATTTGTATGGGTCGAGAAGGTACATGCTAGTCTACTCAGGTATATCGATGCCCCGTCTCGATACACCCACGACTAGGGACTTTGAAGGATGTACTTATGGACTACCATGTACCCACTAGTATGATCTGCATCATAGTCCAGGTAGTCAAGTACACATCCTAATGGCTTTACCAACATGTAACAGAGAGACAATCAGTGTACACGTTAAGGTAAAGAGTAACCAGATAGCATACTATCATGTCGAGCAAGAAAGTCCTCCCTATATATGTCCCAGCATCCACTACAATATACATCTAATGTACAGTAATGGCCTCTAGGGAATACATATAACTAACAGTCGGAAAATAGGCTCATCATGTACCGCTGAAAAGTGCCAGGTGCATTACATGGCCCAAAGGGCATCTGTCTATATGCAAAGATACCAAATGGACATGTGAAGGTGGTCTTTTCTTGGTCTTCGGTTGCAACGGGTATTTGGTTATAATCGGAGTATCCATCTAGGAAACAATAGTACTCATGACCGGCTAACCTTTCTAGCATTTGATCGATAAAAGGCAATGGAAAGTGATCTTTTCTAGTTGCGGCATTAAGCTTACGATAGTCAATGCACACATGCCACCCGGTTTACATGCGAATAGGGACTAGCTCGTTCATGTGGTTTTTGTTAGTTATATGTATGCCTTAGAGGCCATTACTGTACATTGAATGTATATTGTAGTGGATGCTGGGACATATATAGGTAGGACTTTCTTGCTCGACATGATAGTACGCTATCTGGTTGCTCTTTATCTTAACATGTATACTTTCTGTCTCTCTGTTACATGTTGATAAAGCCCTTAGGATGTGTACTCGACTTCCAGGACTGTGATGGAGATCATACTAGTGGGGCCTGGATAGTCCATGAGTACATCTTTCAATGTTCCTAGTCGAGGGAATATCGAGACAGGGCATCGATATTCAAGAGTAGACTAGCGTATATCTTCTCGACCCATGCGATGGGCGATGGATGATCCCATATCCATTGGTGTTTGACATCAGAGATGGTATACGGGTGCTCGGTGGAGACTGGGTACACTGAACGGATTAGCCGAGAACTCCCAGATGGTATTATACCTCACGTCAGATGGCAGTTCTCTGGTGACACTGGTACAGCTTAGTCTGTTGACCCGAGATCGTCATAGAGTCTTGTGTGTCTCCTACTGTGCTTTGATTTCCACCCTACCACGGCTCTACTGAGTCGTGCAAACAGGTGGTTTTTGGGTACAGTCCCGATTCACATGGAGGCAATGAGCGATAGGAGGGGATTCGTCTCTCCCGGTATTGGGGGTCGATGTTGCGCTATGCACGACTGGCCATAACAGGAAATCCCTGGCCAGGGTTGCAGTGATACACTGGTAAGAGTTATCAGTAGTTTCACGATAGTTATAGACCCTACGTCGGCATGACTTATCAAGCTATTGGGGTCTGACGTTTACCACCCCTAGGCGAGATATGCGACATATCAGACGAACAGACCGGACTGTACGGTAAGTGTTACTGGTTGGATTCACAGGAGTGTGAGCGGGCTTGCTCGTCGATCTTCTGATCGCTCTATACCTGGGTGGCCGTTACGTTTAGCAGACCGCTTGCGGCTTGTAGGTGCTTGATATGATCATCATCTGCTGCCGGCGTATTGACGAGTCTTTAGAGTCCTACACAGAAGTTTCCTGGCTCAAGCGAAACGAAATAGGAGCGTATATGAGATATGTGCAGGACCGAGAATAATGCGTGTATGTGATATCGTATTTCATTCTCGCGATGAATGTATCGATTGGTTATATGCGATATAACCTAGTTATCGAATCAAGGATTGATTCGATAAGCCGATACATAGGATACTGGTCGGTTATATGCGATATGACCGGATCGTTAAATCAAGTGTTGATTTAATGATTTAATGTATAATTATATATTTGATATATTACTTTGCATTAACTAGTATTGGTTCACTTTAAGTGGATTTTCTCACTTGATTTGTGCAAGTTGTATATGTGATATACTTTTGTGCACTTGATTGTATCATGTTTGATGATACATTTTGGTTAAGTGTAAAGAATTAAACCATGGTTAAGTTGTTGATTAGGGTTTTACTTATTCATTTATCTTATTTATTTATTCATTTTGAATAAATTGAAAGATAAATGAATGGTGGCTTCATTTGTTTTTAGTTGAAACTTCATGAAGCTTTGACTAAATGACCTTTTTGTTCTCATCCTTAACCCTAACCATTCAAACTAACCTTAGTCAATTCTCTACACATAACTAAGGTTAAGATTATGATAAGTATTCATTTTATTATCTATTTTTAAATAACTTATCATATTATCTTCTTCTTCTTCTTCATCTTCTTCTTCCATGAAGAAAAGCTTGCTACATCAATGGCAAGTGATGAAAACAAGTGAGAAATCCAATTCTAAAGTGAACCCACTTCCTATTTCTTCATCCTCTACCTCTTGCCAAGTAGTATAGAGTGTTTTCTTCACAAGTTTCATGACTTGGTGAAGTCGGAGTTTGATCTTGTGATGCCTCGACGTAGATCATCTTCGGCATCGAAGCCGACGATCAAGCCCGCCCATTTCTTCGATGAAGCCGATGCTAGAGTTCGGGATCCGACTTGGACAGCGGAGGGACATCGTCGCGGAGCTTAGTAAGTGGTGGACCGGATCTACAAAGGTTGTAGTCACTTTCCTTTAGCATTTAATTCGTTTACATGCTTGCATCGCCTATATATCTAGTTAACGATCCGTATTAGGGTTTGTAGGCACTTGTAAAATTTGAATTAGCCATGTTTGATGCCTTGCAAGACCTCATTAGTGTGCCAGGAACCCTACAGTGGTATCAGAGCCTAGCTAGAGCCTTAGGCGATGCGTAGACGGAATTAGAAGTCCGATCGAATCAAAACCCAAACCCAAAAATGCTCTCTGTACATTTTTGAAATTCGTGGTTTTTTGAGAATTAAAAATATGCAGAAAACTCGGTAGAAGATTCTAAGAATTACTGTATAAAATGGGGCCCCTGAATCCATTAAAGCGCGGCGGAACCGCGGCATTAGCATGCTAATGCGGCGGTTACGCGGCTCTTTTGTCTCCTCTTGCAATAAATTTTGCACAGTAATTCCTAGTTTGCAGTGCTGGTTTTCCTGGGAATTATTTTATATTTTTTCAAGAGTTGAATTTTCTGGGTTGTATTGGGGACTCGGTGTATCGATCGGATTGTCTAATTTTGTCAGTGTGCTTTTCCGGGTATTTTTAGAATATGTTAAAAAGTTCGACCGGATATAAATACCCACTTTTTCCCCTGCCGGGAAATTTTCAATTGTTGGATTTTTCCGTAGTTTAACGATGTTCTAAGTAGTGCAAGTAACGCGATGGTCCCTCTAGAAGACAACAAACCTTAACTCGATTATGTGACCGTCTTGAACTGCCCTTTGAATCTTCGGGTTTGGGGCAGTACGGCTTGCCACATGTGAGGCGTTGTCTTGACCCTTTTACGGCTGGACCGTTGGTACTGAGGCACGAACTGAATGCTGTTAGACTTATTTCATGTGTTGAGCTGTTTCGGGAAAACTTGGGTGTTCGAATGTTCAATCGGAAAGTTTAACATTTTCTATTTATCCGGAATGTGATACATTACTTGGAATTCGCAAACTGTTATGTGATAACGGAATGAATATTATAAACATAGCAGTTTAGTCTCACTTGATCGGTTGCCACGGAGTTTTGATGTGATCAAAAGTCCGTCGCAATCACGTAGCGTACGCGGATACTCGCCGGGTAAACTTAATAGACAGCCTCACCCCATAGCCCCGACCAAGTGACTGTAGGAGAACCCCGTCGCCGAAAGCATCCGTTTGGGTGCTCGCGGTAGCGGTGTTCCGCCTTGTTGCATTTCGTCGACAGTATCGGGGGTGCGACCGTCTACTAAAGTTTGCGACGAGCATTCGATCAAAATGTCGGGAATCCTGTTGAATTGCCCGACTTGGTATTGAAAAGTGTTTTCGATAATGAGACTAAAATGCGGGGTTTATAATTGTTAGGCATGCGATGTCTAAAGAATTCATTTGGTCAGGCATGCGATGTCTGAGGTGGTTGCGGATTCCAACTGTTGTAGTTTTACACTTTCTTTTCTGTGACCGTAAGTGTAATATGTGATATCGCCGGTTTCGTTGCTATATGTCAACGACAATTGGGATGCGCAAATTTACTTACGTTGATGACACGTGATGTTATGTGTTGCTGGATATGTTATATTGGATCATCGTGTTTGAATAGCCGGGGGTTTTTTTTTATGTGAGATGAGTGTTTTTCATTTTCATTCATGTAAAAAAAAACTTGTATGTAATATTCTTTTATTGGGGCACTTCCAGGTTGCGGAAGATGTCACCCATTGTATATTATTTACTTTTCCGCATTAGGATAGACCCAAGGAGGGGAGCACAAGTAACCGGGTTCTGGGGTCCAGAGTGAGACAATCTTGAAGAGTCGAGTCCGGGTCTCCTAACCCTAGAATTGGTAGGGTTGCTTGCCGCTCTCGTAGGGGTCTTGGGGTATGGGATTGGCTATTCATCACGACCGTGGAATCCGTGTTTTATACTGGCTCGTATTGAAAACACGGACGTCCTAGTATATCCAATATTTCATATGTTTCTTCTGCTGTGATTTATCTGTGATGTGATCATGTGATGTTCTGTGACAGATATTATATATAGTATATATGATATATTATATAGACGTTGCTTATGTTTTACACCCGCGCTAGCCCTGCCTCGCTCTGGCGTTAGTTACCTAACCTAACGGTGCAGATGGGACATCGAGGCGAATGCGGATGGCATAAGCGTACGTTATATTTATCTGTGATGGTTAGGTGGACTTAAATGATGGGATATTCATTAATGAGATTAATGAAAATAAACCTAATCGATGTTTTGGAATCGAATTTCAAAATAAAAAAAGGTAGCTACAGTTCTTGCTTTGCATCGCGGTGTTCATTATAGAACATCCTGCACCTTATTCGATGAGGAAAGGACCGAGATCTCTTCACCGGGAGTGACTCCTTTAGCAATAACTGGCAGATGCTACAACCCTCGGTTTGTCTTTGATCGCTTCTATAGTTTCCGCTTTGCACAGTGATATATATGATATATCCCGCACCTCATTCGACGTGGAAAGGGCCGACGATTCCTTCACCGGGAGTGATCCCTTTAGCAAAACTAGAAAAGCCTCAAAAACATTCTATTTAAAAACCATTTGATTCCGCAACGAGATCAAGTTCAAAGCGTTAAAGGTTTTCACAAAAACCATTTGCAACCCTCCGTCATTTTAGGAAGTAGAGTACTTAGTATTCGTGCTGTGTTTGTTGACCATAGTCAAGGCACAGTGTATGGTAGCTAAGTGATGTCTTCCTACACTGCATATGATGCGATTAGTTAGGACAGTCGCGTGACTTTGTTGACCTTAGTTAAGGGTCATATGGGTGGGTCTAATTAATCACGAAATGACGGGTAGAACTTGACTAGTACTTATGATTTGTTGACCATAGTTAAGGTCATAGGTGCTAGGGGTAAAAACCTTTATCGGGAGTTTCAAGCGTTGAAATTTGCAATGAGATTGCATACCTTCTATATGATAGTTGGATCCCGATACCCACTGTGAGTAATTGTTACTCCTGGAAGAGTTTTGCACTTTACAATTAGCCGATCAAGTAGGTGTCTAGAAAGGTGTCAATGGGGTTACGCCTCTGGGAAAGCGAGGTTTACAGTAATTAGGTCCGTGCGAAAGCACGGGGAACCTCCCTCAAAGTACCGACACTGGCCTGTCTGAAAGATTGGCGAACTTGTAGAGTGTAATTAATCCCGGTTAGTCTTTCCTTTTAAGGTTTGAAGGAAGATTTGATAAAAACAGTGGGAGCCATCCTGATTCGATAAAATAAATAACCAATCTAATCTTGCAAGAGCGCACGCAGAGTGTTTTCTTCTCTCTCTCTCCAGGTAGCGACCATATCACGCCTTAATCAAGATAATAATACGGATGAATTGACCGAACCCGCTTGTTATACTGTGCTGGGGGACGTTGGTCCCGCTCCAACTTATAATTGTTATAAGACAGAGCAGGAAATAAGAGGAATACCAGGATTCCCATACCGCCCAAACGAAGAAAGTGCATGAGATGCATCTCCTTCGGGTGTGTTCATTACAAAGAACTGTTTTTCAGTATCCTCTGCATCCTGGGTATATGATACCGGATCAGGATCCCAGATATGTAATCTGTTACATAGGGCTACAAAAGGGTAGAAAAACTGAGAACGGGTGATAAGTTTCATGAGACAGAAAACGGGGCAAGTGTTGCAGCCAAGTCTGTTGGTCACTGTCACCCTGTATTGCCAATACATTGATTCTGAACAAATGCTATTAGATACCGAACCTGATATACAAAATCATATCACTCTCTTTATTTGGTAAAGAAATGATAAAATTTTGTATTGTTGGATAATGTTTTGAACATTTCCTATATCAAAAAGTTGATCGGTTTAGGCGCGTTATCTAAAAGCATTAACGTTCTAAATCAAACTACAGTTCTTAGTATTCAGAACACACACAAGAGGAAGAGTTCAGAAATGAACGAATCATTCTTGAGGCATTGTAGACTAGGTCATATCAATGCGACCCGACTGGCTGAAGTTACATTTTAGATGCATATTTAAATCAGTTTGAATTTACATCTTGTGAAACTTGCCAGTCATGTCACAAAGATAAAATGACCATAGTTCTGTTTACTGAAAACAGAGAAGGAGTTAGTGAACTCTTGGGATGATACCTGTTGATGTATATAAGGTCTCCTGTCTACACATGCGAGGACTGGTTCTTTATACTTCATTATATTCTCTGATAATCTCTCAAGATTCAGTCGTATGTTCCTGTTGAAACATAAGTCCGAAGCTTTTGAGGTTTTCACAGAATATAAGTTGGAAGTAGAGAACCAAAATACGGGTATAAGTATTATGTCCTATGATGAGATCAGGGAGGAGAATACTTGTGCATGGCATTCCTGGACCATTCTAAAGGAGAATGAGATTCTCTCTCCGTATTACTCCTCTGAATACACCACAGCACAACGGTGCATCAGGGCGGAGCAATCACACAATATTAGATATCGTGTGCTCTATGATGAGTATTACTGAGTTACCTATTTCCTTTTGGGTGTTATGCGCTTGAGAAGCTGCATACTTATTGAATTAGGTTCGAATCAGATCACTGCCTACCATTCCATATGAGATATGGTATGGGAAGAGCCCATATCTTAAGTTAGTTAAGATTTGGGATTGTCCGGCCTATGTCAAAAGCAAAATCCGGACAAGATCAAGGCAAGGTCAGTTCTGTAGAACTGGAAAGGTTCCAGCTGTACAAAACTGCTAATGATTTGACAGAACCAAAGGTTCAATGATCCCCGACGAACCTTAGCCTCTCCTCCGATCTGGTAGGGTTCCTCACCTGCATGAGAGACACTTCAGTTTCTCGATGACAGTGGGAGCGAGGATTACATCATGAGATGATGACCTAACTAGTTTCGAGCAGGCCATCGAGAGTAGGGATTCTGTAAGAGTGGCTGGATGCTTAGCAATCTGAGATGGAATCCATGTACACCAGTAAAGTATGGACTTTGGCTGCGATATCTGAAGGGTTAAATCCCCATCAGGGGCAAGCATATCTTGAGAAGATTACTTGGTGTAGATGGAAAGGTTGAGACTTTCAAAGCTAGACTTGTTAAAGGTTTTCGTCATCGACCAGGCATGGATAATGATGAAATCTTTTCAGGGGACTATGCTTAAGTCCATCCAGATCCTACTTGCCATTGCTACATACCATGACTACGATATCTGGTGGTTGGGTGCCATGACTACTTTTCTAAATAATGATTTAGAAGAGAACGTCTATAAGAACACAGCCAGAAGGCTTCGTAAACAGTGGGAGCAGCGGAAACGTGTGCAAGTTGCTTTACATAATAAAGCAAGCATCGCGGAGTTGGAACGTCTGTTTTGATGTGATAGTCGAAGTGTTTGACTTCATCAAAATGTTAGATGAACCTTGTATATACAAAACGGTAATGGAGAGTAAGGTGGTCATACTCGTATTGTACGTGGACAACATACTCTTGATAGGAAAGGAGTTTCCTATGCTTCGATCGGTCAATCTCCGCTTATCACAAGGATTCTCTAATAGGATCAAAGTGATACCTCCTAAATCTTGAGTTTTCATCTATGAGATAGATGTAATTGGATGCTAGGATTCTCACTAGATATAGTGAGATGGTATCAATCGATCCTGGGGAGAATCACTGGAAGTGTTCCAGAGTGATAAAGACGACTGAATGTCAGTCACAGGCATTGTCTTTATCCTCGGTAAAGGGACGGTATGTTGGAAGAGTTCCAAGCTAGATACCGTGGCAAACTAGACGATAAAGGCTGGTAACATCGCTATTAAAGATACTACCAAAGAGGCAGTTTGGGTGTATATTGGTTCATAAGATGAACTAGGTTCCTGCCATTGTATGGCAATGGAAGTGTGGCTTCGGCCCTGGAACCCTGGTCCCATCAGTGACCCAGACAAATTCTGAGGCAGCATCACCTGATCATGGAGATAATTGATCTCCAGGGTGATCGAGGTTAGGAGAGTAGACTCAGAGGACAACACGGCGGATCCACTCACGAAGGCCTTTTCCCAAAGAGAGACTTTTAGGGGATGGTTGAGTATTAGATACTACAACTGCTGCTACAAATGGCCCTAGTGCAAGTGGGAGATTGTTAGTTATATGTATGCCCTAGAGGCCATTACTGTACATTGGATGTATATTGTAGTGGATGCTGGGACATATATAGGTAGGACTTTCTTGCTCGACATGATAGTACGCTATCTGGTTGCTCTTTATCTTAACATGTATACTTTCTGTCTCTCTGTTACATGTTGATAAAGCCCTTAGGATGTGTACTCGACTTCCAAGACTGTGATGGAGATCATACTAGTGGGGCCTGGATAGTCCATGAGTACATCCTTCAATGTTCCTAGTCGAGGGAATATCGAGACGGGGCATCGATATTCCAGAGTAGACTAGCGTATATCTTCTCGACCCATGCGATGGGCGATGGATGATCCCATATCCATTGGTGTTTGACATCAGAGATGGTATATGGGTGCTCAGTGGAGATTGGGTACACTGAACGGACTAGCCGAGAACTCCCAGATGGTATTATACCTCACGTCAGATGGCAGTTCTCTGGTGACACTGGTACAACTTAGTCTGTTGACCCGAGATCGTCATAGAGTGTTGTGTGTCTCCCACTGTGCTTTGATTTCCACCCTACCATGGCTCTACTGAGTCGTGCAAACAGGTGGTTTTTGGGTACAGTCCCGATTCACATGGAGGCAATGAGCGATAGGAGGGGATTCGTCTCTCCCGGTATTGGGGGTCGATGTTGCGCGACTGGCCATAACAGGAAATCCCTGGCCAGGGTTGCAGTGATACACTGGTAAGAGTTATCAGTAGTTTCACGATAGTTATGGACCCTACGTCGACATGACTTATCAAGCTATTGGGGTCTGACGTTTACCACCCCTAGGCGAGATATGCGACATATCAGACGAACAGACCGGACTGTATGGTAAGTGTTACTGGTTGGATTCACAGGAGTGTGAGCGGGCTTGCTCGTCGATCTTCTGATCGCTCAATACCCGGGTGGCCGTTACGTTTAGCAGACCGCTTGCGGCTTGTGGGTGCTTGATATGATCATCATCTGCTGCCGGCGTATTGACAAGTCTTTAGAGTCCTACACAGAAGTTTCCTGGCTCAAGCGAAACGAAATAGGAGCGCATATGAGATATGTGCAGGACCGAGAATAATGCGTGTATGTGATATCGTATTTCATTCTCGCGATGAATGTATCGATTGGTTATATGCGATATAACCTAGTTATCGAATCAAGGATTGATTCGATAAGCCGATACATAGGATACTGGTCGGTTATATGCGATATGACCGGATCGTTAAATCAAGTGTTGATTTAATGATTTAATGTATAATTATATATTTGATATATTACTTTGCATTAACTAGTATTGGTTCACTTTAAGTGGATTTTCTCACTTGATTTGTGCAAGTTGTATATGTGATATACTTTTGTGCACTTGATTGTATCATGTTTGATGATACATGCTTATTTGGTTAAGTGTAAAGAATTAAACCATGGTTAAGTTGTTGATTAGGGTTTTACTTATTCATTTATCTTATTTATTTATTCATTTTGAATAAATTGAAAGATAAATGAATGGTGGCTTCATTTGTTTTTAGTTGAAACTTCATGAAGCTTTGACTAAATGACCTTTTTGTTCTCATCCTTAACCCTAACCATTCAACCTAACCTTAGTCAATTCTCTACACTTAACTAAGGTTAAGATTATGATAAGTATTCATTTTATTATCTATTTTTAAATAACTTATCATATTATCTTCTTCTTCTTCTTCTTCATCTTCTTCTTCCATGAAGAAAAGCTTGCTACATCAATGGCAAGTGATGAAAACAAGTGAGAAATCCAATTCTAAAGTGAACCCACTTCCTATTTCTTCATCCTCTACCTCTTGCCAAGTAGTATAGGGTGTTTTCTTCACAAGTTTCATGACTTGGTGAAGTCGGAGTTTGATCTTGTGATGCCTCGACGTAGATCATCTTCGGCATCGAAGCCGACGATCAAGCCCGCCCATTTCTTCGATGAAGCCGATGCTAGAGTTCGGGATCCGACTTGGACAGCGGAGGGACATCGTCGCGGAGCTTAGTAAGTGGTGGACCGGATCTACAAAGGTTGTAGTCACTTTCCTTTAGAATTTAATTCGTTTACATGCTTGCATCGCCTATATATCTAGTTAACGATCCGTATTAGGGTTTGTAGGCACTTGTAAAATTTGAATCAGCCATGTTTGATGCCTTGCAAGACCTCATTAGTGTGCCTAGGAACCCTACAGTTTTCAATGACAGTAATACCCGACTTTTTAGTTACCACATGAATTGGGATAACCCACGTGCTATCAGAAATAGGGTATATTATACCACTATCAAGACATTTAATTATGTCTTTTCTCACTGCCTCTTTCATAATAGGATTCAAACGGCGTTGAGGATCTCTAACTGACTTGATATTGTCTATCAAGTGAATTCTATATTGTACTATGGTAGAACTAATTCCCTTGATATCCGACATAGTCCATCCAATATCCTCCTTATTATTCTTTAGAATACATAGTAAGGCCTCTTCATGCTTCTTAATAAGATCGGCAGAAATTATAACTGGGAGCATATTATTCAACCAAAATAGGAATATTTTAGGTTTGATGGGAGGGGCTTGAGCTCTAACTGTAGGGCCTCTTCTATCAATAGGTGAAAAAGTAGCATAGGTTCAAGAAAAAGTGGTTCAAGTGGGGAATTATCCATGTAGGCTATTGAGAGAGAATCATCAGAAGTAACAACTTCTTTGTTACTAAGTTCCTCCTCTATGCAATTTTCTATAAAGAAGTTATCTAAGTCAACTTCATCATCATTAGGAATATCATTAATTAAGTTGACTTCGAAGGGCTTATAGGGATCACTTGGTTGATTTCCTAGGTTAAAAATATTAAGATCAATTGTCATGTTCTCAAATGATAGTTTCATAGAACCATTGCGACAATTGATCAATGCATTCAAAACGGTTAGAAAGGGCTAACCTAGTATGACAGGAATTTGATTCCTAGGGTCAGTGATGGGTTGTGTTTCTATCAAGATAAAATCTACGGGAAATATAAATTCCCTAATTTTAATCAACACGTTATTGATCTCACCCATAGGAGTCTTGATGGACCGGTCAGTTAATTGCAAAGTGATTTTGGTGAGCTTAAGCTCACTTAACCCTAACTGCTCATATACAGACTATGGTAAAAAATTAACACTAGCGCCCAAGTCCAATAAAGCACTATTTATGACCTTTTCACCTATAATGCAAGATATAGTAGGACTACCGGGGTCCTTATACTTAAGGGGCATAATATTTCTTAGGACGTCACAAATATTGCCTGCTAAAAAGACTTTCTTAGGCACTTTCGTTTGTCTCTTCTTCGTGCATAAATCTTTGAGATATTTTCCATACGGAGGAACTTGGTCAATCATGTCCAAAAGAGGGACGTTGACCTTCACTTGTTTAAACATTTCCACCATCTTTTCTACCTTAGCACGTTGCTTCTTGGCCTTTAAATATTTTGGATATGGTGCTCTAAGATCAAGAGGGGTATCTATATAAGATGGGTGGGATGGAGATGTGGGTGCATTAATAGATGCCGACTGTGTAAGCCGGGTAGGAGACTGCTGCTCCTCATTAACCGAGATCTCTTCCGAATTTTTGGGCATCCTAACCTGATTATCAACTTGTTTATCCAATCGCAAAGTAATTATGGCATTTTCATGCGCTGGATTTGTACGTGTATCTTTAGGGTTCGTAACAGATTGACTGGGTAGGGTTCCTTGCTCACGTCCTCCTATTGCTGCAGCTGACTGACCGATTTGCCTTTCTATATCAGAGATAGATTGTTTAATTGGTGTTATCTAATTTTGAAAATAGGTGGTCATGTCCTTCTCAACGTTAAAATAATTATTCTCATTCCCATCCCTTTGATAAGCATTAGGTTGGATAGGATTGGATGGAGGACCTTGTCTTTGATTTTGGAATTGTTGGCTAGTGTAGTCATGATTCCATTGCAAATTAGGATGGTTCCTACATCCTTGGTTGTAGGTTTGAGAATAAGGATTATTATTATTGATATTGTTCCCTTATAAAAATGCAGAAAGAAAAGGGGAAGGGAAAATTCCCCACTAATGGAACCATTGTTGGAGATAGTGCCCTCAGAGTCAATTATTAGGTCGCAGGTACGTGATTGCAATGATTGATGGAGGACCTATCCCGGTAGGACAGTCTTACTCGAGATGATAGTTTGCTATCTGGTTTATCTTTATCATCGTGTACTGCTTTAGGTGACCTGACAAGTCGCTATTACACGTTGGTAGAGCTCCTAGGATTCTTGCTTGACCACCAGCAGTATGAGGGCGATCATATAAGTGGGAGCCGGGGTCTATAAGCATATCCTTAAAAGGTCCATAGTCGTGAGAGTTTTGAGACAGGGCATCGATACTCCAGAGTAGACTAGTGTATACAGTCGAGTCCCCGACGAGGGGCGGTGGCCGGTCTCACAAGCCACTGGTGTCAGTTGGATCACCTAAGATATATACAGGTGCTCATTGGGTTATAAGTACACCGGACAGGACTCGCCGGGAATATGCCAGTTGGTCATATACCAGACGTCAGATGGCAGTTCCCTGGTGACATGTGTACAGGTTAGTTCATCGACCTGGGGATCGTCATTTGTCTTGTGTGAGTTCCCACTGTACTTTGATTACTACCCTACCACGGCTCAAAGGAGTCGTGCAAACAGGTTTTAGTTGGGTACGGTCCCGAGCCACATGGAGACAGTGAGCGTATCTTCAGGGGTTCGTCTCTCCCGGTATTGGGGGTGAGGTCGCGCTGTGTCTAGGAGAGCCATTACACGAAGCCCTCGGCCAAGGCAAGGAGATTTACTGGTAGGTATTCCAGTAGTATCTCAGGGTGTTCTGGGCTACACTCCGACACGATTTGTACCGCTTTTGGGGGTCTGACTTTTACCAACCCCCTAGGCCCGCCATGCGATACTCATAGACGAACGGACCGGACTGTACGGATATTGTCACTGACAGGCTCAGTAGGGTTGTCGGGCTGAGTTCGCTCACAGACGTCCCTTTTAGTCAATACCTGGTAGCCCGTTACGTATTGGCTTATACCTCTGACGTGCTGGTGGTTAAATCCACAACCAAGGTGTTGACGAGTCTTTAGAGTCCCCCACATTCAGTTACTCAGCTTTCGGGCAAAAAGTTGTAGAGGCCGTATGGAGATATGGCAAAGTCCGATCAGATACGTGCGGTATTGCACGGATCAGGATCGGACAGTTTGTACTAAAGGCCGTATGGATATATGGCAGGGTTCGATCAGATACGTGCGGTATTGCATGGATCAGGATCGAACAGATATTACTAGCCGGCTTTGGTTTAAGCCGGATCCTAGTATAGAACAGTGTAGATTTTGTCTCATTGCATTTGTATTTCGGTCGGAATACAAATGCGGGTGTGTATGCACAGTATCGGGGTTTTCCTGTAATTTATTATGGGACCAGTTTTCTGGAGTTGCCAGTTTGCTTTCTGTTTCGGCCATTCTCATTTGTATCTTTCAATGGCCGAAGATTGGTGGAGGAGGGCTTATTTGCATTGTTGCAAATAAGCTTTTGTGGAGGGGGTATTTGCATATTCTTGTATCATGATGGTGCACCATCCATTGACCTTGCTTGACTTCTATCTTCATGATGGCATGACTTATGGAAGTGATCATTAGCTTGTTGGAGTGTTGGTTTTGGTGCAATCATGGTTGTTGGTGAGTGGTTGAGAGTGGGTGTGATTGTGATCTTGTTCCTTCATGATTTCTTTTTCCCTCTCTCTTGCATTATTCTATCACTCTCTCCTCTCATTCCTATTCCCACAAGAGAGCATGGCCGGCCACTAGTGAGGGAGTGGGGGCTTTTCTTTTGGTTGGGAGAAAAATGATAATCTCATTCTTAGTATACTACATTTTTCCTCACCTCTCTCCAAGTTCTTTTTCCTCCACCACAAAGGCATCTCCATGAACCCCAAATGAGACTTGAACACTATATTCTACAGCAAATCTTGGGCACGTCGACTAGCCAGCTTCGTGCCCGAGTTGCCTCGGCATTGAGGTGGGAGCCCGTTAAAGAAGTAGGCGATGTGGTGCACTTCCGGCGACGAGGTGGAGACCGGAGCTTCCGCAGGAGATCGGGACGATGATGAGAAGACCGGAGGACTTGGATCAGTCGGTATATTTCTCTTCCCTTTCTTGTAGTTAGCTAGGACTAATTAATGGTTCGATCCGGGTATTAGTGCGCGGCGGTTTGCTAGTTCAAGTAAAAATTAAAGTTTATCACCGCTTCCGCATTTGGCCATCGGATTGACGGCCGGGGCGCCGCCGTGCACTTACAGTGGTATCAGAGCCCCGCCATTAACTTAGTCTAGCTTGCCTTAATGTGTTTTTCAGTTCCGATCGATCAAATGTTCCAAAACCCGTATTTTCTTCACAACAGTTTTCTGTTGAAATTTTTTGGTCTCGAAAAATTTTTCAGGTTGTAAAATAGTGATATGCTGGAAGTCATAAGGCTACTGTAGAAATTCGACAGGGTGAGTCCACAGTGGAAGTGCGGAACCGCGGCCAAACCCCCCTTTGGGCCGCGGTTCCGCCGCACACTGTTGGGTTCCCTGCACCAAATTTCTACAGTATCTTTCTGGGGTTAAAATTGGGGTTTTGGAATATTAATATTGGGCCCAGAATTTCCTGATCTGCTACAGTAATGCTTGGGGGCCCACTTGTTAAAATTTGATTGATCGGATATTTTAAACACATTATTTCACAGTATTTACATTATATCTGCGACCGTGAATGTCACTTGATCGGTAAATCCTGTCTAACTGCTATAGCCCGGTTAGACGGATTTGCGAACGTGACTTTCACGTTGATGTTCTGTTTTTGCTGTGATGTTGCGGATCGGTCGTGGGGGATAGCCTGGATGCAATGCTAGTACAGTTTTTGTTGTAGTTGTATTATGTACATTTGATATTGCGGGACGAGCGTCCGACATGTGGACTGCCGTCACTGCCTGTTTGTATTATTATTTTAGGGCACGACCAGGTTGCGGTCGATGTACCCGTTGTATGTATATTTTACTTTCTGTACTAGAATTACCCCGCGGAGGGGTGCACGGATAGCCGGGTTCTAGAGGGAAACAAGCCCGCATCTCATGGCATTGGGACGGAGGGGGCTTCACTCTAGAATTGGCGGGCTATTCGCCGCACTCGTAGGGGTACAGGTTGACCCAGGAGGGGTGCCCAAGTTACCGGATTCCGTGAAGTGCTGGGTGGTCCATTTACGTTGCTTAAGGGGGCTGCCTCGCTTCAGGTTTTGGCGGGTAACTTGCCGTGCCCGTAGGGGTCTAGGATTTCATTGCACAGGCTATCCACACGACCAGGGGAACGTCGGGTTTCAGTAGTGGCTCTGTGAAACCCGGGGATCCCAGATATCTGTATTGTTTCTGTGATGCTGTTCATTTTCTGTGATGTTGCATTTTATCACGCCTTGAGCGAATATAATATATTGGTATATATATTAGTAGATGTTGTATATGTTTTACATCCGCACTAGTCCAGTCCCCGCTCTGTCATTAGTTAGCTAACCTAACGGGTAATGACGGGACCCAGTGGCGAATGCGGATGGCATATACGTACATCAGTATATTTTCGTTCTTTTTGGTGTGATCAACTGATGGGACTGCAATGATTCGGATCAATGCAAGTTAAAACAAACCTAATCTGATGTTGTTGGAACACTTTTCAAAAAGCTGTTATTGCAAGGACGTTCACTTTTGTTTTGCATCGTGATATTCAGTTGGAATATCCTGCTCCTCAGTCGACGAGGCAAGGGCCGAGATCCCTTCACCGGGAGTGACCCCTTGGACAAAAAGTTTGCGTCAGGGCATTAACTTCACTATAGCCCATTACTTTTGCTTTGCATCGCGGTATTCAGTTGGAATATCCTGCACCCCATTCTAAGGGGAAAGAGCCGAGATCCCTTCACCGGGAGTGACCTCTTTAGCAACGGTTTTCGTCACTATATTTTTAAAAGCTATCTGTTCCTTCAACGATATCAAGTTCATTACGTTAAAGGTTTTCGCCAGAAACCATTCGTAGCCCTCCGTCGTTTCAGACGGGTAGCACGTAGTATTCATGCTGTGTTTGTTGACCTTCGTCAAGGCATAGTGTATGGTAGCTGCTTGTTACCTTTCTGCTGCATAGATAGATGCGTTGGTTTGGGACAGTCGTATAGCCTTGTTGGCCTTCGTCAAGGGCTTGTACAGGTGGGTTCAAATTAACCTGGATAATGACGGGTAGAACTTGACATGTGACTTATGATTTGTTGACCTTCGCCAAGGTCATAAGAGCATGGAGCAGAAATCACATCGGGAGTTTCAAAAGAACTGAAACTTGCCAGATATGCGCATACCTTCTGGAGTGTGACATCGTGAGCGGATTCCGTCACGTTATCATGCGATGATAGTTGGATTCCGATTCCCACTGATGAGTTGGTTTACTCCTCGGGTGATCCCGACTAATTCTTCTTTCAGGTTTGGAGGAGAATTTGACGGTACAGTGGGAGGTTTCCAGATTAGATAAATTGGTAACCATTCTGATATAGGATAGAGTGCACGCTGAGTGTTTCTTTTCTCTCTCTCTTTGGCAGCGACCATTGACCCGACCCTAAGACTATGACTCAGTGACCAAGTTGACCGAACCTTCTTAATCACTGGCTTTTGGATTGTCAGAGTTGCAAACCTCATTGCCACTCCTACTTTTACCCTTTTCTCCAGGACACCCCATATTACTACGAACGTCCACTTCCATTGGACAAAACCATCGTATGGTTAGATACGAACTCGAAAGAATTTATTCGAGGATGGTTTCCGGTTCTGGAGGAAACGAATAGGATTATTCAGTTGTCTTTTCCTTTTTCAGTTGTGAGTACTCCTTGGTTTAGGAGATAGTACACCTATTACGCAAATTGGATAGTCTTCTTCCAAACCTTAGGCTGGTGCCGAACGGTGGGGAATGAAGAAAACCAATTAGCATAACGATGGTGTGCAGAAGGTATTAAGTTAAGACAAAGCAAGGGATTAGTAAAAGGGCAAAGTAAATTGCAACAGATATTCATGACCAAATCAAGTATTCCTTCGCCAATCCTAAATCACCTTTGTATTTCTCCAGGACACTCCGTATCACTACGAAGATCCACAGTTTATTGGATACTCCATCGTATGGTTATATACGAACTCGAAAGGAACTTGTTCCAGTTCGGGGATGGATTCTGGTTCAGGAGAAATAGGAATAAGATTTATTCAGGTGTCTTTTATCTTCACCTCCTCTCGCATTGCGAGTGTTCCTAGGATTGGGACAGTACACCCATTATGCTTATTGGATAGTCTTCTTCCAAACCATAGGCTGGTGCCGAACGGTAGGGAAGGAAGAAAACCATTTGGCCTAAGGGATGTGCAGAAGGTAAAGACTAAAGACATATGAAGGGATTTGGAGAGGTGGCAAAGAATTATACGGTTACAGTCGTGAATCTGGAAGAGGCATTACTAGGAATACCGGGATACCCCATCGAAACATTTCAATGTTTCAGTCTCACTGTGTACTGTTAAAGGAAAACCGATTTCCCGATTAGATCCTCACTCCAGGGTATGTATTTACCAGGTATGATTCTCACATCTGTATGGTTTTACAGATGATGAGTGGGAGTAAGTTATTGGGAATTGGGTGATCATCCTCATTATATCGGGATTCGTTGTAATCGGTGATATTTGAGGAAGTCACCTGGGCTGTTTGCCGGTCGGCAAATATTTGGTTTTGAATATCCGCTGTTATGCACCAATTTCAAATTGATATATCTGTACGTCTATTTTCATAGAGTGAGATATACCTTTATGAAATTATGTCTGCGACATTTACCTATATCAGTGGATGGTTAGGTAAGGAGCATTAAGCAGCGGTGTAATTCTTCTTAACCATAAGTACAATTTTCAACCTACAACACACAGTGAATGAGTTATCAGACTCAAGGGACTTATACAGAGTATTGTATGTTGTCCAGGGTCCATCAGGACAGAGGGGTTGGTCCTCGTACTATATTCGGTTTACTTATGACTTCTCTAGTTTTTAGACAAGTGTTTCTTTGAAACACAGGGTCCGAATTTTGAGAAGTTATAGGTATTTGAATAGAGTAGAAAACCAGGTGTAGCAAGTATCGGGATTCTTCAAAGTGATCGAAGATGTAGATACTTGTGTATGGTATTCAGTTGATAGTAATGATAAAGAGAAATTGCTTCTCTTTCAGGTTACTCATAATTGGAAGCATTCCTAAGTTGAGTAACGCTGATCGGCCTCCTTCCATTTAGTTGACATGCACTAGATATAGCTGCATGATTTGAATCTGGTTCAATTAAATCAGTGCCTCTGGTTATATATTGGATATAGAACAGTTCATATCTTAACGATGTTAAGGTACGGGGAGTTGTCCGGTTTATGCTTAAAACCAGACACTGGACAACTCAAGGCACGTTTCTGTAATGGCTGTTTGTGGGTTGACCCAGGCTATGACGAGGGTTGACTTTCTACCATCTGGATGAACAATAGCAATATTGTTCTAGACTCGCCACAATTTTATTAAAAATGGATTTTTTCATAAAACAGTAGTGGGAGTATGGTAGAACTGGAAGTGATTCCAGAACCACAAACGATTACTGAAGATTTGACAAGGAACCTAAAGATTCAATCTGGATTGACATTCCATTGGCCACTCCGCAGATAAGGTGGGTAACTTCAGGCACCCGAGAGGTACTACGGTAGCCTCAAGGACGGTGACAGGGAAGTTCTTGTTTACCCACAATTGCCATTGCTGTTGTTCCAGGTTACGAGACCCGGCGGGAGGATGAGTATAGCGTCGTTCTAAACTAGTTTTAGAAGTGTACGTGTATATGACTCTGCCAGAGGGTTGTCGTAGTCAGTGGGAGCAGCGGAAGCATTGGTGGACAGGTAGCTTATGTCTATTTATAGACTAAAGCAGATGTAGCGGAGATAGATCATCTATTTCTGACGTGACAGTCATGGGTTTGACTTCATCAGAATAGGGGATGGATCTGTTGAGAAGGTAGTAGGGTGTGATATCCTGGTATTTGGATGACATACACAGAGTAGGAAAAGAAACTCCTATACTACAGTCGGTTATACTTTGGTCGTCACACAGTGGTTTCTCCACAAAGGAAATGGATTTTATATAAGACATACTGGTTACTAGATCTATGGTTTTAGATCTAGATTTGGGTGGTTTCCCAATCAGGGTACTTAGACAGCATTCTAAGAGTATTTAGAATGGACGACTCCATGCACGGTAGTGTACCTGCAGAAGATGGAGTCACCCTCTCTAAAGGTGTCTTTCAGACTAAAGGGGAGAGGGATGTGCATGATTGGCAAACCACTTGCTCAGGCAATTGAGTCAATTGTGATATGTCAAGTACCACACCAGATGTTGTTCTTGCACTAGATGCAATAAGTTGATATTGATCGAATCCTGGAGAAACAGTCGGAAGCAGTTTTAGAACATAAGTGGATGTTCTAGGGATATGATAACGACAGCCTCATTCGGGAGACAGTTATCATTCCAGGCTTCCAAGGTGACCTGGACGACAAGGAGGTTGTCAGAGTTATAGTTTTCCTTCTGACGAAGGGCAGTATTTTGGACAGGTGGTCCAAGGCAATACTGAGGGTGGCATGGCGCAGGATACTGATTAAGTTCAGTTGACGATACAGTCTAAGAAGTTTGGATTTGGAGTTCATTTATGAGCTAGGTCCCATCAGACATCCAGACACGTTCTAAGACAGGTATTGCTCATTTCGGGAGATGGGTTTCTCCGCAAACTTGAGATATAGAGAGACATAGAAAGAAACAACAAAGCGGATCCACTCACTAAGGCTATTCCTCGAACGCAATAGTTTCGCAAACGAGCTTTGTGAGACTGACTAGTAGAGGAGTTGGGTGTTCGGTATCACACGGGCTATGAGTATGCGACATCACAATAATTAGCCTTGAGTGCAAGTGGGAGATTGTTGGAGATAGTGCCCTCAGAGTCAATTATTAGGTCACAGGTACGTGATTGCAATGATTGATGGAGGACCTATCCCGGTAGGACAGTCTTACTCGAGATGATAGTTTGCTATTTGGTTTACCTTTATCATCGTGTACTGCTTTAGGTGACCTGACAAGTCGCTATTACACGTTGGTAGAGCCCCTAGGATTCTTGCTTGACCACCAGCAGTATGAGGGCGATCATATAAGTGGGAGCTGGGGTCTATAAGCATATCCTTAAAAGGTCCCTAGTCGTGAGAGTTTCGAGACAGGGCATCGATACTCCAGAGTAGACTAGTGTATACAGTCGAGACCCCGACGAGGGGCGGTGGCCGGTCTCACAAGCCACTGGTGTCAGTTGGATCACCTAAGATGTATACAGGTGATCATTGGGTTATGAGTACACCGGACAGGACTCGCCGGGAACATGCTAGTTGGTCATATACCAGACGTCAGATGGCAGTTCCCTGGTGACATGTGTACAGGTTAGTTCATCGACCTGGGGATCGTCATTTGTCTTGTGTGAGTTCCCACTGTACTTTGATTACTACCCTACCACGGCTCAAAGGAGTCGTGCAAACAGGTTTTAGTTGGGTACAGTCCCGAGCCACATGGAGACAGTGAGCGTATCTTCAGGGGTTCGTCTCTCCCGGTATTGGGGGTGAGGTCGCGCTGTGTCTAGGAGAGCCATTACACGAAGCCCTCGGCCGAGGCAAGGAGATTTACTGGTAGGTATTCCAGTAGTATCTCAGGGTGTTCTGGGCTACACTCCGACACGACTTGTACCGCTTTTGGGGGTCTGACTTTTACCAACCCCTTAGGCCCGCCATGAGATACTCATAGACGAACGGACCGGACTGTACGGATATTGTCACTGACAGGCTCAGTAGGGTTGTCGGGCTGAGTTCGCTCACAGACGTCCCTTTTAGTCAATACCTGGTAGCCCGTTACGTATTGGCTTATACCTCTGACGTGCTGGTGGTTAAATCCACAACCAAGGTGTTGACGAGTCTTTAGAGTCCCCTACATTCAGTTACTCAGCTTTCGGGCAAAAAGTTGTAGAGGCCGTATGGAGATATGACAAAGTCCGATCAGATACGTGCGACATTGCACGGATCAGGATCGGACAGTTTGTACTATAGGCCGTATGGATATATGGCAGGGTTCGATCAGATACGTGCGGTATTGCACGGATCAGGATCGAACGGATATTACTAGCCGGCTTTGGTTTAAGCCGGATCCTAGTATAGAACAGTGTAGATTTTGTCTCATTGCATTTGTATTTCGGTCGGAATACAAATGCGGGTGTGTATGCACAGTATCGGGGTTTTCCTGTAATTTATTATGGGACCAGTTTTCTGGAGTTGCCAGTTTGCTTTCCGTTTCGGCCATTCTCATTTGTATCTTTCAATGGCCGAAGATTGGTGGAGGAGGGCTTATTTGCATTGTTGCAAATAAGCTTTTGTGGAGGGGGTATTTGCATATTCTTGTATCATGATGGTGCACCATCCATTGACCTTGCTTGACTTCTATCTTCATGATGGCATGACTTATGGAAGTGATCATTAGCTTGTTGGAGTGTTGGTTTTGGTGCAATCATGGTTGTTGGTGAGTGGTTGAGAGTGAGTGTGATTGTGATCTTGTTCCTTCATGATTTCTTTTTCCTTCTCTCTTGCATTATTCTATCACTCTCTCCTCTCCTTCCTATTCCCACAAGAGAGCATGGCCGGCCACTAGTGAGGGAGTGGGGGCTTTTCTTTTGGTTGGGAGAAAAATGATAATCTCATTCTTAGTATACTACATTTTTCCTCACCTCTCTCCAAGTTCTTTTTCCTCCACCACAAAGGCATCTCCATGAACCCCAAATGAGACTTGAACACTATATTCTACAGCAAATCTTGGGCACGTCGACTAGCCAGCTTCGTGCCCGAGTTGCCTCAGCATTGAGATGGGAGCCCGTTATAGAAGTAGGCGATGTGGTGCACTTCCGGCGACGAGGTGGAGACCGGAGCTTCCGCAGGAGATCGGGACGACGATGAGAAGACCGGAGGACTTGGATCAGTCGGTATATTTCTCTTCCCTTTCTTATAGTTAGCTAGGACTAATTAATGGTTCGATCCGGGTATTAGTGCGCGGCGGTTTGCCAGTTCAAGTAAAAATTAAAGTTTATCACCGCTTCCGCATTTGGCCGTCGGATTGACGGCCGGGGCGCCGCCGTGCACTTACAAGCATCACGTGTAAGCACGTGATGATCGATCCCTTATAAAAAGACTCAGAGAGGGAAAGGAAAAACTTCTCGCTAGTGGAGTATCACGTGCAAGCACGTGATGCATCTGTATACAGAGTAAGCGGCTCCACTTAGTAAGCAGCGATTAAAGCCTCGCGTGCAAACATGTGATCGTCTTTCATACAAAACGTGTAGGACCGGGTTATAAAGTAAATAAAGAGCAAAAAAGCTCACGTGTTACCACGTGGTGCCTTCCCTCTATTTAGACTGCTGCATACTAATGAACCAAGTTAATTCTGTGAAGGGTTACGTACTGCACGTGAGAGATCTCAAATGCCTTCTGAGCCGATAAAATTAAATTCAAAATACAAGGATCCAAATCCTATTTGGAAAATATTTTCTCAATCTTTCTAAATAAGAGAGATTGTGCTCTGTAAATCCGAGCACCGTTGGATCAAATATCCGATGGTGATTGAAAATCAACAAGATACAGAATAAGTTCTGTATAGGAAAATATTCTCCCAATTTTGTTAAAAACAAGAAAAATGTCTTCCGTAAAACAGAAGTCTTGGATCAAAGATCCAACGGTGGATAAATTCCACAAATCAATTAAGAAATCTCTCAATGAGAGATTTCCTCAACTGATCAACAAATCAGGCTCCCCTATATAAAGGACCCAAGACTTCAAGTCTTGAACAGAGGAACCCTCCCATAAACTTCAAGTTCAAAAATACAAAAAACAGAGAGGAAACCCCTTGGTAAGCAAAACCAAAAGAGAATTTAATTCTCAAACCAAGAGTTTAACTCTTCTCAAAGAACTTAATTCTTCCTCTGGTTGGGATCTGCAAAAGCAGATCTCCCCACAAGTTGAGAATTTAATTCTCATCGGGGAGATTCTGTTATGTAGATCCAAACCTAGGGGAAAGAAATAAGTTCAAAGAATTTAACTCTTACCAAAAATATATAGGAATTTAATTCCTCTAATGAAACTAGGGTTTAACCCTATAAAAAAATTTAAGTCTTATAAAAATAAGGAACCTGAAATTCACAAAACTCGGATCCAGAGCTCCATGCATATTAGTGTTCAATGCTACACAATAAAAGCTCACGTGTTCCCACGTGAGCACCTTTGAGGAACAAAAGGGAATAAACCCTATTTTGGGGTGCCTCACGTAATCCCACGTGACCCCTGAAAAGTGCTCAGCACTTATAAAAGAGAAAAGGGGAATAAACCTTAGACAGTTCCCATTCTGGGGCGCCTCATGTGATCCCACATGACCCAACAGTGCTTAGCACTAGAATAAGAGAATAAAAGAGGCAGCGCCCAACTTTAAGTGCCACATGTGCCATACGTGAGCGCCCCAATTTCTAGTGTTTAACACTACTTCAAGCACCTCACGTAGGAGCACGTGAGCGCCGAGCATATACTAGTGTTTAACACTATGAAAGGCCAATATTAGCCAAACTCAGACCAAATCTCCTGAGGACAATCAATTGAGCCCCTCATGCTCAGGGTCCCCAAAACCGATCTCAGTCCCAAAGATAGCTAATGAGCTCCCAACAGATGGCATCTAAAATAATGTTCATCTTATCCCTCCTCAGTTGGGACATTGGTTCGAGGGTACATCTGTCCATACCTCTGATACATGTCGTTGTAATTCTTCAACGTTTTCGGAGAGATGGAGGATCCCAATAACCAATAACTTTTGGTGCATCCCCAAACTGTTAAACCAAAACCCTATGGACTATGATGTCCTTAAACATGGACTATGATGTTCCTAAATCTAATGGACCGCAACGTCCCTAAACTAAACTCTATAGACTATGATATCTTTAAACTCCACGGACTATGATGTCCTTAAACCATGGACCGCAACGTCCCTAGACTAAAGCAATAGAGCACAAATGCTCTTTTGTTGGATCTAAATTATCCTAAATCTTGTTAAGTAGATCTTAGTCTAAAATTAGACTAACGTATTCTCAACAAACGTTTGAGTTGATCTTAATCTCAAATGAGGTTAACGATCCTTAAACTAACCCAAACCCAAACCTAAGACAATACGGATTTGGACTAATCCATGCCCTATGAGTGACAACATAAATTAGTCTCGGTATACAATCCACGGGCAACCAAAAATAAAACAAACACGACACGACACGAAATGAACATCTGGAGCAGGAGAAAGTGGTTATCGCTATGCGGTAACGTAATTAACTACAGGGGCTTTCACCTGCAGGGAAGAGCGTCCCCACAATCGAAAACCCTTCACAACGAGGGGGAATCTGACGAAGTCTGCTACAATGGCCGCATCCGTCTAAACCTCCGATACATGGTGCCATAAATCAACTTGGCATCTTCGGAGAGGTGGAAAGATAAAACCAAATAGCATCTGCCCGCCAAAATTCAGGCCAGGTGTCCCAACGTCCCGGTCGCGTCTTTCGGCGGCGAACAGATTCTGGCACGCCCGGTGGGACCTTTTTCTCTTTCCACTCCACACTTCGTGTGTCGTTTTTTTCCGCGATCAAATAATCGCGGTATATATGTTTGTGGTTGCCCTTGGGTGATGTGATACTGAAGCCGGTGTTTCATCTCTATGAAAAATGGCGTTTGATTCTTCCCTAGCAACTCAGGCTCTGTCATATCTAGTGGAGTCAAGTATGGGTCACTTATAGCCTCAAATCTCTGCAATCCGGCCCTTCAAGAAATCAACGGGCTTCGATTTAGGTTGATACTCCCGTCTCCCACCCTTTGTGCCTCAACGCCGAGGGAGGAAGCCTAGAAGAAGTCTGTCTTCCATAGGCTGGCTCTCTAAGATGCAGCTTTGCCGACGGAATCAGTCCTAAAACAACCGGCACCTTCCAAGGACCAAGGTCGATGTAGGGGGCAGAATATTCAAAATCTCAAAGGAAACAGGGGGCAGGCTCAGCAAAATCCTAAGGCTAATCAAATCCGGCCGTAAGAAATGGTCAACGTCGATATCGACATAATACAGAATGAGCTGGGGGCAGTTCTCCGTATGGTCCTGTTTCAACCCCAGTGGTGAATGTTGTTGTTCCAACCAGGAAAGGATTCAAACTATTGCGAAGGGTCAGACAAAATTCTCCCACCGCAATATTGAAGGAATCTCCGCAGCCCATGGAGATCCCACGAGAGCAGAAACCAGTTCGCTCCCTCAAACAACTTTCCTCATCTATATATAAAGTGTGGAAGCAGGTGAAGTGAACTCATCCCGAGACGGATCCTGATACAGCGGTTCCTCCCAAAACTAAAACGGCTTTTCACAAAAAAGAGAGGCCCAATAAAGCTCAAGTTCCTGAAGTACACTCTAAAGGCAAAACTCTAAACACCCCAAGCCTGGGGGCATGGTAGTTCACATATTATATGTGGTGGATTCCAAAGATGAAGTTCGAGCTTCTACTAGTCATCGACCTCAAACTTGGTCCTTAACAAAAGTTCAACTGCAACGTGAGAAGCTGTAGGAGATGCTCGCTCAGGCGGCAACAAACGTTAATCCATCGCCTAAGGAAAATCCCGAGGACGCACCCGAAGAAAGAATAGAGAAAGAGTCGGATATTGATTTCCTAAAGCGCGCTCTGAAAAAGGGAGATACAGAAGCGGCAGAAATGTCCACTAAAATGAACCAGATGGCCCTTCTGATTCAGAATATGGCTGGAACGATGGTTTAATCGGAACCACTGACAAATGAACCGCCGGTAGTCGGTCTTAAAGATAAGGATGACATTTCAAATCCTCTGCAAATCTCATCAATGGCTCAAGAGGAAATGATTCCTAAAAGAAAATCTGACCATATATATCGCTCAACGAATTAAAACTTACTATGCCAGTGAAGCATCAAATAAGCCAATCAAGACCGGTTGACCGCATCCGGTGTGCTCCGATCAAATACAGTACATGCCAGAATACATACTTCCGACTCCACATATACAAAGGAACCGAGAATCCTCACCAGCACATCACGCGATTTAAATCCATGTGCGGTAACACTGGAGAGAATGATATACTACTCCTCCGACAGTTCGTCGGCGGTCTGGCGGGCATCGCCTTCGTATGGTATGCAAAACTCCCAAATGATTTCAGGAAGAGCTTTAACGAAATGGATACGCTCTTCTGTCAGGGATTCACTAATAATAACGAGCATACTACCGTGATGGCGCTGGTCAACGTAAGGGTTAACCCGAATGATACTTGGGTTCAATATGTTACCCGATGGCGAAATCTCTAGTCAAATACAAGCAATGCATCGATGAAGTTGCAGCCATGGGAATGCTCATAGCCACCCTTGATCCAAATTCAAAGGCGTTCTCGTATATGGCCCTCTTCAAGCCGATGACCTTCAAAAAACTCATAGATAAAATGGCTCGATTGGGTCAAATGGGTCAAGACTCTTTCTCATCCGATGATGACGAGTGGAAAGAGGAGACAGGATGGCGTTTGTTGCCTACGCTCAACAAAAATAAGTGTCTCTGAAGCAACCTGTCGCCAAAATAGCGACGGCATGGGTACTCGTTCCCTCCTGAGATATACACATGAGGCATATTTCTCACCGGCGAAAGAATCTCTATGTAGAATGGTCCTTTCTTCTTAAAAGACAAGAAGGATATTAAGGGTCCTACAAACAGGTCCTACAATCTAGTGGAATACCCTACTAAAAAAAAAGACGATACGTCCACAAGCAAAATGGGCACGGATGAAAACCCGAAAGGGCGCCATGAGTAAAAACAGCGGGACTGCCGGCGAGCTTGTGAAAACCCGGATGGGCACAATCTCGTTAAAATAAATACACTTACAAGATCCTCATGACTCGTAAGGAGAATCCCCCTGTGAGACCCTCACGGCTCATAGGATTCAAAAGCCTTAAGTTACAGAGATCTAGACCTGTTCTTAAGCCGTCATATCTCTCAAATTGCCCTACAAGCGGTCCATGTTGATCCTTGTATACAATCTATGGACAAAAATAAATATTTCTTTGCCAAGTTCTACAAATGGCAAGAAATGTCCCCATATGGTGAATAACACTTGTAGGTCCTCTCGACTTATAAGGAGAAAATACTCTTATGAGATCCTTACGACTTATAAGAGAAAACACCACTTAGGAGTCCTCACGACTTCTAAGGAGAAAATACACCTACGAGGTCCACACGACTCGTAGGGAGAAAACCCTTTATGAGACCCTTATAGTTCGGAAAGTCGAAAGTCTTAGTCAACAGGATCCTAACCCTATTTACTAAGCCTTCTTTGTCCAAATCGACATGGGTAAATGATGATTTGCTCCTGGAAATATCCCAGTTGTAGCGATACTGATGCCTAAACAATTGTCAAACTCCAAGTTAATCTCTCCGGCAAATGATGTCCTTACAACTATCTAATGAAGAAGGGGACCCCGTTCGTCTAGACTTAGAAATGCTAAAGTGCACGTGATGAAATCAATCAATACCTGCAGAACCCACCGGTACTGACCGCTCCAGTCAAGAGAAAACCTCTCATCCTATACACAACAGCTCTTGAAGGTTCTTTAGGCGCGCTATGGGCATAAGAGAACGACTAAGGGAAGGAGATAGCCCTCTACTATTTGAGTCGGGATCTCCTGGGGGCAGAAAACAACTACTTCCCTATCGGAAAATACTGCCTGGCGTTAATCTTCGCTATAACGAAGCTTCGGCATTATGCTTTGGCGCATGAGGTCCATCTCATATCAAAAGTGGATCCTCTCAAATATTTGATATCGAGAGCCATACTAACGGGGCGGCTCGCTAAATGGGCCCTACTCTTAATGGAATTCTCGATAACATATCGACCTCTCAAGGCGGTGAAAGGCCAGGCCATCGCCGACTTCCTCGCTGAGTATCCGATACCTGCCGATTCACCCCTAAATTGTGAATTGCCGGACGAGCACGCGTTTGACACGATTGACAGGGAGAGAGGCGGGAGTGATACCCGATGGGCACTCTACTTCGATGAGGCATCTTCTATGAAGAAGAGAAAGCACAACGCCCCTATAATCAAATCGGGGGTAGGCCTTATCTTCGTGACTCCGCAAGGAGGGATAATGCGCTTTGCCTTTTCCTTAACAGAGCCGGTGACAAACAATGAAGCGGAATATGAGGCCTTGATAGCAGGTCTTGAGATCGCTGTCGACATGGGAATCGAAAACCCTCTTCATATACGGAGACTCCCAGCTGGTTGTTAGTCAAGTAAACGGCAACTATCAAACGTGCAAACCGGAGTTGGTAAAATACGGCGAAAGAGTACAACAATTGCTGACTCAAATCCCTTCCTACGTCCTGGAAAGCATACTGCGTACAGAAAATAGCAAAGCAGACGCATTAGCCAAACTCGCCAAAGAACTGGCTGACGAAAACCTCGATAACGTGAGGATCGTTGTACAAAGCCGTCGGGTTCTTGCACCAGCGGAAATATCTCCGGAGTCGTCTGAAGAAAAAGAAGCGACCAAGCAAGCAACCCTATAAATTGAGGACCAAGAAAAGGCTAAGGATTTGAGAGAAATCTTTATAGACTACTTCAAATCCCGTCAAATGCCGGAAGATGCATCCTCAAGACATCAACTCACGAAACGAGCTCTGTCTTTCGCCTTCGTTAATGATACTCTATATAAGAGATCGTTCGACTCTCTATGGCTGAGATGCCTGGGACCGGAAGATGCCAAGAAAGTCGTCCAAGAAACTCACGACGGACTCTGTGGTTCTCATCAAGCCGGGCCAAAGATGAAGCTGAAGATCAAAAAGATGGGCTACTATTGACCCACGATGATTCAGGACTGCCTTGAATACGCAAAGCAGTGCCACTCGTGCCAAATTCACGGAGACTTCATCCATCAGCATCCAAACCCGCTACACCCAATAGTGTCTAGCTGGTCGTTCGAAATGTGGGGAACCAATATAATCGGGCCCATCGAGCCAGTATCGTCCAGGGGACATCGGTTCATATTGGCAACAACCGATTACTTCTCTAAGTGGGCAGAAGCAGTACTGCTAAGAGAAGTGAAGACGGAGAACATCCTCCATTTCTTCAAGACACACGTAATCTATCCGTTCGGCACTCTACGACGGATTATCTCCGATAACGGACCGGCCTACAGAAGTCACAAAATCAGCCGCTTCGCACAGCAGCATAACATAGACTGGAGATACTCTTCAGTTTATAATCCCCGAGCTAACGGTCTAACTGAGGCTTTCAACAAAACCTTGACAAAAATCATAAAGAAGACGGTGTCCAAAAATAAAAAGGATTGGCACGAGAGACTGCATGAAGCTCTCTGGGCATATCGGACCACGTTCAAGACGGCCACGAACACAACGCCATTCGCGTTGGTATTTGGCGCAGAAGCGGTACTCCCCCTCGAGATAGAGCTACCATCTCTACGAGTGGCAGTTCAATACGAGCTAACAGATGAAGAGAATGCTCATCTTCGGCTTGAAGAGCTCGACGCCCTCGATGAAACTCGTCTCATAGCGCAGCAAAACCTAGAAGCTTATAAAGCAAGGATGGCGCGCACATACGAATGGTTGACTAAACCAAGAACATTCCACCAAGGCGAACTCGTGCTAGTTGTCAAAAGACCTATGATCCCCAATCATGCCAAACAGGGGAAATTCGAGCCAAACTATGAGGGCCCGTACATCATAGACAAGGTCTACCAAGATGGGGCTTACTTGCTCATGGATATGCATGGCAAAAGATCCTTCCGGCCAATAAACGGCCGGTTTCCTAAGAAATACTACGCCTGACGAGTCGCGACCTAGGTTAACGATAGATGATGACGTCTGTGTCCGCTCACTATCTTCCTAAACCCAAACTCTATAAGTAGTATCCAGCGAAAACTTGCCTCAAAATCGCTATGGAACGAAACGTCCCTAAACTAACAAAGGACCGAGATGTCCTGAAACTAGCTACAGACCGAAACGTCTTTAAACTACTACAAACCGCAGCATCCTAAGGCTGACACAAAAAAAACGGTATGTCCATAAGCAAGATGGGCACGGATGAAAACCCGAAAGGGCTCCGTGAGTAGAAACGGCAAGGCTACCGGCGATGTTTGTGAAAACCCGAAAGGGTGCAAACTCATAAAAAAAAATTTCATGCACACTTGCAAGGTCCTCTCGACCTTGTAAGGAGAAAATACCTGCGTGAGATCCTTATAACTCACAAGGGAGCAACACACTTAGGGATCCCCACGATTACTGAGGAGAAATTACACTTACGAGATCCTCATGACTCGTAAGGAGAACCCTCTTATGAGACCCTCACAGCTCATAATATTCAAAAGCCTTAAGCTACAGGGATCTGAACCTGTTCTTAAGCCATCACATTTCTCAGAGTGCCTTACAAACGGTTGAATATTGATCCTTGTATACAATCCACGGGAATATATAAACGTTTCCCCCACCCAGTTCCACCAATGGAGCGAAATTCCCTCATGTGGTGAATGACACTTGTAAGTCCTATCGACTTATAAGAAGAAAACACTCTTATAAGATCCTTACGACTTATGAAAGAACACACACTTAAGAATCCTCACGATTCTTAAGGAGAAAATACACCTACGAGATCCTCACGACTCGTAGAGAGAAACACCTTTATGAGACCCTTACGGCTCATGAAGTCAAAAGCCTTAGTCGACAGGATTCTAACCCTGTTTGCTAAGCCATCTTTGTTTAAATCGACAAAGACAAATGATGATTCTCTCCTGGCAATATCCCAGTTGTAGCAATGCTGATGCCTAAATCGGTATCAAATTCCAAGTCCTTTCACGGCAAATGATGATTCGCTCATGGCAATATTCCAGTCGCAGCGATGCTGATGCTAAAATTGGTATTAGATCTTGAGTTCCATACTCGCAAAAAAAATGCATATGAAATATCCGAAATGTTTGGGCAACTCACAATAAAAATTAGCGAGTAAAATATATGCATATAAAAATAGCCGAAATGTTTGGGCAACTCGCAATAAAAAGAAGCGAGTAAAGAAAAAGAAAAATAGCCGAAATGATTTGGCACCGCGAAAAATAGTTGAAATGATTGGGCAATTGTAACTTTCGCGATATAAAAAGCTGAAATGATAGAGCATTGCGGAAAGAAATAAAAAAAATGAAAGAATGAAACTTTTGCCCTGCAGGTAAGTCCATATTGACCCCTGTATACAATCCATGGGCATAAACGAAAAGGAAACCACATGTCCCAACAAACTCTGTCAAAGGGAAAGTCAGATCTCGACAGCAATATCTGCATCCCAGAAGACCAACAACGGCGTTCCTCCTCATGCCAGCAGGGTACGGACGCGACACCACCAATCAGAGCCACTACAAAGTCCCCAGTTCCAAGACTCTACGGTTCACAGACAACCTAAAGTCAGCCCCGACACAGCAGAAAGCGGAGTACGTCAGCCAATGACCTCCATCTCGGAAACACGTCAGCCAGTGACCTCCGTCTCGGAAATACGTCAGCAAATGACCTCCATCTCGGAAACACGCCAGCAAATGACCCCCGTCTCGGAAATACGTCAGCAATGACCTCTGTCTCGAAAACACATCAGCAAATGACCTCCGTCTCGGAAATACGTTATCCAATGACCGCGTTGCGGAAATACGTCAGCAAATGACCCCGTCTCGGAAATACGTTAGCAAACGACCCCGTATCGGAAATACATCAGCCAATGGCCCCCGTCTCGGAAACACGTCAGCCAGTGACCTCCATCTCGGAAACAAGTCAGCCAATGACCTCCGTCTCGGAAACACGTCAGCCAGTGACCTCCATCTCGGAAACAAGTCAGCCAATGACCTCCGTCTCGAAAATACGTCAGCAAATGACCTCCGTCTCGGAAACACGTCATCCAATGACTCCGTCTCGGAAACACGTCAGCAAATGACCTCCATCGTGGAAACATGTCATCCAATGACCCCATCTCAGAAACACGTCAGCCAATGACCTTCGTCTCGGAAACACGTCAGCCAATGACCTCCGTCTCGGAAACACGTCAGCCAATAACCTCCATCTCGGAAACACGTCAGCCAATGACCTCCCCGCCGGAACAACGCTTCGTCTTGGAAACAAGTCAGCCAATGACATCCCCGCTGGAACAACGCTCCATCTCGGAAACAAGTCGGCCAATGACCTCCCCGTCGGAACAACGCTCCGTCTTGGAAGCAAGTCAACCAATGACCTCCCCGCCGAAACAACGCTCCGTCTCGGAATCAAATCAACTCACAGACCTCTCGATTCAGGGAAATCAGCGTCCTTGGCGGGAACCTTTCAATTTGCGTCGACCCACAAGAAAATCAGTGTCTTTGCAGGAATCTCTCGATTCGTCTCGACCTTAGGGAAATTAGTGTCCTTGGCAAAAATATTTCGATTCAGGCAAATCAGCATCCTTGCCGAGTACCTCTCGATTCGTTTCGGCCCGCAAGGAAATCAATGTCTTTGCGAGAATCTCTCTATTCGTCCCGACCTGCGGAGAAATTAGTGTCCCTGCGCATAAAGAAAATTCTCTTGTGGGATCCTTACGATTCTCGAGAGAAGACGAACTTAGGAATTCTCACGATTCCTAAGGAGAAAATACACCTACGAGATCCTCCCGACTCGTAGGGAGAAAAGTCTTCATGAGATCCTCACGGCTCATCAAGTTGAAAAGTCTGTTTCCTAAGCCGTCGCTGTCCTGCAAGGAGATCAAGATAGACTATTTACGGAACGCATTTGCTAAACGGGACACGCCAATATGAAATAAAGTATATGTCTTTTATTCATGAATTCAAAATGAATACAAGATACATGTCATAAAAATAATCAAAATGGATACAAAATATTCTCTCATTCAGGAGTGAATACAAGAAAAGGAGAATATACAAAAAAAACATATATATCTTCAATCCGGTGGACGATACAATAAGTTCGTCAATTCATCATTCTTCCGCTGGGCCTCGGCTTCAAGCTTTGTTATGGCCACAAGACGGGTCTCCGCTGAGACTGTTGAGCCTGATACGAGGAGAGTCGACTCTCAAGATCCCTTTCAGTGACTTTGTGAGCTTCAACCATCTCGCGGGTAAAGATAACGGCTTTATCAAGAGCTACAACCTCCGTGATAGCTTCTTGAAGCACCCGCCAAAGTTCGTACGCACGAGTGGTCTTAGTAATGTGTTGAGCTTGAAGTCCCCCCAAAGCATTCGAAGCTAACTCCTTCTCCAAAAACTTCCGATTGAGCCTCTTCTTGCACGAATGCAGATTGGATGCGCACCATTCGATCTATCCCCGCAGACTCGATTTCACAGTTGAGATGTCGGAGGGAAGGCGGATGCATTCAAGCCCGTGTAGGCAGGCTTCCACTCGGCCACAATACTCAACCCAGACGTGTCCAATGCTTTATTATGATAGGTGGTGAGAACGGAAAAGGAAGCATTGGCTTCGACGGCAAATTCTTCAGCCGGGACAATGGTACCAGCGCGAAGGTCTTCAATGAGAGCCGTCAGGGAGTAGATGCTTTGTCTCGCCATCCTTTCGGACGCACGCCGAGCATAGAGACCCGGTGGCATGAAGATACAAGATTCCAACGAAGTTAGGGTTGGCAGAGCTGTCAAGATTTGTGAACGGTCAGTGAGAGTCATAAACATGGAATGGGCAAATCAATGCCAAAGATAAAACCTTACTTACCCGCAGTCATGCAAGGAGGGTTTGAGAGATCCCCAGGCCCATCGAGGATCTCGAACTCGTCATCGGCTTCCAGAATTGTGGAGCGCATATTAGCATCATTATAAAGGATAATAAAAAAACGAAAGGGGTCAAAGAACACCAACCTTGTCCGGAAGAGAGGACTATGCTTTGCGGAGGTATCACCTGTAGGGCAGCTATATCAAGCAAACGCTGGAAGGTTTTCCTGGGAGATAGATCCATGATGGAGGCCACCAATTCCCGCAATTCTGAAGGAAAGAAGGGTTCAGATAACAGAGGGATCGTTAAAGAGAAATATAGAGTATTACCTTCGATACTTCGCCCTCCTTGAACTGGAGGGATGGCAGCTTCGGCAGGCTCCTCCGCACCTTCGGGTACATCGCTGGGGATATGGGCCAGTGAGGCAGCTTCCAATTGAGAAACAACAGTTGCCATCGGGAGCTCCAAGATAAGACTGACGGCTCCAACAACCTCTTCTACACCCTTCAGTGCGTCATTAGAGATGTCCATGGGAGCTGAGACCGGTGAAGTCACCTTTGTTGGAGGAATAGACACTGGAGGAATATAAGTTACTACCGGGAGCTCCAAAATAGAACTAACAACCCCGACAATCTCTTCCGCACCTTTCGGTGCATCACTAGAAACATCCATAAGGTTCATGGACAATGGGGCTACCTCCGCTCGAGGAATGGACACTGAAGGGATAAGAGACACCATCGGAAGCTTCGCATTAGGAACGACGGCCGTAGTAGTCTCTTCCGCACCTTTCAGTGCGTTACGAGAGACATCTATAGAGGCTGCGGCCATAGCACGACTTGGGCTCAGATCCCCTTTTGTCGCTGAAGTCCCTGCAAAGTTTTCGCAAAGATAAGAAGATATAAAAAGCGATACAAATTATTTGCTGAAAGAAAAAATACGTAAAGCACACATACCGATGCGTCGGGATGCTTCTAGTATGGCTTTTTCAAGCCGACGTTCCTTCCTGAGGAAGTGTGCTCGCCGGGGTTCAAATGCAGATTCATGGCCACCGGTCTTCAATGCCAGCTCATCTTCGGAAGCGGCTGAGATAGGCTGCTTGAGAGCTATCTCATCCTCCTATCGCAGGGGATCCATATGTACCCGCCGTAGTGATAGGGGATCTTCATAGAATATGACGGGAGGATAAGGTTTCATCAGGACACCCACGTTCTCAGTTTCGTCCTGTGAGCGCCTTATAGCCTCAGCAAATTGTGCGGCTTCCTCGGCAAACGAACCTGGAATGAGAAGACCATCGTTCGGCCCTTACATGGATATGGGTTCGTCTTGGGCAACAACTTCAATTTCGAGCAAGAGGTTGAGCAAACCGGTAACCGTCTTCTTCCTCCTTTTTGAGTCGGAGCTGACACTAGAGGAAGTGGATCGCTTTCTCCCTTTTGGTGCTTTGATGCGGCACTGCCCAACCTCGCCTCCAATATCCTCTTTTGGCGGTACTACCGATGTTGACACCGCCATTGATGACGCCGCAACTGATGAAATTACTGCTGGCGCCTTATCGGAAGCCTTTGCCTGGGCTCTAGTGCGCATTAGCATACCAACTGTGGGAGGAGTCGATTCCGCATCCGCCGCCTCAGAGATAAGTAAGGCACCATTACCCCTCAATGGAGGGTGAACCATTATCCGTGGTCATGGCGGAATGCCCATGGCCTGGGTCGGGGCGGGAGGTCTATATCCGAAGAGTATCCGTCTCTCCTCGACAATAATGGGACCAACTCGATGGAGATACCAACCCGTAAAAGCCCGCACACACCTTGGAATATAGTCGGCCTTAGGGATCACAAAATGAGAGTCGGTGTTCAGCCGCATGAAGTGATGGGTGATGTCACGAACAACTCCCAGAGACGAGCCGGGCTCCACCAAAAATGCCTCGAAGAGAACACCCTAGTTGTGACCCAATTGCCGAGCAAAGCGGTGCGGATTATACCGCATGAAAAGAGCCGTATCATTTCGACGGAACACCAAATAACCCGGCGTAATTGAATACAAGTACATAATTTCCTTAGGCTTTAAGGATGGTGCGCCCCCTTTCGATAAATCAAACAGTTGAATAGGTCTCGAAGGAGCAGAGAGGACTCGGTCGTTGAATACCATCCCACCTTCATTAGCATACGTGTTAAGCAACACACGAAGGGCCCCTAGCTGAGTTGGATCTGGAGTAGAAGCATCCACCAACCTCATGAGTAGCGGGAAGGTGTAAGCATCATAAAAATCCAGCCTCTGATGCGCTGCGAATGCCCCCATTACATGCATCTTGATCCACGACGTAAAGTAGTGGAGGGATAAACTCATAAAATCTACACCCGGGGTCGAAGTATTGGCCGCAATGCTCAGCCTATGGTATAAGTGTGATAGTCCCGTGATATCCATGGCCAGTCGTATCCTTTCAGCCACGCGATGAGCAGGATAGATGGCCGAAGCTCTCATGAAGCGACGATGCGTTGGAATGGAAAACCAGCTAAGCCAAAGGCTGATAAAACTGACAAAGAAGGTCTCTTCGTCTATGCAGGGAGCCGCAATCGAATCAAAGGACACGGCCGACAAGATCGGGATGTAAAACTGCGGTAAATCTTCTTCTTTGGCCGGCAGCTTATTCAACCCAAACCCGAAGGGGTCGTTAATATTCATGAATTTCAGAGCCTCCTTTGATAATACATCTTCACGGAGGAAGCAGGCGATGAAGCTTTTAAAGGTGACGCCCTGTCCCTCTGACTCCGCAAACAGATTCTCAAAAATACCCAGAGTCTTGATTAGACTAGGGTACTTATGACGGACAACGTTTTCGGTCGTCAAGCCGTCAAGCATAGTAGGCACGGTCATGAATACATACTCATCGGGAGGCAGCAACTCTTCATAGTGCTCTCCCCTGATCGGCAATCCGGAAATCTCGCGGAACTCTTCCAGAGAAATCGAGACCTCACGATCCCCTAGCAAGAAAGTGTTGGTGGGAAGATTCCATTGATTCAGGAAAGTTTTAACCCACCAGACATGAGAAGACAGATAGTGAAAGAGGGATGCGTACACCGCCTGATAAAGCCCGACCTTCTACAATCGTGCACGATGAGCAGACAGAACATATCGAGCCTGGGAAAGATAGCCCATTGGATGATGGGGGGTAATCCCTATCTTATAGATTTGTCCCCAGGGTTGGGCTTCACCTTGACAAATGCGACGCCCCAAGATGTCTATGGCCGGCAGAGGCTGGTTTGGTATCCCATATGTCGACGGTTCAAGCCGGCCTATAAGAGGCCAATCAGCCGCCTCCACCGCAAAAGCAGTCTGCGGACGCTCTATCAGCAAAATTGGGTGAAGAGGCTCTGTTGGCACTTCGAAAAGAAAGTTGCGGAGGCCCCGGATGATATGCCCATACCAAGTTCCCCACAAGAGCAAACTGGTACAGTCCCTGTCATGGGTTCGGATCATCGCCATTGCTTCTTCATCCGACGGCGATTGTGGAAAAGCAGCATCTGAGCGAGTAAAAGGAAAGTAGGAAAGAGAAGCCATTGTGCCTGAAATAAAGGGAGGAAAAACTATTAGTGCAACTTATATGTGTGTGTGAGTGTGTGTGTGTGTATAGATATAGATATAAACAGCAGAAGAAAACGATAAGAAGTTTATTCCATGGGACCATTAATTGCAAAAATAATGGACCCCACAAAATCAGTATGATGGCTCGCCAATCATGAGGCAGGGTAATCATGGTGAGAATAAAAAAGAAAGATTGTCAATAAATGCACATTGGAGTTTAAACAACTTGGAACATCCTCACAAAAAAACACCCATTACAAACTCTGTTAAATGGGTAAAAATAAGGGGAAAATCCCGTGAAAAGATTTTCAAGAACACTTGGGAATCAAATTCCCGAAGGGCCCTCTTGATCTTTCAGAGATAAGCTCTTCGGTGAGGAATTAAATTCCTTTTATGTAATGGAATTAAATTCCAGAATGAGGAAATGAAAAATCAAATGCCATGAATCACTGGAATGCCCAAAACTTTGAGAGATATTACGACTTAGATCTCTAAGAGATGGGTTTCAGAGGAGAGCAAAGCTCTCATAATGGATTTAAAATCCAGAGACTTTCTTTAAGAAAAGGGTTCTTAGATGTTCAAGAGGTTTACCTAAAAAGGGGTTCTTTTTGGTAGAGTTAAACTATGGAAATTTTCAATGGACAGAGAGCTAAGCACTGAAGAGGAGAATTAAATTCACAAAGAAAGCAAAGAAGGAAGAAGATGAAGGAACGGAGGGGTTGCAGAGACGAGACCCCTGCATTTATAAGACATGATGGGGAACGATTCATCTTCCCCGTTCCCTAGGCAGATCCAACGGTTACAAAGGTGACAGCGTTGCACTTACGTGCAAGCCACATAAGAACAACGCTGTGGGGGCATTTGTTCCCTTATAAAAATTCAGAAAGAAAAGAGAAAGGGAAAATTCCCCACTAATGGAAGTATCACGTGTCAGCACGTGATGATCGATCCCTTATAAAGAGACTTAGAGAGGGAAAGGAAAAACTTCTCGCTAGTGGAGCATCGCGTGCAAGCACGTGATGCATCTGTATACAGAGTAAGAGGCTCCACTTAGTAAGCAGCAATTAAAGCCTCGCGTGCAAACACGTGATCGTATTTCACACAAAACGTGTAGGACCGGGTTATAAAGCAAACAAAGAGCAAAAAAGCTCACGTGTTACCACGTGATGCCTTCCCTCTATTTAGAATGCTGCATACAAATGAACCAAGTTAATTTTGGGAAGGGTCATGTGCTGCACGTGAGAGATCTCAAATGCCTTCTAAGCTGATAGAATTAAATTCTAAATATAAGGATCCAAATCCTATTTGGAAAATATTTTCTCAATCTTTCTAAATAAGAGAGATTATGCTCTGTAAATCCGAGCACCGTTGGATCAAAGATCCGAAGGTGATTAAAAATCACCAAGATACAGAATAAGTTCTGTATGGAAAAATATTCTCCCAATATTTTTAAAAATAAGAAAAATGTCTTCTATAAAATAGAAGTCCTTGGATCAAATATCCAACGGTGGATAAATTCCACAAATCAATTACGAAATCTCTCAATGAGAGATTTCCTCAACTGATTAACAAATCAGCCTCCCCTATATAAAGAACCCAAGACTTCAAGTCTTGAACAGAGGAACCCTCCCATAAACTTCAAGTTCAAAAATACAGAAAACAGAGAGGAAAACCCCTTGGTAAGAAAAACCAAAAAAGAATTTAATTCTCAAACCAAGAGTTTAACTCTTCTCGAAGAACTTAGTTCTTCCTCTGGTTGGGATCTGCAGAAGTAGATCTCTTCACAAGTTGAGAATTTAATTCTCATCAGGGAGATTCTGTTATGTAGATCCAAACCTAGGAGAAAGAACTAAGTTCAAAGAATTTAACTCTTACCAAAAAGATATAGGAATTTAATTCCTCTGATAAAACTAGGGTTTAACCCTATAAAAAAATTTAATTCTTATAAAAATAAGGGACCTGAAATTCACAAAACTCGGATCCAAAGATCTATGCATATTGGTGTTCAATGCTACACAATAAAAGCCCACTTGTTCCCATGTGAGCATCTTTGAGGAAAAAAAAGGGAATAAACCCTATTTTAGGGAGCCTCACGTGACCCCTGAGAAGTGCTCAGCACTTATAAAAGAGAAAAGGGGAATAAACCCAAGACAGTTCCCATTCTGGGGCGCCTCACATGATCCCACGTGACCCAAAGGTGCTTAGCACTAGAATAAGAGAATAAAAGAGGTAGCGCCCAACTTTAAGCGCCTCACGTGCCATACATGAGCGTCCCAATTTCTAGTGTTTAACACTACTTCAAGCGCCTCACGTGGGAGCACGTGAGCGCCGAACATATACTAGTGTTTAACACTATGAAAGGCCAATATTAGCCAAATTCAGACCAAATCTTCTGAGGACAATCAATTGTGCTCCTCATGCTCAAGGTCTCCAAAACCGATCTCAGTCCCAAAGATAGCTAATAAGCTCCCAACATATGGCATCTAAAATGATGTTCATCCCATCCACCCTCAATCGGGACATTGGTTCGAGAGTACATCTCTCCACACCTCTAATACTTGTCATTGTAATTCTTCAACGTCTTCAGAGAGACGGAGGGTCCCAATAACCAATAAGTTCTGGCGCATCCCCAAACTGTTAAACCAAAACCCTATGGACTATGATGTCCTTAAACATGGACTATGATGTCCCTAAACCCAATGGATCGCAACGTCCCTAAACTAAACTCTATAGACTATGATGTCTTTAAACTCCACGGACTATGATGTCCTAAAACCACGGACCGCAACGTCCCTAAACTAAAGCAATAGAGCATAAATGCTCTTTTGTTGGATCTAAATGATCCTAAATCTTGTTAAGTAGATCTTAGTCTAAAATAAGACTAACGTGTCCTCAACAAACGTTTGAGTTGATCTTAATCTCAAATGAGCTTAAGGATCCTTAAACCAACCCAAACCCAAATCTAAAACAATACAGATTTGGACTAATCCACGCCCTACGGGTGACAACATAAATTAGTCTCGGTATACAATCTACGGGCAACCAAAAATAAAATAAACACAACATAACACGAAGTGAACATCTGGAGCGGGAGAAATTGGTTATCGCTACGCGATAACGTAATTAACTGCAGGGGCTTGCGCCTGTAGGGAAGAGCGTTCCCACAATCAAAAACCCTTCACAACGAGGGAATTTGACGAAATCTGCTACTACGGCCGCATCCGTCTAAACCTCCGATACCTGGTGCCTGTTGGGGTAAAAATTTACACCCCGGTTAACCAAGTCAAAATCAAAGTCAACCCCAAGCCAAGTAGGCCCAAGCCCGGATCCAGTGGGCCCATGCCCGGGTCGAGCCCGAACATGAAGCGGCCGGCCTCCTTCCATGCCAAGATAAAAATTTTGTAATAAATAATTTTGTTGTATTTCTTTTGTTTTATTTTATGGATAAATGTACGAAAAATAGGCATAAAGCCAAATTTTTGTAAAGCCCAAGGCTTATGTGCAAAAAGAAAAGGCACATGAGCCATGGGATAGGCAAAATACCATTTTGTAAAGCCCAAGGGGCTGTGTGTAAAGTGTATAGCCTATAAAGGCAAAGATAATGAAAATATCACACAATTTTTCTCTCTCTCCAAAAATTTTAGATCTGAGATCTTTTCTCCTTCTTCAAGGTTCCAAAACCTTCTTCTTTCTTTTGAATTAAATCAAGAGTTTTACTCTTCATTTTACAAAACTAAATAGTTTTTCACCACAAAACCCACAAAGGGGAGCTTGGATCTGTTATTAGATCTCAAAAAGGAGAGATTTTTAGATCTCACATCTCTTGATCTTCAAGATCCAGCCAACAGAGGAGGAAGAAGAAGAACCCCCTTCATTAACCAAAACATTTTAGGAGTTTAACTCCATTCTAAACCCTATTTCTGGGACTAAAAGCCCCTTTATGGTCGCTAGCGCTCTGCGCTCGTGCCGACACGTGGCGCGCTTGCGCTCAGGCGCCCAGCGCTCGAGCGCAAAGCGCCCACGTGCCGACACGTAGAGCGCTTGCGCTCAGGCGCCCAGCGCTCGAGCGCAAAGCGCCCACGTGCCGACACGTGGAGCGCTTGCGCCCAGGCGCACAGCGCTCGAGCGCAAAGCGCCCACTTGCCGACATGTGGCGCGCTCGCGCACAAGCGCACAGCACTCGAGCGCAAAGCGCCCACGTGTCAACACGTGGCGCGCTTGTGCCCAAGCGCCTAGCGCTCGAGCGCAAAGCGCCTACGTGTTGACACGTGGCGCGCTTGCGCCTAGGCGCACAGCATCTGAGCACACAGCGCTCAAGACGCTGGCCCCACGCATCCTTTGGATATCTTTTCCCCCCTTTATATATATATATACATGTATATATATACATATGTATACATATGTACTTACACACATACTCCACGACACTGTCCCTGTTAGAAAAAAATTTCTAACGGGGCGCTGCCCCCGCACCCCGCAAGAGGCTCGCGGTTCAGTAAAACCTGGAGCTATACCGAGCCCAAATGTCACGGGCCTATGACAAGATAACCCGTCTCCGCACTTTCAAGAAAGGTGAATTGGTGTTGGTCCTCAAAAGACCGATCATCCCCAATCGATATGCCAAGGGAAAATTCGAGCCAAACTGGGAAGGACCATACGTCATCGAGAAAGTATTCGATGAAGGATCCTACCAACTAATAAGTGCCGAGGGAGAAAGGCCCATGCCACCCATCAATGGCCGATATCTCAAGAAATACTACACGTGATTGCTCTAAGTCGCGGGCGAATTGAGCACATCAGCCCAACGGTATGGATCATACATCCTGCAAAACCGTATACAATCCACGGGCGTAAATGACCCCTATCTCTCCCAGATCCTGCCGGTGAGACTACTTTTAAAAGTCCCACCAGCGGAAAAACAAATAATAAAGAAAAAAAAGAGAAAAAAGAAAAAAGAAAAAAAAAGGTATGTCCACAAACAAAACGGGCACGGATGAAAATCCGAAAGGGCTCCGTGAGTAAAAACAGCAGGACTACCGGCGAGTTTGTGAAAACCCGAAAGGTCGCAAACTCGTGAAAAGAGATGAATAAACTCACAAAGTCCTCTCGACCTTGTGAGGAGAAAACCCCTGCGTGAGATCCTTACGACTCACAAAGAGGCAACACACTTAGGAATCCTCACGATTCCTAAGGAGAACATACACCTGCGAGATCCTCTCGACTCGTAAGAAGAAAATGCTTTTATGACACCCTCACGGCTCATAAAATTGAAAAGCCTTAGGTGATAGGGACCCAAACCTGTCTCCTAAGCCATCGTTCCCCAACAGGCAACGGCAAATGATGAGTCGCTCCTGGCATTTCGCTTCAGTGTTAGCGGTGCTGATGCCGACCAAAAACCCAAATCCCAAGTCCTCCTAAGGCAAATGATGAGTTGCTCCTGGCATTATTCCATTGCAGCAATGCTGATGCCAAACAAGATCCAAATTCCAAGTCCCCAAACGGCGAATGATGAGTCGCTCCTGGTACCATATTCCAGTGTAGCGATGCAGTCGCCAACCAAAATCCAATTTCTTAAAATTCTCTAACCCTACGGCCAGTCCCCAAATTGACTGCCATATACAATCCACGGGCTCAAATAATTCTCGTCATACCCATGCCCCACCACAATCACCAGTTACACGGCTGGTCTCCGCCTTTGGAATTATGCTCCATTGAGAAGACCCACTCATGTGTCCTCATGATACGTGAGGAGAACAAACCTTTGTGGGATCCTTACAACTCATAAAGGATAAACACACTTAGGAGTCCTCACGACTCCTAAGAAGAAAATACACCTGCGGGATTCTTACGACTCGTAGGGAGAAAATGCTTTTATGGGACCCTCACGGCCCATAAAATTGAAAAGCCTTAGGTGATAGGGACCGAAACCTGTCTCCTAAGCCATCGCTCCCCCAACAGGAATAGGCAAATGATGAATTGCTCCTGGCACGTGTGCTTCAGTGTTAGCAACGCTGATGCCTACCCTAACCCAAAAATCCCAAACTCTAATCCAATAGACCCCTAAGTCTTTAAACTAGGAACAGATGACCCCTAAGTCGTTAAACTGGGAACAGATGACCCCTAAGTCGTTAAACTGGGAACGAGGGAAATCCTCTTATGACAGATGATGATTCGCTCCCGGTACCATATTCCAGTGCAGCGATACTGATGCCAAACCAAAACCAAAATCCCCAAATCCTGTCATGACAAATGATGATTCGCTCCTGGTACCATATTCCAGCGTAGCGATGCTGATGTCAACCCAAATCACATTAAGTCAGCAAAACAACCAATGACCTCCCTGGCAGAATCAAATTCCACCTCGGAAACAAGTCAACTTCATCCCTGACGCCGCAAGAAGCGGGGCAAGTCAAATCCAGAATCGACCGTCTATGTCGCTAAAAGGGCAGCACCGATCGTCCACGTCGCTAAAATGGCAGCATCGACCGTCCAAGTCGCAAAAAGGGCAGAACCGACCGTCCACGTCGCCAAAAGGGCAGCACCGACCGTCCAAGTCGCAAAAAGGGCAGCACCGACCGTCCACGTCGCTAAAATGGCAGCATCGACCGTCCAAGTCGCAAAAAGGGCAGAACCGACCATCCACGTCCCTAAAAGAGCAGCATCGACCGTCCAAGTCGGAAAAAGGGAAGCATCGACTGTCCACATCGCTAAAATGGCAGCATCGACCGTCCAAGTCGCAAAAAGGGCAGAACCGACCGTCCACGTCGCTAAAATGGCAGCATCGACCGTCCAAGTCGCAAAAAGGGCAGAACCGACCGTCCACGTCGCTAAAAGGGCAGCATCGACCGTCCAAGTCGGAAAAAGGGCAGCACGTCGCTAAAATGGCAGCATCGAACGTCCAAGTCGCAAAAAGGGTAGAACCGACCGTCTACGTCGCTAAAATGGCAGCATCGACCGTCCAAGTCGCAAAAAAGGCAGCATCGACCATCCACGTCGCTGAAATGGCAGCACCGACCGTCCAAGTCGCTAAAAGGGCAGCACCGACCGTCCACGTCGCAAAAATGGCAGCATCGACCGTCCAAGTCGCTAAAAAGGCAACGTCGACTGTCCAAGTCGCAAAAAGGGCAGCATTGACCGTCCATGTCATAAAAAGGGCAGCGTAGGATTCCTACAAAGCGGGAACCAGATCATTCCGGGCCAGGGAAACGTCTATCACGGACACTCCGTCTCGGAGACATGTCAAGCAACGACAGTCCATGTCGTAAAAAGGGCAGTGCCAGCTTCCCAAAAAGCGGGAACCGAATCAAGTCGCCTCCATGTGAAGAAAAAAAAGAGATCCATCAATTTCATGCACACGACCCACATATGTGGTGTGTATTTATTGATGGAGGGCAATTTGTTGGGGTAAAAATTTACACCTCGGTTGACCAAGTCAAAATCAAAGTCAACCCCAAGTCAAATGGGTCCAAGCCCAGATCCAGTGGGCCCATGCCCGGGTTGAGCCCGAACAAGAAGCGGCCGGCCTCCCCCCATGCCAAGATAAAAAATTTGTAATAAATAATTTTGTTGTATTTCTTTTGTTATTTTATGGATAAATGTAAGAAAAATAGGCATAAAGCCAAATTTTTGTAAAGCCCATGGCTTATATGCAAAAATTAAAGGCACATGAGCCACGGGATAGGCAAAATGCCATTTTGTGAAGCCCAAGGGGCTATGTGTAAAGTGTATGGCATATAAAGGCAAAGATAATGAAAATATCACACAATTTTTCTCTCACTCCAAAAATTTTAGATCTGAGATCTTTTCTCCTTCTTAAAAATTCCAAAACCTTCTTCTTTCTTTTGAATTAAATCAAGAGTTTTACTTTTCATTTTATAAAACTAAATAGTTTTTCACCACAAAACCCATAAAGGGGAGCTTGGATCTGTTATTAGATCTCAAAAAGGAGAGATTTTTAGATCTCACATCTCTTGATCTTTAAGATCCAGCCAACAGAGGAGGAAGAAGAAGAACCCCCTTCATTAATCAAAACATTTTAGGAGTTTAACTCCATTCTAAACCCTATAAAAGGGACTAAAAGCCCCTTTTTGGTCGCTAGCGCTCTGCGCTCAAGCGCAAAGCGCCCACGTGCCGATACGTGGCGCGCTTGCGCTCAGGCGCCCAGCGCTCGAGCGCAAAGCGCTCACATGCAGACACATGGAGTGCTTGCACCCAAGCGCACAGCGCTCGAGCGCGAAACGCCCACGTGCCGACAAGTGGCACGCTTCCGCCCAAGCACACAACGCTCGAGCGCAAAGCGCCCATGTGCCGACACGTGGCGCGCTTCCGCCCAAGCGCAAAGCGCCCATGTGTCGACACGTGGCGCGCTTGTGCCTAAGCGCCTAGCGCTCGTGCCCAAGCGCCTAGCGCTCGAGCGCAAAGCGCCTACGTGTTGATACATGGCGCGCTTGTGCCTAGGCGCACAGCACCTGAGCGCACAGCGCTCAAGGCGCTGGCCCCACACATCCTTTGGATGTCTTTCCCCCTTTATATATATATATATATACATGTATATATATATACACATATGTATACATATGTACATACACACATACTCCACGACACTGTCCCTGTTAGAAAAAAATTTTAACGGGGCGCTGCCCAGCACCCCGCAAGGGGGCTGCTAGCCCCCTTGACCCCCAGCCCGCTATCCGGGTAGCGGGACCCCCGTAAAAACTCTGTGTGGCTCCCGATATATTTAAAACCCCCCTCCAAAACAAAACACACGTACACTGCACATTGAGTTCGCATGACCAGTTTAACCCGTTAATCGGAGGTTCCCTCGCCCCAAAGGCGAGGGGTAATTAACGGCAGTTTAGTCCGCGGCTGCCGGAGATTCAGATCCCCACAATCATTAAACCCTGGCCTACCCTAGGCAGGGGGAATCTGTAGTACGCCCGACAAGCGCACGCGTATTCCCATCTCAATGAGGTGACGAAAAACACCCTACAGATTCTGGCACGTCAGGTGGGACCATTCTCTCCTCCCATATTTCGGGTTAAACGTTCATGGGAACTCAATCAATATACATATCGATTGCCTATACTGAAATGATGTTTTCTTTTCGTGCGGCAATTAACTTTCAATGACAATGTCTTCCAAGATGAATTCAACTTCTAAAGCGACCCCGATTCCGTACGTGGTCAAGATCAACGCTCATGTGGTTCTCCCCGCATGCCTCAGTCGACAGTGGGAGGAACCGCCCCGCCAGTTTGGCTCCATCATCATCTACCCTGCCGGAAGCGCTCATCTGGCGGAAATCCCAGCGGAACAGGTGGCCAAGCCAGTCTCAAGGGGTAAGAGTCCGAATGTCGTGATCGCCAAGGCACCACAACCGAAACTTAAGACGGTATCTGAACAATTCTCTGGTGCTCCAGCGGGGGCAAGAACTTCGGTACAAAGGGCAACATCAAATGTTGCGGACGAGCTCAGGCGATGACTCCAACAAATGCACAATCGAGCGTATCTCCAAGGCCCTCCGTCGCCCGGTCTTCGGCGTCTTCCCAAAGAGCCGAAGTCTGCCAGGTGCTTAGAACAGAAAAGTTAAGGCAGAAGCGGCTCAGGTATCGAGACAACAAGAGGGACAGGGCTTCGGCCAAATGGAATCGTGTGAAGTTCCAAGTGCAGGGTTGCCCCGCGTCGACGGCTGATTCGGACGTAAGAATCAGCAATTCCTTCGAGCCTCTGAGAAGGGTTCAGAAAAATGCCATGACCGCCAGAATCAAGAAGACAACGGTCCGAACAGTGCCACAAAGAGACGTGTCCCGGCCCCAACAGAAAAAGTATGGCACTGTCTCTTTAAGAGTCTATCAAGCACTCTGTGTCGCACGAAAGCAGCGGGGCAAACCCAGAAAAGAAGCGCCAACACCATTCAAGAACCTGGTTAGGCCAGCCGCCTTCAATCAACTACCAGCTACCGAAACAAGGGGGTCAAGACAGCGATCCATGAAATCAGCTGCCAATGATAGAAAGACAGCCGGATATATCATCCATACGGTCTATATGGCGGGCGGGCGCCCCAGCGACAACCTTCGCAGCAAAAGCAAGGATGGGGCCACCACATCCCAAACCCAATCTAGCCTGAATGTGGTTGCCGCTGCCCAAGAACAGCCGCCCCCACTGGATGAAGAAAACCCTCTCGATGAGGATGATAGGCAGAAAGACCCCTCGGTCCATGCAGAGTCAGGCTCGGACAGCGAGGAAGAGCCGACTTTCCGCCCCAGGACTGCGGAGCAAGTGCTGCTTCAAGAGCTTCGAAAACAGCTCAGGAGCAAAGATAAAGAGATGGCCAAGCTCTATTCGAAGATTGACAACTTAACGAACGTGGTGATGCAGCTTACAGCTCAAATTGCTCGAGCCCCTCCTAATCAAGCATAAGCCGCTACTAATCAGCCGGGTGATGACAATCCGAGGCAGCCAATGCCTGTTCTTTTGGGTCCAAGCCTGGTCGAGCCGCATGAAAGCCGGCCACACTCCGCTTCTGAGGACACCTTGGCCCCAGATAGCACTATCCCGCTAACACAGGATCGGATAATGGATTTGGTCACCAGTAAGGTTAAAACATTAGTGAACAAAGCTGAAGCTCAGAAAGAAATCGGCAGTAGTGGGCGGCCATATCCCGCGCAGTACGATCTGATTGAGTTCCCAAGCGGCTACGTCATTCCTAAGTTCGGAAGATTTGATGGAACGGGGAATGCAAATCAGCACGTCGCCTACTTCAAAGCATCGTGCGGAAATACAGGGGGCAGTGACGCGCTCCTTATTCGCCAGTTTGTCAACAGCCTGACCGGTGTCGCCTTCGACTGGTATGCGAGTATACCGGACGGGTCCGTCATTACCTTTGCCCAAATGGAGTCCCTGTTTCGGCAAAGGTTCATGAGTGTCAATGATAAAATCTCCATTGCCGACCTTGTGAGGACCAAGCCGGGGAAGAATGAAAGCAACACCGACTTTATCGCTCGATGGCGTAATCTCACAGTCAAGTGCGAACGGCCGCTGGAGCAGGACCAGTCCGTCAGCCTTCTCATTGGGAACCTCAGCAATTGGATGGTCCCATTCTTGTGTACGGTGGGCCTCAAGACATTTAAGGAGCTAACCAAGAAAGTCCAAATGCTGGAACGCTCGAAGCAAGAGTCCCCGCCGGATTCTCAGAGAGACAAAACTTGGAAAAGCAAGCGGGACGACAACCGTAGAAGCGGGAGTTCCAGCAGTACCAATGTATTCAACGCGTCCGACAATGAAGAAAAGCGAAGGGCGGCCGAATCCAAAACTAACCGGTCTCGAAAGCCATTGCTCGGAGGAGATAGGCCTTCCCTAGAGGAGAAAAAGAACAAGGTTTACTCTTTCAGAAGGGACAAGGTCCGTAAGATATTTAAAGATGCCTTGAACAATGGCCTACAATTGCCGGAGTCGAAAAGACCCCAAGAAGCAAAAATGATCGACAATCCTCTATATTGCCCGTACCACCGAGTAGTGAGCCATGCGATCGAGGATTGCTATATCTTCAAAGACTGGGTCGAGAAGAAGTACAAGGCTGGAGAGATCGAGCTGTCCAAAAGTGTGTTGGTGAACAATCAAGTTGCAACCACTAACTTTATACAGATAGAAGCTGAAGCCTTCTAGGAGCAAACAGCCGAACCCGCTGCCCTGAGAAATGAGACAGACTCATCGCGATCTCCATGGAGTACGCACATATCTAACAAGACGAAGAAGATGATAAAGCTACTTCGAAAAGAGCCCACGACATAATGGGAAGGGCAGAAGAAGCCTACCAGTCCAGCTGCCAATGCGGCTCCATCACGCTCAAAATCTAAGAAACTCAAGAAGAAGAAAAGTGCGGCTCGGCGCGAAAAGGAGTCTGCAGGGAGATCGACCATTCAAAAATATATCGATTCCCTCGAAGAATATGAACAGAAGGAAAGAACTTTGGTTCAATTGAAAGAGTTCCTCCCTGTACAAGCAGCTAAAATTCTGGAGGAGGTAGAAGAAGACTCCAATGAAGAGATCCCAGTAGTGACCTGCTACGCCATCCATCTTGGCAGCGACTCTGAGGATGAGCTCTGTTTTCCTGAAGAGGACGAGGAGCTCGCCACAAAGGCCAACCAAATTGATCGCACGCCAAAAGCGTGTCGGATATTTAAAAGTTCTAAAGTTTAACCGCGATCAGGACGGTGTCGCTTTGCAGCTAGCAGCGATGAGCACGGGTCGATCCACAGAGAGATGGTAAGTTTTTAGGCTTGTTTTAACGAGTTAACAACATGGCGGATTTGTTCGTTATCTAACATATGTGTTATATTCAAGTATAAGGCTTGTTAGGAAACGATAGGATAGTGTAAGCTAATGGATTCTGTATTCAAGTACTTTGAGTCGAACTCAACCAATGAAGCTAGAGTAATCGGCAACAACGTGGATTAGGGTATTTAAGCACGGTATTCGTGGAATCCAGCTTATTGACCCTTGTCCGTCCGTTCTTGTCTCTTGCTTTCTCCTCCGGCCAAACCGAATGCAACCGGTCACGGTTAGGAATCACCTTTATCTTGGTAGGGTAGGGTGCCTAACGGAGCGCTTGTGTAGGGTTTGGACGGAGTCTCAAATGGAAAAGAAGGGAAAAGGAAATGAAAAACGAAATGTTAACTTACAATATCTCTCTCTTTTCCTAACAACAATATTCACAACATTCACAGAACAACAAAGAGAGCAAAAGAAAAGATACAAAGAAAAGAAAAGACTACAAGCGAGTAATTAAATGACATGGTAATAAATTGCAAGTAATAAAAGACAAGAATGAAAATGCATGTAAGTAAAAGAGTAAGTAAGAAAGACTAAGAACCATAGAACCCAAAAAAAGACATGGGTTCAATAACCCAATCTTAAACTTGCAAGCTCGATGAAGAGGTTGTAAGATCAAGAAGAGGCAAAGAACTCATGGTGAATGAAGGCACAAAAAGAGATCTTTATTAATCTTCAAGAACGATACAAGCCCTTGAGATCAATAACCAACCCTTAACCTTTCAAGCTCAATGAAGAGGTTGAAAGATCAAGAGAAGGTTAAGAACTCAAGGGGACTAAGCTATTTACAAGAAAGGAGAATAGAAAACTTGGACAAAGAATGACAATCCAAGACTAAAGAATGACCCTTGAACTTTTGCCCACTGCCTGCTATTTATAGGCAAAGAAGAAAAGAAAATAAACAATAAAAATAGGGCTACGTGGCAGCAAGAAGGGGTGTGTGAAAAACTGGGGCCCACTGGAGCCTGCGGGGCCGGCCAGGCCGGTCATAATGTGATGTGGCCGGCCACATCATGTTGGAACGGTCTCGTACTTGGTGTGTTGACTTGTTAGGTCCCCCGCATCACTTTGGTCCAGTTTGTTTTCTCTGTTCTGACTTGATTTGCACCCAATGCTTGGAGGGAAATTCGAATTTCTAAATCAACACCAAATTTTTAGCATTAAATGCTCATAACTTCATTCCTACATGTGCCTAAATCATGGCTGCCCCCATTATGGTTTTGTTGACTTGTCCATTTGATTTTATTTTGCACTTATTATTGGAGGGAATTTTTGAATACAATTCAACACACGAACTTCAGCATTAAATGCTCATTACTCCATTCCCACATGTGGCTTGATTAATGGCTGCCCCATTATGGCCCATGCTGATTTGTTTAATTGACTTTGATTTGATTTCAGTTTTGGAAGGAAAAAATCAACACATGATGTTTAGCCTTGAATGCATATAATATTTTGCCTTGAATGCATATCCACATGTGCCTAAAAGTCTTGTGTACACATTTGTTGTGTTGGACCATTTAGATAGAAAAATGTGTACACAAACTTGTTGCAAAAAGGGACTCCTGAAGTATCGGTCGGATTGCGGTTCTGGTTGCAGTGTCAGCTCTCAATTGATATATCCATGCTTTTAAATGTATTTCCAGTATTTTATCACGGATACCTGTAATCTGTATTACTGAGCAGACACTGGTTAATAGTACCGACAAATACAACAAATAGATAATGAATGGGCGGTATTAGAATACGGTTTTCTGATATGAACACTAGATAAACATTCAAACCTGGAGTTGTGTGATTCAATTTGCAATGGGTAGGTTTGATTAGGAAGGGTGTACAGCTCACTTTCACTACTCAAATTCTCAGTCTGTCCTACCACCTCATCATATATTGTAAAATGTGGAGCTAGTTGAAAACTATCTATCGGGTCACTAGGTTGTATGAGGACGGCCATGGAAGCATTCAAATCCATCATCTGTTGGCATGGCGCTACCTAAAGTCTTCCAACAACTATTCCAGACTAGACATGGGTTGTGAAGGGGTTTCAGTAAAAGATTAAAGTTGTTTGAATAGTGGAAACTCCCAAAAGGTTGTTCAGAAGCAGTGTCTAGGGCAGGTGCAAAAGTTGGGTAGGACTCGTAGGAATTGAATGGCTGGACAGGAGTAGGATCAACATACGAATAAGAAGGTGAATGGAATTGTTGATCTATAGAATTTGTAGTAGTGAAAGGAGTGAAAGATCGGCTACGGGATTGTTCAATATATTCAGCGAGGGACAAAGGACGACTTGCAAAAAGGGTATCAACTTAAGAGGGTGGGGGAGGTTGAAAAAGTTGATACAAAGTGGATTGCGGAGTGCAAGTGTTTGTCCTAGACGCGTCTATGCGATCTTTCGATGAAATTTTTGGCATGGATGGATCGTTCGAAGTTCGACCAAAACAAGAACCGTAGGAAGTTATGTCTGGTTGTAGATACCAAAGTTTGGCAAGGGTTTTTCGAGGTGGGGTACCCATGATATGAAGAGAGGAAGAAGAATAAGAGAAAAGGAGGGGAAAAAGAATGTGATTTTTTTTTAGTTAGTTATTAACAAAAGAATGAAATATACACACAAAAAGAATCTGGACCAAAAACAATCACGACACAAAAATACCACACACCTAATCATTCTAGGGTTCACCTAGATCAACTAGACCTGCTCAATAACTTGATTGTCGAAGTAAAACTGTGTCGAGAAACGGGCTCAAGATATACTGATCACGAGGCCAGGTAAGTGCAGAGATACGGGGAGGTTTTCCGACGCTTTCGCGAAGGTCCTTAATTAAATAACCCTTTCTATTTTGGCAGTTTCGCCGTTAACACTTTTCTAGACATCCCGTAAACAATATACTGTTAAGCGGTGTTCTAAACACAATTAATCTCTCCTAGTGAGCGCGCAGTCCTTTAGGCTCAAAGTCTAATTTCTTTTAAAATTTGTGCGGTTAAACGTTATACTCAAGTTCGTGATTTGTGGGCACGGAAAAGGTGATGAAATCCTTTACCGTATGTTGTGGGGTTCGCTTGCCCTTAAGTCCGTATTAATGTATGCAATGCGCAATTCAATGAAAAATTTATTCAAAGAATCAAACAATCGTTTTTTAGTTTAAGCTCGGCACTGCAGCAAATACGGGTTAGTTAATTTTTGGCGTTTGCTAGCGAACTTGCAAAGAATCCTGCAAAGATATTATATTGGAAGTGTCAGATTTGAGAAGAAGGTGTTAGTAAAGAACGTACCGTTAAATTGTGGGTTAAGAAACCCCCGTTGAATCGAATCCAAGCAGCTTGAAAAGTTCGCTTGCGCGGGTCAAACTAACCGAATATTTGGCACTGTATTTCGTAATCACCTTAACTTTGAATGTGCACTTTGCTCCCCACGCACGCTGTTCGCAAATCCGCAAAATCTGAAATGTCGAAAAAAATGGATATTGGTGCGGAAAAACGATACGAATGCCCAAATACCTGTATACTAAAAATTATAAAAAAAACATACAATACAAATAGGACAAAAATAGAACACTGGAGCACAAAAGAAAGTTTTGGAGCAAATAGAGGCAACTTGGCCGGCGACGCCGGATTTTGAGGGTGTGTCGCCGGTTGGATTTTGGAGTTTGGGCTCTAACTTGTTCTGTGATCACACTGTTCAAGTAATATCTCACCTGTATTGTTTATCTTTTTATTTTAGTTACAGAGTGCAAGCAGGAATAAAATCCAGAGAGCAAAATGAGTTAAGAATGTTAGTTTTTTTTTTTTGGTTTTGAAATTTTTGAGATTTTTAGTTTGTTTTGAAAAAGTGTTAGATGGATATTCACAAGATTAACCCGAAATAACAAAAACAAAAACGTTACCGTCTCCCCGGCAACGGCGCCATTTGGTCGCACGCCAAAAGCGTGTCGGATATTTAAAAGTTCTAAAGTTTAACCGCGATCAGGACGGTGTCGCTTTGCAGCTAGCCACGATGAGCACGGGTCGATCCACAGAGAGATGGTAAGTTTTTAGGCTTGTTTTAACGAGTTAACAACGTGGCGGATTTATTTGTTATCTAACCTATGTGTTATATTCAAGTATAAGGCTTGTTAGGAAACGATAGGATAGTGTAAGCTAATGGATTCCGTATTCAAGTACTTTGAGCCGAACTCAACCAGTGAAGCTAGATCAATCAGCAACAACGTGGATTAGGGTATTTAAGCATGGCATTCGTGGAATCCGGCTTATTGACCCTTGTCCGTCCGTTCTTGTCTCTTGCTTTCACCTCCGGCCAAACCGAATGCAACCGGTCACGGTTAGGAATCACCTTTACCCTGGTAGGGTAGGGTGCCTAACGGAGCGCTTGCGTAGGGTTTGGGCGGAGTCTCAAATGGAAAAGACGGGAAAAGGAAATGAAAAACAAAATGTTAACTTACAATATCTCTCTCTTTTCCTAACAACAATATTCACACCATTCACAGAACAACAAAGAGAGCAAAAGAAAAGATACAAAGAAAAGAAAAGACTACAAGCGAGTAATTGAATGACATGGTAATAAATTGCAAGTAATAAAAGACAAGAATGAAAATGCATGTAAGTAAAAGAGCAAGTAAGAAAGACTAAGAACCATAGAATCCAAAAAAAACTCATGGTGAAGAGGTCGCAAGATCAAGAAGAGGCAAAGAACTCATGGTGAATGAAGGTACAAAAAGAGATCTTTATTAATCTACAAGAACGATACAACCCCTTGAGATCAATAACCAACCCTTAACCTTTCAAGCTTAATGAAGAGGTTGAACGATCAAGAGAAGGTTAAGAACTCAAGGGAACTAGGCTATTTACAAGAAAGAAGAATAGAAAACTTGGACAAAGAATGACAATCCAAGACTAAAGAATGACCCTTGAACCTTTGCCCACTGCCTGCTATTTATAGGCAAAGAAGAAAAGAAAATAAACAATAAAAATAGGGCTACGTGGCAGCAAGAAGGGGTGTGTGAAGAACTGGGGCCCACTGGAGCCTGCGGGGCCGGCCAGGCCGGTCATAATGTGATGTGGCCGGCCACATCATGTTGGAACGGTCTCGTACTTGGTGTGTTGACTTGTTAGGTCCCCCGCATCACTTTGGTCCAGTTTGTTTTCTCTGTTTTGACTTGATTTGCACCCAATGGTTGGAGGGAAATTCGAATTTCTAAATCAACACCAAATTTTTAGTATTAAATGCTCATAACTTCATTCCTACATGTGCCTAAATCATGGCTGCCCCTATTATGGTTTTGTTGATTTGTCCATTTGATTTTATTTTGCACTTATTATTGGAGGGAATTTTTGAATACAATTCAACACATGATCTTCAGCATTTAATGCTCATTACTACATTCCCACATGTGGCTTGATTCATGGCTGCCCCATTATGGCCCATGCTGATTTGTTTAATTGACTTTGATTTGATTTCAGTTTTGGAAGGAAAAAATCAACACATGATGTTTAGCCTTGAATGCATATAATATTTTGCCTTGAATGCATATCCACATGTGCCTAAAAGTCTTGTGTACACATTTGTTGTGTTGGACCATTTAGATAGAAAAATGTGTATACAAACTTGTTGCAAAAAGGGACTCCTGAAGTATCGGTCGGATTGCGGTTCTGGTTGCAGTGTAGGCTCTCAATTGATATATCCATGCTTTTAAATGTATTTCCAGTATTTTATCACGGATACCTGTAATCTGTATTACTGAGCAGACACTGGTTAATAGTACCGATAAATACAACAAATAGATCATGAATGGGCGGTATTAGAATGCGGTTTTCTGATATGAACACAAATCCAGCTCAGAAGCGGCAGGGCTCTACCGTCAAATCAGGGCAATGCCCCGAAAGGGAAGGGTAAACAGGTGGCTAATGATGAAGATGGCGGAGAACCGGCTGATGAAAACTCGAGTTCTTCCCCAGTAGACTATAATGTCTTGGCTCACCTTCGAAGGCTTCCGTCTCTCCTGAGCATCCACGACGCCTTGGTCCTATCTAAGGAGCTTAGAGATGTTCTTATTCACGCTCTACGAATCCCCAAGAGGTATCAGGCTCACTTTGCGGAAATTAATATGAAAGAAGCTCAGCACGCTTTGCATGCCGCTGCAGTCACATTTAAGGATGAAGACTTGCTACTGGGAACAGCTGAGCACAATCGGCCGCTTTACGTGACCGGGTACAGTGACGGAGATCGAATTAATCGCATATTGATTGATCCGGGGTCCTCAGTGAACATCATGAACTTGCAAACTCTGAAGAGTTTGTCAATGGACGTCCGGCACCTGTCAAAGGAAAGGATTGACATTCAAGGCTTCAACCAAAATTGCCAGCAAGTTCTGGGGTCTATAGCTTTGCCAATCAAATTCGGGGACTTTATTGCTAGATGGGCCTTCAGTAACAAATATACGTGATCGACGCCGACACATCTTATAAGATTCTCTTGGGACGGCTGTGGCTCCACGATTACGGCATTGTCCCGTCAACTCTCCATCAATGCATGAAGTATACTAAAAATGGCGAAGAAAACCCCATCAACGGAGACATCCAGCCGTTCGGTGTGCATGAAATTCGCTATGAAGATTCTCGGTACTTTATGAACCACCAAAATGCTAAGCCACAACTGACTAAGGATAGACCGGCCCCAAGACTCAAAAGCAAATCTACGCCGGCTGTCACTTTCAGAAGCAAAAACGCCCAAGTGCGCCCGCATTTCGGTAGCGACCATGATGAGTCCGACGCTGGAAGCCCGTCCTTCCGTAAAACTCGCCCTCGTTTCGGCAGTGATACGGACGAATCTGTTACTGAAGGCCTATCTAGCAACAAAGTCCGCCCTCATCTTGGCAGCGACACTGAAGAGTCGGAGGAAGAGGACCTGCCGTGCAACAGCAATGCAGATTGGACCCCTATGCAACAAGCGAAACTACGAGAGACCTTCGAAGTTGCAAAAGGGTCCCTAGCCGTCACAAGGGTACCAGAGAAGATGTGCAAAGAGCTCGATGCGTTATCAATCTCCACCGTGGACCAGCTGAAAACTTTCTACGTTCCCGGGAGGAAAAGTGGATAGAAGGGCATCCTGTTTTATGGATCAAACCCCATGGTGCACCCGGACGATTTGTCTGTTGCGTGCCTTCCATATGAGAGAGGCATAAGAGCCGTCCTCAATCCCAGATACTATGCGCCCGAGATGCGGGAATACTTTAAGAAGTGCGGATGCTGGTTATATCAAACAGAGTCCGAAGCAAAGTTTTACGAAGGGCTATGGTATCCGCCCCAGGTCCGAGAACTCATCGATGGACGAATTCCAGATAGACGGGGCATAGGCTACATCAACCTGATTCCAAAGCGTGCTACATGGTCCATGTTGGCGAGGCCAGCGAAAGATCAAATGATGATGATGAGATAGCCGAGCCAGAAGAAGCTCCTCAAGAGCTCGAAGATGGCGGACAAGCAACCTTTGACGAGCTAACCGAGATTGACTTAGGAACGCCCGATAATCCAAGGCCGACCTATATTAGCTCGCACTTATCAGAGGAAATGAAGCACAGATAATTTCCCTGCTGCATGAGTTCGTCGACTGCTTCGCGTGGACATACAAAGAAATGCCTGGCCTTTCCCCTGAAGTGGCCGTACATAAGTTGGCTATATCTTCTGATGCTAAGCCAGTCAAACAAGCTCCTCGAAGAATGAGAAGGGAACTAGAAGAAAAGGTCATCAAGGAAACTAAGAAGCTCATCGATGCCGGCTTCATCAGGGAAGAGAAATATGCGGACTGGATCGCATGCATAGTCCCAGCGAAGAAGAAAAATGGGCAGATCCGAGTTTGTGTCGATTTCAGGGACCTCAACAAGGCATGTCCTAAAGACGACTTTCCGCTACCGGTCATGGAAATGATGGTCGATGGCACCTCAAATTACGAGCTGTTCACCTTTATGGATGGCTCGTCTAGGTATAATCAGATCAAGATGTCGCCCGAGGATAAGAAGCACACAGCATTCCGAACTCCGATCGGAATATACTGCTACAAGGTGATGTCGTTCGGGCTGAAGAACGCAGGTGCTGCGTACCAAAGGACAATGACCAATATCTTTGATGACCTAATTCATAAAGTCGTCGAATGTTATGTTGATGATCTGGTCGTCAAGACTAAAACCAAGGCCGATCACATCCAAGATCTTAGGACCGTTCTCACCAGACTGAGGGAATACGATCTGAAGATGAATTCTTTAAAGTGCGCTTTTGGCGTGTCATCGGGAAAATTCCTAGGCTTCATAGTCCGACATCGAAGGATCGAAGTTGACCCATAAAAGATAAAGGCCATCATGGAGATGCCCCCTCCGAAGAGTCTGACACAGCTAAGATCTTTTCAAGGCAAGCTTGCTTATATACGGAGGTTTATCTCAAATTTATCGGGAAGGTGTAGGCCCTTCTCAAAGCTCATGAAGAAAGGAGCTCCTTTTATCTGGGATGCTGAATGTCAAGCAGCGTTCGAAAGCATCAAACAATACTTGTTGCACCCTCCAGTGCTTGCCGCTCTCATTCCAAATAAACCGCTGATTCTCTACACTGCTGCGCTAGATGAGTCACTCGGTGCGCTCCTTTCCCAGAATAACGAGGAGGGAAAAGAAAATGCCCTCTACTACCTCAGTCGAACTCTAGTCGGGGCGGAACACAACTATTCCCTAACTGAAAAGCAATGCATGGCTCTGATATTTGCTGTGAAGAAGCTGAGGCACTATCTGCTCGCTCATCGGGTTATGCTGATCTCCAAGGTCGACCCGCTCAAATACTTGATGACCAGAGCAAGCCTAGCCGACAGAATGGCAAGATGGGCTGTCATGCTACTTGAGTTTGACATAGTTTTTACTCCTCAGAAAGCAGTGAAAGGGCAAGCTCTTGCAGACTTCCTTGCCGCTCATCTTATACCAGAAGGGTCGCCGCTAAATTGTGAGTTACTCGACGAACAAGTGCTGCACCTCGAGGAAGATGACCCATGTTGGGAGATCTACTTCAATGGGGCGTCATCAATAAGGAACTCCGGAAGATCAAGCGTCCCGGAGGTAAAAGCGGGGATAGGATTGGTGTTCATCACGCCATCAATGGGAACCCTACGGCGTTCTTTCGCTCTCACCGAGCCTCGAACAAACAACGAAGCTGAGTATGAAGTCCTGATAGCTGGTTTGGAACTCGCCATAGAAATGGAAATCCGTCGGCTATGGGTTTACGGTGACTCTCAGCTTATCGTCAACCAAGTAAGCGGCGACTATAAGATATACAAACCCGAGTAAGCTCAGTACAGAGGCCGAGTGGTGGAACTCATGAAACGGTTCACTCACATTGAACTAATGAGAATCCCCAGAGCATTGAACGGAAAATCCAACATACTCGATCGCCTAGCCAAGGAGCTGGCTGATCCTGACATGAAAGAAATTCTGATCACAGTCAGGAGCCGACAAATTCTACCCCCAGTCTCTCTACGAGAAGAGGAAAGTGCGGAACAGAAGAGCAGTCCTGCCAAAGAAGCTTCGATCATCCAAGACGAGCCTGATTAGAGAGAACCCTTCATAGAGTACCTCCGATACGACAAGCTGCCCGAAGAAAAATCTGCGAGGATTCAGCTGAAGAAAAGAGCTCTCCGATACGTGTTTGTAAATGACACGTTATACCGCAGGTCATATGACCAACTCTGGCTTAGGTGTCTGTCATTGGCCGAAGCCCAAAAGATCATGAAAGATGTTCACTCGGGAGTTTGCGGTGTTCACCAATCTGGCCCTAAGATACGACTTCAAATCAAACGGCTTGGGTATTACTGGCCCACCATGATACGGGATTGCGGAGAGCATGCAAAGAAATGTCAGATCTGCCAAATCCATGGTGATTTCATTCACAAGCATCCCAATCCGTTGCATCCTACGGTGGCGTCGTGGCCCTTCGAAGTCTGGGGCACCGACATTGTTGGCCCAATTGATCCTCCGTCATCCAAAGGCCACCGGTTCATACTGGCCGCAACAGACTACTTCTCCAGATGGGCTGAAGCTGTCTCGCTAAAAGAAGTCAAGACAAAAGATATTCTGACATTCTTCCAGCATAATATTCTATACCGCTTCGGTACACCAAGAAGAATCATTTCTGACAACGGACCTTCTTTCAAGAGCTTCAATGTCTCAAGGTTCGCTACTTGGCACAAGATAGACTGGAGATATTTCTCCATCTATAATCCAAGAGCTAATGGGCTAGTCGAAGCCTTCAATAAGACTCTATGCAAGCTCCTGAGGAAAAATGCTTCAGCCAACAAGAGAGACTGGAATCTCAAACTTCACGAGGCGTTGTGGGCATATCGTACCACGCACCGTACTCCAACTCAGTCCACTCCATACTCATTGCTCTTCGGAGTGGAGGCGATCCTCCCCCTCGAAATCGAGGTTCCAAGTTTAAGAATGGCCATCCAATACGAGTTGACGGAAGAGGAAAACGTGCTCCTTCAGCTTGAAGAGCTCGACGCGCTCGAAGAAAAGAGGCTCGCGGTACAGCAAAACCTGGAGCTATACCGAGCCCAAATGTCATGGGCCTATGACAAGATAACCCGTCTCCGCGCTTTCAAGAAAGGTGAATTGGTGTTGGTCCTCAAAATACCGATCATCCCCAATCGACATGCCAAGGGAAAATTCGAGCCAAACTGGGAAGGACCATACGTCATTGAGAAAGTGTTCGACGGAGGATCCTACCAACTAATAAGTGCTGAGGGAGAAAGGCCCATGCCACCCATCAATGGCCGATATCTCAAGAAATACTACACGTGAATGCTCTAAGTCGCGGGCGAATTGAGCACATCAGCCCTACGATCTGGATTATACATCCTGCAAAACCGTATACAATCTACGGGCGTAAATGACCCCTATCTCTCCCAGATCCTGCCGGTGAGACTACTTTTAAAAGTCCCACCAGCGGCAAAAAAATAATAATAAAGAAAAAAAAGGAAAAAAAAAGAGAAAAAAAGAAAGAAAAAAAAGGTATGTCCACAAGCAAAACGGGCACGGATGAAAACCCGAAAGGGCTCCGTGAGTAAAAACAGCAGGACTACCGGCGAGTTTGAGAAAACCCGAAAGGACGCAAACTCGTGAAAAGAGATGAATAAACTCACAAAGTCCTCTCGACCTTGTGAGGAGAAAACCCCTGCGTGAGATCCTTACGACTCACAAAGGGGCAACACACTTAGGAATCCTCATGATTCCTAAGGAGAACATACACCTGCGAGATCCTCTCGACTCGTAGGGAGAAAATTCTTTTATGAGACCCTCACGGCTCATAAAATTGAAAAGCCTTAGGTGATAGGGACCCAAACCTGTCTCCTAAGCCATCGTTCCTCAACGGGCAACGGCAAATGATGAGTCGCTCCTGGCATTTCGCTTCAGTGTTAGCAGTGCTGATGCCGACCAAAAACCTAAATCCCAAGTCCTCCCAAGGCAAATGATGAGTTGCTCCTGGCATTATTCCAATGCAGCAATGCTGATGCCAAACAAGATCCAAATTCCAAGTCCCCAAACGGCGAATGATGAGTCGCTCCTGGTACCATATTCCAGTGTAGCAATGCAGACGCCAACCAAAATCCAATTTCTCAAAATTCTCCAACCCTACGGCCAGTCCCCAAATTGACTGCAGTATACAATCCACGGGCTCAAATAATTCTCGTCATACCCATGGCCCACCACAATTACCAGTTACGTGGCTGGTCTCCGCCTTTGGAATTATACTCCATTGAGAAGACCCACTCATGTGTCCTCACGATACGTGAGGAGAACAAACCTTTGTAGGATCCTTACGACTCATAAAGGAGAAACACACTTAGGAGTCCTCATGACTCCTAAGAAGAAAATACACCTGCGGGATCCTTACGACTCGTAGGGAGAAAATGCTTTTATGGGACCCTCACGGCCCATAAAATTAAAAGCCTTAGGTGATTGGGACCTAAACCTGTCTCCTAAGCCATCGCTCCCCCAACAGGAATAGGCAAATGATGAATTTCTCCTGGCACGTGTGCTTCAGTCTTACCAACGCTGATGCCTACCCTAACCCAAAAATCCCAAACTCCAATCCAATAGACCCCTAAGTCTTTAAACTAGGAACAGATGACCCTTAAGTCGTTAAACTGGGAACAGATGACCCCTAAGTCGTTAAACTGGGAACGAGGGAAATCTCCTCATGGCAGATGATGATTCGCTCCCGGTACCATATTCCAGTGCAGCGATGCTAATGCCAAACTAAACCCAAAATCCCCAAATCCTGTCAAGACAAATGATAATTCGCTCCTGGTACCATATTCCAGCGTAGCGATGCTGATGTCAACCCAAATCACATTAAGTCAGCAAAACAACCAATGACCTCCCTGGCAGAATCAAATTCCACCTCGGAAATAAGTCAACTTCATCCCTGACGCCGCAAGAAGCGGGGCAAGTCAAATCCAGAATCGACCATCTATGTCACTAAAAGGGCAGCACCGACTGTCCACGTCGCTAAAATGGCAGCATCGACCGTCCAAGTCGCAAAAAGGGCAAAACCGACCGTCCACGTCGCTAAAATGGCAGCATCGACCGTCCAAGTCGCAAAAAGGGCAGAACCGACCGTCCATGTCGCTAAAAGGGCAGCATCGACCGTCCAAGTCGGAAAAAGGGAAGCACGTCGCTAAAATGGCAGCATCGACCGTCCAAGTCGCAAAAAGGTCAGAACGGACCGTCTACATCGCTAAAATGGCAGTATCGACCGTCCAAGTCACAAAAAAGGCAGCATCGACCATCCACGTCGCTGAAATGGCAGCACTGACCATCCACGTCGCTGAAATGGCAGCACTGACCGTCCAAGTCGCTAAAAGGGCAGCACCGACCGTCCACGTCACAAAAATGGCAGCATCGACCGTCCAAGTCGCTAAAAGGGCAGCGTCGACTGTCCAAGTCGCAAAAAGGGCAGCATTGACCGTCCATGTCATAAAAAGGGCAGCGTAGGATTCCTACAAAGCGGGAACCAGATCACTCCGGGCCAGGAAAACGTCTATCACGGACACTCTCGGAGACATGTCAAGCGACGACAGTCCATGTCGTAAAAAGGGCAGTGCCATCTTCCCAAAAAGAGGGAACCGAATCAAGTCGCCTCCATGTGAAGAAAAAAAAAGAGATCCATCAATTTCATGCACACGACCCACATATGTGGTGTGCATTTATTGATAGAGGAAAATTTGTTGGGGTAAAAATTTACACCCCGGTTGACCAAGTCAAAATCAAAGTCAACCCCAAGTCAAGTGGGCCCAAGCCCAGATCCAGTGGGCCCATGCCCGGGTCGAGCCCGAACATGAAGCGGCCGGCCTCCCCCCATGCCAAGATAAAAATTTTGTAATAAATAATTTTGTTGTATTTCTTTTGTTTTATTTTATGGATAAATGTAAGAAAAATAGGCATAAAGCCAAATTTTTGTAAAGCCCATGGCTTATGTGCAAAAAGTAAAGGCACATGAGCCATGGGATAGGCAAAATTCCATTTTGTGAAGCCCAAGGGGCTATGTGTAAAGTGTATGGCCTATAAAGGCAAAGATAATGAAAATATCACACAATTTTTCTCTCTCTCCAAAAATTTTAGATCTGAGATCTTTTCTCCTTCTTCAAGGTTCCAAAACCGTTTTCTTTCTTTTGAATTAAATCAAGAGTTTTACTCTTCATTTTATAAAACTAAATAGTTTTTCACCACAAAACCCACAAAGGGGAGCTTGGATCTGTTATTAGATCTCAAAAAGGAGAGATTTTTAGATCTCACATCTCTTGATCTTCAAGATCCAGCCAACAGAGGAGGAAGAAGAAGAACCCCCTTCATTAACCAAAACATTTTAGGAGTTTAACTTCATTCTAAACCCTATTTCTGGGACTAAAAGCCCCTTTTTGGCTGCTAGCGCTCTGCGCTCAAGCGCACAGCGCCCACGTGCCGACACGTGGCGCGCTTGCGCTCAGGCACCCGGCGCTCGAGCGCAAAGCGCCCACGTGCCAACATGTGGAGCGCTTGCGCACAAGCGCCTAGTGCTCGTGCCCAAGCGCTTAGCGCTCGAGCGCAAAGCGCCTACGTGTTGACACGTGGCATGCTTGCGCCTAGGCGCACAGCACTTGAGCGCACAGCGCTCAAGGCGCAGGCCCCACGCATCCTTTAGATGTCTTTTCCCCCCTTTATATATATATACATGTATATATATATATGTATACATATGTACATACACACATACTCCACGACACTGTCCCTGTTAGAAAAAAATTTCTAACGGGAGGCTGCCCCGCACCCCACAAGGGGGCTGCTAGCCCTCTTGACCCCCAGCCTGCTATCCGGGTAGCGGGACCCCCGTAAAAACTCTGCGTGGCTCCCGATATATTTAAAAACCCCCTCCAAAATAAAACACACGTACACTGCACATTGACTTCGCATGAACAGTTTAACCCGTTAATCGGAAGTTCCCTCACCCCAAAAGCGAGGGGTAATTAACGGCAGTTTAGTCCGCGGCTGCCGGAAATTCGGATCCCCACAATCATTAAACCCCCGCCTATCCTAGGCAGGAGGAATCTGTAGTACGGCTGACAAGCGCGCGCGTATTCCCATCTCAATGAGGTGACGAAAAACACCCTACAGTGCCATAAATCAACTTGGTATCTTTGAAGAGGTGGACGGATAAAACCAAATAGTATCTGCCCACCAAAATTCAGGCCACACGTCCCAACGTCCCGGTCGGGCCTTTCGGCGGCGAACAGTAACGTTGATAGGTAGCATTAGTGGTCTCTTGACTTTGTGGACTATTTAAAAGAGGACATTCTTCCGAAAGGTGGAAAGAGTCTTGATAGTTAAGACAATGAGAGGGTTGACTGACTTGAGCAACGGGGGCGGGAGCTGTTGATAGCTTTTCTATTAATTTCTGAATAGCAGCCAATTGAGCTTGCATTCCAATTTTAGTTTCAACCATGTGGATCCCACCGTTAGAATTAGTTGACCCTCTCTCACCAGAACTCTCCCACTCCATGGTCTTATCGGACAATTCTTCTAAAAAGTCACATGCCTCATCCTCTTTCTTCAGCATAAAATTCTCATGACACATGGACTCAATCATCAACTTGAATTCCATGTCATCATAGACTATTTGACATAGTTCCCACTTAGCTATACCATAATGGGGGCATTTTATGAGAAGATCCTTGAAACGTTCGAAATACTTCCAAAAAGATTCTCCCTGTTTTTGCAAAAAGGTCCTAATTTCATTTCGAAATTTGGCGGTTTTAAAATATGGGTAGAACTTTTTAAGAAATTTCTTCGTAAACTCATCTCTTGTCCTAATTGTATTGGCTGGCACAGTGTAAAGCCAATACTTAGTTTTATCAGTGAGGGGAAAGGGAATAAGTCTAAACTTAACTACATCTTGGTTCAACTGCTTAAGTTTAAATATTTGACATAAATTCTCAAACTCCCTTATGAAAACATAGGCGCCTTCGGATTCTAAACCATGAAACTTAGGAAGTGAGTTTATGGAAGCAGGTTTTATTTCATAGTCACCGGCTTCTTACGGTAATACTATGCAAGATGGCAGTGATGTATGGACATGATAGTATCTATCCTGTAGGGTAGGTGTATCGGAGACTATTTCAGCCATAGTATCTATAAAATCAAGATGAATGATTTGTTTTGTCTCGACCTCACACATGCATACACCGTACGTTAAAGTTTTTTTTTAATGCAAAAACTAAGATGACTAGAGATTCTAACAAATCACCAACACAGTGCGCAAACAAACCTAGATCTTGGGTTACCTAAGTCAAGTTACTAGACCCGCTCCTAACTACCAAGAGACAAATTGCGGGATAGATCCTCTAACAGCTCTTTAACAACCTTGAGGCCAGATCAGTGCCAGTTAAGTGGGAGGGTTCCGCTATACGAATCATCGAAATAGCGGGCCTTAATTAAATAGCCACAACTAGTCACTAGACACCTCAATATTGAATCGGATAACCGTTAGATTACCTATAAGCTCCTCTTGTTCTATTGAGCGCGATATGTCCTTATGGGCTGAAATCTAAATATTTTTTAAATTGCTGTAGGTAAATGCGGATGCTCAGTTATGATTTGTGGGGTCTAGTAAGGATGATGAAATCCCCACCTAATTTAGATTTGTGTTGTTGCCCCTTAGAATCTTTTAAAATATGCAATGCAGTCTAAAACAATCAAAGATCTAAAATCTAAACTAATTTTTTTAGCGCAAAGAAATCTGCAAAAATCTGTTAGTTGGAATCAAATCGAGATTTTAAGAAGAACGAGATCTTACCTAGATTTGCCTCTGTTCGTCTTGATCTTCTTTTCTAGTAAGTTTGTCTCGATTCCTGAAATATAAAATAGAGAATTCGCAGAATCAAGTAAACTAAATCTAATTTAGTCTACAACTAAAACCTAAAACTTAAATTTAAATATAATTAAACCATACATCCCCGGCAACGGCGCCAAAAGCTTGATGTGGATTTTATTACTTCTCCAATTTTAACTGCAAGTATACAGCTTATCGCAGTTGTACTTGAGGATCGTTCCAACAAAGAGGTATTGTTCCCCTCCGAATGGCGGCCAAGACAGGGGCGTCTTGCCTGAGATTCGGGGCAGATGCTATTTGTTTTATCCGTCCACCACTCCGAAGATGCCAAGTTGATTTATGGCACCATGTATCAGAAGTTTAGACGGATGTGGCCGATGTAGCAGATTTCGTCAGATTCCCCCTCGCTTGAGGGGTTTTTGATTGTGGGGACGCTTTTCCCTGCAGGCGCAAGCCCCTGCAGTTAATTACGCTACCGCATCACGGTAACAACTTTCTCCTTCTCCAGAATTTCACTTCGTGTCGTGGGTGTTTGTTTTGTTTGTGGTTGCCCGCGGATTGTATACAGAGACTAATTTATGTCGTCGCCCGTAGGACGTGGATTAGTCCAAATCCGTATTTTCTTAGATTTGGGTTTGGGGTTTTGGTTTAAGGATACGCTAGCCATATTTGGGGTAAGATCAATTTAAACGTTTGTTAAGGATACGTTAATCTAATTTGAGAATAAGATCAACTTAACGGGATCATTTAGATCCGACAAAAGAGCATTTGGGGGCTCTATTGTTCCAGTTTAGAGACATAGTGGTCCATTGCATGTATGGCCGTCGGGACCCGTCACCTCTCTGACAACGTTGAAGGATTGCAACGATAAATATCAGAGGAGTTCAGAGATGTAGCCTTGAACCAAAGTTGGTTGGGAGATCTGTAGTCCAATTTGGGACTAAAGTCTGTTTGAAAGTTTTGGTTTAAGGATACGTTAGCCATATTTGAGGCTAAGATCAACTTAAACGTTTGTTAAGGATACGTTAGTCTAATTTGAGACTAAGATCAGCTTAACAGGATCATTTAGATCCGACAAAAGAGCATTTGGGGGCTCTATTGTTCTAGTTTAGGGACATAGTGGTCCATATAATATATGGTCGTCGGGACCCATCACCTCTCTGACGACGTTGAAGGATTACAACGACAAATATCAGAGGAGTTCAGAGATGTACCCTTGAACCGGGTGTAAATTTATTTGAAAGAGCAGTTGTGCTTAGTTCAATTTAATTTGAGGACTTATGGCCAGAATTGGGTTAAGTCCAGTTAAAAATGTTCAACATTTTATTTATTTTGGCCTGTTAGACCTTCTTAATTGGGCTCTGTCCCTTTTAATAATGCACTGCATTTATTTTGGCCTGTTAGGCCTTTTTAATTGGGCTCTGTCCCTTCTTTAATAATGCAAAGTATTTATTGTTCTGACAGTGCGCCACGTGGCTTGTCAGGCGCTTTGCGCCAATTGAGGAGCGCAAGGCGCAAACTCATGTGGAGGTGACACGTGTCACGCTCTGGTGAACGCAAGTCTGTTAGCGCCGTGCGCCGTGTCAGTGCGCTGCGCTAGCGCGCTGCTGACATGTGGCGTGCTCTGATGACTTTTGCCAATTTAAGAGAGCAGTGCTCTGTTTTTAAAAGCGCAAAGCGCAGCTATTCTGTGATTTAACACGTGGCGCTCTTTGGTGACTTGCGCCAATCTAAAGCGCGCAACAGCGCAAATCAAAAGTGCAAGGCACTGTACAGTAGCGCAGAGCGCATCTTGATCTAATTTAGATCAAAGAAAAGAATTTTTTTAGAGGTTCTACCTCAAGATTCAAGAACCGATGGTTCAATAAAAGGCAGTGCCTTTATATAGATCAAAAGATCTAATAAAGAAGTAAATTACTTCTGTTCTATTATTATTTTTTTTATTCAAGATCTTGATCTTGTTCTTATATCTTTGATCTTTTTTTTAGAAGAACTTCTTCTTTTTTCTAAAGGTTTTACCTTTTTCTTTTCTTCGAGTTCTTCTCAAAGTTTTAGAGGAGTTCTGTATCTCTTTTTATCTGTGTGTCAATGTGTTTTAGACTTGAAGTCTAGGGGCCTTTATATAGTGCCAATGAGTTTGTTAGGTTGGTTAAAGAGATCTTTCTCTAATTGATCTGGGGATATTTCCCCACCGTTGGATCTTTGATCCTAGGGCTTCTGTTTTACATAAGGTAATCTTCTTGTTTTTAACAAGATTTGGAAAGATCTTTCCAGAATATTATTGTTTAAATTTTGGCACAGTTGGCGCAAGCGCACCTGCGCTGACACGTGTCGCGCAGCGCAGAGCGCAGCACAACTGCGCTGACACGTGTCGCGCAGCGCAGAGCGCAAGTCATCTAAAGCATTGCTTCCTTTATTATTTGAATTTTTAAAACAGAGCTTTGCTCTGATTGGGGGAAACAGAAGCGTTGCTTCATTTCCCGCCTTGGAATTTGAACAGAGCTTTGCTCTGATTGGGGGAAACAAATGTCCCCCCATCGTTGCGCTTACGTGGCCCAAGACGTGAGCGCAGCGGTTGCAGAATTCCAACCGTCGCGCCATCTTTTGGAAGTTGAAACGCCTCTCAATGCCTATAAATAGGACCTTTGGCCCCTTAGATGATTTTCATCTCTTCATAAGAATTTTTATTCAGAGCCTTGCTCTTTTGTTCAAGCATTTTTAAGAGTTGAAACTCTGAAGAATTTTTTAGGTAAAATTAAATTAGATTAAATTAAATCAATTTTAAGAGCCTTGCTCTCAATAGATCCCTGATCTAAAAAAAAACCATTTAGGGTTTCACTAGAAGAGCTTTGCTCTAGGGATCTAAAGAGAACCCTATTATGGTTCTATTAATAGAGCTTTGCTCCCTAAAAGGATTTTTTTGCTTTTTCTTAATTCATTAATGGAGCTTTACTCCTTCCAAACCATATAGAAGAACTCTTAAGAGTTTTTCATGGATCTTGGAGGTTAAAGATGACATCTTATGTTTTGATGAATTATATCATCTTGCATAATCAATCTGTCTGCAATTTTGTTGATTTTCTTTTACAGGAGTAATGGACGCCCACATGTACGATCTTGACGAAATTATCTCTTATGGGGACATCCGCCGACTCGGCCGTTCTCAGAATTAAGAGTTCACCAATGCCGAGTGTGCTGAAATCATGAGTCGCTTCGACGCATACAATGGTCAACTGCTTCCTCGGCGTTCCTCTCTCCTGAAGCTTGTCATGGGAGCGATCTGGGAAGCGCTCCCTTTATTCTGTATCGGCGTGCCCCTTGGAGCATTGGATGCCGCTGAGGATAAGGTGCACTCGGTGTATCTGATGAACTTAATCTCGAAGAGACGGGCGAGACAATCTTGTCGATCTTTTGCACCAGGGCTTTCAACAGTCCGCCATTCTTGCTGCCTATCGGAGGGTGGAGGACATCAGTGGGGATCCCGACGCCCGTGCTCGCGAAAGGAAGCACACTAGGATGGTTCGCCAGGCTTGGAAAGTTCTGGACAAGGTCACTTTTGAGTTCCTCAATCCATGTCCTGGATTTGAGGTTTTGCCATTGTAAACATTTCAATAACGCTACTTTTGTTTATTATCTCCATTGATGTAAGAATTTTCTGAGTATGAATGACAAATCTTTTGCCTCCTTCCTTTCATTTTCTGTTTTGTTATTGGCATATTCCTTAAGTAAGCGTAGCCTTTAGGTGATATAGAACATCCTGTCTTGAATACTTTGGGGAGTAGTGATGGCTTAGGAAGCAGGTTCGGATCTGCTGCCTAAGGATTTTCAACTTTATGAGCCGTGAGGGTCTCACAAAGACTTTTCTCCCTACGGATCGAGAGGATCTCGTAGGTGTATTTTCTTTTTAGGAATCGTGAGGATTCCTAAGTGCGTTTTCTCTTATAAGTCGTAAGGATCTTATAAGAGAATTTTCCCTCTTACGAGTCGAGAGGACCTGTAAGCAGTTGTTTCCCTCCTTGTCGAGCTTCGACTTTGGAGAGTGTGGTCCGTTAATAGTATGCAAGAGTTCATTTTGGACCGACTTGCAGAACCCCAGTGCTTAGGAAACAGGTTTTTTAATCCCTGCTGTCTAAGACTTTTCCTCACGAGTCGAGACGAATTGAGCATTTCTCGCAAAGACACCAATTTTCTCACGAGTCGAGACAAATCGAGCATTTATCGCAAGAATATCCTAACGCACAGTTAACCTCTGCTCTTTATGACAGAGGTCCGTTAGGGTCTGTGGTACTTAGGGTTTTGTCCGTCGTACCGTCGCGTTGGCTGATGTATTCCTCGATAGGAAATCTTGCTGTTCGAGTAGCCTTGCGATTGTCGTGTCTCTGATCCCTTCGGGGGCTGGACAAGACGTCTTCAAGCAATCCTCCTAGGCAGTTTGACCGTCGGAAGAGCAAGCGTTAGGAATTTCGCCATGCCTCTCTTTACTTGAGGTTAGGCTCATTTTGGAGAGCCCCGATGAGTCATAACCACTCCGCGCTGGTGTGGGATGATCTCCAATAGTCTTTCAGGCTTTATATGACTTTCCGTTAAGACCCTAAAGCTAGGAATTTGGCCTTTGCTTCGTTTGCTGGCATTGCGTCCTCTATATCGAGACGAATGTCGCGGTTGTCTCTAGGTTGCTGGTGAACCGTCGAGGTTTGGAACTAGGGATTTTGCCGTGGCTCCTTTTGGTGATGTTGCGTCTACTGTATCGAGACGAACGCCGAGGTGGTGACCACTCCACACTGGTGCGAGATGATCTCTGATTGTCTTTTAGGCTTTATATGACTTGCCGTTAAGACCCTGAAGCTAGGAATTTGGCCTTTGCTTCGTTTGCTGGCATTGCGTCTGCTGTGTCGAGACGAACGTCGAGGTGGTGACCACTCCGTCCTGGTGTGGGATGATCTCCGATAGTCTTTCAGGCTTTATATGACTTGTCGTTAAGACCCTGAAGTTAGGAATTTGGCCTTTGCTTCATTTGTTTTGTCGTGTCCGAATCCTGTTGGAGGAAGGACGCTGTAGTGACATCTCATTTGCTGTAACGAAACGAATGCCGAGGTGGAGCTAGGATTTTGCCGTCATTTCGCTTTGCTGACCATGGGGTCTTTTGTTGACGTTGCATTTACATCCTGCTGGACTGCGAAGGAACGCCGTTGTTGACATTGCGTCTGCTGTAATGAGACGAATGCTGAGGTGGAGTTGGGATTTTTCCGTCACTCCGCTTTGTTTTGATCGTGAGGCCTTTCATTGACGTTGCATCTGTATCCTGCTGGACTGCGAAGGAACGCCGTTGTTAACATCTCGTCTGCTGTATCGAGATGAATGCTGAGGTAGAGCTGGGATTTTGCCGTCACTCCGCTTTGTTTCGACCGTGAGGTCTTTCATTGACATTGCATCTGCATCCTGCTGGACTGTGAAGGAACACCGTTGCTGACATCTCGTTTGCTGTATCAAGACGAATGCTGAGGTGGAGCTGGGATTTTGCTGTCGCTCCGCTTTGTTTCGACCGTGAGGTCTTTTGTTGACGTTGCATCTGCATCCTGCTGGACTGCGAAGGAACGTCGTTGCTGACATCTCGTCTGTTGTATCGAGACGAATGCTGAGGTGGAGCTGGGATTTTGCCGTCGCTCCGCTTGTTTCGACCGTGAGGTCTTTTGTTGACGTTGCATCTGCATCCTGCTGGACTGCGAAGGAACGTCGTTGCTGATTCTTAGGCTGTAGATATTGCCGTTAAGATTTGGAACTAGGGACTATGTCGTGGCTCCGTTTCGTTGCGACTCTGAGGTCGGTTGTTGACGTCATGTCTGCATCTGGTTGGAGTGAGGAGAAACGCCGTTGGTGATCTCTAAGTTGTTGATATTGACGTCGAGACTCTGAAGCTAGGGATCTTCCTTTGCTTCCTTTGCTGACATTGTGTCTGCAATATTGCGACAAATATTGAGGTTGTCTCTAGGTTGTCTATGAACCGTCGAGATTTGGTTTCGCTTCCTGATGGAACCTGTCGGGAAGGTATGGTTCCCTCTTTGTTTGTGACCCTGGATTGTATACAGGGATCGATGTGATCTCACATGTAGGGCATGAATTTCATTATATATATTTTTTCATTTTATTTCTTTCCGCAATGCTCTATCATTTCAGCTTTATATCGTGAAGGTCGCGATTGCCCAATCATTTCGGCTATTTTTCGCGGTGCCCAATCATTTTGGCTATTTATTTTACTTTCACTCGCTGCTTTTTATTGCGAGTTGCCCAATCATTTCGGCTATTTTGCATGCATACACATTTTTTTTACTTGCTGATTTTTATTGCAAGTTGCCCCATCATTTCGACTATTTCGTATGCATGTATGGCTCGCTGTTTTTTTTTTGCGGGTGTGGAACTTGGAATCTGACGCTAATCTCAGCATCAGCATCGCTACAACTGGAATATTTCCAGGAGCGAATCATCATTTGCCATGAAAGGACTTGGAATTTGATACCGATTTAGGCATCGGTATCGCTACAACTGGAATATTACCAGGAGCGAATCATCATTTGCCTCTGTCGATATCGAACAAAGGTGGCTTAGTAAACAGGGTTAGGATCCCGTCGACTAAGGCTTTTGACTTCATGAGCCGTAAGGGTCTCACAAAGGTATTTCTCCCTACAAGTCGTGAGGATCTCGTAGGTGTGTTTTCTCCTTAGGGATCGTGAGGATTCCTAAGTGTATGTTCCCCCGTAAGTCGTAAGGATCTTACAAAAGGGTTTTCTCCTTATAAGTCGAGAGGACTTAAAAGGGTTGTTCACCATATGGACATATCCCTAGCCACGGGTGGGACTTGGTTAGGGAAATACTTATTCGCGCCCGTGGATTGTATACAAGGGTCAGTATTGAGCCACTTGTAGGGCCCTATCAAAGGTTGTGGGGGTTGCTTAAGAACAGGTTCAGATCTCTGTAACTTAAGACTTTCAAATCTTATGAGCCGTGAGGGTCCCATAAGAGAGTTCTCCTTACGAGTCGTGAGGATCTCACAAGTGTAATTTATCCTTAGGAATCATGAGGATCCCTAAGTGTGTTGCTTCCCTGTGAGTCGTAAGGATCTCACGCGGGCGGTTTCTCCTTACAAGGTCGAGAGGACCTTGTAAGTGTCTTTTAACGAGGTTGCGCCCTTTCGGGTTTTCACAAACACTCGCCGGTGACCCTGCTGTTTTTACTCACGGAGCCCTTTCGGGTTTTCATCCGTGCCCATTTTGCTTATGGACATCCCCTTTTTTTTATTCTTTTTTCTAACGAGGTCGCACCCTTTCGGGTTTTCACGAACACTCGCCGGTAGCCCTGCTGTTTTTACTCACGGAGCCCTTTCAGGTTTTCATCCGTGCCCCTTTTGCTTACGGACATACCGTTCTTTTTTATTATTTTTTTTATTCTTTATTTTTTTTCTAACGATGTCGCGCCCTTTCGGGTTTTCACGAACACTCGCCGGTAGCCCTGCTGTTTTTGCTCACGGAGCCCTTTCGGGTTTTTATCCGTGCCCATTTTGCTTATGGACATACCGTTTTTATATTATTATTATTTTATTATTATTTTTTTTCGTCAGCCTGAGGATGATGCGGTAGTAGTTTAAAGACGTTTCGGTCGTCAGCTAGTTTTAGGACGTAATGGTCCGTCGTTAGTTTAAGAACGTTTCGGTCCGCCGTCACCGTATTTGAGGCGAATCTCTAGTTTACCGACTTTTCGGTCTATGGGGCTTTCCATATGAATGAGCATGATGCCTCCGGCATATCCATCTTTCTCAGGGTATGTGGTTGTGGCGGGCTCACCTTCCAGTTTTCGGACAACGCGAACTTGCCCTGTTGGTATTGGTCTTCAACCCAGTTTTTGAAAACGTAGCAGTTTTCAATCGGATGGCCCTATACTTGGTGGTAAGGGCAATAATTAGGATTGTCGACATCATTCAGTTGTAGCTGGTGTTTCAGCTCCGGTAGAGTGATAAGCCTGCCGCTTCGAACAGCCTCCTTGTTTCATCCTGGAGAAATGAGTAAGGACGTTTCAACCTCTCATAGAGGGGTTGCCGCTTGTTGTTTTGGCGAACAACCGGTCTAGGGCCACTCGATTGTTGTTGAGTGTTGGCGACGAAGGCCGTTTTTCCCTTTCCTTTATCCTTTTTGTTCGCTCCGTTGTTTGTGGGTCTGAGATTCTCTCCGGGTATCGTGCAATTGCTCGGCTGAATGTTCTCGCAACCCTTCAATCCTTCAGAGATGGACTCCTTGAAGAGAGGGCCGAGGGCTACTTTTTCGTCGGAATCGCTCCTGAAGGTGAGAACTCGTGATCCCCCGGGATCATCCCTATGAAAATTGCCGGCAACTCTTTTATGCTCATCTGTCGTATTTTTCGCTATCTACGAGCTTCACTCTTTGTCCTGTTGAAGTGTTGCCTGTGAGCGACATACCCTTGCCACCAACACTTAAAGGAGCCGCAGTCTTCAGTGGGATGTGCGATCTTCTGATGATATAGGCAGTAATTAGGATGCATCTCTACTCCACCGAGTGTGTTTTCTTCAGAGGGTGGTAGCTTCATTCCCATTGATATGGCTTTAGCAAACCTTTTCCTCGTCTTGAATTTGTTTTTATCCGCAGCGAATGTCTTTTGATTTGACGGGAGTGCCTCGACTCTTTCGTCTAGTCGCCGGCGTTTGGCTCCTTCCAATATGGCCATCTCACGCTCCTGATTGGCTTTACTTTTCAGACGAATCTCATTCAGGAAGGAATCGATCATTTCGTCTGACGGCCACAGAAGTTCTGGTTCAGGACCCGCCCTCGGCTTCTCGATGCAAGGAGCCTCTTCATCATCTATCAATGAGTGAGAGATCACATGACAATTTGTTACGTAGTCCTCAGATTCATCTGATGAGTCTTCTCTATCGTTTTCGTCCTCGAGGACGTGGCTGAGGAACTCTTGGAGCGTGATTGGAATCCGCGCCTTCTGGTTATACTCTTCCAGCGCATCAATCTGTTTCTGCAAATCTGTATGCTTGTCGCTAGGCTTCACGGGCTTTTTGGATTTCTTCTTTTTTTTCGAAGATTTCGACGGCTGAGTGTGAGCATTTTGGTTATCACCAGTCTTTGGAGTTGGGCGCGGCTTCAGCATTCCCTTGATGATCTCAGGTTCCAACGGGTTCTTCCACCTGATCGCCGGGCATGTCTGGAGATCATTCAGCATCTTTTTGGTTTTGGCGGAAAGCACAACCTCCCATGGAGCTTCTTCAACAAAAAAACAAGTTGCCCCCGGCGTGTCCGTCTTCTTTGGAGCGTGTGACCATGGTGGGTTTATTTTCCACTTCTCGGACAACGCAAACTTGCCTTGTAGGTATTGGTCTTCAATCCATCCCTTAAAGACGAAGCAATCCTCGATCGGGTGACTTACCGGTTGGTGGTAAGGGCAATAATTGGGATTATTCACTTCGCTGGGTTGCGGTGGTCTCCTTGGATTCGGGAGATAGATAAGCCTATTGCGCATCGCTAGCTCGAACAGCCTCTTCGTTTTATCCCGCGGGAATGAGTAAGGGCGCTTCATTTTCTCATTATAATACCGCCATCTCTCTTCCAGTTTATCCGCTATCTTTGGGGCACTGGGCTGCTGTTGGGTGTTCGCAACGTAGGTCGCTTTCCCTTTACCCTTGTCATTTCGGGGTTCCGGCTTCGGAGGAGACGGTCTGTGACCCATTTGATCCATCCGGGCTAGCTTATCAATTAAAGCCTGGAACGTGGTCAGTTTAAAGAACATCATGAACTTTGAAACAGTTGCATGAGGGTCTAGGGTGCCCACGAACATGCTCACCGCTGGCGCTTCTTCGATCCGCTATTCGCATTTCGACCATAGATTCCGCGTACTGGACCCACGTCTCGCCTGGCTTCACCCTGACATTGATCAGTGCTGTTATCGGGGTGCGTTCACTAGCACTCGCGAATCATTGTGTAAACAATAGCTCCATCTCCGCAAATGTTTTGACAGAGTCGTTAGGTAGCTCCGAATACCATTCAAAGGCCATTTCTGCTAAGCTGCCGACGAATTGGCGAAGCAACAGTTTTTCATCGCCTCCAGTGTTGCCGCATAAGGCCCTGAATTGAGCGACATGCTGATGTGGATTCCCTGTCCCCTTTTACAAATGGAATTTAGGGATCGTATATCCCGGCGGGTAACTGATTTGGTCATACCAGCCCGGGTAGGGTCGTCCAGTTCTAACAATTTGCCCAGCCTCTTCATTCGCCTGATGAATTCGTATCTGCTGAGCAATATAATGATCTAAGGCGGCCTTGGAAATGGTTTCTTCCTTGGCTGTTGAAAGTGTCGAAGGAGGATTAGATGTCTCCCCTTTATCGTCTTCAGTAATGATCGGAGGGTCTTCAACTGGAGGGTCCGGTTGTAGCATCATCCCTACCATATCTTGGAAGAGGAGCGCCATTTGCTTTATGTTAGCTGCTTGCTCTGCGGCTTCTCTGTCCTTCTTTTCGAGGACTCTGCGTAAGAAGTCAACATCAGTTTCTTGTTCGTGACGCTGCTCTGATAATGCCTCCGGGCTTTCTTTTGGCCCGGTGAGTGCGGCCATTGCAATCGTCATCTCCTGAAGCATCTGTTGCTGCTCCTGGGCTTTTGTCACGGATCGGGTGAGCGGTCGGTGACCTGTCGAAGCACGGCCTTCCTCCTTTCCGGAAGCCATATAAACAGTATGCACCACCATGCCCCCAGACTTGGGACGTTTGGTCTCGGTGCTTTTACGTTCTGCTGTATTCACAGGGGCTTTTTGCGGCCTCTTTTTCCTTTGAGCAGTTGAGGTTGAGGGAGCCGTTGCAGTGGGCACACAGACAGCTGTCGCCTTTTGTGGCTTGACAGAATGGTCCTCTTCTTTCCGAACCTTCATCTTTTTCTGTCGGCGAGGGTAATCTTGATCAATCACCGAGTCTTGCACTTGACGCCGGACCTTGTAAATTTTAGAGGACAGCCGCTCAGGAGGCTGTTCCGGCTTCGCCTTCGGTGCATTCTCTATGAGCGGAGGAGATCACTTCAGCACTGTGGTAGGAGAGTTCCTGCGCACCTTGTTAAGCAGTTCAAAGCTGTTCCCGGTTGGAACAGCAGCATCAATCTCCACTGTTGGAGCTGGTGGAGTAAATCCAGATGGAGAGCTGCCCCCAGCCTTCCGTACTCGGCGCCAGTAGCGACGTCGAGCTTGTTGAGCGGACGGTGTTGGTTCGGCGATGGAGATGGTTTTTTCTTGCCCCTGTCCAGATGAGGCGCTGCTGGTGCCAGCCTCTTGAAGACTGACGTCTTTTGAGTAGCATGATTTAATCTGTCAAAGATAGACCTTGGAGCAGGAGCGGGAGTGGGAGCTGGAACAGTCAGTCTCGCAAATACCGACCCTTTGGCGGGAGAAGCCGCTTTGACGACTTCGAGAGCAGGAATGGCTATCCTTTTTGGGATAACCCTTTCTGGTATCATGGGCTTCTTCATGGGCCCAAATGAGCTTTGGCCCAGTCTGTCAAAGACTGAGGCACTGGATTTGGGCGACCCGTTGAGAGTGGCCGTGGTAGTTGTAAGCCGATCAAAGACCGACTTCTTTTGCGCTTCCTTCGGCGGCAGGATAATAATGTTCACTGGCGGGAGCATGGTCCTAAAGAACAGACCGGTGGTAGCCTGAGTCACTTGTTCTACAGGCATAGTGAACAGGGAAGCAGCCTGCGGTCCATAGGCTACACCTCCAAGTGAGGCGGAGCGTCGGTTGCACTTGCAGTTGGAGCAGTTTGAGCAGTTGAACGCCATTGCTGTTTGATTTCTGCGCCAAGCAAGAGACTAAATCTTAGTAACTTGAAACCCGAGGGCAACCATTAACAAACCGCAGTTTATTCGCGAATACGACTCACGAAGTGTGGAGTGGAAAGAGGAAAAGGTCCCACCGGACGTTCCGGAATCTGTTCCCCTCCGAATGGAGGCCAAGACAGGGGCGTCTTGCCTGAGATTCGGGGCAGATGCTATTTGGTTTTATCCGTCCACCTCTCCGAAGATGCCAAGTTGATTTATGGCACCATGTATCGGAGGTTTAGACGGATGCGGCCGATGTAGCAGACTTCGTCAGATTCCCCCTCACTTGAGGGGTTTTTGATTGTGGGGACGCTCTTCCCTGAAGGCGCAAGCCCCTGCAGTTAATTACGCTACCGCATCACGGTAACAACTTTCTCATTCTCCAGAATTTCACTTCGTGTCGTGGGTGTTTGTTTTGTTTGTGGTTGCCCGTGGATTGTATACGGAGACTAATTTATGTTGCCGCCCGTAGAACATGGATTAGTCCAAATCCGTATTTTCTTAGATTTAGGTTTGGGGTTTTGGTTTAAGGATACGTTAGACATATTTGGGGCTAAGATCAACTTAAACGTTTGTTAAGGATACGTTAGTCTAATTTGAGAATAAGATCAACTTAACGGGATCGTTTAGATTCGACAAGAGAGCATTTGGGGGCTCTATTGTTCCAGTTTAGGGACATAGTGGTCCATTGCATGTATGGCCGTCGGGACCCGTCACCTCTCTGACGACGTTGAAGGATTACAACGACAAATATCAGAGGAGTTCAGAAATGTACCCTTGAACCAAAGTCGGTTGGGAGATCTGTAGTCCAATTTAGGACTAAAGTCTGTTTGAAGGTTTTGGTTTAAGGATACGTTAGCCATATTTGAGGCTAAGATCAACTTAAACGTTTGTTAAGGATACGTTAGTCTAATTTGAGACTAAGATCAGCTTAACAGGATCATTTAGATCCAACAAAAGAGCATTTGGGGGCTCTATTGTTCTAGTTTAGGGACATAGTGGTCCATGTAATGTATGGCCGTCGGGACCCGTCACCTCTCTGACGACGTTGAAGGATTACAACGACAAATATCAGAGGAGTTCAAAGATGTACCCTTGAACCGGGTGTAAATTGATTTGAGAGAGCAGTTGTACTCAGTTCAATTTAATTTGAGGACTTATGACCAGAATTGGGTTAAGTCCAGTTAAAAATGTTCAACATTTTATTTATTTTGGCCTGTTAGGCCTTCTTAATTGGGCTCTGTCCCTTTTAATAATGCACTGCATTTATTTTGGCCTGTTAGGCCTTTTTAATTGGGCTCTGTCCCTTCTTTAATAATGCTAAGCATTTATTGTTCTGACAGTACGCCACGTGACTTGTCAGGCGCTTTGCGCCAATTGAGGAGCGCAAGGCGCAAACTCATGTGGGGGTGACATGTGTCACGCTCTGGTGAGCGCAAGTCTGTTAGCGCCGTATGCTGTGTCAGTGCGCTGCGCTAGCGCGCTGCTGACACGTGGCGCGCTCTGATGACTTGCGCCAATTTAAGAGAGCAGCGCTCTATTTTTAGAAGCGCAAGGCGCAGTTGTTCTGTGATTTGACACGTGGCGCTCTCTGGTGACTTGCGCCAATCCAAGGAGCGCAACAGCGCAAATCAAAAGTGCAAGGCACTATACAGTAGCGTAGAGCGCATCTTGATCTAATTTAGATCAAAGAAAAGAATCTTTTTAGAGGTTCTACCTCAAGATTCAAGAACTGATGGTTCAACAAAAGGCAGTGCCTTTATATAATCAAAAGATCTAATAAAGAAGTAAATTACTTCTGTTCTATTATTATTTTTTTTATTCAAGATCTTGATCATATTCTTAGATCTTTGATCTTTTTTTTTAGAAGAACTTCTTCTTTTTTCTAAAGGTTTTACCTTTTTCTTTTCTTCGAGTTCTTCTCAAAGTTTTAGAGGGATTCTGTATCTCTTTTTCTCTGTGTGTCAATGTGTTTTATACTTGAAGTCTAGGGGCCTTTATATAGTGCCAATGAGTTTGTTAGGTTGGTTAAAGAGATCTTTCTCTGATTGATTTGGGGATATTTCCCCACCGTTGTATCTTTGATCTTAGGGCTTCTGTTTTACAGAAGGTAATCTTCTTGTTTTTAACAAGATTTGGAAAGATCTTTCCAGAATTTTATTGTTTAAATTTTGGCACAGTAGGCGCAAGTGCACCTGCGCTTGACACGTTTCGCGCAGCGCGGAGCGCAGCGCAACTGCGCTGACACGTGTCGCGCAGCGCAACTGCGTTGACTCGTGTCGCGCAGCGCAGAGCGCAAGTCATCTGAAGCGTTGCTTCCTTTATTATTTAAATTTTTAAAACAGAGCTTTGCTCTGATTGGGGGAAACAGAAGCATTGCTTCATTTCCCGCCTTGGAATTTGAACAGAGTTTTGCTCTGATTGGGGGAAACAGGTATGTTAACTACTTTTAAACTAAGTTAAAGAGTTGGTTTTTTTAAAAAAGTGCAAATAAAGTAGGGTTTTTTTATGGATATAGAAGAATCTAGGATTTTGTATTTATTTATCTATATTTGTTGGTTTAAAAGATGACACTTCTTTTCTAGATCTATGTATAATATGTTTTCTATTAATCCTATAAAAGTATAGGGTAATTTAATGTTATTAAAGTTACCTATCAATTATAAAAATATCATTTAAATAGCAATATTAAAACACTTTTTCTAGTTAATTAAAAATAATCTACCTTTAATCTTCAATTAGTAGCGGTAGGTGATTAATCTATTTCTATCATCTTATCGAATAACTTAGATAACCCTTAACTATCTAGTTTTTAATTTCTTTTAATTAAATTTCTCTTACCTTCCCTCATTAGATCTCTAGGGCGTCAACCTATCATTTAACCTATTAAGTTTTTTGTTGTTATCATCGTCCCCTAATCTTCTTTCTAGGCGTTAACTATCATTAAAAAGATTAGTTTTTTAGATGATAAACTTAATAAGAAGAATTTAAATAATAATAGATTAATATTTAAGTGCAAGAAAAGAAAGAAATATAACATCCAACCAAAAAATGTAAATAAATACAAAAATCTAAAAGAGAAATTAGTTACGCTTCATATTAAAATAAAGTAAAAATTTATTCATAAAAATTACTTACACTGGTTTTGATCTCTCAAAAGAAAACCCTAGAGTTTTATGCCAAGGGAGAAATATGAAACCCTAAGACTATACAAGTGCTTATATAAGATTAACAAAGATTGGAGAACAAGTAATAGAAAATACAAGAGAATCTACTTTCTAACAATTATGATAATCTAATCTAATTGCTCTGTTGGATGCTGTTGCGAGCCTTTAGAATTTTCAAAAGACGAAACCCTACATCTCATATTAATTTATGTAGAAAGATGATCGTGCCTATAAAAATTCTCATCGAACGGCCCAAATTCGACTGTTGATCCACCGCCTTTTTTTGTTTCATGGCTCCAGATTTTTTCTGTGGTTTTATCGTCAATTTATATAATTTTTTAGCACATAAAATCATGAATATCTCGTTGTATCTCTGCAGTTGCGTAGATCTCCGAATTGTTCCTAAATTTGGTATATAATTAGGCAGGTTGATTTGTTGCTTTTGCTTTGATTTGGTTTTGCTGGTGAGTTATGCTCACTCTACATCGAAGTAGAGAGACGGAATGTACAAAAATTAAATTTTTAAGCAAGCACAACTAACTTAACCCAAGTGATCAAACCATAACTCTAAATTAGCAACTACTAGGAGTTTTATCTACTATGAGAGAAGATTATATCAGAATATTCATGTCCTTCGGGTCTTCACTCCTCTTTTTAAGCTCCTGGAAATCTCCTAGATCAATCTTGATGACCGGCCTTCTCAGTCCTAGATGATCCACCCGAGAGTTTGTAATCCAAACTTAGCTTCACTAATGAAGCAACTTGTAACACCTGAGCCCAATAATACTATTTCTGTTACTGGTTGAGTGTTAGACATTGCTCATTTCAATTATCCTGCTTGTTTGGTGCTTATTGCAAAATTTTAACCGGTTAAGTCATTTTTGCCTATAACAAATTTTAACACCTAAAATGAAATTAAAAATATCCATATTGGCCTACTCGTCGCCACTAGTCGCGTGGTAGCGTCCGCGCATCGAGATTTCATCCCGTTCGGCGAAACAGGCGAGTTTGGACGGCTACGCGCGCGTGCAAGTGTCTGACTTGGGGGGCATGCATTTTAATCATAAAACATCTCATTTTAAAATTTGGAACTCGCTTAAAATCCTATTATTTGAATTTGAAACATTTGGGCGCAATCCGGGCGCGATTTGGAAATGTTTCATCTAGCGCCAAAATACCCATTTAATTTAATAATATAAAACTATATAATATATATTTTCTGTTCCTTTTATAACGTCTAAATCCCTATAAATCTTTTTAAAATTCCCTTTTAAATTTCTTTTGCAACTCCCAGCCAATCACGAGGGACTAAATCCCTCGTGGGCCCCACCTTTCTCGTTCTCTCTTTCTCTCCGATCCCTATCTCTCTCTACCCCTATATCTCTCTCTCTCTTCTCTGTCTCTCTCTCTCTTCCTTTAAATCCTCTCTCCTCGTATAACCTCTCTCTCTCTCTATTTTCTTTATATTTTTTTCTCTGCCTTCGTCCTCGTCTTCACGAGAAACCCACGAACCCCAACCCTAGCCTTGCCCTAGCCGCCGCAGCCTCGCCGTTGACCTCCCCGCGACCTCACCACTATCATCCTCGCCTCCACAGTCTCGACCGCACCCCTTCCTCCTCTTCTCCCTCCTTCAAACGCCTGCACCCAACGCCACCGCCACCTGCACGCTGTGCTGCCGTCGCCGCCGCCTCCCATCGCCGACGACGTCGACTTCCTCCCTGCACCCTCGTCCCGACCTCTTCACCGTCCTTCTCCTTCCCTCGCCGGACTGCAGTCACTGAACCTGAGCCTAACCCTTGCACCAAACCCTAGCTCGCCGGAAAAGACACCGTCGACCCTCCTCGTCGTCGCCAGTGCACCTCCGACCACCTTCTCTCCTCCCTGCAACCCGGACCAGGCCAGAACCTCTCCCCTACTCGCTACACCCCGATCCAGCCACCTCCAAACCCTTGCCGCGTTCCCTGTTCGCCGCCGGCGCCCCATCGCCGTCGAACCCGTCGCGTTTGCACCCCTGCTACCCCTCGAAGTACTCCAGTCCGTGTGGTCCCGCTGTTCGTCGTTTGGACTCGATCCGTGGCCCGTGCAACCGTCGCGTGTTTTCCACCGACGCTACGTTCGTGTTTTCCGGTTTGCGAAACCGTCGAGGCAAGTATCCGAATACTTGCTCTAACATGCTAATATACAAGATCAAGTCTTGCTATACATTTAATTATCATATTATTGAATATAACCACACAGTTGATGGTAATATCGATATTATAGTATAACTTAGAATTGACGGTTGCAATTATCATTAACATTAAATCATTATAGTAGCTTCATGTAATTAATTGGTCTGCTATTAATCCATGCTTTAACTAACTAAACCAATTAGATCGTCCTTGCTTTATTTGTTAGATCATCCATGTGACAATTATTTATGCTTTAGTTTTAATTTCATATAGCTTCATTACTTTATGTTATTGATATTGCTTTACCTTGTGAGTATTGCACCCCAAGGGTGCTCGAACCTGTTAATAAGATAATACAAAGCACCACTGTGATTAAGTGAACTATTATTGTTATTTACTGTGTTTCCTGCTGTTGTTCCTTATTCGCTTCTATACCTGTTAAGAGCACACATTCGATTGCATTACATATTGACCTGACCTTGCTACACACGATATATATACATACCGACTCAACCTGTTGTACCATGACCTGACTCGTTACCTGATCTCATGCCTAATGCCAACAAACCTGACTTGGGGTCCTCATGGACCATTCCTGTTGTCTACCCAGACAAACCTGCTTTTACCTGATCCTGTGTTGGCATTAGTTCTTGATTACTGAATACCTGACCTGACATACATAACTTGGGGGTATGGGGAAATCAAAGGTGAAACCGACTTGTAACTCAACAGTTCGATACCTGTTCTGATCAGTCTTACAGGCTTGGCCAGTCCGGGAGTGATGATGCTGACATCACTCGTCCATCCTGCTACCTATTACTGCCTAGCGGCATGTCTCGGATTCAGCCCCGAGGGTCTTGACCGTGGTCCCGGGCATGCACGGGATACTATTGAGTTACATCGACGAGTCATCAATTGATTTCAAAGACTTTAGAATAGAAACCTGATAAGACAGTATAGTTACCCACTGCACACTACCCTGCACTGTTATTTCATATCATTGTTTTATTCATGTCCATCCCTGCATTGCTTATTACCATGTTCATATTATATTATTGGTTGACATGACGCGCTGACGTCTGGGTTTTGCATGGCCCAGATTCCTTACCACTGTCGACGACCGAGCAGGAGTACTTCAGCCAGCAGGCTGATCTGTGAGTTCCATAGTGATTAGTTTATTTATTTCATTTCATTTCCAGATGTGAGCCCGCATTATGGGACGTACTATTTATTTATTGTATTGGATCATTTGCTTTCGCACTTATTGTTTATTGACTCTTGTTATTATGGATTTGGACATGTGTTAGATTAGTTTTTATCTTGTTCTTGATATCTCTACAGCCGTAATGTGACTGTGGATGGATACTTCCTACCCACAGGTAGCATGGTTGGCTATGTCACGTGCCCTAATCTTGCGTACTCTGGGAAGAGGGGCGTGACATGGTTCTTTTGGTATCAGAGACATAGGTTAGTTGAGTATATTCTTTTGTAGTTGGGTATTGTACCCAATACACGAATCAGGATACCCGTGCTTAGGAAAACATGTCATACCACCTTGACCGTTTTACCATTCTTGAATCACATTCTTCCGGATTATATCTTTTCGACGTGCAAACTTACTTTGCATGTCAACTCGAAAACCTGATTTCTTTTTATCCCTAGGACTTGGGCGACTTGGGTGGAGTTAAGTAATTGCGGCTATGATACCGCGGCATAGCTACAATACGGTACTCTATTTAAGTATCTTGGAGTTCTAGCCTTGATCCATATTCAGAATCTATCATCATGCTAATGTTGGGTGTTTTGAGTTCAGGATTATGACAGGTAAGAAGTTGAAGACGTACCAGAGGCGTGTGAACGAAGCCGCCATGCTTGGAGTGATAAGAGGAATGCTGGAAATCAAAGAAACAGACCGAGCTGATCCAGCAGCAAGCGGACTCGTTCCAGGAAGGTTTGCAGATCGTTCAGCAGTCTGTGAACGAGGTTGGAACTAGACCAGTTGACCGAGTAGGGACTGTAGCAGATTTCAGATTTTGGGTCCTTCTACATTGACTGGTTTAAAGGAGCCGTGCCAGCCGAGCAGTGGCTAGTCGGCACGGAGAATTTGCTGATTGCGGCACAGATACCAGAGGACAAAGGAGTTGATGTAGTGCGCATTCAACTAGTGGATTACGCCCGAGAGTGGTGGCTTGTGGAGGAGAACCGCTTGCCCAAGCCAAGCAGTGGGCGGATTTCTCTAAGAGTTTTCTGGAGAAGTCCTTTTGCGGACTGCGCGGAGGAAATGGAAGAGAAGTTCATCGAAATAAGGCAGAATGGAGCAACCGTGGACGTACATGCAGCAGAATGGACGAGACTCAGAAGTTTCGTTGGACCTTTCGCAGCCAACGATGCGGACCGCAGTTACGGTAAGGAGGCAGTTCTGTCGGGCCAGTCGAGTTTAGGGCTAGACCGACAAACAGTGTTCTTGCAGCTATGGAAGTTGATAGTAAGGAAGAGCCGGCAGTTGTTCGCGACTTTGTGGATGTATTTGAAGATATATCGGGCTTACCGCCGAAGCGAGATGTGGAGTTCGCGATTGACCTTATTCCTGGTGCAGCGCCAATATCAAAATCTTATTATCCGATGGCACCAGTGGAATTGGAAGAAGTTAAGAAACAAGTTGGTGAATTACTTGAGAAGGGTTGGATTCGAAGCAGCAACTCGCCTTGGGGAGCTCCAGTTCTTTTAGTAAAGAAGAAGGATGGCACGAGAAGGATGTGCATTGATTATCGAGAATTGAACTGGGTGACTATTAAGAACAAGTACCCGATCCCTCGCATTGGAGAACTTTTTGAGCAGCTTAGTGGCGCGAGAGTATTCTCGAAACTGGATTTGCGATCCGGATATCATCAGGTCCGAGTGAAAGCAGAAGACATTTGCAAGACGGCGTTTCGAACTCGATATGGACATTTCGAGTATTTGGTGATGCCCTTCGGAGTGACTAATGCGCCGGCAATATTCATGGATTTGATGAACGGGATCTTTTCACCATTCTTGGACCAGTTTATTGTGGTATTCATTGACGATATTCTGGTATACTCGAAGAGTCCGGAGGAGCATGCTGAGCTTTTGAAGATCGCACTGCAGACGCTGAGACAGGAGAAATTGTATGCGAAGATGAGTAAGTGCGAATTCTGGCTGGAAGAAGTGAAATTTCTGGGGCATGTCGTGTCGGGCGATGGAATCATCGTCGATCCCGAGAAGATTGCAGCAGTTCGAGATTGGCCTATTCCAAGAAATGTGGCTGAGATAAGAAGTTTCCTTGGTTTGGCCGGATACTACAGGAGATTTGTGGAGAATTTCGCTCGTTTGGCCGAGCCGTTGACCAAGCTCACGCGCAAGGAAGTACCGTTTGTTTGGACAGATGGATGTGCATTGGCCTTCGAGACGTTGAAGCAGAAGTTGATAACCGCCCCTATCCTGACCGTACCAGATAATTCAGGAGGACTGGTGATTCACAGCGACGCATCTGAAAAAGGATTGGGATGTGTTTTGATGCAGAATGGGAAGGTCGTAGCTTACGCATCGAGACAACTGAAGACTCATGAGAAGAATTACCCGACTCATGACTTGGAGCTTGCGGCCGTGATCTTCGCCTTGAAGATTTGGAGACACTACCTTTTGGGCGAGAGAGTCGAAGTCTTTACAGATCACAAGAGTTTGAAGTATGTGTTCACTCAGAAGGAGTTGAACATGAGGCAACGCAGATGGTTGGAGCTGATGGCCGACTACGACCTTGATCTTAAGTACCATCCGGGAAAGGTTAACGTCGTGCCGGATGCGCTTAGTCGGTTACCAGCAATTCAGGTATTGACTGCACAGAGGGAGATCATTGTGGATTTTCGGAGATTTGACTTGGAGGTTGTGCTACCACATGCTACGGGGCAGTTGATGCAGTTGCAAGTACAGTCGTCCTTAGTTGAGAAGATTAAAGCGGCACAATCGCAGGATCCTAGACTGCAAAAGTTTCGAGAGCAGGTTGAAGCCGGACTACGAACCGATTTACTGATCCACGAAGATGGTTCGTTGAGGTATGGTAGCCGTGTGTGTGTGCCAAAAGGGGATGTGCGTGAAGAGCTTTTGAAGGAAGCACACAGTTCAGCTTACTCTGTACATCCAGGAGGGACAAAGATGTACCGAGATATTCGACAGCACTTCTGGTGGGAAGGTATGAAACGGGAGATCGCTCGCTTCGTGGCTAAGTGCTTGGTGTGTCAGCAAGTCAAGGCTGAACACCAAAGGGTTGCTGGTTTGTTGCAACCACTTCCGATTCCTCAGTGAAAGTGGGAACATATAACCATGGATTTCGTGACGGCTTTACCGCGGAGTCCAAAGGGCAACAGTGCGGTATGGGTGATTGTCGATCAGTTGACCAAGGCAGCTCACTTTATTCCTTTTTGGGTTAGTCAATCGATGGAGACTTTAGCAGAGCGGTACATACAAGAAATTGTAAGATTGCATGGAGTACCGGTGAGCATCGTGTCCGATCGGGACACTCAGTTCTTGTCGCACTTCTGGAGGAGTCTACAAGAAAGTTTGGGGACTCGATTGAAGTTTAGCACAGCTTATCATCCTCAAACTGATGGACAATCGGAGAGAACGATACAGACTCTTGAAGATATGTTGAGAGCATGCATGTTGGACTTCAAAGGTTCTTGGGAGGATCACCTACACCTGGTGGAGTTTTCGTACAACAATAGCTTCCAAGCGACTATTCAGATGGCTCCGTTTGAAGCGTTGTATGGTCGTAAGTGCCGTTCACCGGTTTGTTGGGATGATGTCGGTGAACGAAGGTTACTAGGACCAGATTTGGTGGTACAGACAGTCGAGAAGGTGAATACCATCAGGAAGCATATGAAGGCAGCTCAAGACAGACAGAAAAGTTGGGCTGACACGTCAAGAAGACCTCTAGAGTTCGCCGTGGGTGATTTGGTATTCCTGAAGATATCACCGACTAGAGGGGTGATTCGCTTTGGGAGTCGGGGAAAGCTTAGTCCTCGATTCGTTGGACCCTTCGAGATATTGGAGCGTGTTGGAGAGGTAGCGTACCGTTTGGCGTTACCACAGTCTTTGGCAGGAGTGCACGAGGTGTTTCATGTATCTCAACTACGGAGGTATGTTCGAGATGAAACCCACGTCTTGGATCATTCGGAGTTGACTGTACGGGAGGACCTAACTTTTGAGGAGCGACCGGTTGAAATCAAGGATCGAAGAGAAAAGGTTCATAAGAACAAGGTTATCCCTCTTGTGCTAATTTCTTGGGGTAATCGATCGCATGGAGAATCCACTTGGGAGCGGGAAGACGAGATCCGGCAGAAGTTTCCTCACTTTTTTCTGTAGTTATCTATCATGTATTCTTGGAATTTCGAGGACAAAAATCTTTTGTAGTTGGGTATGATGTAACACCCGAGCCTAATAATACTATTTCTGTTACTGGTTGAGTGTTAGACATTGCTCATTTCAATTATCCTGCTTGTTTGGTGCTTATTGCAAAATTTTAACCGGTTAAGTCATTTTTGCCTATAACAAATTTTAACACCTAAAATGAAATTAAAAATATCCATATTGGCCTACTCGTCGCCACAAGTCGCGTGGTAGCGTCCGCGCGTCGAGATTTCATCCCGTTCGGCGAAACGGGCGAGTTTGGACGGCTACGCGCGCGTGCAAGTGTCCGACTTGGGGGGCATGCATTTTAATCATAAAACATCTCATTTTAAAATTTGGAACTCGCTTAAAATCCTATTATTTGAATTTGAAACATTTGGGTGCAATCCGGGCGCGATTTGGAAATGTTTCATCTAGCGCCAAAATACCCATTTAATTTAATAATATAAAACTATATAATATATATTTTCTGTTCCTTTTATAACGTCTAAATCCCTATAAATCTTTTTAAAATTCCCTTTTAAATTTCTTTTGCAACTCCCAGCCAATCACGAGGGACTAAATCCCTCGTGGGCCCCACCTTTCTCGTTCTCTCTCTCTCTCCGATCCCTATCTCTCTCTACCCCTATATCTCTCTCTCTCTTCTCTGTCTCTCTCTCTCTTCCTTTAAATCCTCTCTCCTCGTATAACCTCTCTCTCTCTATTTTCTTTATATTTTTTTCTCTGCCTTTGTCCTTGTCTTCACGAGAAACCTACGAACCCCAACCCTAGCCTTGCCCTAGCCGCCGCAGCCTCGCCGTCGACCTCCCCACAACCTCGCCACCATCATCCTCGCCTCCACAGCCTCGACCGCACCCCCTTCCTCCTCTTCTCCCTCCTTCAAACGCCTGCACCCAACGCCACCGCCACCTGCACGCTGTGCTGCCGTCGCCGCCGCCTCCCATCGCCGACGACGTCGACTTCCTCCCTGCACCCTCGTCCCGACCTCTTCACCGTCCTTCTCCTTCCCTCGCCGGACTGCAGTCACTGAACCCGAGCCTAACCCTAGCACCAAACCTTAGCTCGCCGGAAAAGACACCGTCGACCCTCCTCGTCGTCGCCAGTGCACCGCCGACCACCTTCTCTCCTCCCTGCAACCCGGACCAGGCCAGAACCTCTCCCCTACTCGCTGCACCCCGATCCAGCCACCTCCAAACCCTTGCCGCGTTCCCTGTTCGTCGTCGGCGCCCCATCGCCGTCGAACCCGTCGCGTTTGCACCCCTGCTACCCCTCGAAGTACTCCAGTCCGTGTGGTCCCGCTGTTCGTCGTTTGGACTCGATCCGTGGCCCGTGCAACCGTCGCGTATTTTCCGCCGAAGCTACGTTCGTGTTTTCCGGTTTGCGAAACCATCGAGGCAAGTATCCGAATACTTGCTCTAACATGCTAATATACAAGATCAAGTCTTGCTATACATTTAATTATCATATTATTGAATATAACCACACAGTTGATGGTAATATCGATATTATAGTATAACTTAGAATTGACGGTTGCAATTATCATTAACATTAAATCATTATAGTAGCTTCATGTAATTAATTGGTCTGCTATTAATCCATTCTTTAACTAACTAAACCAATTAGATCGTCCTTGCTTTATTTGTTAGATCATCCATGTGACAATTATTTATGCTTTAGTTTTAATTTCATATAGCTTCATTACTTTATGTTATTGATATTGCTTTACCTTGTGAGTATTGCACCCCAAGGGTGCTCGAACCTGTTAATAAGATAATACAAAGCACCACTGTGATTAAGTGAACTATTATTGTTATTTACTGTGTTTCCTGCTGTTGTTCCTTATTCGCTTCTATACCTGTTAAGAGAACACATTCGATTGCATTACATATTGACCTGACCTTGCTACACACGATATATATACATACCGACTCAACCTGTTGTACCATGACCTGACTCGTTACCTGATCTCATGCCTAATGCCAACAAACCTGACTTGGGGTCCTCATGGACCATTCCTGTTGTCTACCCAGACAAACCTGCTTTTACCTGATCCTGTGTTGGCATTAGTTCTTGATTACTGAATACCTGACCTGACATACATAACTTGGGGGTATGGGGAAATCAAAGGTGAAACCGACTTGTAACTCAACAGTTCGATACCTGTTCTGATCAGTCTTACGGGCTTGGCCAGTCCGGGAGTGATGATGCTGACATCACTCGTCCATCCTGTTACCTATTACTGCCTAGCGGCACGTCTCGGATTTAGCCCCGAGGGTCTTGACCGTGGTCCCGGGCATGCACGGGATACTATTGAGTTACATCGACGAGTCATCAATTGATTTCAAAGACTTTAGAATAGAAACCTGATAAGACAGTATAGTTACCCACTGCACACTACCCTGCACTGTTATTTCATATCATTGTTTTATTCATGTCTATCCCTGCATTGCTTATTACCATGTTCATATTATATTATTGGTTGACATGACGCGCTGACGTCTGGGTTTTGCATGGCCCAGATTCCTTACCTCTGTCGACGATCGAGCAGGAGTACTTCAGCCAGCAGGCTGATCTGTGAGTTCCATAGTGATTAGTTTATTTATTTCATTTCATTTCCAGATGTGAGCCCGCATTATGGGACGTACTATTTATTTATTGTATTGGATCATTTGCTTCCGCACTTATTGTTTATTGACTCTTGTTATTATGGATTTGGACATGTGTTAGATTAGTTTTTATCTTGTTCTTGATATCTCTACAGCCGTAATGTGACTGTGGATGGATACTTCCTACGCACAGGTAGCATGGTTGGCTATATCACGTGCCCAAATCTTGCGTACTCTGGGAAGCGGGGCGTGACACAACTCAATAACCTATTTTGCTAATCTAGGTTGCCAAGATGATATAGTGAGTTTTCTAGTGTATTTATATCTCTCTTCCTCGCTTGATTCTCAACTCATGAAATGATAGGGAGAAAGAAGGTGGAGAAACTCAAGAAAGACTAGAGAGAACCTCATTGTGAGAATGAGAAAAATTATCACTTGAAACAATAATGCAATCATGGTTTTATAAAACATATTTTGCAATATAAATATATCAACCATACTTGAATAGTTTACACAAATGAATTATAAATTCATTTTTCAGGACTATTCAAGCATGGTTCTCACCATATCTCTCCTTACTACCTTTACACCCCATTTCCATTTTAAAAAATAAATGGATAAATAAAAAATGAGGTGTCCACTTTCTAGAATGTTTTCCGTATAAATACAGAATACATTATACCGTATATATATACCCGTATTCGTACCAAAATACAAATACATAAGAGATAAAATAATACCACTAATATAATACTAGGATTAAATCAATATCTGATTTAACAAACTGGTTTAATCTTATGCCCGCTAGTATTATCAGCCATCCGATCGAAAATCTGGATAACACTAGAATATACATATAGAAATATGTATATGTAAATTATTAAATCAATACCTGATTTAATAATCCGGCTTAATCCTAAGCCGGCTAGTATTATTATTCGATCGGAAGCCTGCTCGATCGAAAACCTGGATGACACTAGAATATACATATCGAAATGTGTATATGTAAATTATTAAATCAATACTTGATTTAATAATCCGGCTTAATCATAAGCCGGCTAGTTTTATCATTCGATCAAAACTCTGCACGTATAAACATACGGCCACCACATCGTTTTGCCTGAACCAAAGAAATCCTCTGTATGGGACTCTAAAGACTCGACAGTACACTGGCAGTGGGTTTAACCACAAGTACGTCAGCAGCATTAGCTGTACGTAATGGCTATCCATGTACCTATCGAAAAGAAGGCCGACTAGCAAGCTCATCCGAACCCCTACTGAGTCTATCCATGACAATCTTCTTACAGTCCGGTCTTTTCGTCTAAGAGTATCGCATACCAGGTCTAAAGGGTGGTAAACGTCAGACCCCCACTGACCCGATAAGTCGTGTCGATGTGGCTTAGAAGAATCCGAGGAACTACTGATCTAACCATCAGTAAATCTCAACTGTCTTAGCCAAGGTCTTATGGTTCTGACCAACCGGACACAGTGCAATATCAACTCCCAATACCGGGAGAGAAGAATCCCTTACAATCGCTTATTGCCTCCATATGGCTCGAGACTATACCCAACCAAAACCTGTTTGCATGACTCAGTAGAGCTGTGGTGGGGTAGTGATCAAAGCACGGTAGGAACTCACACGAGACAAATGATGATCTCAGGTCTAAAGACTAACCTGTACTCATGTCACCTGAGAACCGCTATCTGACTATAGGTATTATACCATCTAGAGGTTCTCGATGAGTTTGTCCAGTGTACTCACCCCCAATGAGCACCTGTATATAATCTTAGGTGATCATACCAATGGCAGTAGGACCAACCACCGCCCCTCTTCGGAGTCTAGAAACGTATACACAAGTCTACTCTGGAATATCGATGCCCGGTCAAAATATTCCTGGGACTTGGGACCTTTAAGGATGTGTTTATAGACTACCCAGCTCCTACTAGTATGATCACCATCATAACGCTGGTAGTCAAGCAAAATCCTACGGGTTTTATCAACATGTATCTGCCATATATATCGATTATAACATATGCACATATTATGATAAAGTCAAACCATAATAGTATACTACTATATCGTGTCTTTATCAATATGTGTAAGTATTATAAAGCAACAAGAGAAAGAAATACACATATTAAGACAAAGACGTCTCAAATAATATACTATATACAACTGAGCAAAATTGTCATGTACATATATATCCCTAGTATCCTATATAATACAGGCTTCTAGGGCATACATATCCAACAAGTTTCTCCAGCTAATTTGTTGTTGTGGTGATTGATTCATCTCTATTTATTTCAACCATTGCTAATTTGTAATGATATTCCCAAATTTGTTCCAAATTTGCAAATTTTCTTTTTATTTTATGAATAACTCCCTTAAGTCTCTATTGTACGTACGTGTTCCTTATTTTAGCACAGTTTTCCGTCTTTTTGCATCCAAGCCCTAGTATCTGTAATAATTCACAAAAGATACCCAGAACAGCATAATATATGACAATAACATGATAAATGGATTAGAAAAATATACAATAAATTACACCTATCATCTGGTAGTTAGACGAAGATGGAACATACTCGGGGGGGGGGCCTCCAAAAGGTCGGGTGCAACCTCGGAGGCTGGACACCGAGGAATGTTCTCAATGCATCATACATATTCCAGCTCCATAGCCCCTAAGAGTTTAGTGGGCTTACGTGGACAACACATCATCTGCTATTTATCATGATGCTGGGCGCCGAAGAATGTCCCCAATGCATCATACATATTCCAGCTCCATAAATTCTAGGATTCTAGTGGTCTTACGTGGACGGCACGTCATCTGCTACGTGTCGTGATCTGAGGAATTCCCACTTATGAGTATCATCATTATCCCCCCAGTCTCGTTTCGACCAATTTAGGGGTCAGGTCGAGAGTTGTCTGCTCGGTTTTCTCTGCTCAGCTGGGTGCCGAGGATTCTTCATGGTGGATTGTCCGGGAATGACATGGCATTTGGCGGTTGCGTTTCTTCGATTCCCGAGTCCACCTGGCATCTCACCGTGCGCTTTAATTTTCACGCGTATCCTCGATAACATCAGCGGATCGCTGAAAGGGTGGCGCCATAATGGAGGCGTCGCACCATCTGTTCGGGGCATCTATTTCATGCCATGTGGGCGTAATTGGATTGCAGATTATGAGACGTCGATTCCGTTGTTTGGATCCGTATGAAGGGGAAGCGCCCAATGGTTGGCTACCGCATGGCGCCATCTGGATCATTAGGCGTGATACTTTGTTTTGGCGGGAGCGAATCTAGACCGCCAGATGGCCTTTGCCGAGTGTATAAATAGGGGGCCTATCCCTAGGAAACCCCTTTGCTTCGCTTGCCCTCTGACGTCCGTGGATTTCTCGGCGTTCTCTCTTTTAGGTCGGACCTCCAGCTTAAATCCTTATACATCTACTCTTCTCTTGAATCGGGTCAGATGTCTTCCTTTGACTTTACTATAGATGTAGTTAGGGTAGAGTCAGGCGATGAGGTTTCATCCTCTGAAGCTGAGTCTAGTGAGTCATCTGCATCATCCTTGGCTTTTGATAGTTGAGGAAGTTCTTCTTCTTCCGTGTTGGGTTCGCCTATAAAGGTGGCGATTCCCTTGTTCCTTGTCGTCAGGAGGCCAAAAAAGCTCCCAAGGTGCGTATCGAGAATACGCGTGACACTTCCTCGATGCTGAACACGTCGAATGAGCTTTCCGATATCCGCGCTCGCTTCCATATTCCCTCTGGATACTCACTCCTTTTGGCCCGGGAGGGTGAACGGGCAGATCAGCTACAGGATAATGAGATTGCCCTGTACTTTAATGCGTTCTAAGAAGGGATGTGTCTGCCTTTTGCCCCCAAGATTTTTGTCGTCCTTCACTGTTTCCAACTCACCCTAGGCTAGCTAGCACCGAATTCATGGAGAATTCTCCTCGGATTCCTGGTCCGGCTCAAAATTGATCGGATCCCCTTTAACCTGGATCTTCTCCTGTCCTTCCTCTGCAATAAGAATCACCTGGGTGTTTGCAAGGATGAGCCGAGTTGGGTTTACTTCTCCTTTAAAAAGCATAAGGGTAAGGTGGCCGACTTGGGGATATTGGTTTTCCCTTATTCCATCCATGAGTGAAAGGAGAAGTTCATGTTCGTCGGTCCTCCGAGGGGAGAGGAGTGGACAGTGCCCACCAAGTGGCATAGGGTAGATATCCCGAGGGCTAAGCAGTCAAACACCCCAGAGGCAGGGGTCGTGTCCCGGTGGGAGCCGATCCAGCATGCCAATACCTTGCTTTCCGAGCAGGCCTTGAGCTGGGCGGGACTCAGTCCCGCGAGCTTCATAGGTAAGTTAGGTCTTAGCTGATCAATTTAGACTTAGTGTATTTTGCCGCTTCTGTCACTAACCCCTTTTATTTCCTTTCGCAGAGCCCATGGACTAATCAAGGATCTTGGCCACCAAGGTACAGGGAAGGAAGGGCGGCAGCGGCTCGTCCAAGCCCACGCTATGCGCGGCACCCCTCCAGGGTCCCTCAGCAAATGTCGCCATTGCTCTGCCTATCCTGGAGGAGCGCAGGAGCGGAGGGCAAAAACAAGCCCGGGAACAGGTTCCCTGGGTGAGACCGGAGGCGTCTTCCTCCGCCGAGTCTCCGGCCAAGAGACTCAAGAAGGTGGTTTCCCAGTTGCTTCCGGCCGGGATACATGTGCAAGAGGGTGACTTCTGCATCGAAGTGCCGTCGGGGCTTTCTGTGACCGACAGCCTGCTGGCGGACATGGAGAAAGCGGCGAAGGCCAAGATACCTCGGGGAACCATAAAGGCCCAGGTTGCGACGATAGCTCGGGAGGCCGTTCATGTTGGTGATCTTTCCGCAAATTTCCAAGTGATTTTTCTCCTGTTCAACCCTTGACGAATGTTGTTTGCCCTTTTTTCTGTAGCTCCTTCAACACTGCGCCCTCTTAGCTGCCATGGAGATTGAGGAAGTTGCCCCGACGATAAAAAAAGGTCGAGGAGATTTCTTCGCATGAGAAAGAGCTCCTTGCCAAACCGAAGGAGGCCGAGGATAATGCCACCTCCCTTGAGTCGCGGCTGGTCTCGGAGGGTATGAAGGCCACGAGGCTGAAAGTTTCCTACCGGGTCCCGACCAAGTCTAACTGGGCTCTCTAAGCCCAGGTCGGTGAAATCAACGAGCTCTTTGATGCCATGAGGAAGCAAATAGACTTTTTCAAGGGGGATACCTGGGCAGCCAACGAAGCGACGAAAAAGGCCGAGGAGAGGGCAGAGAAGACTGTGGAGGACTATAAGATGTCCGACCAGTTCTACATCAACCTCACTGACTTTGCGACCGTTGGGTGGCATAACTCCCTCGACGCCGTTAAGGAGATGATGTTCGGGTTTTATGATCGGGAGCTTCGCTCGAAGTACCCTCTCCTGGAGGAAGAGCCAAAGGGCGGAGGTGCCGAGCAGGCGGACGGAGGTCAGAAAGTTGGCGGAGGCACCGAGAAGGCAGACGGCAAAGGGACCCTGGCCAAAAAAATGATTTGATGTCGCCGCTCTCCCTGCCCCTTCTTATTTTTGTAAGCCTTTGTTAATTGTATGTATGCCCTAGAGGCCAGTATTGTACAGATGATGTATATTATATTGGATGCTTGGACATATATAGAGATGACTTTCTTGCTCGATATGATAGTATGCTATCTGGTTGCTCTTTATCTTAACATGTATACTAGTCTCTTTATACTGTCTTATAGTTACATGTTGGTAAAGCCCTTAGGATGTGTACTTGACAACCTGGACTATGATGCAGATCATACTAGTGGGGACATGGTAGTTTATAGGTACATCCTTCAAGGTCCCTAGTCGTAGGTGTATCGAGACGGGGCATCGATATACAAGTGTAGACTAGCGTATACGCTTCTCGACCCATGAGATGGGCGATGGATGATCCCATATCCATTGGTGTTTGACATCAGAGATGGTATACGGGTGCTCAGTGGAGACTGGGTACACTGGACGGACTCGCCGAAAACTCCCAGTTGGTATTATACCTCACGTCAGATGGCAGTTCTCAGGTGACACTTGTGCAGGTTAGTCTGTAGACCCGAGATCGTCATAGAGTCTTGTGTGATTCCCACTGTGCTTTGACCTCCACCTTACTACGACCATGAGGGCATGCAAAACGGTGGTCTTTGGGTACAGTCCCGAGTCACATTGAGGCAATGAGCGATAGGAGGGGTTTCGTCTCTCCCGGTATTGGGGGTTGATGTTGCGCTGTGCTCGACTGGCCGTAACAGGGAAGTCCCTGGCCAGGGCTGATCAGAGATTTGCTGGTAAGTGTTACCAGTAGTTTCTCGACCCGTTATGAGCCTCACATCGGCACGACTTATCGGTTATTGGGGTCTGACGTTTACCACCCCTAGACTTGATATGCGACATATCAGACGAACATGACCGGACTGTACGGTAAGTGTTACTGGTTGGATTCACAGGAGTATGAGCGGGCTAGCTCGTCGATCTTCTGATCGCTCAATACCCGGGTGGCTGTTACGTTTAGCAGACCGCTTGCGGCTTGTGGGTGCTTGATATGATCATCATCTGCTACCGGTGTATTGACGAGTCTTTAGAGTCCTACACAGAGGTTATCTGGCTCAAGCGAAACGAAATAGGAGTGCATATGAGATATGTGCAGGACCGAGAATAATGCGTGTATGTGATACCGTATTTCATTCTCACGATGAATGTATCGATTGGTTATATTCGATATAACCTAGATATCGAATCAAGCCTTGATTCGATAAGCCGATACATAGGATACTAGTCGGTTATATGCGATATGACCGGATCGTTAAATCAAGTGTTGATTTAATGATTTAATGTATAATTATATATTTGATATATTACTTTGCATTAACTAGTATTGGTTCACTTTAAATAGATTTTCTCACTTGAAGTTCACAAGTTGTATATGTGATATACTTTTGTGCACTTGATTGTATCATGTTTGATGATGCATGAATATTGGCTTTGTGTAAAGAATTGTACCATGGTTATGATAATGGTTAGGGTTTTGATTTATTCACTCATTTATTTATCCATTCTTTATTTATTTAAATGGATAAAAGAAAATAAAATGGTTTCTTTTTATCATGAAGCTTGTTGAAGCTTCATGAAGCTTTGACTAAAGAGACCATTTTGTCTTCATGCTTAACCCTAACCATTCCCACTTACCATGGTCTATTCTCTACACTTGAACTTAGTTAGGATATGATAAGTATTGATTTATTTTCTATTATGAAAATACTTTTCATCATATTCTATCTTCATCTTCTCCTTCTTCTTCAAGAAAGAAAACTAGACTCCATTAATGGCATCTTGAGTTCTAAAGTGAGAAATCCAATTCTAAAGTGAACCCACCTCCTATTTCTTCACCCTCTACCTCTTGCCAAGTAGTATAGGGTGTTTTATTTACAAGTTTCACGACTTGGTGAAGTTAGAGCTTGCTCTTGTGTAACCTCGACGTAGATCATCTTCAGCATCGTAGCCGACGACTAGTCCGCTCATTTCTCCGATGAAGCCGATGCAAGAGTCCGGGATTCGAGATGGACAGTGAGGAGACGACTACGTGGAGCTAAGGAAGTGGATAACCGTATCTACAAAGGTTGTATCTTCTTACCTTTAGTTAAGTTGTTAACTAGTTCATTGTTTCGCCTATAAATCTAGTCGACGATCCGTATTAGGGTTTCTCGGCACTCATAAAACTTGAAATTGGCATGGTTGTTGCCTTGTGAGACTTCATTAGTGTGCCTAGGAACCCTACAGTGGTATCAAAGCCTAGCTAGAGCCTTAGGCGAAGTCTAGACGACGTTTGAAACCCGAATACACATCGAAACCCTAACACATCATGCTCTCTGGACTTTTTCCAAAAACTGGGATTTTTCCAGATTAAAAATGCTTAAAAAATTCACCAGGGAATTCTAAGAACTACGGTGAAAAATTTACCTCATGAACAGTCAATGGTGCGGCGGAACCGCGGCAGAAGCTTGGCTTCTGCGGCGGAACCGCGGCAGAAGCTTGGCTTCTGCGGCGGTTCCGCGGCAAACTAATGGGATTTTCCTGTAATTTTTGCACAGTAATTCATCAATTCAGCAGCTGAGTTTTCTGGGAATTTTTAATATGCACTCAACAGTTGAGTTTTCTGAGGTGTTTTAGAGCTTCGATGATTCGACCGGTAATTTCAAACGTCGTCTATGTGTTTTCCGGGTATTTGGAATATGTTAAAAGGTTCGACCGAATGTAGATACCCAATCTTTCCCCTGCCGGGAAATTTCCAATTGTTAGACTTTTCTGTAGTTTAATGACGTTCTGAGTAGTGCAAGTAACGCGATGGTCCCTCTAGAAGACAACAAACCTTAACTCGATTATGTGACCGTCTTGAACTGCCCTTTGAACCTTCGGGTTTGGGGCAGTACGGCGTGCCACATGTGAGGCGTTGGCTTGACCCTTCTACGGCTGGACCGTTGGTACTGAGGCATGAAATGAATGTCTTTGAACTTATTTCATGTGTTGATCGGTGTCGGGAAAACTTGGGTGTTCGAATGTTCGATCGGAAAGTTTAATGTTTTCTATTTATCCGGAATGGGATACAATAATTGGAATTCACAAACAGTTATGAGATGGCTGAATGAATGTTATAAATCTAGCGGTTTAGTCTCACTTGATATTGAAAAGAGTTTTCGATAATGGGACTAAAATGCGGGGTTTATAATTGTTAGGCAAGTGATGTCTAAGTATTTCATTTGATTAGGCATGCGATGTCTAAAGAAATTGCGGATTCCAACTGTTGTAGTTTTACACTTTCTTTTCTGTGACCGTAAGTGTAATATGTGATATCGCCGGTTTCGTTGCTATATGTCAACGACAATTGGGATACGCATATTTACTTACGTTGATGACATGTGATGTTATGTGTTGCTGGATATGTTATATTGGATCGTCGTGTTCGAATAGCCGGGGGGTTTTTATGAGAGATGAGTGTTTTTCATTTTCATTCATGTAAAAACTTGTATGTAATATTCTTTTATTTGGGGCACTTACAGGTTGCGGAAGCTGTCACCTTTTGTATATTATTTACTTTTCCGCATTATGATAGACCCAAGGAGAGGAGCACAAGTAACCGGGTTCTAGGGTCCAGTGGGAGACCATCTCGAGGAGTCGAGTCCGAGTCTCCTAACCCTAGAATTGGCAGGGTTGCTTGCCGCTCTCATAGGGGTCTAGGGGTGTGGGATTGGCTATTCGTCACGACCGTGGAATCCGTGTTTTATACTGGCTCGTATTGAAAACACGGACGTCCTAGTATATCCAATGTTTCATATGTTTCTTCTGCTGCGATATCTGTGATGTGATCATGTGATGTTCTGTGATAGATACAGTATATAGTATATATGATATATTATATAGACGTTACTTATGTTTTGCATCCGCACTAGCCCTGCCCTGCTCTGTCGTTAGTTACCTAACCTAATGGTGCACGAGGGGACATCCAGGCGAATGCGGATGACATAAGTGTACGTCGTATTTATCTGTGATATTTAGGTGACTTAAATGATGGGACTTCATTAATGTGATTAATGAAAGAAAAGAAACCTAAGATGTTGTAGAATCAAATTTTAAACAAAACAGGTAGCTACAGTTCTTGCTTTGCATAGCGGTATATATGATATACCCTGCACCTTATTCGATGAGGAAAGGACCGAGATCCCTTCACCGGGAGTGACTCCTTTAGCAATAACTGACAGATGTTACACACTCGGTTTGACTTTTGATTGCTTCTATAGTTTCTGCTTTGCACAGTGATATATATGATATATCCCGCACCTCATTCGACGAGGAAAGGGCCGACGATCCCTTCACCGGGAGTGACCCCTTTAGCAAAACTAGAAAAGCCTCAAAATCACTCCATTTTCAAAACTTCATTTGATTCTACAACGATATCAAGTTCATTACGCTCATGGTTTTCAGAAAAACCTGCGTAGCCCTCCGTCAATTCAGATATGTGATATTCAGTATTCGTGCTGCGGTTGTTTGGCATGCGTCAAGGCGTAGTGTACGGTAGCTGATTATTACTTGTCTGTAGCATGAGATGCGATTGGATTAAGGTATTCGTACGGCGTTTTTTGGCATGCGTCAAGGGTCGTACGAGTGGGTTTAATTCAATCACGAATTGTACGGGTTGAACTTGACTAGCGGACTATGGGTTGTTTGGCATGCGTCAAGGTCATAGCACGCTAGGGGCAAAATATTATCGGGAATTTCAAGTGTTGAAATTTGTAATGAGATTGCATACCTTCTATGAGATAGTTGGATCCTGATACCCACTGCGAGTAAGAGTTACTCCTGGGAGAGTTTTACACACTGCAATTAGCTGATCAAGTAGGTGTCTAGAAAGGTGTCAACGGGGTTACGCTTCTGGGAAAATGAGGTTTACAGTAATTAGGTTCGTGCGAAAGCACGGGGGACCTCCCTCAAAGTACCGACACTGGCCTGGCTGAAAGATTGGCGAACTTGTAGTATGTAATTAATCCCGGCTAGTCTTTCCTTTTAGGGTTTGAAGGAAGATTTGATAAAAACCAGTGAGAGCCATCCTGAATAGATAAGATAATAACCAATCTAATCTTGCACGAGCATACGCTAAAGTATTTTCTTCTCTCTCTCTCCGGGTAGCGACCATTTAATGCCCTAATCAAGATAATAATATGGATGTATTGACCGAACCCGCATGTTATACTGTGCTGGGGAACGTTGGTTCCGTTCTTTCCTATAAGAGTTATAGGACTGAACAGGATATAGGGGAATACCAGGATTCCCATGCCACCCGAATGAAGAAAGTACATGATGATGCATTTTCTTCGGGTGTGTTCGTTACAGAGAACTGTTTCTCCATTTGCTCTACGTCCTGGGTATTAGATACCGGGTCAGGATCCCATATATGTAATCAGTTACATGGGCTTAGGAAAGGTAGAGAACTTGGAGAAGATGATAAAGACATAAGAGTTGGAAATAGTGCAATTGTTGCAGCTTAGACTGTCGGGGAATATCACCTTGTATTACCAACTGGTAATACATTGGTTCTGAACGAATGCTATTACATGCCGAACCTGATATGCAATATTATATCGGTTTCTTTGTTGAGTAAAGAGGGATATAATTTTGTATTACAGGATAATATTATGAACATTTTCCGTAACCAAAAGTTGGTTGGATCAGGCACGTTGTGCAATGGCATTTATGTTCTAAATCAATCAACAGTTCTGAGCATAACTAACACACACAAGAGGAAGAGTTCAGAAATGAACGAATCCTTCTTGTGGCATTGTAGACTGGGTCACATCAATGCGACACGACTGGCTAAGTTGCATAAGGATGGATATTTGAATCCGTTTGAATTTTCATCTTATGACACTTGCCAGTCATGTCTCAAAGGCAAGATGACCAAAACTCCGTTTACGGGACACGGAGAAAGAGTTACCGAACTCTTGGGACTTATACATAGTGATGTATGCGGTCCCATGTCTACACATGCCAGGGATGGTTCTTCGTACTTCATTACATTCACTGACGATCTCTCTAGATTCGGATATGTGTTCCTGATGAAACACAAATCAGAAGCTTTTGAGAAATTTAGAGAATATAAACAGGAAGTCGAGAACCAAACCGGAAAAAGTATTAAAATCCTTCGATCTGATCGAGGAGGTGAATACTTGAGCAATGAATTCCTGGACTTCCTAAAAGAGAATGGGATTCTCTCTCAGATGACTCCTCCATATACACCACAGCACAACGGTGTATCAGAATGGAGGAACCGCACCCTATTAGATATGGTGCGCTCTATGATGAGCACAGCTGAGTTACCTATTTCCTTCTGGGGATATGCGCTTGAGACAGCCATGGACCTATTGAATAGAGTTCCTACCAAATCAGTGCCTACCAGTCTATATGAGATATGGAAAGGGAAGAGACCATATCTTAATTACATTAAGATATGGGGTTGTCCATCCTATGTCAAAAGACAAAATCCGGACAAACTCGAGGCAAGATTGGTCTTATGTAAGTTTATAGGATATCCCAAAAATTCACAGGGGTATATCTTCTACCATCCCGAGGAACAAAAAGTGTTTGTTTCTCGACATGCCACTTTCTTAGAAAAAAGTTTTCTTATGAAACAGATAAGTGGCATTGAGGTAGAACTGGAAGAGGTTCCAGCGACACAAACTATAACAGAAGACTTGGTAGAACCAGAGAATTCAGTAGTACCCGACGAACCTCAGCCTCTCCGCCGATCTAGTAGGGTTCCTCGCCAACCTGAGAGATACTACGGTTTTCTCATGGATGGTGGGAGCAAGGATTGCATCATGGAGGATGATGACCCAACTAGCTTCGAGCAGGCCATCACGAGTAGGGACTCAGTGAAATGGCTGGATGCTATACGGTCCAAGATGGAATCCATGTACACCAACAAAGTATGGACTTTGGAAATTGCTCCTGAAGGGGTAAATCCCATTGGGAGCAAGTGGATCTTCAAGAAAAAACTTGGTGTAGATGGGAAAGTGGAGACTTTCAAAGCTAGACTTGTTGCAAAAGGTTTTCGTCAAAGACCAGGTGTGGACTATGACGAAACCTTTTCTCCAGTGGCTATGCTTAAATCCATCCGGATCATGCTTGCCATCGCTGCATATCATGATTACGAAATCTGGCAAATGGATGTTAAGACCGCCTTTCTAAACGGTGATTTAGAAGAGTGCGTGTACATGACTCAGCCAGAGGGCTTCGTAGACAGTGGGAGCAGCGGGAAGGTGTGCAAGCTGCTTAAATCCATTTATGGATTAAAGCAAGCATCGCGGAGTTGGAACATCTGCTTTGACGTCGTTATCAAAGAGTTTGATTTCGTCAAAAATCCAGATGAACCTTGTATCTACAAGAAGGTGGCAGAGAGTAAGGTTGTCTTCCTCGTATTGTACGTGGACGACATACTCTTGATAGGAAATGATATTCCTATGCTGCAATCGGTCAAGCTCTTCTTATCACAAAGATTCTCAATGAAAGATCTTGGTGATGCCTGCATATTGGGGATTAGGATCTATAGAGATAGATCCAAACGGATATTGGGATTGTCCCAATCCAGGTACATTGACACCATACTAAAGAGGTTTAGTATGGAAGAATCCAAGTGTAGGAACTTGCCCACGATCTCTGGAGTCACTCTCTCCAAAGAGATGTCTCCAAAGACTGATTTAGAGAGAGCTCGCATGCAAGGGATACCCTATGCTTCGGCTGTAGGCTCTATCATGTACGCGATGCTATGTACCAGACCCGATGTAGCATACTCACTAAGTGTAGTGAGTAGGTATCAAGCTGATCCTGGAGAGAGTCACTGGACAGCTGTGAAGAGCATTCTCAAGTACTTACGAAGGACTAAAGAGATGCTCTTGGTGTATGGTAACGGAGAACTCCAAGTGGAGTCCTTTACCGATTCGAGCTTCCAGAGTGATAAGGACGACTCTAAGTCGCAGTCGGGATTTGTCTTTACCCTTTACGGAGGGGCGGTTAGCTGGAAGAGTTCCAAGCAGGAAACCGTGGCAGACTCGACGATGGAGGCTGAATACATCGCTGCCAACGATGCAGCTAAAGAGGCTGTCTGGATCAAGAAGTTCATTACTGAACTTGGAGTGGTTCCATCCATTGAGCATCCAATACCTTTGTATTGCGATAACAATGGAGCGGTGGCTTTGGCCAAGGAACCCAGGTCCCATCAGCGATCCAGGCATATTCTGAGGCGGTATCACCTGATCCGGGAGATAGTTGATCGCCGGGAGATCGAGGTCAGGAGGGTTGACACGAAGAACAACACGGCGGATCCACTCACGAAGACCATTCCCCAGATACAGTTTGAGAGACTCTTCGGGATGCTCGGTATGCGATACTACAGCAGCTGGCCCTAGTGCAAGTGGGAGATTGTTAGTTGTATGTATGCCCTAGAGGCCAGTATTGTACAGATGATGTATATTATATTGGATGCTTGGACATATATAGAGATGACTTTCTTGCTCGATATGATAGTATGCTATCTGGTTGCTCTTTATCTTAACATGTATACTAGTCTCTTTATACTGTCTTATAGTTACATGTTGGTAAAGCCCTTAGGATGTGTACTTGACTACCTGGACTATGATGCAGATCATACTGGTGGGGACATGGTAGTCTATAGGTACATCCTTCAAGCTCCCTAGTCGTAGGTGTATCGAGAAGGGGCATCGATATACCAGTGTAGGCTAGAGTATACGCTTCTCGACCTATGAGATGGGCGATGGATAATCCCATATCCATTGGTGTTTGACATCAAAGATGGTATACGGGTGCTCAGTGGAGACTGGGTACACTGGACGGACTCGCCGAGAACTCCTAGTTGGTATTATACCTCACGTCAGATGGCAGTTCTTAGGTGACACTTGTGCAGGTTAGTCTGTAGACCCGAGATCGTCATAGAGTCTTGTGTGATTCCCACTGTGCTTTGATCTCCACCTTACCACGTCCATGAGGGCGTGCAAAACGGTGGTCTTTGGGTACAGTCCCGAGTCACATGGAGGCAATGAGCGATAGGAGGGGTTTCGTCTCTCCCGGTATTGGGGGTTGATGTTGCGCTGTGCTCGACTGGCCGTAACAGGGAAGTCCCTGGCCAGGGCTGATCAGAGATTTGCTGGTAAGTGTTACCAGTAGTTTCTCGACCCGTTATGAGCCTCACATCGGCACGACTTATCGGTTATTGGGGTCTGACGTTTACCACCCCTAAACTTGATATGCGACACATTAGACGAATATGACCGGACTGTACGGTAAGTGTTACTGGTTGGATTCACAGGAGTATGAGCGGGCTAGCTCGTCGATCTTCTGATCGCTCAATACCCGGGTGGCCATTACGTTTAGCAGACCGCTTACGGCTTGTGGGTGCTTGATATGATCATCATCTGCTACCGACGTATTGACGAGTCTTTAGAGTCCTACACAGAGGTTTCCTGGCTCAAGCGAAACGAAATAGGAGTGCATATGAGATATGTGCGGGACCGAGAATAATGCGTGTATGTGATACCGTATTTCATTCTCGCGATGAATGTATCGATTGGTTATATTCGATATAACCTAGATATCGAATCAAGCCTTGATTCGATAAGCCGATACATAGGATACTAGTCGGTTATATGCGATATGACCGGATCGTTAAATCAAGTGTTGATTTAATGATTTAATGTATAATTATATATTTGATATATTACTTTGCATTAACTAGTATTGGTTCACTTTAAATAGATTTTCTCACTTGAAGTTCACAAGTTGTATATGTGATATACTTTTGTGCACTTGATTATATCATGTTTGATGATGCATGAATATTGGCTTTGTGTAAAGAATTGTACCATGGTTATGATAATGGTTAGGGTTTTGATTTATTCACTCATTTATTTATCCATTCTTTATTTATTTAAATGGATAAAAGAAAATAAAATGGTTTCTTTTTATCATGAAGCTTGTTGAAGCTTCATGAAGCTTTGACTAAAGAGACCATTTTGTCTTCATGCTTAACCCTAACCATTCCCACTTACCATGGTCTATTCTCTACACTTGACCTTAGTTAGGATATGATAAGTATTGATTTATTTTCTATTATGAAAATACTTTTCATCATATTCTATCTTCATCTTCTCCTTCTTCTTCAAGAAAGAAAACTAGACTCCATTAATGGCATCTTGAGTTCTAAAGTGAGAAATCCAATTCTAAAGTGAACCCACCTCCTATTTCTTCACCCTCTACCTCTTGCCAAGTAGTATAGGGTGTTTTCTTCACAAGTTTCACGACTTGGTGAAGTTAGAGCTTGATCTTGTGTAACCTCGACGTAGATCATCTTCGGCATCGTAGTCGACGACTAGTCCGCTCATTTCTCCGATGAAGCCGATGCAAGAGTCCGGGATTCAAGATGGATAGCGAGGAGACGACTACGTGGAGCTAAGGAAGTGGATAACCGGATCTACAAAGGTTGTATCTTCTTACCTTTAGTTAAGTTGTTAACTAGTTCATTGTTTCGCCTATAAATCTAGTCGACGATCCGTATTAGGGTTTCTCGGCACTCATAAAACTTGAAATTGGCATGGTTGATGCCTTGTGAGACTTCATTAGTGTGCCTAGGAACCCTACAGCCTTTGGGCAATTTTGTAGCAATTTTGTACAGCTGAGGAGCTCATAATACCTTATATATGATTTCGAAATTAATGAAGTATTGTTGCTTGTCCGTGGTGCGTCTGATTAGAAAGTCTCGCCTTTATTTTTACTTTTCTACGTGTGGATAGGCTGGAGTCCCCCTAGGAAGGAGTCCCCCTCACCCCGGAGACGGGTAACGTGAGTTGAGCGAACACTAGGCTTATTCTTCCAAGTGTAGACAGACCGGTGTCCTTTTGGAAACTCTTAGGAACCCAGACTGTCTTTAGCAAAGCTCAGTGATATCCTTTTTTCAGATTAGAGTGGAATTAGAGCTGGGCCAACCATCGACCGTAGATGAGCTTTCTTTACTTGTGCCACACAGGAGTCTGCCTATTTCGAGTATGTGCGCTGGGTAGAGATCGGCCTGCTAGTTTAATGTGAAGCTTTAAGATCCACCGTTTAAGCCGAGTAGGAAGCTACCCGGTGACCTCATGAGAGGACTTCTGATCCATGGCAATGTTGGGAAAGAAACTACCCACTGTAGATGGGCCAAGCAGGAAACTACCCGGCGGCCTCATGATGAGGGCTTTAGATTCACGGCATTGTTGGACAGGAAGCTACCCGCAGTGAATGGGCCGGGCAGGAAGCTATCCGGTAGCCTCATGATGAGGGCTTTAGATCCACGATATTGTTAGGCAAGGAAACTACTTGATGTGGATGGGCCGGGCAGGAAGCTACCTGGCTGCCTCGTGATGAGGGCTTTAGATTCACGGCATTGTTGGGCAGGAACCTATCCACGGTGAATGATCCAAGCAGGAAGCTACCCGGCGGCCTCATAATGAGGGATATAGATCCGTGACATTGTTGGGCAGGAAGCTACCCGCGGTGGATAGGCCGGGCAAGAAGCTACCCGGCAGCCTCGTGATGAGGGTTTTAGATCTACGGCATTGTTGGGCAGGAAACTACCCGCTGTGGATGGGCCGGGCAGGAAGATACCCAATGGCCTTGTGATAAGGGCTTTAGTCGGCTACCTATGGGCGTATCCGCGCTTCATTTACTTGAGTAAAAGGCTGATATTTGCAAGACGGGCAGGAGGCTACCCGCCGACCTTGCGGGGCGTCTTAGCTCGGAAAAAAAGGGAAGCATTTTAGATTGCAGAGAAGCTCAAACCTTTATTTATTAAAGAAAATACAGATTCGTTGATACAATTTAAACTCTCGTGCATTAAATGATTGGATATAGCGGGTGTCATTATTGCTCGAACGTGGGTCAGTCGGTGACGAACATGATCTACCCAATCGTTAGCTCTTCAGCTTCAAGTTGGTTGGCTTGCCCCCTATCTGCTTCACGTTTGTCTCGCAGGTATTTTGCCAAGTGACCGGGGCAGATCATCTCCTTGATGTAAATCGATGTGCAACACCCCACGACTTGCGGGGAGGCGGATATATGAAAAACGATCTTGTTCTTTGCTTAAATATCGACTAACCGCATGAATCGAAGCTAAACGATAACTAACAACTATCATAGAAGTTCTAAACTACTATGTGAAGTGATTATACCTCAAGAACCGTGTCCTTTGGGTCTTCATCGATGTCCTCCACTCCTCGTATGCTCCTTGGAACATCGGCAACTTCATGGCCTCCTCGAATCAAAGACGATCCACCCGAAAGCTCCTACGCCAAGCTTAATCTCAAACTTGAGATAACTAGGTTGCTTAAAGTGCTAATCTAAGCTACCTAGGGGATATAGAGTGAGGTTATGGATGTATTAGTCTAGCTAACCCTTGATCTCAACACATGAGAGGTTAGGGTTAGGGTTTGAAGAGAGAGTGAGCTTGAGGAGAGAGAAGGTGAGAATGATAATGAAAAGAATAATGAACTCATATGAATATATCAACCATAACAATAAATCAAATAAATAATATAAATGATTTATCATCATGGTTAGATTCATTCATCTAGTGTGATTCATCATATGACTCACTAACTCATTAATGAATCATTTAATATAAAGCATGAATCACACAAATGAGTCATTAAGCAATTAATGCCCATGCCACCTTAACCCCTTAGTCACCACTCTTCTAGAACCTTCCCGACAAATTACGAGAACGCCCCTCCAATCCGTGAAAACACGGAAAAACTTTAGACTGTATAAATCCAATAACCCGATACTAGAATCTGACTTAAACCAAAGCCGGCTAGAAAAAACTGTCCGAAAATTCGTACGTGCGTAAACACACGTACGCATCCGAACCCTTGTCGTAAAACCATACGACCTCTATATCGTTTCTTCTGGAGCAGGGAAACTCTCTGTGTGGGACTCTAAAGACTCGACACTACGCTGGCAGTGGGTTTAACCACAGACCGCAAGCGGCACTAGCTGTACGTAACGGTCCCCGGGTAGATGTCGATAAGAAGGCCGATGAGGAAAATCATCTGAACTCCCACTGAGCCTGATGTGACAATCTTCGTACAGTCTGGTCTGTTCGTCTAAGACTATCGCATATCAAGCCTAAGGGACGGCAAGCGTCAGTCCCCTAATAGCTGTATAAGTCATGTCGGAGCGAAGCCTATTACACCCTGAGAAGCTACTGGAACCTACCAGTATATCTCGCTTGCCCTGGCCAGGGACTTTGCGTAATGGCTCTCTGACACAGTGCGATATCAACTCCCAATACCGGGAGAGACGAATCCTATCTAACAGCCACTGCCTCCAAGTGCTCGGGACTGCACCCAACTGCTACCTGTTTGCACGACTCCTTTGAGCCGTGGTAGGGTAGCAATCTAAGAACAGTGGGACACACTCGAGGCGAAGCAGCAGTGTCAAGTCTGCGGACTATGCTGTACTCATGTCATCTGGGAATTGATAACTAACGATGGGTATAATACCAACCAATCAGTTCCTCGGCGAGTCTTGTCCGGTATACCCGTAACCTAACGAGCACCTGTATACTATCTCTAGTACGACGTACTGATGGCTGTGTGACAGACCATCTCCCCAACTGGGATGAGAAGCGTCGTATACACTTAGTCTACTCCGGAATATCGATGCCCTATCTCGATAATCCAACGACCAGGGACCTGTATAGGATGTTGCTTACAGACTACCCAGCCCCCACTAGTGTGACTGCCATCACAACACTGGTAATCAAGCAAAGATCCTATGGGCTCTACTAATATGTATAAGTGATACGTTACAAGAAACATATGCACATATTAAAGTAGACACAAACCAAGTAGCATACTACCATTTTTAGCAAGACTGTTATATACAACTGTGAATATCCTAAGCTTCCATTAAGTAATATAAAACCTAGTATGATACAATAATGGCCCCTAGGGCATATACACTAACACTTGATGTAATCACGCGGCTGTTTACAATCTCGGTCAGGTGTCCTTATATCCGATAATAGACACAATATGGGCCGCGGAGTTGCTTGCCCGGCTTTCGTGTCATCGGTGGTAGCTCGAAGAATCGTTCGCTCTTCGCCTCCTCTAGCAACTCGGCCTGTGAGACATTGAGAGGCGTGTACTCGTGAAACCTCGGAGTGTAAGGTTGCGACCAATCAACCTTCTTCTTGACTTCGTCCCGGTCCCTTTTCTTTTGGCTTGTCCGGTCTCCCCAAGAAAGATGAGCATTAACCTCTGATTCGAGCTGGATTTCTCATTCTATTCAGACTTTTACTTCAGCCAAGGTCTTAGGTTGCGCCAATGCAAAAGTGTGAAGCCACTCTTTATGTCTAAGACCAGACCTCAGGGCGGTTATGATTGTCTTATCCCGGTGCTCGGGTACCTCCAGAAGTGCATTGTAAAAATGGGTAATATAGTATTTGAAAGACTCCCTGTCCTCGCACTTGATGGTGAACAGGTAGTCAACCAATCTCTTCTTTCATCGGTTGCCAACGAAGTAGCAGAGGAACTGAGTAGCCAGCTCGTCAAAAGTGGAGATCAAGTGCAAAGTCAGGCCGCAGAACTGGTCTCGTACTGCTCGGATGAGGGTGGTGGGGAACGCTCAGCGCTGAGTGGCTTCCGAGTTATCTTGGAAGCTCATGCCCACCGTAAACGCGTCCAAGTGGTCCTTTAGGTCGGACTTCCCGACGAAAGGGAGCACCTTGGACGGTTTTTTCCGAGACGAGACCCGCTCACTCAGTAACTGCTCCGTGAAAGGCCTCGTGAGAGAATCCGCAGAGTATTTTACCGATCCTCCGGACGAACGGGTGGCGAGCCCCATGTTCTCAATTTTCTTCTCGAGGACCTCGATTCATTGCTGGTACCCCGAGAGTTCTCCATAATCAGAGTGCCTGCTGTCTCTACTTTGGGCTTCCGCGATAGAGCGGGTTCGGCTTTGCTCTATCACCTTCTTCAGATCCTCAGGGTGAACTCTTCGTGGCTCGCCCTGTGCACGACCTCGATGAGCATGGTGACGTCGATCCTCCCTGAAAGCAGGCGACCTTACCGACATCATCTCGGAGGGCGAGAGAGCGCAGCGGGCGTTGAAGTGATAATTTGATTGGTCATAAGACCTCAAAGTTGGACTGTCCGGCGCCCAACAAGTCATGAAATCATTCCTCGTATGGGGGTCGCGACCGCCGAAATCGGCATGCCGGTGTTCCAAGGTGTGGTGGTCGGCACGAGCGAGGCCGATGACCCGAACACGTCCCTCCGCCGCCTCATGCACATCGCCGCTCTGAGGAGCAGGAGCAACGGTTTGCTGTGCATGGCTAGCAATTTGGACATGAGCGAGCGCGTCCACCATCGCTGTCAGCCTGTTGATCCACGCCGATAAGGCTTCGACAATGTTAGGAGGAGGAGTGGAATCGTCCTCACCTCCGTTGCGGAGGACGGGATAGCTCGTGCTAGGATCCTCATTGTGATGATCGCTGGCCATGGCGGGATGTCAATTTTTTTAATGGAAAATGAAAGGAAGTTCCCACAGACGGCACCAACTGATGGAGGTCGGAATCTCCCTCAGATGTTGTCCTCCATCGATCTTACGGCCAGCGGTGCTGAACGGTTGAGATTTGAGGTGAGAGTTGAGCATATGGATCTCAAAGGGTTATTGATTGTTGTCGACGCCGAGCTACCTGCAGAGGAAGTCCGGGAGTGGGAAACCACCGTAGGACCCTCCGAAGATCAAGTAAATACTGAGGAATATTAGGGCAGAGTAGCGGCGTATTGGAATAAGTTTGAGATACCTAAATCATCTAGAGGAGGGGTTTATATAGGGGTCGTGTTGGAGCGAGCCGATGCGAGATTCTCGCCGTTCGTTACACTCCCGCGTTACGTTTGCGTTGATGGCGGGATACGCTCATTAATGGAGAGATACGCTATCGTGGGATATGGGACGGAGCGACGGGGATCTCTTAGTAGCGAGATTTGCGGAGCCGTTATGGGGGCGCTCGTGCCCCGTGCTCCTGGCCAACAGGGACGCTGTGGAATCTCAGTTATACGATAGCTCGGAAACGAGCAATGACGTTGAGGAATCTCAGCTATAGAATAGCTCGAAGACGAGCAAGGACGCCAAGGATTCCTCGAGCTAGGGAGCTAAGGAAGCTCAACTCTATGATTGCTCGGAGACGGGCGATGGCTGGTGGTTAGACGAAGAGGGGACATACTCGGGGGAGGCCTCTAAAAGGTCGGGTGCAACCTCAAAGGCTGGGTGCCGCGGAATGTCCCAAATGTATCATATATATTCCAGTTCCATAGCCCCCGGGAATCTTGTGGGCTTACGTGAACGACATGCCCTCTGCTACGTGTCGTGATGCTGAGTGCCGAGGAATGTCCCTAATGCATCATACATATTCCAGCTTCATAGACCCCAGAAATATAATGGGATTATTTGGACGACACGTCATCTGCTACGTGTCGCAATATGGGGATTTTCCATTTATGAGTATCATCACTCTCCTTATCGGGTCAACAGGTCCAAACCCGATCCAACCCGTTAGCCTTCGGCGTCTCATCAAGTACCCTCAAAGGGATCATCGTAGCATCATAGGCTCTCCTTAGCCCTTCTCCAATCACGCGCTTCATCTCATGCCCCCATGAACTTTCTCCTTGTACGTGCGGCAACTTCATGATGGATGCAAGCCCGAATTAATTGGATCCGAACTTAATACAAATGGAGCTCCGAATCCAAAGTAAGTGAAGTTTCATTGTGAATACAGAATGGTATTTAGAAGGCAAAAGAGAGTGACAGTGGGGGCAAGGATTTCTTGTCACGCTTGCAAAGATAAAGAGGATAATGGTTGAGAGTCGTTTCCGCGGGTCCGGGTCGGGTTGGAATATTTTTGCCGAGTGGACCCAAGATTTTCGTTCCTTTGTTAGTTGTCACTTTTTTTTGCCTTGGCAAGGTTGAGTGGGGAGTGGTCCTATGAGAGGGATAGTAAGCATTAGGACATTTTATGATAATACCCATTATTTTGAGTAGTTTTTTTGTGAATTTTCTTTTCAATAATAATTAAGCTTTGTTGATGATGAGCATATTTTCCTAATGAGAAGACCCATAGCCTACATGCAGTTTATCATATAGGTAGAAATCATTACTCTTTTCAAAACCACCTTTTTTCTAGGAGTGAAGAGGATTTAATGAGAAAGTGAAACACTTGGATAGAGTTAATTATATTTACATATTTTAGACTTAGAATCAAATTCCGACAAGATTGCAAATCATACAAAATTATTATAAAATTGGCAAATCCTATCTCCATTAAAATAGACAAGTAGATTGTGACGTTATCACGCATCGACAAGATTACGGTCGTAAATCCGTAATTCCTCTTATGGATTGCTATGAAATTACGAGACATCGATTGATTAATCACTTTTAAAGCAAATTTTATATAGATATGTGATATATTGTGAGCTGAAATGAATTATTCCCGTATCTTATTATGAAAACTAACCTATATTCAACAGTAAAAAAATATCAGACGTCTGAGACATAGAGCTTTAGATGTCTGAAGAAGAAGTATTCAGAAGAATAGATCGTGGGACAGACATCTGAGCACTTGTGCTTCAGACATCTGTCGACGATTTTGACGTGTTATGAAAAGATTCGTTTGGAAAGATTTGTTTGAAGATTTATTTAAAAATTTGTGAAGAGATATTTGAAGATTTGACGAGATCCTAATTGTAGTAGGAATTCTATTATTTTGTGCTATAAATAGATAATGAGCTTATCAGAGAAAAGTGGCCAAATATGAAGAAAGAAGAAGAAGAAAAAAAGACAAGGAAAAAGCAAAGGGAGGTAATGTACAATAAAGGTGGAGCATCAGAAGAGTAGTCTTTATATTTGTATGAAGAGACGAATGTAAAGACGAAGGGTCATCCACGGGTGAAGGTGAAGCACCAGAAGAGTGGTCTTTGTGTTTGTATGAATAGACGAAGGCAGAGGCGAAGGATATTCATTCACAGGTAAAGGTGGAGAGATTTACCAAGAGTTGTCTTTGTGTTTGTATGAGCGATGAAATGTGAAGAGAGATGAGAGATAATATATAATGTACCGGTATTTTTGATTATTAATGAAGAGATTCTTATGTTTGCTCCGTGGATGCAGGTCGTTGGTCGAACCACATTAAATATTGATGTTGCGTGTTCTTATTCTCACTAGTCACCAAAAAGGGATCTTTTAATACACTTTTCATTCAAAATGTATGCTGACAAAGCCTCCCCATCACTTTCAACAATTTCAATGTCCATGTACAGCCTTGGTCTGAAGGTGTTTGGAAGTTATAAGACTTTCACTGAAACTTTTGTCTGGATCTCTTTGGAAAATCTTCCTTTTCACTTATGGACCTTGTGATACATATTGATGGAGGTCCTTTTCGGGTCTCCGTCAGATGTTGTCTTCCGTCGATCTCCCGGTGGATTTTGGAAGAGATCTTATGTTGTGTGTCGGCCTCAATGGGTTTTGAGGAGATTGGTGGTTTTGAGGAGTTTAGCGCCGAGTACCTGCAAGGAAGTCCCAGGATGGTTTGGTACCACCGAGGACCCTCCGACGATCAAGTTAGTACGAGATCCGAGCAGAGTAACGGCTAAGTGGAGTAAATAATGGCTTACTTGACCCCTCTGTGATGTGGGTTTATATAGTGGCGGCGGCACGCAGCGGCAGGCGCGAGAATCTCGCCGGAAGTTACGCTTCCGATGTCACGCCCGCGTAAAGGGCGAATCGTCCATTAATGGGGATCGCGATGGCGTAGAACGTGGGATGTTGCTAGCGGAGAATCAGCGCTTGGCGAGATTTGCGGAGCGACGGTTACACCTGTGAGTGGTGGAGCTGGTCGTTCGGAGGACCGAGGAAGATAGCCTCGGCTGGGGAGCTCGGGGACGAGCGAGAGGACCGAGGAGTCTTGGTCCTGTGGCAGCTTGGGGTGAGCTGAGAGGCCGAGGAGGCCAAATTTCAGGGGGCTCTGAGGTGAGCCAGCTTGTGCTTGTAGGTCGGGTATGGGGGTGGCCTGGTCGGCCCCCGTGGGCCCTTTCTTCTGAGTTCTGGTACACGTCATCTGCCACGTTTCCTGATCTTGGAGATCGCCAATATTGTGCATCATCATTAGCCCCCCATTCTTGTCCCGACCAGCTAGCGGGTCGGGTCAGGAGTGGACTGCCGGGCCGCCCAGAGTGGGCTCCCTTTGTCGGGACGCATCCCCGGGCTGTCGGCTGTCTTTTCTACCAGCGAATCAAGGCGAGATCTCTGCATTTAAGGAAGGTGCGCCGGTTCGTGCATCCTGCCACTGAAGCGACGGTCCACGTGTCAAGCATCGGTTGGCCGACGCGACGTATGCAGACCTATAAAGCCTGATGGGGTGCGGTCCAGTGTGGGAACGACAAGTGGAGCAATCGGAGCCATTGGATGTGAGAAGGCGTTTTTGGCGGGAGATGAAGGGAGCCATTGGATGAGGTCGTTCGCGGTGATAAGTAGAGGTGGGGCCCATTCCAGGGCCCCTACTCTTTCATATTTCCTTTCTTCTAAGTTTTGGCTGCTTGGCGCTCTTCTCCTTTCTTCTGCTTTCGTTTTCCGAGAATCCATCTTCTTCAGGTTAGATATCTTTGTAAGTCTACGGTAGCGCCCCGGCCGTCTGTCCGAGGCCAAAATGCGGAAACGAAAACTTTTTCAAAACTTGAAACCGGCACTATCGTAGACTTTAATCTCGGATCGAACCATTAACCTATAACTAGCAAACTAGAGAGCGGTTATAAAGGCTATACCGATTGATCCGTGTCCTTCGGTCTTTGGCCACCATCCCAAGCTCCTCGCGGCATCTCCGATCTTCGGTCTCCTCGTCGGAAGCGCACTACATCAATGAGTCTTTTTACGGGCTCCCTCCTCTGAACCGAGGCAACTCGGACACGAAGTTTGCTAGCCGACGTGTCCAAGATTGCTGTAGAATAAGTGTAGAACGCTTTGTCTCGAGGGTTAATCGAAGTTGCCATTTTGGGTGGAGATGGAAATGAGCTTTTGGAAAATGGAGCTTAGGAATTTTTCTTTGCAAACGAAATGAATCATCTTCACATCAAAAGAATTGGGGGTTGTCCTAAAATTTGGCTCGGCCATGGTCACCCAAGAAATGGTGGTGGTGGTGAGCATAAGCAAAGGTGTGATGATAATGAGGGGAAAATGTCACACCAAAAACCATATCAATCCATTCACAATTAATGCACAAAAGGAAGCCAAACACATCTAGAAACCCAAAGAACTTGCTGGAAAAGCACTGGGGCCCTGGCACCACAAAAAGGCCCCTCCCAACACTAATTTTCACTTTTGCAAACAAGCCCCTTTTCAAAGGAAAAATCAGCCATAAAAGAAAGAAGAAAAAATGGCCGAAACAGAATGCAAACTGGCAACTTCAAAAAGTGATCCCGTAATAAATTACAGGATAACCCTGTGACTGTATATACATACCCGCATTTGTATTCCAACCGAATACAAATGCAATGAGACAAAATCTACACAGTATAATACTAGGATCCGGCTTAAACCAAAAATCGCTAGTATTATCCGTCCGAACCATGACACGTGTACAAGTGCACGCGTATGTTCGAACCCTGCCATAAATCCATACAGCCTCTACAACGTTTCGCCCGAAACTTGAGAAACTGTCTATGGGGGACTCTAAAGACTCGTCAATACACTGGCTGTGGATTTAACCACTAACACGTCAGTGGTACTAGTTGTACGTAACGGGCCACCGAGTATTGACCAAAAGGGGGGTCGATGAGCGAACTCATCCTAACACCCTACTGAGCCTGTTAATAACAATATCCGTACAGTCTGGTCCGTTTGTCTATGAGTATCGCATGTCGGGCCTAGGGGGTTGGTAAAAGTCAGACCCCCAAAAGCGGTACAAGTCGTGTCGGAGTGTAGCCCAGAACACCCTGAGATACTACTGGAATACCTACCAGTAAATCTCCTGCCTTGGCCAAGGACTTCATGTAATGGCTCTCCTAGACACAGCACGATCTCACCCCCAATACCGGGAGAGACGAAACCCCTGTCGATCCGCTCACTGCCTCCATGTGGCTCGGGACTGTACCCAACTAAAACCTGTTTGCACGACTCCTTTGAGCCGTGGTAGGGTAGTAATCAAAGCACAATGGGAACTCACACGAGACAAATGACGATCTCAGTTCGATGAACCAACCTGTACACATGTCATCAGGGAACTGCTATTTGACGTCAGGTATAATACCAACTAGCATGTTCCCGGCGAGTCCTGTCCAGTGTACTCATAACCCAATGAGCACCTGTATACATCTTAGGTGAACCAACTGACACCAATGGCTTGTGAGACCGACCATCGCCCCTCGTCGGGGTCTCGACTGTATACACTAGTCTACTCTGGAGTATCGATACCCTGTATTGAAACTCCCTAAACTAGGGACCTTTTAAGGATGTGCTTATAGACCCCAGCTCCCACGTATATGATCGCCATCATACTGCTGGCAGTCAAGCAAGAATCCTAAGGGCTCTATCAACATGTAATAGCGACATGTAAGGTCACCTAAAGCAGTACACGATGATAAAGATAAACCAGATAGCATACTGTCATCTTGAGTAAGACTGCTCTACCGGTATAGGTCCTCCCTCAATCATTGCAATCACGTGCCTGCGATCCAATAATTGACTTTGAGGGCACTATATCCAACAATCTCCCACTTGCACTCAAGGCTAATTATTGCGATGTCGCATGCTCACAGCCCGTGTGATACCGAACACCCAACTCCTCTACTGATCAGTCTCACAAAGCCTATTTGCGAAACTATTGCGTTCGAGGAATAGCCTCAGTGAGTGGATCCGCCCTAATGTTTCTTTCTATGTCTCTCTATCTCAAGTTCGTAGAGAAAGCCATCTCCCGAAATGAGCAATACCTGTCTTAGAATATGTTTGGATATCTGATGGGACCTAGCTCATAAATGAACTCTAAATCCAAACTTCTTAGACTGTATCGTCAACTGAACTTAATCAGTATCCTGCGTCATGCCTTCCTCAGTGTCCGCTTGGATCACCTGTCCAAACCACTACCCCTCGTCAGAGGGAAAACTATAACTCTGACAGTCACTCTGTCATCCATGTCACCTTAGAAGCCTGGAATGATAACTGTCTCCTAAAAGAGGCTGTTGTTATCATATCCCTAGAACATCCACTTATGTTCTAAAACTGCTTCCGAACGTTTCTCCAGGATAGGATTAATATCAACTTATTGCATCTAGTGCAAAAACAACATCTGGTGTGGTACTTGACATCTCATGGTTGACTCAATTGCCTAAGCAAGTGATCTGCCAATCATGCACATCCCTCTCCCCTTTAGTCTGTAAGACACCTTTAGAGAGGGTGACTCCATCACCTGCAGGTACACTACCGTGCCAGGAGTCGTCCATTCTAAAACACCTTTAGAATGCTATCTTAGTACCCTGATTGGGAAACTACCCAAATCTAGATCTAAAACCATAGATCCAGTAACCAGAATGTATGATATTTTATCTATATCCTATGTGGAGAAACCATTGTGTGACAAGCAAAGTATAACCGATCGTAGTATAGGAATTTCACTTCCTACTTTGTGTAAGTCATCCATAAACTAGGACATCACACCCTACTACCTTCTTAACAAATCCATCCCCTATTCTGATGAAGTCAAACCTATGACTGTCACATCAGAAATAGATGATCTATCTCCGTTATATCTGCTTTAGTCCATAGACATAAGCTACTTGTCCACTATGCTTCTGCTGCTCCCACTGACTACGACAACCCTCTGGCAGAGTCATATGGACGTGCACTTCTAAAGCTAGTTTAGAACGACGCTATACTCCTCCTCCTGCCGGGTCTCATAGCCTGGAACAACAGTAGTGTCAAGTCTTGGTAAACAAGAACCTCCCTATCACCGTCCTTGAGGTTATCGGAGTACCTCTCGGGTGCCTGAGGTTACCCACCATATCTGCGGAGTGGCCAATAGAATGTCAAACCAGATTGAATCTTTAGGTTCTTATCAAATTTTCAGTAATCGTTTGCGGTTCTAGAATCACTTCCAGTTCTACTATACTCCCACTACTGTTTTCTGAAAAAATCCATTTTTATTAAAACTGTGACGAGTCAAGAACAATATCACTATTGGTCTTTCAGATGGTAGAAAGTCAACCCTCGTCATAGCCCAGGTCAACCCACAAACAGCCATTACAGAAACGTGCCTTGAGTTATCCAGAGTCTGGTTTTAAGAATAAGCCGGACAACTCCCCGTACCTTAACATCGTTAAGATATGAACTATTCTATATCCAATATAGAAACAGAGGCACTGATTTAATTGGAACCAGATTCAAATCATGCAGCTGTCTCCAGTGCATGTCAACTAAATGGAAAGAGGCCGATCAGTATTACTCAACTTAGGAATACATCCAGATATGAGTAATCTGAAAAAGAAGCAAGTTCTTATAATCATTACTATCAACTGAATACCATACACAAGTATCTACATCTTCGATCACCTTGAAGAATCATGATACTTGCAATACCCGGTTCTCTACTTTATTCATATACCTATAACTTCTCAAAACTTGGATCTTGTATTTCTATGAAACACATGTCTAAGAACTAGAGAAGTCATAAGTAAATAGAATATAGTACGAGTACCAATCCCTCTGTCCTAATGGACACTGGACAACATACAATACTCTGTATAAGTCCCCTGAGTCTAATAACCCATTCCCTGTGTGTCGTAGGTTGAAAACTGTACTTATGGTTAAGAAGAATTACACCGCTGTTTAATGCTCCTTACCTAACCATCCACTGATATAGGTAAATGTCATAGACATAATTTCAAAAAGTTATATATCACTTTATAAAAATAAACGTACAGATATATCAATTTGAAATTGGTGCATAACAACGGATATTCAAAACCAAATATTTGTCGTCCGGCAAACAACCCAGGCGATTTACTCAAATATCACCAATTACAACGAATCCCGATATAATGAGGATGATCACCCAATTCCCAATAACTTACTCCCACTCATCATCTGTGAAAGCATACAGATGTGAGAATAAAACCTGGTAAATACATACCCTGGAGCAAGGGCTAATTGGGAAATCAGTTTTTTTTTAACAATACACAGTGAAACTGAAACATATAAATGTTTCGAAAGGGTATCCGGGTATTCCTAGTAATGCCTCTTACATTATCAGATTCACAACTGTAACCGTATATTTCTTTGCCATCTCTCCAAATCTCTTTATATGTCTTTAGTCATTACCTTTTGTACACCACCTTTAGGCCAAATGGTTTTCTTCCTTCCCTACCGTTCGGCACCAACCTATGGTTTGGAAGAAGACTATCCAATAAGCATAATGGGTGTACTCTCCTAATCCTAGAAGTACTCGTAACCTGAGAGAAGGTGAAGATAAAAGACAACTGAATAAACCTTATTCCTATTTCTCCAAAACCAGAATCCATCCCCGAACTGGAACAAGTTCCTTCGAGTTCGTATATAACCATACGATGGAGTATCCAATAAACTATGGATCTTCGTAGTGATATGGGGTGTTCCGGAGAAATACAAAGGTGAAGTAGGAGTGGCGATGAAATACTTGGTTTGGTCGTGAATAGCAGTCGCAATTTACTTTGCCCTCTTACTATTCCCTTTTATTTGTCTTTACTTAATACCTTCTGTACACCTTTTAGGCTAAATGGTTTTCCTCATGCCCTACCTTTCGGCACCTACCTATGGTTTGGATGAAGACTATCCAATTAGCGTAATAGGTGTACCGTCCTAATCCAAGGAGCACTCGCAAGATGAGAGAAGGTAAAAGGAAAAGACAACTGAATAGTCCTATTCATTTTCTCCAGAACCGGAACCATCCTCAAATCTGGAACAAGTTCCTTCGAGTTCGTATATAACCATATGATGGTTTTATCCAATGGAAGTGGATGTTCGTAGTAATACGGGATGTTCCGGAGAAAAAGGGTAAAAGTAGGAGTGGCAATGAGCTATGCAACTCAGACAATCCAAAAACCAGTGTTTTAAGAAGGTTCGGTTAACTTGGTCACTGAGTCATAGTCAAGGGTCGGGTCATGGTCGCTGCTAAAGAGAGAGAGAAAAGAAACACTCTGCGTGCACTCTAACCTAGATCAGAATGGTTACCAATTTATCTAATCAGGAAACCTCCCACTGTATCCTCAAATTCTCCTCCAAACCTGAAAGAAGAATTAGTCGGGATCACCCGAGGAGTAAACTAACTCATCAGTGGGAATCGGGATCCAACTATCATCGCATGATAACGTGATGGAATCCACTCACGTTATCACACTCCAAAAGGTATGCGCATGCCTGGTAAGTTTCAGTTTCTTTAGAAACTCCCGATGTGATTTTTACCCCATGCTCTTATGACCTTGACTTTGGCCAACAAATCATAAGTCACATGTCAAGTTCTACCCGTCATTATCCAGGTTAATTTGAACCCACCCGTACCTACCCTTGACTTTGGCCAACAAAGCAGTACGACTGTCCCAAACCAACGCATCTATCTATGCAACAGAAAAGTAACAAATAGCTACCATACACTATGCCTTGACTTTGGCCAACAAACATAGCATGAATACTAAGTGCTACCCGTCTGAAATGACGGAGGGCTACGGATGGTTTTTGGCGAAAAACCTTTAACGTAATGAACTTGATATCGTTGAAGGAACCGGATAGCTTTTTATATAAAAATATAGTGGCGAAAACCTTTGCTAAAGAGGTCACTCCCGGTGAAGGGATCTCGGCTCTTTCCCCGTAGAATGAGGTGCAGGATATTCCAACTGAATACCGCGATGCAGAGCAAAAAGTAATCGACTATAGTGAAGTTATTATCATGACGCAAACTTCTTTCCAACGGGTCACTCCCGGTGAAGGATTTCGGGCCTTGCCTCGTCGACTAAGGTGCTGGATATTCATAACCGAATACCACTGTGCATAACAAAAGAAAACGTCCTTGCAATAACAGCTTTTTTTTTAAAAAAAAGTTCCAACAACATCAAACAGGTTTGTTTAGCTTGCATTGATCCGAATCAATGCAGTCCCATCAATTAATCGCACCACAAAAGAACGAAAATATGATGTACGTATATGACATCCGCATTCGCCACTGGGTCCCGTCATCACCCGTTAGGTTACTTAACTAACGACAGAGCGGGGACTGGACTAGCGCGGGTGTAAAACATATACAACATCTACTAGTATATATATCAATATATAATAATCGCTCATGGCGCGATAAAATGCAACATCACAGAGAGTAATAAGCATCACAGAACAATACAGATAATCTGGGATCCCCGGGTTTCACAGAGCCGCAACTAAAACCCGACGTTTCCCTGGTCGTGTGGATAGCCTGTGCAATGAAATCCTAGACCCCTATGGGTGCGGCAAGTTACCCGCCAAAACCTGAAGCGAGGCAGCCCCCTTCAACAAAGTGAATGGACCACCCAGCACTTCACGGAATCTGGTAACTTGGGTAACCTTCCTTGGGTCAACCTATACCCCCTACGAGTGCGGCGAATAGCCCGCCAATTCTAGAGTAAAGACCCCTCCGTCTCAAAGCCATGAGATGCGGGCTCGTTGCCCTCTAGAACCTGGTTATCCGTGCACCCCACCGCGGGGTAATCCTAGTATAGAAAATAAAAAATAAACAACGGGTACATCGACCTCAGCCCGGTCGTGCCCCAAAAGAATAATATACAAACAGGCAGTGACGGCAGTCCACATGTCGGACGCTCGTCCTGCAATATCAAATGTACAAATATAACCAAACTGTACTGCCATTGCACCTAGGCTATCCACCACGACAAATCCGCAACATCACAGCACAATACAGAACATCAACGTGAATGTCACGTTCGCAAATCCGTCTAAAAGAGCTATAGCAATTAGACAAGATTTACCGCTCGAATGACATTCACGGTCACAGATATAAAGTAAGCACCGTGAACTAACATATTTAAAATTTTCGATCTGCAAAATTTCCCGAAGTGGGCCCCAAGCACAACTGCAGCACTCAAAATAATCTGGGCCAAAAATAAAAAATTTCAGAAACCCCAATTCCAGGTTAAAGACCACTGTAGAAAATTTGGTGCAGAGAAGCCACAAAAAGGCGGCGGAACCGCGGCCAAAACAGGTTATTGCCGCGGTTCCGCGGCGTCACTGTAGCGTCATGCAACCAAATTTTCACCGATGTCTTAGAAAAGCCTGCCTGATTTTCTGAAGTACCCAAAATAATTTTTAGACCACAAAAAAAATTCAACAGAAACTTCATGAAATGGAATCGCAGTTTCGGAAATTTCGTTCGATCGATATTTTATACACGTTAGAGCAAGCTAGTAAAGATTAATGGCGTGGCTCTGATACTATGTAAGTCTACGGTAGCGTCCCGGCCGTCTGTCCGAGGCCAAAATCTGGAAACGAAAACTTTTTCAAAACTTAAAACCGGCGCTATCGTAGACTTTAATCCCGGATCGAACCATTAACCTATAACTAGCAAACTAGAGAGGGGTTATAAAGGCTATACCGATCGATCCGTGTCCTTTGGTCTTTGGCCACCATCTCAAGCTCCTCGCGGCATCTCCGATCTCCGGTCTCCTCGTCGGAAGGGCACCACATCAATGAGTCTTTTTACGGGCTCCCTCCTCTGAACCGAGGCAACTCGGACACGAAGTTTGCTAGCCGACGTGTCCAAGATTGCTGTAGAATAAGTGTAGAACGCTTTGTCTCATGGGTTAATCGAAGTTGCCATTTTGGGTGGAGATGGAAATGAGCTTTTGGAAAATGGAGCTTAGGAATTTTTCTTTGCAAATGAAATGAATCATCTTCACACCAAAAGAATTGGGGGCTGTCCCAAAATTTGGCTCGGCCATGGTCACCCAAGAAATGGTGGTGGTGGTGAGCATAAGCAAAGGTGTGATGATAATGAGGGAAAAATGTCACACCAAAAACCATATCAATCCATTCACAATTAATGCACAAAAGGAAGCCAAACACATCTAGAAACCCAAAGAACTTGCTGGAAAAGCACTGGAGCGTCGGCACCACAAAAAGGCCCCTCCCAACGCTAATTTTCACTTTTGCAAATAAGCCCCTTTTCAAAAGAAAAATCAGCCATGAATGAAAGAAGAAAAAATGGCCGAAACGGAATGCAAACTGGCAACTTCAAAAAGCGATCTCATAATAAATTACAGGATAACCCCGTGACTGTATATACATACCCGCATTTGTATTCCAACCGAATACAAATGCAATGAGACAAAATCTACACAGTATAATACTAGGATCCTGTTTAAACCAAAACCCGCTAGTATTATCCGTCTGAACCATGACACGTGCACATGTATGTTTGAACCCTGCCATAAATCCATACGGCCTCTACAACGTTTCGCCCGAAACTTGAGAAACTGTCTGTAGGGGACTCTAAAGACTCGTCAATACACTGGCTGTGGATTTAACCACTAGCACGTCAGTGGTACTAGCTGTACGTAACGGGCCACCGGGTATTGACCAAAAGGGGGGTTGATGAGCGAACTCATCCTGACACCCTACTGAGCCTGTCAGTGACAATATCCGTACAGTCTGGTCCGTTTGTCTATGAGTATCGCATGTCGGGCCTAAGGGTTGGTAAAAGTCAGACCCCCAAAAGTGGAACAAGTCGTGTCGGAGTGTAGCCCAGAACACCCTGAGATACTACTGGAATACCTACCAGTAAATCTCCTGCCTTGGCCAAGAACTTCGTGTAATGTCTCTCCTAGAGACAGCGCGATCTCACCCCAAATACCGGGAGAGACGAAACCCCTGCCGATCCGCTCACTGCCTCCATGTGGCTCGGGACTGTACTGATTGTTAGTGATTCTGCGTGTTCAAGTTTAAGTTAATTACCGCAATCAAGACGGTTTCGCACGTAGCTAGCCGGTTGAGTACGGGTCGTCCGTAGGGAGATGGGAATCTTTTTCTATGTGCTTTAATGAGTTAAGTCTAGTTTTTCAGATTTTTTTGTGATTAATTAAGCGGTAAAATGATATGTAAAGAGAGCTTGTTAGGGTTAGGATTAGGTTAGTTTGAGTTAGGAGTCTCCCACATCTTTCGTTGCCCCTCTTAATATCGGTGTTACGGTAATCGGCAACAACGGGGATTAGCACGACTAGGAAGGAACTTGCGAGTATAAGCTAGGCTTTCCAACGCATAAGTTCTTCCTTTTGGTGCTTGTCCGTCCGTTCTTGGCTCTTAGCCATAACCTCCGGTTAATTCAACCACAACCGGTCTCACTACGGAATCACCGCTATCATGTAGGATAGGGTGCCGTAAGGAGCGGATTGTGGTTCAATTAACGGGAGTCGAATTAAGCTGTTGGGCAAGGAAAGAGTGAGAGAGATTTCCTTCTCTCAAACTTCCCTTATCCTACCCTAACAAGTATGAAACTACTCACACATCATGATACGGAAAAATAAAACAAAACAAAAGAGGAAGATAGAAAGAAAGAGATTAGAAGATAACGACTAGCTATTTGCGACCTCACCTTGGCGAGGATCGAGCGTAAGCATCATGGTCGTTTTAAGGATAAAGAAAAAGAGAGAAGAAAGAAACAACAAGAAATAACAACAACTAGTTAACAAATTAAAATTACAACAATTATAGAAAGAACAAGACAAGCATAATAATAAAATGAACTTCTTTATTCACCATTCTTCACTCACCAAGCTCATTACAAGTTTTAATGGAGAAGAGATGAGAAGAGAAAGAAGAAAACAACTAAACCTAGAAAATGAGAATACAAGATTATGGACCCTTTCCTTCACAAAGTTCTGGGCTATTTATAGGCTGAAAAATGAAAACCTAGGGCAACCACCAGAACACAAACAAAAAGACCAAAATATCCCTAAAAAATGTTTGTCTGCCGCCACCATACGGCCGCGGATCCGCGGCCTATACCCCCTATTGGCCGCGGATCCGCGGCCCTTTGGAGGAGTTGGGCTCTCTTCTTTTTTGGGCTTCCCTGGTTTGATGTCCCCTTTTATTCTGGTATATGTATTTTTCTGGAAATTTCTTCACAATTTTTCCAGAATTTCTGTTGACCAAAAGGGTGATTGGATGTGTATCTTTTTGTCATGATTTCCTCGAGCTCCGTGTAGATTTCTCGGATCTTGTGCTGCCATTGAGCCTTGTGCATGAAAACAACATTGATTTGACATTTCGTCTCTTAAACTGGTATCTGGCAACATACGGATGAAGAGCGGAGACCGTGTTTTCTCAGTGGTTGGCAGGAACCCGGGTTTTGTCGTGTTTTTCCATGAATTCCACCGTTTAGAGCCGAGAACCTGTATCCTACAATTGACTAGCAAACACGGCTCAAGAGTACCTACCGATAAACAATATGATAAAAATTGGGCGGTATAAAAATGCAAAAATCTGATATGAACATGTACCCAACTAAAACCTGTTTGCACGACTCCTTTGAGCCGTGGTAGGGTAGTAATTAAAGCACAATGGGAACTCACACGAGACAAATGACGATCTCAGGTCGATGAACTAACATGTACACATGTCACCAGGGAACTGCTATCTGACGTCAGGTATAATACCAACTAGCATATTCCCGGCGAGTCCTGTCCGGTGTACTCATAACCCAATGAGCACCTGTATACATCTTAGGTGAATCAAATGACACCAATAGCTTGTGAGACCGGCCACCGCCCCTTGTCGGGGTCTCGACTGTATACACTAGTCTACTCTGGAGTATCGATGCCCTGTCTCGAAACTCCCTAGACTTGGGACCTTTTAAGGATATGCTTATAGACCCTAGCTCCTACGTATATGATCGCCATCATACTGTTGGCAGCCAAGCAAGAATCTTAAGGGCTCTATCAACGTGTAATAGCGACCTGTAAGGTTCCCTAAAGCAGTACACGATGATAAAGATAAACAAGATAGCATACTATCATCTTGAGTAAGACTGTCCTACCGGTATAGGTCCTCCCTCAATCATTGCAATCACGTGCCTGCGATCCAATAATTGACTTTGAGGGCACTATATCCAACAGTCTTCTTTCTGGGAATCTGTAGATGTCGTAGAAGTAGGTTCTAGGGACCCTTTAGTTGAGCCTGCGTCTTCTCGGGGAGTAGGGATTGGACCCTCTTCTCGGGATCGTGCGGTGGGGCAGCCCCCAGGAAGGAGGCGGTAGATGCTGCCCCCGGCACCTCGTGTTGGGTGAGGCATGAGGACGAGCTCGCCAATGCTCGGGCTTGCTTCCACCGTATTTGTGCCGTGCATGAATGGGAAGCTGCTCGGTTGCCCCTTGGCGAGGGCTTCTGATTTCTGGCGTTGCGAGCAACGACCACTAGCTAGGGATGGTCGGGTGAGGGTCGGGTTCGGCTGCTTCAGGGAGGACTTTGGATCCTTAGCATTGGAGGGGCTGTAAGAAGCCCACTAAGGATGACCGGGAAGTGAAGCTGCGCGGTTGCCTCTTGGCGAGGGCTTTGATCTCTGGCATCGTGGGTAGGCAGCCACTAGCCTAGGATGACCGAGCGGGGTAGCCGCTCGGATGCCTCTCGCGAGGGCTTCGATCCTTGGCGTCATGGGTAGGGAGCTACAAGCCGGAGATAGCCGAGCAGGGTAGCTGCTGAGCTGCCTCTAAGGAGGACTTTGATCCTTAGCGTTAGAGGGTATGTAAGAAGCCCGCTAAGGATGACTGGGCAGTGAAGCTGTGCGGTTGCCTCTTGGCGAGTGCTTTGATCTCTAGCGTCGTGGGTAAGCAACTACCAGCCTGGGATGACCGAGCGGGGTAGCCACTCGGATGCCTCTTGCGAGGGCTTCGATCCCTAGCGTCATGGGTAGGGAACTACAAGCCGGAGATGACCGAGCAGGGTAGCTGCTGAGCTGCCTCTAAAGAGGACCTTGATCCTTAGCGTTGGAGGGGCTGTAAGAAGCCCACTAAGGATGACCGGGCAGTGAAGCTGCGCGGTTGCCTCTTGGCTAGGGCTTTGATCTCTGGCGTCGTGGGTAGGCAACTACCAGCCTGGGATGACCGAGTGGGATAGCCGCTCGGATGCCTCTTGCGAGGGCTTCGATCCCTGGCATCATGGGTAGGGAGCTACCAGCAGAAGATGACCGAGCAGGGTAGCTGCTCGGTTGCCTCTTGCGAGGGCTTTGATCCTTCAAGACAGGGACCGAGCAGGGTTACTACCCAGTGCCTCTTGGCAAGGACTTTGATTCCTGTCGGTTGTGGTAAGAAGCTACCAGCCGGGGATAGCCGAGCAAGGACTCGACTGCCTCTGGGAGGACTTTGGTCCTTAGCGCGGGAGGGACTGTAAGAAGCCTACCAAGGACCCTTGGCCGGGCAGGGTTACTTCCCGGTGCCTCTTGGCGAGTGCTTTTGTCCTGAAGGATAGCCGAGGGAGGGACCCTCGGGCTCGACTGCCTCTGGGAAGGCTTTTGATCCCTGTCGGTCGTGGTAGGAAGCTACCAGCCGGGGATAGCCGAGCAGGGTAGCTGCTGAGCTGCCTTTAAGGAGGACTTTGATCCTCAGCGTTGGAGGGGCCGCAGGAGGCCTGCTGAGGATAATCGGGCAGTGAAGCTGCGCGGTTGCCTCTTGGTGAGGGCTTTAATCCCTGGCGTTGCGAGTAGGGAAGCTACCGGCTAGGGATAGTCGAGAAGGGAAGCCGCTCGGCTGCCTTTACGGAAAACTTTGATCCTTAGCGTTGGAGGGGCCTTAAGAGGCCTACTAAGGATAACCAGGCAGTGAAGCTGCGCGGTTGCCTTTTGGCGAGGGCTTTGATCCTTAGCGTTGGAGGGGCCTTAGGAGGCCTGCTAAGGATAACCGGGCAGTGAAGCTGCGCGGTTGCCTTTTGGCGAGGGCTTTGATCCCTGGCGTTGCGAGTGGGGAAGCTACCGGCCAGGGATAACCGAACAGGGTAGCTGCTCAGCTGATTCTTCATGAGGTTTTTCCCGACCATCCAGTTGCAGGTATGGGGAACAGGAACGGTCATGGCGAACGTGCGCGTAGCATGCGCATTGAATGTGGGGGGAGGCGAAGCGCCAGGGTCGCGTCGTTCCAATTCCGACAGAGAAGGCTCGATGATCGCCGCGTGGCAGCGACTTCTTGGGCGAGAGCGGGTGACCGTCGAGTTACGTTGGGGCGCAATGGGCTATATAAGGCTGAAGGAGCACTGGTCCTTCCTTTCTTAGTAAACAGATCGTTGAGAATGCAAGACTTCCCCTTTACCATCCTCGAAATCATCCACTTTGAAGATGTATACCTCTATGACCGGAACTGCACCGAGGACACGGTGCAATTGGTCTATGGGAGTATCGAAGACCACTTCGGCCGGTTGCTCCCCCGACGCTCTTCCTTACTGCAGCTGCTGAAGTACTTCATCTGGAGGGCGTCGCCGGAGCTTTACAACCCCTTATCCGAGCAACTCTACGACGAGGCCGTGGGCAAGCTGTGGTCCCTTAGGCGCTTCGGCCTGATCTCCGCGAATCGGCTGGCTCGCTCAGTGGCGCTCGTCCGTGAGTGCTACAAACTGAGGCTCAGGGTCAACGCATGCGGGGGGAATCGAGGGCTGAGGTTGGATCTCGCGAGGCCTCGGCTGGCAGAGATCTTCACCGAGTACCATGAGTAGTGCTCTCTGCACCCCCTTCCCCCGCTGTTGTAATTTTCTTTTTCTTTTTGTATGTATGGCTGATAAGCCCATAATACCTTTTTTTGAATAAATGAAATCTTTCCTTCTTTTTTGCAATGTTCCATTGATCTTTATTAAATTAACAACAGACCCTAGGAAGTGTTTACATTGTCCTAAAAGAAAAGCACATGCTAATAGATGACCTTATTAGCGTGGCCCGAGCTCCCCGGAGACTTGTTGGTCTCCGTGCTCGGTGCCGGGTACGGGGCTCCCTGAGCGCCGAACTGGTCAGCTGCTGAAACGAGCATGATCTGGCCGATGGTCAGCTCGGCGGGAGGGGGACGCTGCTCCTGCTTGCATTCGGCTTGCTGTTTGTCCCTCAAGTAGGCGGCGAGGTGCCCCGATCGGATGAGCTCTTCGATGTAGTCTCAGAGTTGCTTACAATCCTCCGTGGCGTGGCCCAGCATCCGGTGGAAGGCGCGGTAAGGGCCCCGGGTTCTCTTCGAGGCCTGACGCGCGAGGGAGACATTGAGCGGGGTGTACTCCTGGAACTTCAGGTGATAGGGCTGCTGACGCTCCGGTCTCTCTTCCCGAGCCCTCTTCTTCTGGTCAGGCCGTTCTGCTCGGGGGAGGTTCGCATTCACCTCGGACTCCAGCTGAACCTCACGCTCAGTCCATGCCTTGACCTCAACCATGGTCTAAAGGAGTTTCTACAGAACCACCACAAGGGTTTGGTAGCATCACACATGCCATATTTAAATTTTTAGGGTGCTAGAGAAACTAACCTAAGGATCATACTAGAAAAGCTAGGGTAACAAAACTTTAAACACTTTCACAAGAAGTAAAAGCTAGGTTTAGGGAATACAACCTTTGTAGCTCACTATGCTAGACTCCTTGGCCACTTAGGGTTTGAAAGAAGCTTGCTTGAGGTCCTCTAAGTCCACGACGATCCACCCGAAGTCCTCTTTGTCCAAGCTAGAAGCTTTACTAGATCAAGAAAAATAATTGAAGCCAACACTCTAAACTAGTTAGCTAGAGTAGTATAGAATGTTGATGTGGTTTGTTTTCTCACTTAAAGACCCTAACTTGATTACTCTTTCACTCACTAATGGAAGCTAGAGAGCAAGAGAGAGGAGGAGGAAGATGAAGGCAATATGAGAGATCAAGATAATGATAAGCTTAGGTTAAAAATGAGAAAAGAAAATATATATATATATATATATATATATATATATATATATATTCTTCTCACCTTTAACCCTAGTTATAAAATATCTAGATATTTTCTTTTGGATGAAAAATGGCCAAGGAAATATAACCCATGGTTAAGGCAAGGGTAAGTGGATGAATAAAATAATTAACCATGAATTAATTCCACTTTCATTTTCTTTTCCAAAAGGAAATATCATCATATTAAATAACAAGGTGTGAGTCTTATATTACCACCATCTCATGTATCAACAACCATGATAGAATAAGTGTATGCATGTATGTGTGCATGCACATCCATATGTGCAACAAAAAGAACATGTGCATACATGCATGCATACAACAAAAGACAAGAAGGGTTTAAAGTGAAAAGCTAATGGTCAATAATAAATCAACACTTGATTTAGCAAACCGGTCATATCACATACGACCCGACCAATAGCAAACCGCCCAATTAATATACGGTATCACATACGCGCATTTAATAGGGTCCCCGCGCATATCTCATATGCACACCACATCGTTTCGCCTGGACTAGATAACTCAATTGTGGGACTCTAAGACTCGTCAATACGCCGGCAGTGGGCGATGATCATATCAAGCACCCCCAAGCCGCAAGAGGTCAGCTAAACGTAATGGTCACCCGGGTATTGAGCGATCAGAAGAAAACAAGCGAACCTGTCACAACTCCCGTCAAGCAAACCAGTAACACTACCGTACAGTCCGGTCTCTTCGTCAGATATGCTGCATATCGAGTTTAGGGATGGTAACGTCGACCCCAATAACTCAATAAGTCGTGCAGATGAATGGTCTATAACAGATCGAGAAATTACTGATAACACTTATCAGTAAATCTCAACAGCCCTGGCCAGGGACTTACTGATATAGCCAATTGAGCACAGCACGGCATCAACTCCCAATACCGGGAGAGACGAAACCCCTCCTATCGCTCATCGCTTTCGTGTGTCTCGGGACTGTACCCAACAGCCACCTATTTGCACGACTCAGTAGAGCCGTGGTAGGGTGGTAATCAAAGTACAGTGGGAGAACACACAAGCCTCTCTCGGGTCTACAAACTAACATGTACCAGTGTCACCTGAGAACTGCTATCCGACGATAGATATAATACCATATAGGAGTTCTTGGCGAGTCCGTACAGTGTACCCAGTCTCCACTGAGCACCCGTATACGATCTCGATGTCAAACATCAATGGATGTAGGAACATCCATCGCCCATCTTATGGGTCTAGTATCATATACGCTAGTCTACTCTGGTATATCGATGCCCCATCTCGATACACCTACGACTAGGGACATTTCAGGATATGCTTATAAACTACAGATGTCCCACTAGTATGATCTCCATCATAATCACAGTAGTCAAGCCAATATCCCCAGGGCTTTATCAACATGTGTAAATGAATAAAAGCATGATCAAGTCAACATGTCAGATAAAGAAGAACCAGATAGCATACTATCATGTCGAGTAAGAATGTACACTGAATATATATATACATGTATAAATACATCCACTATCATATAATGGCCTCTAGGGCATACATATATCCAACAATCTCCCACTTGCACTAAAGCCACTTATTGGCGTATCTCATACCCAACATCTCAAAAAGTCTCTCATGCTGCGGCTGAGGGAGGGCCTTGGTGAGTGGATCCGCGGTGTTATTCTTTGTGTCTACTTTCCTAATCTCGATCTCACGGCGATCTACAATCTCCCGGATCAAATGAAAGCGTCTCAGGATGTGTCTGGACTGCTGATGGGACCTGGGCTCCTTGGCTAACGCCATAGCCCCATTATTATCACAATACAATGGTATTGGATCGATAATGATTGGAACTACTCCTAGCTCCGAGACGAACTTCCTCATCCAGACGGCTTCCTTGGCGGCATCATTCACAGCAATGTACTCGGCCTCCATCGTAGAGTCTGCAACGGTATCCTGTTTGGAACTCTTCCAACTCACCGCCCCTCCATTGAGGGTAAATACAAACCCATAGATAGATTTGATGTCGTTCTTATCACTCTGGAAGCTCGAATCGGTAAAGGCCTCCATTTGGAGATCTCCATTACCATATACCAAGAACAATTCTTTAGTCCTTCGCAAGTACTTAAGAATGTTCTTCACAGCTATCCAGTGATTCTCCCCCGGGTTGGATTGATACCTTCTTACTACACTAAGTGCATAAGCTACATCTGGACGTGTACATAACATCGCATACATTATAGATCCTACTGCCGAAGCATAGGGTATAATGCTCATGCGAGTTCTCTCTTCATCGGTCTTTGGGCAAGAGTCCTTAGAGAGAGTGACCCCATGGCAAGCGGGTAAGGCACCCCTCTTGGAGTCTTCCATACTAAACCTTTTTAGGATGGTGTTGATGTACCTGGTTTGGGACAATCCTAATAACCTCTTGGATCTATCCCTATAGATCCTAATGCTCAGAATGTATGTGGCATTACCCAGGTCCTTCATGGAGAGCCTTAGTGATAAGAAAGATTTGACTGACTGTACCATAGGAATATCATTTCCTATCAGAAGAATGTCATCCACGTACAATACGAGGAATGTGACAGCTCTCCCTACAGCCTTCTTATAAACACAAGGTTCGTCTGGATTTTTGATAAAATCAAACTCTTTGATAACATCATCGAAACAAATGTTCCAACTCCGTGATGCCTGCTTAATCTACATGCTTTCCCGCTGCTCCCACTGTCTGTAGGGTTCCTAGGCACGCTAATGAGGTCTCACAAGGCATCAACCATGCTAATTTCAAATTTTACGGTGCCGAGAAACCCTAATAGGGATCGTTAACTAGATTTTAGGCGACAAAAGCGAATAGTTAACAAATTAACTAAGTGAACGGAAATACAACCTTTGTAGATCCGGTCCTCCACGTCCTAGGCTCCGTGATGAGGTCCTTCCGCTGTCCAAATCAAATCCATGACTCTAGCATCGGCTTCATCGGAGAAATGGGTGGGCTTGGTCGTCGGTTCGATGCCGAAGATGATCTACGTCGAGGCATCACAAGATCAAGTTCCAACTTCACGAAGCCTTGAAAACTTGTGAAGGAAACACCCTATACTACTTGGCAAGAGGTAGAGGATGAAGAAATAGGAGGTGGGTTCACTTTAGAATTGGATTTCTCACTCATTAGCTCAAGTTGCCATTGATAGAGCAAGCTTTCTTCATGTTGATGATGAAGAAGAAGATGAGAAAGAATTATGATAAGTATGTTAAAATATAAAATAAAATAATAATTATCATATCTTTAACCTTGGTTAGGTGTAGAGAATTGACTAAGGTTAGTTTGAAGGGTTAGGGTTAAGCATGAAGACAAAATGGTCACTTAGTCAAAGTTTCAAGAAGCTTCAACTACAAACAAATCAAGTCACCATTTTCTTTTCTTTTGCCAAAAAGAAACAAATAAATAAATCAATAAATAGATAAAAGAATAAGTAAATAAAATGAAACCCTAACCATTCATATAACCATGGTCAATTCTTTACACAAACCCAAGCTTGCATGTATCATCAAACATGATACAATCTTGTGCACAAAAGTATATCTCATATACAACTTGTGCACATCAAGTGAGAAAATCCATTTAAAGTGAACCGATACTAGTTAATGCAAAGTAATATATTATACATTAAATCATTAAATCAACACTTGATTCAATGATCCGGTCATGTCGCATATAACCGACTAGTATCCAATGTATCGGCTTATCGAATCAATCCTTGATTCGATAACTAGGTTATATCACATACAACCAGTCGATACATTCATCGCGAGAATAGAATACGGTATCACATACACGCATTATTCTCGGTCCCGCACATATCTCATATGCGCTCCTATTTCGTTTCGCATGAGCCAGGAAACCTCTATGTAGGACTCTAAAGACTCGTCAATACGCCGGCAGCAGGTGATGATCATATCAAACACCCACAAGCCGCAAGCGGTCTGCTAAACGTAATGGCCACCCGGGTATTGAACGATGAGAAGATCGACGAGCAAGCCCGCTCACACTCCTATGAATCCAACTAGTAACACTTACCGTACAGTCCGGTCTCGTCGTCTGATATGTCGCAAATCTTGCCTAGGGGTGGTAAATGTCAGACCCCAATAGCTCGATAAGTCGTGTCGATATGAGGTCTATAGCAGTTCGAGAAACTACTGGTAACACTTACCAGTAAATCTCAGCAACCCTGATCAGGGATTTCCGGTTATAGCCAATCGAACACAGCGCAACATCAACTCCCTATACCGGGAGAGACGAATCCCCTCCTATCGCTCATTGCCTCCATATGACTCGGGACTGTACCCAAAAACCACCGTTTTGCACGCCCTCTTGGACGTGGTAAGGTGGAAATCAAAGCACAGTGGGAACCACACAAGACTCTATGACGATCTCGGGTCAACAGACTACTCTGTACCAGTGTCACCAGAGAACTGCCATCTGACGTAAGGTATAATACCATCTGGGAGTTCTCGGCGAGTCCGTCCAGTGTACCCAGTCTCCACTGAGCACGCGTATATCACCTCTGATGTCAAACACCAATGGATATGGGATCATCCATCGCCCATCTGTATGGGTTGAGAAGGTATACGCTAGTCTACTCTGGTATATCGATGCCCCGTCTCGATACACCCACGACTAGGGACCTTGAAGGATGTACTTATGGACTACCATGTCCCCACTAGTATGATCTGCATCATAGTCCAGGTAGTCAAGTACACATCCTAAGGGCTTTACCAACATGTAACAGAGAGACAATCAGTATACACGTTAAGGTAAAGAGTAACCAGATAGCATACTATCATGTCGAGCAAGAAAGTCCTCCCTATATATGTCCCAGCATCCACTACAATATACATCCAATGTACAGTAATGGCCTCTAGGGCATACATATAACTAACAATCTCCCACTTGCACTACGGCCATCTGATAGCAGTGGTTATAGTATCTCATACTCAACCATCCCATAAAAGTCTCTCTCTGGGAATAGGCCTTCGTGAGTGGATCCGCCGTGTCGTCCTCTGAGTCTACTCTCCTAACCTCGATCCCTTAGAGATCAACCATCTCCATGATCAGGTGATACTGTCTTAGAATATGTCTGGATCACTAATGGGACCTGCGTTCCTTGGCGTAAGCCACAACTCCATTGTCACACAATGGGAGGAACATAGTTCATCTCATGAACCAATATACACCCAAACAGCCTCTTTGGTAGCATCTTAAGTAGCGATTTATCCAGCCTTTATCGTCTAGTGTGCCACGGTATCTAGCTTGGAACTCTTCCAACATACCATCCCTCGATAGAGGGTAAAGACAATGCCTGTGACTGACATTCAGTCGTCTTTATCACCCTGGAACCCTTCCAGTGATTCTCCCCAGGATCGATTGATACCATTTCACTACAACTAGTGAGTATCCTAACATCCAATTAGATCTATCTCATAGATCCAAAGCTTAGGATTTAGTCGGTATCACTTTGATCCTATGTGGAGAATCATTGTGATAAGCGGAGCTTGATCGAGCGTAGCATAGGAAACTCCTTTCCTATCAAGAGTATGTCATCCACGTACTCTACGAGGATCACTACCATACTCCCTACTACCTTTTTGTATATACAAGGTTCATATACCATTTTGATGATGTCAAACTTTTCGACTAACTCATCAAAACAGATGTTCCAACTCCGCGATGCCTGCTTTATCACATAAAACATCTTGCACGCGTTTCCGCTGCTCCTACTGTTTACGAAACCCTCTGGTTGTGTTCTTATAGACATTCTCTTCTAAATCATTATTTAGAAAAGCAGTCATGGCACCCAACCACCAGATATCGTAGTCATGGTATGTAGCCGTGGCAAGTAGGATCTGGATGGACTTAAGCATAGGCACTGGAAAATGTTTCATCATTATCCATGCCTGGTCGATGACGAAAACCTTTAACAAGTCTAGCTTGAAAGTCTCAACTTTTCCATGTACACCAAGTAATCTTCTCAAAATATACTTGCTCCTGATGGGGATTTAACCCTTCAGATATAGCAACCAAAGTCCATACTTTGTTGGTGTATAAGGATTCCATCTCAGATCGATAAACATCCAGCCATTCTTACAGATTCTCACTCCTGATGGCCAGCTCGAAACTAGTTGGGTCATCATCTCATGATGCAATCCTCGCTCCCACTGTCATAGAGAAAACAAAGTATCTCTCAGGCGGATGAGGAACCCTACTTAGATCGGCGGAGAGGTTGATGTTCGTTGGAAACTATTGAATCCTTTGGTTCTACCAAATCATCTGCTGTAGTTTGTATAGCTGGAACCATTCCAGTTCTACAAAACTGACCTTGCCTCGAGCTTGTCCAGATTATGCTTTTAGACATAGCCCGGACAACCCCAAATCTTAACAAACTTAAGATATGGGCTCTTCCCATTCCATGTCTCATATGAAGTGGTAGGCAACTGATTTGATCTGAACCTAATTCAATAGGTATGCAGCTTCTCAAGTGCATAACCCCCAAAAGGAAATAGGTAACTCAGTAGTACTCATCATAGAGCACACCATATCAAATAGGGTGTGTCTGCTCCGTCCCGATATACCATCGTGCAACGGTGTATACGGAGGAGTAATTCTAAGAGAGAATCTCATTCTCCTTTAGAATAGTCCAGGATTTCCGTGCTCAAGTATTCTCCTCCTCGATCACATCAAAGGACATAATACTTATCCCTCATTTTGGTTCTCTACTTCTAAATCATATTCTGTGAATATCTCAAAAGGTTCGGACTTGTGTTTCAACAGGAACATATGTCTGAATCTTGAGAGATCATCAGAGAGTGTAATGAAGTACAAAGAACCAGTCTTGGCATGTGCAAACAGGGGATCTTACATACATCAACATGTATCAATCCCAAGAGTTCACTAACTCTTTCTTTGTTTCCATTAAACAGAGCTATGGTCATCTTATCTCTGTGACATGACTGGCAAGTTTCATAAGATGTAAATTCAAACTGATTTAAATATGCATCTATATGTAACTCCAGCTAGTCGGGTCGCATTGATATGACCTAGTCTACAATACCTTAAGAAGGATTCGTTCATTTCTGAACTCTTCTTCTTGTGTGTGTTCTGTATACTAAGAACTGTAGTTTGATTTAGAACATTAATGCTTTTAGATAACGTGCCTGAACCGATCAACTTTTGATATAGGAAATGTTCAAATCATTATCCAACAATACAAAATTATATCCTTTCTTTACTAATAAAGAGACTGATATGATTTTGTATATCAGGTTCGGTATCTAATAACATTCGTTCAGAATCAATGTATTACAATACAGGGTGACAGTGACCAACAGACTTGGCTGCAACACTTGCCCCGTTTTCTGCCTCATGAAACTTATCACCCGTTCTCAGTTTTTCTACCCTTTTGTAGCCCTATATAACAGATTACATATCTGGGATCCTGATCCGGTATCATATACCCAGGATTCGGAGGATACTGAGAAACAGTTCTTTGTAATGAACACACCCGAAGATGATGCATCAGCATGCACTCTCTTCGTTTGGGCGGCATGGGAATCTTGGTATTCCCCTATTTCCTGCTCTGTCTTATAACAATTATAAGTTGGAGCGGCACCAACGTTCCCCAGCTCAGTATAACAAGCGGGTTCGGTCAATATATCTGTTTTATTATCTTGATTAAGGCGTGATATGGTCTCTACCAGGAGAGGGAGAGAGAGAAGAAAACACTCAGCGTGCGCTCTTGCAAGAATAGATTGGTTATTATTTTATTTAATCAGGATGGCTCCCACTGTTTTTATCAAATCTTCCTTCAAACCCTAAAAGGAAAGACTAGCCGGGATTAATTACACACTACAAGTTCGCCAATCTTTCAGCCAGGCCGGTGTCGGTACTTTGAGGGAGGTCCCCCGTGCTTTCGCACGAACCTAATTAATGTAAACCTCGTTTTCCCAGAAGCGTAACCTCGTTGACACCTTTCCAGACACCTACTTGATCGGCTAATTGTAATGTATAAAACTCTCCCAGGAGTAACAATTACTCGCAGCGGGTATCGGGATCCAACTATCTCATAGAAGGTATGCAATCTCATTGCAAATTTCAACACTTGAAATTCCCGATAATTTTTCCCCTAGCGTCCTATGACCTTGACGGAGGCCAAACTACCCATAGTCCGCTAGTCAAGTTCAACCCGTCATTTCCTGATTGAATTAAACCCACCCGCACAACCCTTGACGGAGGCCAAACAACGCCGTACGAATACCCTAATCCAATCGCATCGTATGCTAGCAGATAAGCACTAGTTAGCTACCGTACACTACGTCTTGACGGAGGCCAAACAACCGCAGCACGAATACTAGCTAGTACTTATCTGAAATGACGGAGGGCTACGACAGGTTTTTCTGAAAACCTATTGCGTAATGAACTTGATATCGTTGTAGAATCAAATGATTTTTAAAATGGAGTGCTTTTGAGGCTTTTCTAGTTTTGCTAAAGGAGTCACTCCCGGTGAAGGGATCGTTGGTCCTTTCCTCGTCGAATGAGGTGTGGGATATATCATATATATCACTGTGCAAAGCAAAACTCTTAAAAGCAATCAAAAGACAAACCGAGTGTGTAGCATCTGCCAGTTATTGCTAAAGGAGTCACTCCCGGTGAAGGGATCTCGGTCCTTTCCTTATCGAATAAGGTGCAGGATATATCACATATACCGCTGTGCAAAGCAAGAACTGTAGCTACCTGTTTTATTTTTAAAATTCGATTCTACAACATCTTAGGTTTCTTTTATTTCATTAATCTCATTAATGAAGTCCCATCATTTAAGTACCTAAACATCACAGATAAATACGACGTACACTTATGCCATCCGCATTCGCCTCGATGTCCTCTCGTGCACCGTTAGGTTAGGTAACTAACGGCAGAGCGGGGCAGGGCTAGCGTGGGTGTAAAACATAAGTAACATCTATATAATATATCATATATACTATATACTGTATCCATCACAGAACATCACATGATCACATCACAGATATCGCAGCAGAAGAATCATATGAAATATTGGATATACTAGGACGTCCGTGTTTTCAATACGAGCCAGTATAAAACACGGATTCCACGGTCGTGATGAATAGCCAAACTCACACCCCTAGACCCCTACGAGAGCGGCAAGCAATCCTACCAATTCTAGAGTTAGGAGACCCGGACTCGACTCCTCGAGTTGGTCTCCCACTGGACTCTAGAACCCGGTTACTTGTGCTCCCCTCCTTGGGTCTATCCTAGTGCGGAAAAGTAAATAATATACAAACGGTAACATCTTCCGCAACCTGGAAGTTCCCCAATAAAAGAATATTACATACAAGTTTTTACATGAATGAAAATGAAAAACACTCATCTCACATAAAAAAAACCCGGCTATTCAAACACGACGATCTAATATCACATATCCAGCAACACATAACATCACATGTCATCAACGTAAGTAAATATGCGCATCCCAATTATCGTTGACATATAGCAACGAAACCGGCGATATCACATATTACACTTACGGTCACAGAAAAGAAAGTGTAAAACTACAACAGTTGGAATCCGCATCCTTTTTAGACATCGCATGCCTAATCGAATGAATTCCTTAGACATCGCATGCCTAACAATTATAAACCCCGCATTTTAGTCTCTAAATCGAAAACTCTTTTCAATATCAAGTCGGGCAATTCAACAAGATTCCCGACATCCTGATCGAATGCTCGTCGCAAACTTCAGTAGGCGGCCGCACCCCCGACGCCGTCGACGAAGTGCACCAAGGCGGAACACCGCTGCCGCGAGCACCCGAACGGATGCTTTCGGCGACGGGGTTCTCCTACAGTCACTTGGTCGGGGCTATGGGTCGAAGCTGTCTATTAAGTTTACCCGGCGAGTATCGGCGTACGCTACATGATTGCGACGGACTTTTGATCACATCAAAATTCCGTGGCAACCGATCAAGTGAAACTAAACTGCTATGTTTATAACATTCATTCAGTTATCTCATAACTGCTTGTGAATTCCAATTATTGTATCACATTCCAGATAAACAGAAAATGTTAAACTTTTCGATCGAACAATCGAACACCCAAGTTTTCCCGATACAGCTCAACACATGAAATAAGTCTAACAGCATTCAGTTCGTGCCTCAGTACCAACGGTCCAGCCGTAGAAGGGTCAAGCCAACGCCTCACATGTGGCACGCCGTACTGCCCTAAACCCAAAGGTTCAAAGGGCAGTTCAAGACGGTCACATAATCGAGTTAAGGTTTGTTGTCTTCTAGAGGGACCATCGCATTACTTGCACTACTTAGAACGTCGTTAAACTACGGAAAAATCCAACAATTGGAAATTTCCCGGCAGGGGAAAAAGTGGGTATTTATATCCGGTCGAACTTTTTAACATATTCTAAAAATACTCGGAAAAACACACTGACAAAATTAGACAATCCGATCGATACACCGAGTCCCCAATACAACCCAGAAAATTCAACTCTTGAAAAATATTAAAAATTCCCAGGAAAACCAGCACTGCAAACTAAGAATTACTGTGCAAAAAGTAAAACATGATGTGACTTCTTGGCCGTGGAACCGCCGCAATAGCCATGCTATTGCCGCGGTTCAGCCGCAGTTTATAGGAATTGGTCGCTCGAATTTCACAGTAATTCTTAAAATCTCCTGCTGATTTTTCTGCATATTTTTAATTTGAAAAAATCCCAGATTTCGAAAAAAAGTCCAGAGAGCATTTTCCGAGTTAGGTTTTGGTTCGATCGGACTTCTAACTCCGTCTACGCGTCGCCTAAGGCTCTAGCTAGGCTCTGATACCACTGTAGGGTTCCTAGGCACGCTAATGAGGTCTCACAAGGCATCAACCATGCTGATTTCAAATTTTACGGTGCCGAGAAACCCTAATACGGATCGTTAACTAGATTTTAGGCGACAAAAGCGAATAGTTAACAAATTATCTAAGTGAACGGAAATACAACCTTTGTAGCTCCGGTCCTCCACGTCCTAGGCTCCGTGATGAGGTCCCTCCGCTGTCCAAATCAAATCCATGACTTTAGCATCGGCTTCATCGGAGAAATGGGCGGGCTTGGTCGTCAGTTCGATGCCGAAGATGATCTACGTCGAGGCATCACAAGATCAAGCTCCAACTTCACCAAGCCTTGAAAACTTATGAAGGAAACACCCTATACTACTTGGCAAGAGGTAGAGGATGAAGAAATAGGAGGTGGGTTCACTTTAGAATTGGATTTCTCACTCATTAGCTCAAGTTGCCATTGATGGAGCAAACTTTCTTCATGTTGATGATGAAGAAGAAGATGAGAAAGAATTATGATAAGTATGTTAAAATATAAAATAAAATAATACTTATCATATCTTTAACCTTGGTTAGGTGTAGAGAATTGACTAAGGTTAGTTTGAAGGGTTAGGGTTAAGCATGAAGACAAAATGGTCACTTAGTCAAAGTTTCAAGAAGCTTCAACTACAAACAAATCAAGCCACCATTTTCTTTTCTTTTGCCAAAAAGAAACAAATAAATAAATCAATAAATAGATAAAAGAATAAGTAAATAAAATGAAACCCTAACCATTCATATAACCATGGTCAATTCTTTACACAAACCCAAGCTTGCATGTATCATCAAACATGATACAATCTTGTGCACAAAAGTATTTCTCATATACAACTTGTGCACATCAAGTGAGAAAATCCATTTAAAGTGAACCGATACTAATTAATGCAAAGTAATATATTATACATTAAATCATTAAATCAACACTTGATTCAATGATCCGGTCATGTCGCATATAACCAACTAGTATCCAATGTATCGGCTTATCGAATCAATCCTTGATTCGATAACTAGGTTATATCACATACAACCAGTCGATACATTCATCGTGAGAATAGAATACGGTATCACATACACGCATTATTCTCGGTCCTGCACATATCTCATATGCGCTCCTATTTCGTTACGCTTGAGCCAGGAAACCTCTGTGTAGGACTCTAAAGACTCGTCAATACGCCGGCAGCAGGTGATGATCATATCAAACACCCACAAGCCGCAAGCGGTCTGCTATACGTAATGGCCACCCGGGTATTGAGCGATGAGAAGATCGACGAGCAAGCCCGCTCACACTCCTATGAATCCAACCAGTAACACTTACCGTACAGTCCGGTCTCGTCGTCTGATATGTCGCATATCTTGCCTAGGGGTGGTAAACGTCAGACCCCAATAGCTCGATAAGTCGTGTCGATATGAGGTCTATAACAGTTCGAGAAACTACTGGTAACACTTACCAGTAAATCTCAGCAACGCTGGCCAGGGATTTCCGGTTATAGCCAATCGAACACAGCGCAACATCAACTCCCTATACCGGGAGAGACGAATCCCCTCCTATCGCTCATTGCCTCCATGTGACTCGGGACTGTACCTAAAAACCACCGTTTTGCACGCCCTCTTGGACGTGGTAAGGTGGAAATCAAAGCACAGTGGGAACCACACAAGACTCTATGACGATCTCGGGTCAACAGACTACTCTGTACCAGTGTCACCAGAGAACTGCCATCTGACGTAAGGTATAATACCATCTGGGAGTTCTCGGTGAGCCCGTCCAGTGTACCCAGTCTCCACTGAGCACCCGTATATCATCTCTGATGTCAAACACCAATGGATATGGGATCATCCATCGCCCATCTGTATGGGTTGAGAAGGTATACACTAGTCTACTTTGGTATATCGATGCCCCGTCTCGATACACGCACGACTAGGGACCTTGAAGGATGTACTTATGGACTACCATGTCCCCACTAGTATGATCCGCATCATAGTCCAGGTAGTCAAGTACACATCCTAAGGGCTTTACCAACATGTAACAGAGAGACAATCAGTATACACGTTAAGGTAAAGAGTAACCAGATAGCATACTATCATGTCGAGCAAGAAAGTCCTCCCTATATATGTCCCAGCATCCACTACAATATACATCCAATGTACAGTAATGGCCTCTAGGGCATACATATAACTAACTCTGTCAATGAAGCCCTCTGGCTGATACATATAAATACATTCTTCTAAATCTCCATTTAGAAATGTCGTTTTAACGTCCATCTGCCAGATTTCATAGTCGTAGTGAGCAGCAATAGCAAGTAGGATCCAAATGGATTTAAGCATGGATACGGGAGAAAAAGTTTCGTCATAGTCCAAACCTGGTCTTTGACGAAAACCCTTCGCCACAAGTCTTGCCTTATAGGTCTCTACCTGCCCATCTACACCAATCTTTCTTTTAAAGATCCATTTGCACCCCACAGGTTTTACCCCAGAGGGTACAACGTCCAAAGTCCATACTTTGTTGGTGTACATAAACTCCATTTCGGATCTCATGGCATCCAGCCACTTCATAGAGTCTCCACTCGTGATAGCTTGCTGAAAGCTGGTAAGATCATCATCATCCATGATGCAATCTTCTTTGTCACTATCAATGAGGAAACGGTAGTACCTCTCCGGTGGGTGAGAAGTCCTACCAGACCTACGGAGTGGCCGAGGTTCCTCAGTTTCTGTTGCAACAGCCGGTTCAACCAACTCATCATTTATAAATTGTGTTTCTAGAACCTCTTCTAGATCTACCACATTGCCATCAGTATTTGTAAAAATTCATTTTCTAAAAATTTGGCATTCCGGGAAACAAATACCTTTTGTTCCTCTTTGTGGTAGAATAGATATCCATAAGAATTCTTTGGATATCCCACAAATTTACACATGACTGACCGTGTCTCGAGTTTGTCCGGATTCTGCTTTTTAACACAGGCCGGACAACCCCAAATCTTAAATTGCTTAAGAGATGGTCTCTTCCCATACCATAACTCATATGGTATGGTAGACACGGTTTTGGTTGGGACCCTGTTCAGCAGAAACGCTGCAGTCTCTAATGCATGCCCCCAAAATGAGATGGGTAACTTAGCATCACTCATCATGGAACGGACCATATCTAATAGGATCCGATTCCGTCGTTCTGACACACCGTTGTGTTGTGGTGTGTAAGGAGAAGTGAGCTGAGAGAGAATCCCATTCTCTTTTAGGAAGTTTGCAAACTCTGTACTGAGGTACTCCCCACCTCGATCTGATCGAAGCATTTTGATGCTTAAGCCGGTTTGTTTTTCTACTTCGAGTTTATATTCAGTGAATTTCTCGAAAGCTTCGGACTTGTGCTTTAATAAAAATACATGACCGAATCTTAAGAAATCATCAGTGAAGGTAATGAAGTATGAAAAACCGCCTCTAGCCTGTGTAGACATTGGCCCGCATACATCACTATGTATGAGGCCTAAGAGCTCGGTAGCTCTTTCTCCGTGTCCTGTAAACGGAGTTTTGGTCATTTTACCCTTGATACAAGACTGGCAAGTCGCATAAGATTTATATTCAAAGGGTTTTAAATATCCATCTTTATATAACTTGTTCAGTCTTGTTTCGTTAATATGACCAAGTCTGCAGTGCCAAAGAAAAACTTCATTTATTTCTGAAAATTTTCTTTTATTAGTGTGTTGTATACTGAAAACTGTGTGTTGATTTAGGACGTATATCCCATTATTAAGTGTACCATACCCAACCAACATTTGATTCTAGTGAATGTTCATAACATTGTTCTGCAATACAAAATTATATCCTTCATTGTCTAACAAAGAAACAGATATTATATTACAAAGCATACTAGGTACATAATAACATGGGTTCAAAACCAATATACATCCAGACGGCAACCCCAAGTGATACTCTCCCACTGCAACTGTATGTACATTGGAACCATTTCCAACGCGGAGAGTATGGTCACCTATCTTCAAAACCTTGCTATTTCTCAGCCCCTGCATAGAATTGCAAATGTGAGAACCTGAACCGGTATCTAATACCCAGGAAGCAAAATTTATTGAAAAACAGTTTTCTGTCACAAACACACCTGAAGCGGAAGCATCCCCATGCTTCTTCTTGAGATTCAAGTACTCGGTACAGTTGCGCTTCCAGTGTCCTGTTTTGTGGCAGTGATAACATTCCCCTTTCCCCGATTCCCCAGCTATGGACTTGTCTTTCCCCTTAACCTTTTTAACTCCACCCTTAGGTTTGGTGGGTTTCTTCTTTATCTTTCCCTTGGCCTTAGCCTTCGGGCGAGAAGAGGAAGATTGCCCAACACTCAAAACGGGAGTTTTCACTGATTTCACCCTGCTCTCTGCACTCCTTAATATATTAAGGAGTTCAGGTAGTTCCTTCTCCATGTTGTGCATGTTGAAGTTAACTATAAATTGAGCAAAGGTGGAGGGGAGAGACTGCAGAATAATATCCGTATATTGTTCATTGTCCATTGTCCACCTAAGGTCCTCAAGCTCCTCTATGAGAGCTATCATCTTCAGAACATGGTCTCCTACTGGTGTGCTAGGGGCCATTCACATCTGAAACAGTTTTCTGGATGCTCCGTATCGTAATACGCGAGATTGCTCTCCATACAACTCCTTTGTATGGAGGAATATGGCGTGAACGTCCATATTCTCGTGCTGCTTTTGATGTGTGTTATCCATTGATGCAAGCGCGAGGCATTTGGCCATGGCATAGTCAGCGTCTCATGTCTTGCGGACTTCAATATCCGCAACTAAGGATTTAGGGCCTGGGACGGGCGGGGCTGGAGCCGTGAGGACATATGATACCTTATCATAAGTCAAGGAAATGTTAAGATTCCCCAGCCAGTCTTTATAATTGGTCTCATTCAGTTTATTTTTATCTAGTAGAAGCTTGAGTCCTGTCATTGGTATCTGCCATTAAGAGAGAGAAAATAATACACTTAGCGAAACCTCTTGCAAAGATCAGATTGGTTATTATCTTATCTAATCGATGTCTCTCGCTGCTTTAATCAAGTTTTTCTTTCAAACCTTAAAAAGAAAACTAGCCAGGATTAATTACAGTCTACAACTTCGCTAACCGTTCAGCCAGGCCAGTGTCGGTACTTGAGGGAGGTTCCCCGTGCTTTCGCACGGACCTAATTAATATAAACCTCGTCTTCCCAGAGGCGTAGCCCCGTTAACACCTTTCTAGACACCTAATGGGTTAGCTAATTGTAAACTGCAAAACTCTCCTGGGAGCAACTATTGCCTACAGTGGGATCGGGATCCAACCATTATATGGAAGGTATGCAATCTCATTGCAAATTTCAACTCTTGAAATTCCCGATGTGGTTTTTACCCCTAGCACTCATGACCTTGATTATAATCAACATATCATAAGCACTAGTCAAGTTCTACCCGTCATTTCTTGATTAATCAGATCCACCCATATGACCCTTGACTATGATCAACATAATCACATGAATATCCTAACTAATCACATCATATGTTTTGTAGGAAGACATCACTTAGCTACCGTACACTACGCCTTGACTATAATCAAAATACGTAGCACGAATACTAAGTACTCTACTTCCTAAAATGACAGAGGGTTGCGGATGATTTTTAAGAAAATCTTTAACGCTTTGAACTTGATATCGTTGTATAATCAAATGGTTTTCAAAAGGAGTGGCTTAAGCTCCGCAGTTTTGAAATGTAGATTTTTCGTAAAAAGCCGAGTGGTTTTCAAATCTGATTCTACAACATCTTTTTAGGTCTATTTTCTTTACATTAATCATATTAATGTAGTCCCATCATTTAAGTCCTTAAGCCAATCACAGAAAAGAAACGAAAATACAACGTACGCTTATGCCATCCGCATTCGCCGCAATGTTCCGTTATGCACCGTTAAGTTACTTAACTAACGGTATACCGGGACGGGACTAGCGCTGGTATAAAACATAAGCAACGTCTATTATATATCTCATATATAATATAGCATTCGTCTCAGATATATTAAGCGATCACATCACTGAATATAGACAGCAGAAACACAGATATGATGATATAGGATATGCTAGGATGTCTGTATTTAGTATTTAGCCAACAATAGAAAATACAGATTCCACGGTCGTGATGAATAGCCAATCCCACACCCTAGACCCCTACGAAAGCGGCAAGTGACCCTACCAATTCTAGAGTTAGGAGACCCGATGTCACGCCCCGCTTCCCAGAGTACGCAAGATTTGGGCACGTGACATAGCCAACCATGCTACCTGTGGGTAGGAAGTATCCATCCACAGTCACATTACGGTTGTAAAGATATCAAGAACAGTAATAAAAACTAAACTAGTACATGTCCAAATCCATAATAACGAGAATCAATAAACAATAAGTGCGGAAGCTAATGATCCAATACAATGAAATAACAGTATGTCCCATAATGCGGGCTCACATCTGGAAATGAAATGACATAAATAAACGAAACTCTAAAGAACTCACCGTTCAGCCGGCTGGCTGAAGTACTCCTGCTCGGTCGACGACAAGGGTACAGAATCTGGGCCATGCAAAACCCAGACGTCAGCGCGTCATGATATCAAGTATATAGCACAAACATGATAATAAACAATGCAAGCATGAACATGAATTTAAGCAGCAATAAGAAGTAATAAACAGGGTAATGTGCAGTAGTGACTAAACTGTCCTATCAGGTTTTCTACTCTATAGTCTTTGAAACCAATTGATGAATCGTCGATGTAACTCAATAGTATCCCGTGCAGGCCCGGGACCACGGTCATGATCCTCGGGGCTGAGTCCGAGACGTGCCGCTAAGCAGTAGAGGGTAGTAGGATAGACGAGTGATGTCAGCATCATCACTCCCGGACCGGCCAAGCCCGTAAGACTGATCAGAACAATGTATCGAACTGTTGAGTTACAAGTCGGTTTCACCTTTGATTTCCCCATACCCCCAAACTATGTATGTCAAGTCAGGTATTCAGTAGCCAAGGACTAATGCCGACGCAAGGTCAAGTAACAGTAGGTCTGTCTGGGTCGACAGCAGGAATGGTTAGGTTTGTCGGCATTAGGCATGAGATCATGTAACAGGTCAGGTTGCTTTCCACAGATAGAGTCGATATGTACAGGGTGCTGTGTCCGGTGTATCAGTATATGAGTCAGGTGTATCAAGATCGGTCAATATGTAATGCAATCAGGTATATGATGATAACAGGCATAGCAACAAGTAACGAACAGTAGCAGGGAACAGCAATAAACAATTATTATTCTATGTGAACACTGTGATATTTGTATTCTCTTATTAACGGGTTCAATCATCTTTAGGGTGCAAAAGCCACAAGGTAAAGCAAGATTCACAGTTATAAATTAAGGAATTATACTAAGTACGATAATTGTCTCAAGAATAGTTTAACAGTTCAAGCAGATATGATTCAGTCGTTTTATTTAGTTTAAGCATGGAATGATGTGGGTTAGTTAATTATTAGGAACTGTTGTAACGATTCCAGGTTAAGATAACTGCAATAATATGATATCAAATGTCATCATTAAGTTACGGTATTAAATAGTTTAAATTAAATTGCGTGGCGAGACTGGATCTCGCACGCTAGCATGTGCAAGCAAGTATTCAGATACTTGCCTCAGAACAAGGGTCGGGATGCGGGCGGCCCGATGCACAAGTCACGATACGGTGTGTGAAACGGCGCGATACGGTACTGGGTCCAGGCGCGATCTGCTGCGCGGTACGGACGCGATCTGCGGCGCGGTCTGGTGCGCGATACGGACGCGATCTGCGGCGCGGTCTGGTGCGCGATACGTACGCGATCTGCGGCGCGGTCTGGTGCGCGATACGGACGCGATCTGTGGCGCGGTCTGGTGCGCGATACGGGCGCGATCTGTGGCGCGGTCTGGTGCGCGATACGGACGCGATCTGCGGGAGGGGTTTTACTGCACAAGGAAGGGCGAGGAAGCTTACAGAGATATGTACCAGGTGACCCCGGCGAGCTCGACGGCGCTGGAACGCCGGCGAAGCGACGGCAGCGGTTGCAGCAAGGGTGAAGGGTCTCGGGTGTGCAGGGGAAGGTGCTGCGGCGATCTGGAGGAGAAGGGGTCGGCTCTGGTGGTCGAGGGGGAGAAGTAGGCGGCCCTGGTGACGACGGCGAGGTCGCCGGTGCGTTCTCCGGTGAACAGCGGGGTAGGCAAAGGATGAAGGCTCGGTTGGTGGTCCGGCGACGGCGAGGAAGGGAGGTGCCGACGAGGTCTCGACGAGGAGGGTGAGAGGGGGTCGTGGGAGGCGTCGGCGGCGAGGGGCGGCGTCGACGTCGGCTGTGCGGGGTTGGAGGCGAGGTCGGGAATGGGTGCAGGCGCAGGATCGTCGGGAGAACAGGAGGAGGAAGGCGCGGGGTCTCGTGGTGGCGAGGGTGGCGACGGCGAGGTCGCGGGGGATCGGCGGTGAGGTCGCAGGAAGCTAGGGTTAGGGTTCGTGATGGGTTCGTCGCGAAGAAGAGAACGTGGGGGGGCGGCTGTTGCATGCGGGGTTATATAGAGGGAGAGAGAGAGAGAGATAGGGGAGAGAGAGAGAGAGGAGGGGGCCCACGAGCTCAATAAGAGCTCGTGATTGGCCACGAGATAAATTTGAGAGGAGATTTCGTAGGATTTGGGGATTTACTGTTGTGACTTAAAGATTTGAGTTTATACATATATATTCGATATTAAATTTAAATGGGCCATTTTGGCGCGAAATGAAACATTTCCAAATCGAGCCCGGGTCGCGCCCAAATGTTCCAAATTCAAATTATAGGATTTTAAGCGGGTTCCAAATTTTGAAAAGAGGTGTTTAATGATTAAAATGCATGCCCCCAAGTCGGACACTTGCACGCGCGCGTAGTCGCCCAAACTTGCCCGTTTAGCCAAACGGAACGGAATCTCGACACGCGAACGCTACCACGCGACTAGTGGCGACGAGTAGGCTAACATGGACATCTTAAATTTCATTTTAGGAGTTAAAATTTGTTATGTGCCAAAAAGACTTAGCCGGTTAAAATTTTGCAATAAACCCCAGAAAAACAGAATAATTGGAAAAGAGCAATATATAACCCTCAACTAGTAATATAAATAGTATTATTGGGCTCGGGTGTTACATCATACCCAACTACAAAAGAATTTCGTCCTCGAAATTCCAAGGATACAAGATAGCTCACTACTGGAAAAGGTGAGGGAATTTCTGTCGGATCTCGTCTTCTCGCTCCCAAGTCGATTCTCCATGCTATCGATTTCCCCAAAAAAACTAGCACAAGAGGGATAATCTTGTTCTTAAGAACGTTTCTCTTCGATCCTTGATTTCAACTGGTCGCTCCTCAAAAGTCATGTCCTCTCGTACAGTCAACTCCGAATGATCCAAGACATCGTGAACTCCTGCTAATGATGGTGGTAATGCCAACCGGTACGATACCTCTCCGACACGCTCCAATATCTCGAAGGGTCCAACGAATCGGGGACTAAGCTTTCCCCGACTTCCAAAACGAATCACCCCTCTAGTCGGTGATATCTTCAGGAATACCAAATCGCCCACGGCGAACTCTAGAGGTCTTCTTGACGTGTCGGCCCAACTCTTCTGTCTGTCTTGAGCTGCCTTCATGTGCTTTCTGATTGTATTTACCTTCTCGACTGTCTGTACCACCAAATTTGGTCCTAGAATCCTTCGTTCACCAACTTCAACCCAACAAACCGGTGAACGGCACTTACGATCATACAACGTTTCAAACGGAGCCATCTGAATTGTCGCTTGGAAGCTATTGTTGTACGAAAACTCCACCAGGTGTAGGTGATCCTCCCAAGAACCTTTGAAGTCTAACATGCAGGCCCTCAACATATCTTCAAGGGTCTGGATCGTTCTCTCTGATTGTCCATCAGTCTGGGGATGATAAGCTGTGCTAAACTTCAATCGAGTCCCCAAACTTTCTTGTAAGCTCTTCCAAAAGTGCGACAAGAACCGAGTGTCCCGGTCGGACACGATGCTTACCGGTACTCCATGCAATCTGACAATCTCCTGCATGTACCGCTCTGCCAAAGTCTCTGTCGATTGACCAACCCGAAACGGAGTAAAGTGAGCTGCCTTGGTCAACCGATCGACAATCACCCATACTGCATTGTTGCCCTTTGGACTCCGCGGTAAAGCCGTCACGAAATCCATGGTTATAAGTTCCCACTTCCATTGAGGAATCGGAAGTGGTTGCAACAAACTAGCAACCCTTTGGTATTCAGCCTTGACTTGCTGACACACCAAGCACTTAGCTACGAAGCGAGCAATTTCCCGTTTCATACCTTCCTACCAGAAATGCTGTCGAATATCCCGGTACATCTTTGTCCCTCCTGGATGTACAGAGTAAGCTGAACTGTGTGCCCCCTTCATAAGCTCCTCATGCACATCTCCTTTTGGCACACACACACGGCTACCATATCTCAACGAACCATCTTCATGGATCAGTAAATCGGTTCGTAGTCCGGCTTCAACCTGCTCTCGAAACTTTTGCAGTCTAGGATCCTGCGATTGCGCCGCTTTAATCTTCTCAACTAGGGACGATTGTACTTGCAACTGCATTAACTGTCCTGTAGCACGCGGTAGCACAACCTCCAAGTCAAATCTCCGAAACTCCTCAATGATCTCTCTCTGTGCAGTCAATAACTGAGTTGCTGGTAACCGACTTAGCGCATCTGGCACGACGTTAACTTTTCCCGGATGGTACTTAAGATCAAGGTCGTAGTCGGCCATCAGCTCCAACCATCTGCGTTGCCTCATGTTCAACTCCTTCTGAGTGAACACATACTTCAAACTCTTGTGATCCGTAAAGACTTCAACTTTCTCGCCCAAAAGGTAGTGTCTCCAAATCTTCAGGGCGAAGATCACGGCTGCAAGCTCTAAGTCATGAGTCGGCTAGTTCTGCTCATGAGTCTTCAGCTGTCTCGATGCGTAAGCGACGACTTTCCCATTCTGCATTAAAACACATCCCAATTCCTTTCCAGATGCGTCGCTGTGAAACACCAGTCCTCCTGAATCATCCGGTACGGTCAGGATCGGGGCGGTTATCAACTTCTGCTTCAACGTCTCGAAGGCCAATGCACATCCATCCGTCCAAACAAACGGTACCTCCTTACGCGTAAGCTTGGTTAACGGCTCAGCTAAACGAGCGAAGTTCTCCACAAATCTTCTGTAGTATCCGGCTACTCCAAGGAACTTCTTATCTCAGCTACATTCCTTGGAATAGGCCAATCTCGAACTGCTGCAATCGTTTCGGAATCAACGGCGATTCCATCGCCTGACACGACATGCCCCAGAAACTTCACTTCTTCCAGCCAGAATTCGCACTTACTCGTCTTCGCGAATAATTTCTCTTGTCTCAGCATCGGCAGTGCGATCCTTCTTCTTCACTAAAAGAACTGGAGCTCCCCACGGTGAGTTGCTGCTTCGAATTCATCCCTTCTCGGGTAATTCACCCACTTGTTTCTTAACTTCTTCCAATTCCACCGGTGCCATCGGATAAGATTTTGATACTAGCACTGCACCAGGAATAAGGTCAATCGTAAACTCCACTTCTCGCTTCGGCGGTAAGCCCGAAATATCTTCAAACACATCCATAAAGTCGCGGACAATTGCCGGCTCTTCATTACTCTCCATTACTATAGCCGCAAGAACATTGTTCGTCGGCCTAGCCCTAAACTCGACTGGCCCGACAGAACTGCTTCTTCCAACGAAAGTCAACTTAGGATGTCCGGGAATCTGGAAATTACCTTCCTTGCCCTACAGTCAATGTGGGCGTGGAAAGTGCCAATAAATCCATCCCCAAGACTACTTCATAACTGCCCGTATCAATCACCAAGAAATCTGCAAAGAGCTCCCGACCGCAAACACAACTGTACAATCTCTACCTTCCTTACTAGCTATGATTTTCCCATTCCCAGTGTGTATGTCCCAGAAACTAGACAGGGTCGTGCAGGTGATCGAGTGTGTAGTTATAAATTTGGATGACATAAACAATGGGATGCTCCGAAATTAAGTAATGCCCAAGCGGAAAAACCATGAACGAGTAAATTACCTGAATCCTGTTCTCCCGATGCCTTAGCTTCTTCCGTTGTCAACACGAACGCTCGAGCCTGCTGTGGTTCTTGAGTAAGCGGTTCCTGTCCTTGGAACGGTCCCTGCGGAGACTTCTGTGTATCATCCCTTGTGCGAGGCTTCGACGGACAAGCATCAACGGTGTGATCTGCCGCTCCACATCTAAAACAGAGTCCCAGCCTCATACGACACTTCTTTCGCACATGTCCGGGTTTATGGCAGTATCTACAGATCACTCTCCCCTTCCGATCACCCATACTTGTTTTCTTCATTGGTGCCACGCTGCGCCTGTTCACTGGAATACTTCTACGTACGGACGTGGGGTCCAGTGCAAATGCTGGTTCCAGCTCGAGTTGTTCCTTTAGTTTCTCCAGCAATCCCCTTATCACTCTTTGCCTGGCGGCTAAGACCGCTTGCCCTGGGTCCATCTCCAAATTCTGACCGGCCATATTCCTGGAAATCAAAGTACCCACATTAGCATGATGATAGTTTTCGAGTATAGATCAAGGCTAGAACTCCAAGATACTTAAATAGAGTGCTGCATTGTAGCTATGCCGCGGTATCATAGCCGCAATTACTTAACTCCACCCAAGTCGCCTAAGTCCTAGAGATAACAAGAAATTGGGTTTTCGAATTGACAATGCAAAGTAAGTTTGCATGTCGACATGATCTGGAAGAATGATTCAAGGACGGTAAAACGGTCAAGGTGGCAGGACATGTTTCCTAATCACGGGTATCATGATTCGCGTATCGGGTGCAATACCCAACTACAAAGAATCAACCCAATTAACCTATGGCGCTCTGATACCATAAAACCATGTCACGCCCCGCTTCCCAGAGTACGCAAGATTTGGGCACGTGACATAGCCAACCATGCTACCTGTGGGTAGGAAGTATCCATCCACAGTCACATTACGGTTGTAAAGATATCAAGAACAGTAATAAAAACTAAACTAGTACATGTCCAAATCCATAATAACGAGAATCAATAAACAATAAGTGCGGAAGCTAATGATCCAATACAATGAAATAACAGTATGTCCCATAATGCGGGCTCACATCTGGAAATGAAATGACATAAATAAACGAAACTCTAAAGAACTCACCGTTCAGCCGGCTGGCTGAAGTACTCCTGCTCGGTCGACGACAAGGGTACAGAATCTGGGCCATGCAAAACCCAGACGTCAGCGCGTCATGATATCAAGTATATAGCACAAACATGATAATAAACAATGCAAGCATGAACATGAATTTAAGCAGCAATAAGAAGTAATAAACAGGGTAATGTGCAGTAGTGACTAAACTGTCCTATCAGGTTTTCTACTCTATAGTCTTTGAAACCAATTGATGAATCGTCGATGTAACTCAATAGTATCCCGTGCAGGCCCGGGACCACGGTCATGATCCTCGGGGCTGAGTCCGAGACGTGCCGCTAAGCAGTAGAGGGTAGTAGGATAGACGAGTGATGTCAGCATCATCACTCCCGGACCGGCCAAGCCCGTAAGACTGATCAGAACAATGTATCGAACTGTTGAGTTACAAGTCGGTTTCACCTTTGATTTCCCCATACCCCCAAACTATGTATGTCAAGTCAGGTATTCAGTAGCCAAGGACTAATGCCGACGCAAGGTCAAGTAACAGTAGGTCTGTCTGGGTCGACAGCAGGAATGGTTAGGTTTGTCGGCATTAGGCATGAGATCATGTAACAGGTCAGGTTGCTTTCCACAGATAGAGTCGATATGTACAGGGTGCTGTGTCCGGTGTATCAGTATATGAGTCAGGTGTATCAAGATCGGTCAATATGTAATGCAATCAGGTATATGATGATAACAGGCATAGCAACAAGTAACGAACAGTAGCAGGGAACAGCAATAAACAATTATTATTCTATGTGAACACTGTGATATTTGTATTCTCTTATTAACGGGTTCAATCATCTTTAGGGTGCAAAAGCCACAAGGTAAAGCAAGATTCACAGTTATAAATTAAGGAATTATACTAAGTACGATAATTGTCTCAAGAATAGTTTAACAGTTCAAGCAGATATGATTCAGTCGTTTTATTTAGTTTAAGCATGGAATGATGTGGGTTAGTTAATTATTAGGAACTGTTGTAACGATTCCAGGTTAAGATAACTGCAATAATATGATATCAAATGTCATCATTAAGTTACGGTATTAAATAGTTTAAATTAAATTGCGTGGCGAGACTGGATCTCGCACGCTAGCATGTGCAAGCAAGTATTCAGATACTTGCCTCAGAACAAGGGTCGGGATGCGGGCGGCCCGATGCACAAGTCACGATACGGTGTGTGAAACGGCGCGATACGGTACTGGGTCCAGGCGCGATCTGCTGCGCGGTACGGACGCGATCTGCGGCGCGGTCTGGTGCGCGATACGGACGCGATCTGCGGCGCGGTCTGGTGCGCGATACGGACGCGATCTGCGGCGCGGTCTGGTGCGCGATACGGACGCGATCTGTGGCGCGGTCTGGTGCGCGATACGGACGCGATCTGCGGGAGGGGTTTTACTGCACAAGGAAGGGCGAGGAAGCTTACAGAGATATGTACCAGGTGACCCCGGCGAGCTCGACGGCGCTGGAACGCCGGCGAAGCGACGGCAGCGGTTGCAGCAAGGGTGAAGGGTCTCGGGTGTGCAGGGGAAGGTGCTGCGGCGATCTGGAGGAGAAGGGGTCGGCTCTGGTGGTCGAGGGGGAGAAGTAGGCGGCCCTGGTGACGACGGCGAGGTCGCCGGTGCGTTCTCCGGTGAACAGCGGGGTAGGCAAAGGATGAAGGCTCGGTTGGTGGTCCGGCGACGGCGAGGAAGGGAGGTGCCGACGAGGTCTCGACGAGGAGGGTGAGAGGGGGTCGTGGGAGGCGTCGGCGGCGAGGGGCGGCGTCGACGTCGGCTGTGCGGGGTTGGAGGCGAGGTCGGGAATGGGTGCAGGCGCAGGATCGTCGGGAGAACAGGAGGAGGAAGGCGCGGGGTCTCGTGGTGGCGAGGGTGGCGACGGCGAGGTCGCGGGGGATCGGCGGTGAGGTCGCAGGAAGCTAGGGTTAGGGTTCGTGATGGGTTCGTCGCGAAGAAGAGAACGTGGGGGGGCGGCTGTTGCATGCGGGGTTATATAGAGGGAGAGAGAGAGAGAGATAGGGGAGAGAGAGAGAGAGGAGGGGGCCCACGAGCTCAATAAGAGCTCGTGATTGGCCACGAGATAAATTTGAGAGGAGATTTCGTAGGATTTGGGGATTTACTGTTGTGACTTAAAGATTTGAGTTTATACATATATATTCGATATTAAATTTAAATGGGCCATTTTGGCGCGAAATGAAACATTTCCAAATCGAGCCCGGGTCGCGCCCAAATGTTCCAAATTCAAATTATAGGATTTTAAGCGGGTTCCAAATTTTGAAAAGAGGTGTTTAATGATTAAAATGCATGCCCCCAAGTCGGACACTTGCACGCGCGCGTAGTCGCCCAAACTTGCCCGTTTAGCCAAACGGAACGGAATCTCGACACGCGAACGCTACCACGCGACTAGTGGCGACGAGTAGGCTAACATGGACATCTTAAATTTCATTTTAGGAGTTAAAATTTGTTATGTGCCAAAAAGACTTAGCCGGTTAAAATTTTGCAATAAACCCCAGAAAAACAGAATAATTGGAAAAGAGCAATATATAACCCTCAACTAGTAATATAAATAGTATTATTGGGCTCGGGTGTTACACCCGATCTCGACTCCTCGAGATGGTCTCCCACTAGATTCTAGAACCCGGTCACTTGTGCTCTCCACCTTGGGTCTATCCTAATGCGGAAAAGTAAATAATATACAACAACGGTGATATCATCCTCAACCCGGAAGTGCTCCAAATAAAATAATATTACATTACAAATGAATTTTACATGAATGAAAAGTAAAACTCTCATCTCACATAAAACCCTCCGGCTATTCGATCACGACAATCCAATACATCACAACACAGCAACACATAACATCTCATATCATCAACGTAAGCAAGTATGCGTACCCCAATTGCCGTTGACATATAGCAACGAAACCAGCAATACGCATACTACGCTTACGGTCGCAGAAACAAGTATCACATACTACTAGGCGATGTTAAACCCTTCGATCAAATTAACGAACACCCATATTCCCCAGCAAGCTCAACACTTGAGCACTGTTAAACAATACCCAAAATCTATGCCACGGTATTTAATGGACCAACCGTAGAAGAGCAGACCCAAGCCTCATTTGTGGCGCCACTAACTACGACAAACCCTAAGGTTCAATCGTAGTTTGGTGGTCACATCTCGAGTTAGGGTTACTTTCTTCTAGAGGGTCCATAGGAATACCTGCATTAGTTATCGAGTACGTTCAACCTGGAAAACACGAGTATTTGATAATTCGTTCGACCTGTTTAACGTCGCCAAAGTTACCAATACATGCTATAAAAATACGAATATGAACTATTCCGCAAATTGCCCAATACCAAACTTACATCACATGCAATTCTGGACAAACAAACAATACTAGAAACCCCAGATTATAATGTACAGAGCACTGGTGAAATATAATGAGGAGGGGAGCTCAAAGGGTCGGCGTCGCCGGAAATATTGGATTGGTCGCCGGCCCGATCCGAGCCCCCCCCTTCGTATTTCACCAGTGTTCTTATATCATCATAACTGTTACTCTGCAGTTGTTTAAATAATTTTCAGGTCACTTTTTAAAAAATTTACAGAGAGCATTTTTCAAGGGTCTCTAATTTCGTATTTTGCGGAAGTTTTCGTTTTCGTATTGTCGTAACATCGTCTAGGCTTCTAGTTAGTCTCTGATACCATGAAGGAGTTTCTACAGCACCACTACAAGGGTTTGGTAGCATCACACATGCCATATTTAAATTTTTAGGGTGCTAGAGAAACTAACCTAAGGATCATACTAGAAAAGCTATGGTAATAAAACTTTAAACACTTTCACAAGAAGTACAAGCTAGGTTTAGGGAATACAACCTTTGTAGCTCCCTACGCTAGACTCCTTGGCCACTTGGGGTTTGAAAGAAGCTTGCTTGAGGTCCTCTAAGTCCACGACAATCCATCCGGAGTCCTCTTTGTCCAAGCTAGAAGCTTTACTAGATCAAGAGAAATAGTTGAAGCCAACACTCTAAACTAGTTGGCTAGAGTAGTATAGAATGTTGATGTGGTTTGTTTTCTCACTTAAAACCCCTAACTTGATCACTCTTTCACTCACTAATGGAAACTAGAGAGCAAGAGAGAGGAGGAAGAAGATGAAGGCAATACGAGAGCTCAAGATAATGATAAGCTTAGGTTAAAAATAAGAAAAGAAAAAATATATATATTTTCTTCTTCCCACCTTTAACCCTAGTTATAAAATATCTAGATATTTTCTTTTGAATGAAAAATGGCCAAGGAAATATAACCCATAGTTAAGGCAAGGGTAAGTGAATGAATAAAATAATTAACCATGAATTAATTCAACTTTCATTTTCTTTTCCAAAAGGAAATATCATCATATTAAATAACAAGGCGTGAGTCTTATATTGCCACCATCTCATGTATCAACAACCATGATAAAATAAGTGTATACATGTATGTGTGCATGCACATCCATATGTGCAACAAAAAGAACATGTGCATACATGCATGCATACAACAAAAGACAAAGTGAAAAGCTAATGGTTAATGATAAATCAATACTTGATTTAGCAAACCGGTCATATCACATACGATCCGACCAATAGCAAACCGTCCGATTAATATACGGTATCACATATGCGCATTTAATCGGGTCCCCGCGCATATCTCATATGCACACCACATCGTTTCGCCTGGACTAGATAACTCTATTGTGGGACTCTAAAACTCGTCAATACGCCGGCAGTGGGCGATGATCATATCAAGCACCCCCAAGCCGCAAGAGGTCAGCTAAACGTAATGGTCACCCGGGTATTGAGCGATCAGAAGAAAACAAGCGAACCTGTCACAACTCCCGTCAAGCAAACCAGTAACACTACCGTACAGTCCGGTCTCTTCGTCAGATATGCTGCATATCGAGTTTAGGGATGGTAACGTCGACCCCAATAACTCAATAAGTCGTGCAGATGAATGGTCTATAACAGATCGAGAAATTACTGATAACACTTATCAGTAAATCTCAACAGCCCTGGCCAGGGACTTACTGATATAGCCAATTGAGCACAGCACGGCATCAACTCCCAATACCGGGAGAGACGAAACCCCTCCTATCGCTCATCGCTTTCGTGTGTCTCGGGACTGTACCCAACAGCCACCTGTTTGCACGACTCAGTAGAGCCGTGGTAGGGTGGTAATCAAAGTACAGTGGGAGAACACACAAGACTCTATGACGATCTCGGGTCTACAGACTAACCTGTACCAGTGTCGCCTGAGAACTGCTATCCGATGATAGATATAATACCATATAGGAGTTCTCGGCGAGTCCTTCCAGTGTACCCAGTCTTCACTGAGCACCCGTATACGATCTCGATGTCAAACATCAATGGATGTGGGTGTAAGTGCACGGCGGCACCCCGGCCGTCAATCCGACGGCCAAATGCGGAAGCGGTGATAAACTTTAAATTTTCTTGAACTGGCAAACCGCCGCGCACTAATACCCGGATCGAACCATTAATTAGTCCTAGCTAACTACAAGATGGGGAAGAGAGATATACCGACTGATCCAAGTCCTCCGGTCTTCTCGTCGTCGTCCCGATCTCCTGCGGAAGCTCCGGTCTCCACCTCGTCGCCGGAAGTGCACCACATCGCCTACTTCTTTTACGGGCACCCACCTCAATACCGAGGCAACTCGGGCACGAAGCTGGCTAGTCGACGTGCCCAAGATTTGCTGTAGAATGTGTAGTGAAGAAGTCTCATTTTGGGGTAGTGGAGGTTGCCATTGGTGGAGGGATTGAACTTGGAGCTTTTGAGATTGATCTTGTGGGATTTTTGCAACATGAAATGAGCTAAAAACCCACCCTCAAAATTTTGGACAGCCCCCATGCATAGTGGCCGGCCATCTTGGTGAGGGGGAGAGTGAGAATGAGGGAGTGTGTATGTTAGAATGAGAGAGCCATCCAATAATGCAAGGGAAAGAGAGAGAGAAGTCTATCATGCAAAGAATCATCATCACAACAATTCCAACACTCAACCAACAACCATGATAGCAAATAAACCAACACTCCAACACCACCATCATCACCTCACAAAGTCAAGAAATCATGAAAACAAAGTCAAGAAGTCAAGGTATGGTGCTATAATCATGATGCAACAAAAATGCAAAGACCCCCTCCACAACCACTTATTTGCAACAATGCAAATAAGCCCTCCTCCACCAAACTTCGGCCAATGAACGATACAAAGGAATTCGGCCGAAACGGAAAACAAACTGGCAACTCCAGAAAACTGGTCCCGTAATAAATTACAGGAAAACCCCGATACTGTGCATACACACCTGCATTTGTATTCCGACCGAAATACAAATGCAATGAGACAAAGTCTACACTGTACTATACTAGGATCCGGCTTAAACCAAAGCCGGCTAGTAATATCCGTTCGATCCTGATCCGTGCAATACCGCACGTATCTGATCGAACCCTGCCATATACCCATACGGCCTGTAGTACAAACTGTCCGATCCTGATCCGTGCAATACCGCACGTATCTGATCGGACCCTGCCATATCTCCATACGGCCTCTACAACTTTTCGTCCGAAAGCTTGAGTAACTGAATGTGGGGGACTCTAAAGACTCGTCAACAACTTGGTTGTGGATTTAACCACTAGCACGTCAGAGGTATAAGCCAATACGTAATGGGCTACCAGGTATTGACTAAAAGGGACGTCTGTGAGCGAACTCAGCCAGACAACCCTACTGAGCCTGTCAGTGACAATATCCGTACAGTCCGGTCCGTTCGTCTATGAGTATCGCATGGCGGGCCTAGGGGGTTGGTAAAAGTCAGACCCCCAAAAGCGGTACAAGTCATGTCGGAGTGTAGCCCAGAACACCCTGAGATACTACTGGAATACCTACCAGCAAATCTCCTTGCCTCGGCCGAGGGCTTCGTGTAATGGCTCTCCTAGACACAGCACGACCTCACCCCCAATACCGGGAGAGACGAACCCCTGAAGATACGCTCACTGCCTCCATGTGGCTCGGGACTGTACCCAACTAAAACCTGTTTGCACGACTCCTTTGAGCCTTGGTAGGGTAATGATCAAAGTACAGTGGGAACTCACACAAGACAAATGACGATCCCCAGGTCGATGAACTAACCTGTACACATGTCACCAGGGAACTGCCATCTGACGTCTGGTATATGACCAACTGGCATGTTCCCGGCGAGTCCTGTCCGGTGTACTCATAACCCAATGAGCACCTGTATACATCTTAGGTGATCCAACTGACACCAGTGGCTTGTGAGACCGGCCACCGCCCCTCGTCGGGGTCTCGACTGTATACATTAGTCTACTCTGGAGTATCGATGCCCTGTCTCGAAACTCACACGACTAGGGACCATTTAAGGATGTGCTTATAGACTACCAGCTCCCACTTATATGATCGCCCTCATACTGCTGGTGGTCAAGCAAGAATCCTAGGGGCTCTATCAACGTGTAATAGCGACTTGTCAGGTCACCTAAAGCAGTACACGATGATAAAGGTAAACCAGATAGCATACTATCATCTCGAGTAAGACTGTCCTACCGGGATAGGTCCTCCATCAATCATTGCAATCACGTACCTGTGACCTAATAATTGACTCTGAGGGCACTATCTCCAACAGTGGGAACATCCATCGCTCATCTTATGGGTCTAGTATCATATACGCTAGTCTACTCTGGTATATCGATGCCCCATCTCGATACACCTACGACTAGGGACATTTCATGATATGCTTATAAACTACAGATGTCCCACTAGTATGATCTCCATCATAATCACAGTAGTCAAACCAATATCCTCAGGGCTTTATCAACATGTGTAAATGAATAAAAGCATGATCAAGTCAACATGTCAGATAAAGAAGAACCAGATAGTATACTATCATGTCGAGTAAGAATGTACACTGAATATATATGTACATGTATAAATATATCCACTATCATATAATGGCCTCTAGGGCATACATATATCCAACATGGTCTTAGGCTGTGCCAACGCAAAGGAGCGCAACCATTCCTTGTGCCTAAGACCAGATCTGAGCACCGTGATGACGGTCTCGTCCCGGTGCTCGGGGACCTCGAGGAGGGCGTTGTAGAAGCGGGTGATTTAAGCCTTGAACGTCTCCTTGTCCCCGTTCTTAATTGTGAAGAGGTAGTCGACCGTGCGCTTGTGCCGATGGTTCCCAACGAAGTGGCCGAGGAACTGAGTAGCCAGCTCATCAAAGGTCGAGATTGAGCGAGGCTCGAGTCCTCGGAACCAATCCCGGACAGAGCGGATGAGGGTGGCCGGGAAGGCCTTGCACTGGGCGGTGTCGGAATGGTCCTGGAAGCTCATCCCCGCGGTGAAAGCATCTAAATGGTCTTTCGGGTCGGTTTTCCCGTCGAACAGAGAGACCTTCGGGGACTTGTTGCGTGAGGAGACATGGACGGCGAGCAGTTCCTCGGTAAACGGCTTGGTGAGCGAGTCGGCGGCGTACTTAGCCCCGTCGCCCGAGAGGTGACCTTCCCAGCGCATGCCCTCGATCTTCTTTTCGAGGGCGTCGAGTCGGCCGTGGTACCCCGAGGATTCGGCGGCTTGTGATCCCTGGCCTCTGCTGTGGGTGACCTGCGTCTAGGCGTGGCCTCGGTTCCTCTCGATGAGGTTCCTCAGATCTCTGGACGAGGTGGCCCTCGAGCGGTCGTGGCGAGCCCCTTCTGTGCAACCCCGTCGAGGGAGGGGGTGTCGATCATGCCTGTGGACAGGCGAGGTGACCGACATCTCCTCAGGGGGGTAAGGGTCGCGAGGAGGCTCGAGGCGAGGCGCTCTGGCGGCGGATCTTGGTGTGGAGCCGTGGGGTGCCCAGCGGGCCTCAGGGGGTATCGGCCCGTGAGATCTGTGGCCAGGGGTCGTAGCCTGCCGGCGGTCAGCCGTGCCGATGAGGGTAGAGCCTTCTGGAGGCGGAGGAGCGGCGATTTAGACCCCTGGCCCGGCCGCTTGGACGCGGACGAGCGCCTCCATGAGGGACTGTAGCCGATCTATTCGGCTGGCGAGGACGTTGATGATGGTCGCCGGGGGAGGTTCATCCACGCCTCCGGTGAGGGGGAGGCAGCGGCTGGTACCTGGATCTTCAGGGTGGTCGCTTGCCATGTGGATGGAGATCGGAAGGCCAACTTTGTTTTTTGTGGAGTTTAGTTTCCCACAGACGGCGCCAACTGATGGAGGTCCTTTTCGGGTCTCTGTCAGATGTTGTCTTCCGTCGATCTCCCGGTGGATTTTGGAGGTGATCTCCTGTTGCGTGTGGGTCTCAAAAGGTTTTGAGGAGACTAGTGGTTTTGAGGAGTTTAGCGCCGAGTACCTGCAAGGAAGTCACGGGTGGTTTGGTACCACCGAGGACCCTCCGACGATCAAGTTAGTATGAGATCCGAGCAGAGTAACGGCTAAGTGGATTAAAAAATGGCTTACTTGATCCCTCTGTGATGGGGGTTTATATAGTGGCGGCAGCACGCAGTGGCAGGCGCGAGAATCTCGCCGGCAGTTACGCTTCCGACGTCACGCCCGCGTAAAGGGCGGATCGCCCATTAATGAGGATCGTAATGGCGTGGAACGTGGGACGTTGCTGGCGGAGAATTAGCGCCTGGCGAGATTTGCGGAGCGGCGGTTACGCTTATGAGTGATGGAACTAATCGGTCGAAGGACCGAGGAAGATGGCCTCGGCTGGGGAGCTCGGGGACGAGCGAGAAGACCGAAGAGTCTTGGTCCTGTGGCAGCTTGGGACGAGCTGAGAGACCGAGGAGGCCAAATTTCAGGAGGCTCTGAGGTGAGCCAGCTTGTGCTTGTAGGTCGGGTATGGGGGAGGCCTGGTCGGCCCCCGTGGGTCTTTTCTTCTGAGTTCTGGGACACGTCATCTGCCACGTGTCCTGATCTTGGAGATCGCCAATATTGAGCATCATCACATATGAACTGATTTCCTCTGATTTTGGTTCCCTGGTTGATTACAGGGAGGCAAAGGAAGTCACCGATCCTATCATTCTTCTTAAAATCAAGGATATTTTTGAGATCCTCAACATTGTTCACATTACTTCTCTGTCTACTAATGATGTCCTCTATAGACAGTTCAAGGCACATTTAAAAATTATTGAACAACTTGCTATTCCACTTGTTAGCCTCGATAAACATTTTGCTCATGCGCTGGCTTCTCGACAGCATAACTCTTTGCCAGATGCTTTTTCTTTTGCTTTTGAAAATCCACAAAATGTTTTGATAGACATCAACGAGCAGCGTCTCAATACTCTTCCTGTTATCCTTGAAAAAAACATTTTGTTCATGAGTTTGCCTTCTCAACAACACAACTCTTTGTCAAATGCTTTTTCTTCTGCTTCTGGAAATCCATAACAAGCTGGACCTTGAGAATTTGATCTCTGGAAATTAATTTTTCTCCTCCTTTGTTTCTTTCAGGTGATTTTAATGCCCACTCTATCTGTTAATGAAAGGATTAGCAAAAGTGACCATAGACCTAGCACATCCAAATTCCTTCACTTCATACAAAATATGGGGTGTCTTTTGCTAGGTTGGATAGATACCTTGTTTCAAATGATTGGGATAATTCTGTTGCTTATTACAATCAATATGCTTTGCCTGCTGCATGTTCTGATCATTGTCCTATAATTTTTGATGCCGGTAAATTGCAAATGCATGCTAAAATGTTCAGATTTGAAAAGATGTGGATTTCTCGTCCTCGTTTCCATGATGTTGTCGAGGTGGTTTGGAATAACTTTCATGTGAACAAGGATACTCTAAACTCTTTTGTTGCCAAACTTAAGACACCTTAGAAAGTTCTTGAAAGGCTGGAATCAGAAAAACATTGGTAAATAATTCTTGACAATATTTTTGCTTTGGACAAAATCAAAGAAAATAGACCCCTTTCTGATACTGAACACGATTCTTCTTTAACTCTGCATTCTGATTTAAATGATATCTATTTTAGAGAGGAAACATATTGGAAGCGGAGATCTAGGATACAGTGGTAGAGAGGAAACATACTGGACAAAATCAAAGAATCTAGACCCGTTTCTGATATTGTCCAGCTTGAATCTCTTGATATTCCTTTCACTCTTGAGGAGATCAAAGTGGTAGTCGTTGGACTGGGGGCTGAAAAAGCTCGTGGACCAGATGGCTATTCTCCCCTCTTTCATCGACATTTTTGGCACATGATTAAGCTTGAATTGGTTGGTATTTTTCATTTCATTTTTGAGGGCAACTGTGACTTAGAATGTATCGATCGTGCCATAATTTGCCTTGATGGGGCTCGGCATCCTAAAGATTTTAGACCAATTAGTCTTTTAAATGCTATCTTTAAGATCTTTTGGCCAGTCTGGGAGTGTTGATAAAAAAAACTGGCAATTGTAAATTTTTATCAATTGGAGGCGACACTTGTTAATTCTGTTTTAACTTCCTTGGCTTTATATTACATGTCATTTTCCAAACTGCATAAGTGGGTACTTAGAAAAATTGACTCTGTTAGAGCTTCCTTCCTTTGGAAGGCGGTAAATAAAGACAAGAAAGGTTATAATCAAGTCAGCTGGAAAAAAGTCCGCCAAAGTAAAAGAGACGGAGGTCTCGGTGTTAAGAATATTGAGCATTTTAACATATCTCTACTCTGTAAACGGATGTGGAAAGATCTAGCTATAGGCAAGGATTTCTTGTTCAAAAATATCATTTGGAACCTTGGGGACGGACAAAATATTCTTTTCTGGCCGGATCTTTGGGCAGGTAAATACAATCTTGCAACATGCTTCCCTGGCTTATCCTCTTTATCATGGAATGGCAATGCTAGTGTCAATTCACAAGGCTACATGGACCGAGGGGAATGGAAATGGAAACCAGCTTTTAAAAGAACGCTTTCTGGACAAGAAAAAGGTATGGGTGATACCTTATTAATGCATTTGTGCAAACTCACCATTAATCTGAATGAATCTGATAACTTCACCTGGATGCATACACAAAATGGTAATTTTTCTGTGACGTCTGCATATCATGTTATGAACTTCACAAATCAACACTTTGTGCACTACAACACAGTCCGGAGAAATCCCGTGCCTGTCAAAATTAAAAAATTTGTCTGGCTCCTGCATCTTAACAAAATTTTAACCAATGAGAATCTTATTTTAAGGGGATGGTTTGGTAATGCAGCTTGTCATTTTGATGACTGCATGATTGAGAAGGCTAAATCTTGTCCTTCTTCAGAATCGCATCATTCTAAACAAAAGGTTATATTGGGTTATAGGGGGGGTTGAATACGCTGAGGTTTCTTTCTATAAGATCTCTGTTTTGTGAAGCACTAATTTTCCTCAAAAAATAACCGTTGTAGTGTTTTATTGCCAATCTTGCCGTACGTGATCATTATTATATATGTTCTCTCTATAACCTCCACTGGGGGCTTCCATGCATGCTAACTGAGACCTTTTGATCAACTTATAAGACCTCTTAGGCATGATACACACCATTAATTATTTTCTCTGCTCCAGGACTTGCTAAAAATAATTAAGAAGCTACCGATGGTCTCTATATTTTCATTTCAGGAGTTGGTGGGTGTTCATACTGTTGTGGGATGATTCTTTCTTGGGGATTAATTATGGAGATAAAGAGTGTGGCTGTGGCATATTGGGTCACCCAATGGGCTTGGAGAAGAGACAGTAACAAGGGCATATGCTAAAGCAAACAGTTCTCAATGGAAAAATATGAAGGGTTTTCTTTCTCTTTCTGTATATTTTCTTTTCTTTCTCTTTCCTTCTGCTTGTTTCTTTGCCTCTGAATGGATGATCTAGGTGTTGAGGTGTTCTCTTTCTGTTTTTTGGTTTTTTGTTTGTTTGTTCTGTTGTTATATATGTAGAGATGTATAATTTGTGTTTTTGAGGCCCGCTTTTCTCTCCAAAATAACAAAAAAAACAACAACAACAACAACAACATTATATAAATCTAAATTTAGTGTGTGTATATATGGTGAAACTTAAATATCATTATTTGCGATTTATAAAGTTCTAGTCGGCACCTATAGTTTATAAAGTTCAATGATTTTATTCATGAAATTAAGTATAAGGTGGTATCTATAATTTATAAAGTTGAATAATTTTACAAAAAAAAGTTCATGAGACCTAGCAAAGTTTTAAGTCTCGTGAGAGTTTGATGTCACGAGTGCATGCACCACCAATGAAGAACTTATTCTTTGCATATATGGCATCATATATATTCCTAGAAGGATGCAAGAGTGAGATTAAAGTGGAGCAGCATCTGGTATATTGTTCTTTTGCTAGTGGTATATAATATTCGAGGTGTGAGAACATTCTTGGAATTATGAAATATTACTTGCAACTAGGGAGTTGATCGAGCCAAGCCAGCTCAGGTTCGGCTTGCTATAAGAGCTTGTCCATGCTTGGTTTGTTAATAGACAAACTGAACTCGAGCTAAAAGTTGGGGACATTCAGCTGATGAGCCGAACTCAAAGCTTATCCTGGTAGCTTATTGGTTTAGAGCTCGAGTTTGGCTCATTTAGGTATTGTATCATTCTTATATACTTAAGGAAACTATATAATTTTCAAGTAGGCAAATGATCAATCCAAATAGACGTGTATACGGTAATTAAACTCATACCTGATACAAAACCAATAATCAATACACAATGTTTCTCTTTTGTATTGATATATTTGGGTAATACTGATTAACGAGCCATAAACGAGTAGAACATACAAATGAGCTAAGCTTGTGTTAGTTTATGAGCTTGACTCTTCTGTACTCGAGCCATTAACGGGCCAAACTCGAGTTGAGGCAAGTGAGCGGAACCGAACTTAGCGGAAATTATTTGAAAGATCCAAAACTAAAAACAGCTTCTTATTCTATAAAGCCGACCTCTTTTCCGCCTGGCGTGCTAATCTTGCGGAGCCGGACAAGTTTAGCTCATAACGAACTCAAGCCAAGCTAAAAATAAATGAGCCAAAACTCAAGGTGGGCCCAACTTGTCCAAACTTCAATGTTTCATTTTGCCGTCTCAAAACTAAACTGAAATTTTTTTAATGCAAGCTAATCAGAACAACTCACTTCAGGAAACACCGCAAACACAGAATGAAACAAGAACCAACCTCCCAGAATGCTGTACTGCACACAATTCCCAGTAACTTTCATAAAGCCATAAAACACAAACAGTTGTGGCCAGTATAAGATCCAAGATTTTAGCTCTCAATCCCCACAAAAAAAAAGTGAACAATTTACTCGTTCCAGCAAAATACAAAATACACGTGATAGAATACGATATCAACTCAAAATTAAAAATAGTAAGCAACTCGCATACTATAATTTGACTGAATCAAAATGCACATTTAACGAAGTGGATCTACTCCATCTTAACCATGCACCAGCATCTTGAAAAGGACCATGTCCTCATCTGGATTAACAACACATCTTTTCAAACTATCTCAGGACATTTACGCATGTTTTCACCAATCATTTCAATCGCTGTCATCACTATCGTAATTTTGGCAGAGGGATAGAAGTCCATTAGCATTATCACTCTTGCTCTCTCCTTCGTCCTTTGGCTGTTCGTTCGATGTTTCTTCAGTGCGCTGCTTCTTATTAGGTTGACTATCGAGCGTAGATCGTGGCTTCAGGATGAACTTTGGCTTCAGAATCGATGATCCACCTGAAGCTTCTGTAAATTTGTTTTTGAAGACATTAGTCAAATAAATCTGGGGTGGGGGTGGGGGTGGTGGGGCGCAAAAGGAGAAAAAACTTCCAGCGAGTAATATGCTATAGGCAACATGTAGCATTTTCATTTCTACCCTTTTCATCGGAAATTGCTTAAATAATGATAATGAAAGCAAGCACTGTCCAGCAAATTATCAACAGAAAGGGTTAAAATACCAAATCTTTTTTTTTTCCGAATTACCTAATTATAGTATGATGCTGCCTTTTGGTACTGAGGGAAGTTTATTGCTGATCACAGATCTCACCATGAGATAATATTTACGCAAAAAAAACCACATCATTGAGTATTTTTTTAATAACATCTAAACAAATCACTTATACTCCACAAAAAAAATTCTAGACAACACACCCTATCCTCAATTTTCTTCAACTTGGATACAAATATTGAAGAAAAAAATGCAATTAAAGCACAAATGGCCCCATAACAATTACAGCAAGCACACGCCTTTGATATAATACATACCTCCATTTTTAAACCCGTTGAAGATGCTGGCTTTAGACAATGTGTCTGTTGGGTTCCCCACTGCATTTGTGAGTCCTGAAGTATTTTTCCTCTGTAAAAAGAAAAGGTCAGAGTTTCGAAGTAATAAATGAATCAATTCAGAACATTCACAAAGAAGCAATAACAAACAAAATTATTTTTCATGGGCAACTATAATGCAATAATCTGGAATGTAATCCCAGAAATAGGGTCTTTGGCGGAACATAACTCAACTGAGTAAAAATGTTAAGATTTACTATCCCGTATTTGCACTCATCGTTTACGAACAAACATAAGCAAAAGTTAAGACTTTCTTTCATAAGTTCTGAGCAATGTTTTATTAACAAAAAGAATGAGCCTCTAATTCTATGAAGGCAGATTATATAGCAGGATACCCACTCTAACTTTAACATAACATAACATTACCACGCCCACCCCACCCCCCAAAAAAAACACACACAAAAAAAAAACCACCAAAAAAAGAAGAAGAAAACAAGGGGAAAAAACATCGCACACGAGAGTACACAAAAAAGAAAGTAGTGGCAACATTTGCGGATTTGCCCCCAAAATACCCCAAATTGTTAAGATTTATACCACTTTTCAATTCCTTTAATCAGGGGTATTCTAGGGTTTACATAAACGGGAAAGGTCCACATCCCTTAGGGTAAAGTCAGATTTTTATAAGTTAGGGTGATTCCTGTTATACAGACAATAGTGAGGGGCTTTCCTGCATTTTAGCCAAAAAAGAAAGAACAATTACTCTTTGACTATGAAAAAAGAATTTCTAGATAAAGGGAATGGGCAAAGAAAGTGACTTAACTATGTAACCTCATTTCTAATAGTCAATTCAAAATACTCAAAACATTGTTATAAGAGAAATTACTCAACATTTATGTTCTAAAACGTACCTTAAAGTTGTTATCAGATGATTGACTCAAACTCGAAGATGGTTCATCTTTATTACGATCATCATCATCACCATCGCCGCCGCCACTGCCACCATCGTCATCATCACCGTCATCATCATCATCAACCTCTATCCTCCGAACAAAATCTTTTGATCCCTACATAAGTAGTTTGTTTGTTAGCATTTTACAGGACTATCAACACTATTTCAAATGTGACGCAATAAATAAGATAAGGCAGAAGCAATTGAGATGATCAAATATCATAACTTACGGGAAAAATAATAGTTTTAAGTATTTCTTCATCTGCTTTATCAATCTCCTCAAGCATCCTTTTCTCCTGAAGAAAAATAATAATTGATTAGAATTACAGTTCCTCATAATCACAATGGCAAACGAAAAATTATCTGCACGTAATTGAAATGTAGAGTGTCAAATCACAATAACAAACAGTACAATAACAATTCCTCACACATTTGACATCTTCCAGACAATTTCCTATGTAAAGTAGCTAAATATGTATAAACATAAATGGAACGGACCACAAATATGAACACATATCGAATGGTGAAATTTTTGGAAATAATGCAATTGTTCAGTTAGCTTTCCAATAATCTTTAGCAGAGAAGCACGAAAATTAAGGAAATAAAAAGAGAACCTTATAAGGTTATAATAGGTTCAAAGTATTTGAATGGACAAGGGTCATAGGCAAAAGTACAAGTTTGCCAAGGCTTTAGGTTATTCTCCAGATAAATCTAAACATTAATGGCCAGCTTGGGTATGGAATTAGGTTACCCGGAATTTATTTATAAGTGGAGGTAGAGGTCTCTAGTTTGCAAGGCCCTACCTCCACTTAGAAATTAAACTTTGATGGGCTATTTTAGCTTTGGGGTTATCTCTAAACTCTAAATGTTGTTTTGGAGTTATGTAAACTCCAATATGTGTGTTTTCTTCTCACTTTTTTGGAGTTAAAAAGAAAAAGGCTGCATTGGAGGTCTCTAAACTCCAGTCATCTCATCTTTGGAGTTAAGATAACCAGAGTTTTCTCTAAACTCCACAATGATAGCCATTCGGCGCATCGTTAGGATTTCAGAGCAAGTTTATACAACTTTTTGAAACTCTTGTTATCCTAACTTAATTCAAAAACAAACAGGGTCTAAGCTGGAATAAGCCACACCATAAAATACGAAAGGAAGAAATAAAGAACAGTGAGGATAACATAACAAAAGGTCAAAAAATACAGAAGGAACAAATAAAGAGCAGTGAGGCTAACATAACAAAAGTAAAATAATGGAGGCAAAATCTCATCAGTTCTTCCTACATTAGATATAGCCATACCAAATCAGGAAAGAAATGAAAATAAGAGATAAATAGTAATCCTGTAGTAAGCATGTCAAAATCACTCAACCCTCTTCATGTGGGAGTAATCATCTATAGCTAAATTTAATGACAATAACCTCCAGAAAGTTGTGACTTTTAACCTGAAATCATCCCTATCTTATTTAAGCACAAGAAAATATGACAAGGATTCCCCCCCCCCCTTCCCTTTTTTCCTCTTTTTTGGAGGGGGGTGTGGGTGAGTGGGGGGCATTAACCTAAATCACCAGTTGACATCCTTCAAATTCTCTAAAGTTTGGAAAAAGGTCTAGAAGAAGGGAGAGATTCGATTTGTTATACGATATTATGTCTAATCTCACTTGAGATCAGAAATTTACTATGCCTCATATAATAATATTTCAATGAACAAACATCACTTCCATTGATTGAGGCCCAATAGTCGGATGCTCCACCCAAGTGGTACCATCTGCAGCCTATGGAAGCTGGTCAGTTCAGTTAACCATGAGTCAGTTTAGTAGTGTGCTAAAAAAATTAAATGGAATCTGATAAGATGCTAATTCAATTTGTCCTGATAATTATCCTATGTGTATTGCAGTATACTGGAATTTAATAACCCCCTACCCCAACAAGCAACCCCCCCCCCCCCAATTAAAAAAACGTGCGCACACTGAAATTTCATAGATGTCCCTCTAAAATGGAACTTCTGAAGAGAAAGCTTATAGTACAACTGAAATCGATATAAATTTTATCTAGTTTATCACGTTATTTCCCTAATATAAATATGTACAACATGTTGCAAGAAATTTCAATTGACATAATAATTAACTACCATGAGATGGGGAAAAATAACTTAAAACCAATTAACCATATAGAAAAAAAGGAAAAGAACCCACAATAACATAGCCAAAGCATTTTTACCTTTTCATATGCTGAACGCTTCAATGTCGCTAGCATGTCATCAACACTCACAGTTGCATGCCTGGACTGGAGAACATAAATGAATTAGTTAGCATAATACAAGGTTAAATAAGATAATGAAGCACAAAAAGAACTGAGAAAAATCCATCAGTTCTCTTTTCCTACTAGAGCAGGTGACAAGAATAATGCACAAAAATGTAAAGTATCTGGCAAGTTTTTACCTTCATTGATCGCATTTCCTCAAGGGCAGCAAGTATGTCCATGTCCTGTTTCGAATCCAACGCCCTGTTCTCCAAAGATTTCATGGCATCCCCCATTTCTTCTGCATCTCTCTTCTTCTTTTCACCTTCTACCACCTGACAAAAAATGAAAGGTTTCAGAATAACATTTATATGCCTAGATCAGCAACTGTTTGCAATATAAGCAAGATTTTTCACCTCGTCCTCTGCACGCCATGGCTCAAAATTACGTGCTGCTCCTGACTCTACGACGTAATCTGAATTCTGAGGATCCGTCTTCATAGTCAGCTCTGCTGAGCATTTGGTGCATTTGAAGTAGAACCTGAATATTTGGATCCCCAAATACGTCTGCGAGTTTCAACTGATAAACAGTTAGTTTCTACAGTCTGAGTATGTACAGTTATGATAAGGCTAATGCTTCATAAATATAAATATATTTATAAGCATGTAATCAAGATACTATACCACCAATGATTACTGGTAAAAGGAAAGAGAGAAAGGTGATATGTAGTAAACTTGTAAAGAGCAAATAAACAAAATATTCTCCATTATTTTCATTTCTACAGCATCTCAAGCATCATGGCACTTACTAAACAACTGATGATAACATAACAATTGCACCTACGGCATGTGTGAAAAGTTTAAATGAGTGACATGATGTTCAAAAGCCAAGAAGTTTTATTTACTTGCTTCAGGTCATGCCGGAAGTTTGTTACTTCATTTAGCTTACATTGCAATGATCACGAGATTCATTCCAATGCCTACTAATGTTGTAACCAAAAGGCATGTATTCTCTTCCTAGCATCAGACGAGTTTTTAGCTCACTCATAGGCAGGTAGGACAAGCAAACAGGCAGAGAGTTGGTTGCCATTTTCTATATGTTGAGCATTTCCACAAGCTAGTACAAATGGCTAACGCTATATTATTTTCCTGACAGAATAGCAAACTAGATACTTGCTTAATTGTGTTACTTTCAGTTGTGAAGGCATCCGCAACCATTTGATAGGCACTTCCAAGGAACTTTACAAATGCCAGTTACACAGTTCCCCTTCCACACAAGTTATTAGACTGGGATTAGATCCTTGGTGCGGGAAGAGGAAAAGAACATGATACTGGGAAATATTCAAAATAGAAGATAAGCCAGATGGTTATCAACCAAAGCCCAATTGGAGTTTAAAAATATAAACTTTAAACCTTATAACAACAGATATCCCTGATGCATCGTAGTGAGATTGCAAAACCTGTTTTATTTTTTGGTGAGCAACTGCTTAGGTCTAATCAGTGCCAATGTGTTGTAGCTAGAAAGTGCTTCAAAAAAAGTTTCCATGGGAAGCACACATCGATTATCTGCATATTGAATTTGTATAAACCAAATAGAATCTATAGTCGCCCAGATTGCTTACCTATTATTTTTGCTTGTTTTCATATTCATAAATACACATCACACAATTAAACACTTGTTGGCCCCTGTTGGGGCAAATCAAAATATCAATGAAAACCTAAAACTACAATGTCATTGTTATAATCATTTAATTACCCCATATTCAAACTAAGTCCAAGTGGAGTTTAATACATTAACATTTCAAGATATGCAGCACTCACACACTTATATAAAATATTCGCAAGGAATTGAACATAGAAGTAGTAAGCAAACAAAACTTCACCATGAACCATTTATAAATCAAGTGCAACAAAATGCTAAATGGCAATAATAGTAACATTTTTTCTACAAATTTATACTGTTGAATTACAACTAACTACATCCAACCTAGTGCATGTATTTCTCAAATTCCTATTTACAACTTACTTCCTTAATATATTTCCTCCAATATGTAACCCCCTCACAAAATTATACTTGATCATCTCTTGTAATCAGCGGCTCCAACAGCCACCTCACAAGCTCACATGCAAACATAGTTGAAATGCATAAAACCATTTCCAAATCCATTTTCCCAACTTCAAAACATGTGTCAGGCGTACCATCCCTCTATAACATTCAAAGCTCAAGAACTAACATCGTTTCATAAACAGATTAATATTTTAATAATTCTTTAGCTTCTTTCACAGAAACCGCCTTGTGGTTTACTTGACCTTTCCAAAACCACCTTGTACTTCAAACTCGTCACAAAACCCCCTGAGCTTTCAGTTCATTGTAAAATAAACTCATATGGTTTGATTTCTAAAGTTTTTTGGCGATTAACGGATCATGTCACCCAACATTTGATCAATTGTTGTAGTTTTATCCTAAATTATCCATCCTAATCTAATATATCATCTTTTTTCTCTAAATTTCGATTCAATTTCAAATTGAGGCTTCATCTCCAAATCCTCAATCCTAAAGTCGTGTTCTCCAAATTGAGGCAAATTCCCCACAAACGGCACTAGGAGTATGATTTACCTTCAATGTGATCCGTATTTTTATTAAAATAAGAGGTTATTTTAGTCAATTTTTGTAATAAATAACCGCAGGGAATTTCTGTGTAACGATATAAAAGTTTGGAGGGTTTTGTTATGAGTTTAAACTACAAGTGGTTTTGGAAAACTCGGATAAACCATAGGATGGTTTCTGTGAAATAAGCCAATTATTTTCTTAAAATGGCATCCCGAATTCCTAATTTTGGCAAAAACACCACCTATGCTCACTAGTACTTCTTTTACCTTTAAATCTCTCAACTTAATCCATATTACCATCCAACAATAAATCTCTCATAAGGTTAACCTATATTGTTTATTAACAAAACTAATAATATTGCTCTATGCTCTCTAGTCATGCATTATTATCTGGACAATTTTTTAGAATAGGCTTTTTTTAAAATATTATTAAAAAAATTCCACTTCCATAAATATTTACAAAAGTTGGCCACTTTTGGCTACGTAGACGCCAGTGTTTAAAAAAAATCAATGGGGCGCAATTGGCAACCGCGCTCCATGTATCCCTTTTAAAAAAAATTATAGGAGTGCACTTCCAAAGTGCGCCCCATACAAATGTATCTCTCTCTCCTCTGGATCCTCTCTCTCTCTCACCCTCTCTCTCCTCTCGATCTCACTCTCTCCTCTCAATCTTCTATGACTCTCTCGATGCAAGGCAGCAACATAAATACATGGGGCGCACTTCTGAAGTGCGCCCAATGTATTTATGTGGTTGCCTTGCATCGAGAGAGCGAGAGAATCGAGAGGAGTGAGTGAGATCGAGAGGGGAGAGAGGAACGATACATTCGTATGAGACGCACTTGCAAAGTGCGCCTTTATAAAAAAATTTAAGACGGATACATAGGGCGCAGTTAGCCCATTGAAAAAAAAATTAAACAGCTCAACGCCATGCACTAATTTGGCGCTTACGTGGCCAAAAGTGACCTACTTTTATAAATATTTTTGGACTAGGAATTTTTTTAATAATATTTTTTTATGAAAAAAAGCCTATTCTAAAAGATTTCCCTAGTTATCTTCTAAGATAACCATAATTTTCTGCGCAAAATCCAAGATTTAGCTCACGTCCTCCCATTATATTCAAAACTTCACCATACAATTCAGCATAAATTATATTTCAGGGTAAATTTGCGGGTATACTACAAGAAATTAACAAAATAAAAAAGCATAGCGAATCACATACCTCGCCGATAACGTCTTCTTTGCGAGAATTGAACTTGGTGCCCTTGTAGATGTATGTGCCGCAAGTGGTGCATCGGATGCTCATCGGAAGCATCATCCGAACCTTGATCTGTTGGTTCTTTGGCTGCTTTCGCCTCGGGATCTTCGCCGGATCGAAATCTGGCGGATAGTATTTGTTCAGGACCTTTCGCTCTCCCATCTTCTTCTACCCCCTCCCTCTCTTTTGCTTCACACAAAAATCGAATCGATTTGGTTTCAAAAACCCTAACCCTAACCTAATTGTTCGTCGATAATAGAAGAGGGATAACGAAGAAGTAACGAAAGAGGGAACAGAGAAAACCCTAACCTTAATTCCTTCGTTGAATAGGAGGAGAAGACGACCGACCCCGATTCTTAAAACAAAAGAGGGAACAGAGAATGAGAGGTTAAGCGAAGATAATTCGCAATTTGGAACGGAGAAAATTCACTAAAATACCCTTAACCAGGGGTTTGGATGAGACAAGAATCGGATACCGTATTACCATATCCATATTGGCTTTTTAATTTCGGATACCGTTATAGTTCGGTAAAATAACTTATATCGATATTTGACAAAATCGGATACGGATACGGATACGGATCCGATATAAAATAAACGGATACGGATACACATCGAATATTGATAAATAAATATTTAAAATGTAAAATTAGCGTGTGAAGTGAAAATATACATATCACCGATACATACAATAAATAAAATTGAGTACCCTAAAATCAAGCCCGATTCGTAAAGGTTCAAAATTAAAACCATGGCTTGTTTGGCTACGAAAATAAAGTTTTCCAGGTTTCAAAAAAATTCACGGTCTTGGACTATCCCTAAGTTTTCCGTTAAAATAACCTTGCTCCGTTGGCATGACTTTTCTTAAGACGATAATGCATTTGCCGAATTGGTGTTTTTCCGGCCATTTTTTCCTCCTTTTCTACAATTTCTTCTTCTTCTTGTTATCCTTTTCTTTGCCTCGGACCTCGCCATCTTATTCTTCTCCTTTTTTTGTCTTGCAAAGTTTTTCTACGACATCTTCTTCTCTTCTTCTTTGTTGACTATCGGTTTGCATCAAAATTCGTTGTGGAAAAATCAAGAGCCATTCACATCGGCTAAGCGGCATGCTACATAATACAATATTAGCTGAAATCATAGTGACTAAAAAATATTGGGTGACTTCAGTCGGCCTAATTAGGCAAATGTGCATGAGAAAGTGGGTTTTGCCATAAAAGGCACAACTAGGAGAAGTTACAGCGCGCCATAAGGATGTAACGGCTGCTGCATAAGGCTACAAATATGATATTCGAAGGAGCTCTCTCTTTCTCCTCTCTCTCTCTGATCGATCTACAATTTTTATCATATGCGTATCATAACTTATCCTATGAGCAGTATAAAAGACCATGTTATCAAAGGCCATGCTGAGTAGAGTGTGAATCCTTCGTCATCAAGTAACTCTTGACATCTTGATGGTATCAGCCATGGGCGGAGTCTTCACAGAAGCAGAGTGTGAATTCCTCGTCGGTGCGACTTCGTCTGCTGCCAACATTAGCATTTGAGTTCTCCCTAAGGTTGAAACATGAATGTACAGTATGTATCCCTGAACTCGGGGTTCAGCTGAAGTAAGGAGGATGCTCAGGTATAGATGCTCATCGTGGATGGTACAACGCAAATTCCTACAAGCTAGACGACTTTTTGTGCAGTGTGAGACTCACCTGACAACCCGTCGACCTATAGTTGCACCCAAGTCTTATGATTAAAGCGTAGCTCTCCAGGAAGAGCGTCAATGAAGAATTCAGACCCTCTGGTTTTTTGTGCAAGCAAATATTTATACAAGAAATGCGACGTAGTTATCACAATTTCTTTTTATAGTGAAACCGAATTTCTCTTAAGGAAGTAAAGTCTTAAAAAGAAGAAAAGGCTTTTATAACAATAATCAAATTCCTTTTTCCCCCGGTTAAAAGACAAGGGGGATTAATGCAGTTAAAAATGAAACGGTACTACTATCACTCAAAATCTTCTGACTAATCCTTTGATGAAGCGGTACTACTATCACTCAAAATCTTCTAACTAATCCTTTGATTCCTTTCATGGCTGAGCCAAAATATTTTATCTTACATTTTAAGAAACTACATTTCACACACATCGCACATGCCAAGAAATCTAATGGTCTGGAAATGAATATCTATCTAAAGAGAAATTTCCAATATCTTATGTTAACAGCTTCGCTACAATTTCAACAATTTTACTGATCTTTAATAAATGTTGGTGTGGTTTACACCAATTTTTATCAAAAAAACGAGTTCAACAATCCTCGGAACACGATTATACATGAGAAATAGAGCATGTAAGTGCAAGTTGAAAATATATATAGTTCTAATCTCGAACGAGCTACACACAAAACAAGATTATTCTAAACAGGCACATAGAAGGAATATACCACATATTATGCGTGTTCTATTTTCATACAGATCTCACAAGACCAAATATACAATGAGCTTATGGATTTTGCCAAAGGATCCTTGTATATCCTTCGTCATCATTCAGATTCTGTGGCAGATTTAGCTTCATCCTTGCTTTTTGATGTCGCTTCTTGGGCTTTATCCAAAGTATCCTCAATGTCGTTGATTTCAAATTCTCCAGATTGCCTAGGGGCATCTTTCAGCAGCAAGATAAACAGCATAGATCTCTTAGCTATTTTTTCCTAAACAAAAAAATAAGCTCATAAAATTTTAGTTCTTGACCCAAAAAGACTCAAAATCTTCATGGTTTGCAGAAACCCCAATCACTTGTGCATCTATGCAGAAGTTACAAAACATTAATGACATGTGGCAAAAAATATATATATTTACGAAATTTTAGCTAATTAAGGAGCAAGCACAGGTTGGAGGTAGACCCAAATAAATATGGCTGGAAACAACAATAAAAATATGTTAGTGGTTAATATGATGAAGAAGATCCTCAATAGAGTTGAAATGGAATAAAGGATGGTGTAGCCAACCTAAAAGTGGGTACAAGAGAATTGTTATTGTCATATAATATATGTTAAGAGTTACATTTGATCTGAAATATTATGATTTATCATGTTAAGAGTTACATCTGCCCTAATATTTTATGAAATTATTTATCACTCATCAGTCAGACCTAATCTACACATGCCCCCAGTTTTTCCTTACATAAATCGAATTTCATCTCCTCCCCTTATGTTGGTTGCATGAATTGTATTTGTGACTTCCTTCTCACACTTCTGATCCATGTCAACTCTGAATCCCTCCCCGATATCTTATAATATGTTTATGCGGGAATAAAAATATATTGTTATTCATATATGAAGGTGTTAACAGTAAGAGCTGGTTCGGTACACTTCATGATTTTTATCCCCAACATCTTGAATCCTTTTGAATTATGCAGCAAAACAAAAGACCAAAAGTGTTCGGTAACTTCTCGTGTTCACTGTCTACCACAATAACCATCACTGGCATGTGTGATGGAAGTCAAAATCTCCCTTAGTAGTTGTCCTCCGTCGATCTTGCTATAAGTGGTTCTGAACGGTTGAGATTTGGTGTGAGGGTTGAATGTGTAGATCTCGGTGGGTTATCGTTGACGCCGAGCTATCTGCAAGAGAAGTCCCAGGATTGGTAACCACCGTAGGACCCTCCAATGATCAAGTAAGTACCGAGAAATAATGACAGGGTAGCAGCGTATTCGAATGAGTTTGAATTACCTGAATTGTCTGGAAGAGGGGTTTATATAGCGGTCGCATGGAGCGAGCCGATATGAGATTCTCGTCGTCCATTTTGCACCCACATTACGTTCGCGTAGATGGCGGGATACGCCCATTAATGGTGAGATACGCCCATTAATGGTAAGATACGCTAGCGTGGGATGCAGGACGTGGACCGGCGAAGATCTCGTCGTGGCCCGATATACAGAGCTGTTACGGGGGCGTCCGGGCTTCGTGCTTCTGGCCAAACAGGGATGCTGAGAAATCTCTGCTCTGTGATAGCTTGGAGACGAGCAAATGAGCTGAGGAATCTCAGCTCTGTAATAGCTTGGAGACGAGCGAGGAGGCTGATGAAGCTCGGTTGTAGGATAGTTTGGAGGCGAGCCGTTGGCTGGTTGCTAGGCGCATAAGGAAGATACTCCGGGGAGATCTCCAAAAGGTCGGGTGCAACCTCGGAGATGAGGTCCGAGGAAAGTCCTCCATGTGTCATGTTGATTCCAACTCCGTGGCCCCTAGAAATCTAGTGGGTTTACGTGGATGACACGTCATCTGCTATGTGTCGTAACCTGGGAAATTCCTGTTTCTGAGCCTTATCATTAGCCCCCCACTCTTTCCCTGACCAATTTATGAGTCAGGTCGAGAGCGGTAAGCCCAGTTTTTAACTATGCAGCCTAAGATTTTCCCGCAATGGGTTGTCCGAGAAAGATGCGACGTTTGGCGGCTAATCCTCTTGGATCCTTGAATCCAGGTGGCGACTCACGAAGCGCTTTAATTCCCACGCGTATCTTTGGTGACGTCAGCGGATCGGTGAAATGATTGCGCTTTAAAGGGGACGTCGTTTCACTTATTCGATCGGTTGGACTACATGTCCACCACTGGGTGGAGGGACGCGAGTGGTTGTCAACCGAATCCTGGTTTGAGGGGATGTGTCCAATGGCTGGTTGCTACGTGAAGTCCCGGTGGCCGCTAGGTGTGACGCTTCGTTTTAGCGGGAACGGATTTAGGCCGTTGGATATTTTCTTGCTGAGTGTATAAATAGGGGGGTCATCCCACGGCAAATACTTTGCCTTAGTCGTCTCTTGTCGTCTGAAGATTGCCCGGCGTACATCTGCTTAGGTTGAAACTTCAGCTAAAAAACTTTCCTCGGCTAATCCTTCCTTGAATCAGGTTAGATGTTTTCCTCCGAAATATCTATTGATGTAGTAGGGGTTGAGTCGGGCAATGAGGCTTCATCTTCTGAAGCTGAGTCCAGTGGGTCTTCTTCCTCATCAGCTTCCGATAGCTAAGAGAGTTTTTCTTCCTCTTCATCTTCATCTTCTGTGTCGGAGTCGCCCCCCAGGGGGAATGATGCCCTTGTCCCTCATCATCGGGGAAAAAAGGGCCCCCAAGACGCGCATCGGGAATACCTGTGTTCATCACAGAAAACTGTATTTTAATACCACTCATTCGTTATCTATTTTTGTATATATCGATACTATTAACCATTGTCTGCTCAGTAGTTACAGATTACAGGTGTTCATGATAAAAGACTGGAAACACACTCAAAATCATGGATATAACGTTTGGGAGCTGACACTGCAAACGGAACAAAAATCCGATCGATATCCAATGAGATCTTGTGCAAACAATATTGCATACACCATTTTTGGTCCTTCACAATGCATGTGCACTAGACCATGATAGGGGGCTTCCTTGGCACACAAAGAGCACAAATGAGGGTGATGTGCAATAAATGCTAAAAGTTATGATGTGACTTAATACATCAACCCTCCAAAACTACTGAGTATAATCTGAGCTGATATGAAGAAATCAAACAACACCAGTGGACTTGTTGAGTGCACTAGACTTCACCACACCAAAACGAGCCAGAAAGCTCGGACCAAGACCAGCCACACCCTCTAAAAGTCCGAGCTCACCGGCCCCCCTGCCCCGTTTGTCCCCATATTTTCTCTGTCCCTCTCTTGATGTCACATCATCTCGTTTTTATTATTTGTTTAATTTTGTTTTGAGCCTATAAATACCAAACATTTGGGCAAGTTAGAGGCACTACTTTTTAGGAGAGAGAAGTTTGTAAAAATTGTAACTAGTGATCTTGTAACCCTAAGTGTGAATTCCTTGCCTTCCTCCAGTCTTGCAACCTCTTTCTTGAGCTTGCAAGATTAGATTTTGGTATTTGAATTCACTTGTTTGTACTTGGAACCGTTGCAATAAAGGCTTCATTTATATCAAGTTGATTCTTGTATCTCTTCTCATTTTGCATTTTCTTCGTTATTGTTATTTCAATTTATGATGTGTGAGTAGTTTGTTCTTGGGTTATGATGAGGTAGGTTGTGGAATGGCTTTTCTTCCAACCCCTCCCTTTTTGATTCTTGCATTTTACACTTCCTTTCTTAATTATGCAATTTTATTATGTTTTGCTTGATAAGATATATTGTTTTGAATGGTTGAAAATCAACCTTTAACATATATCTTATTCCTTCTTTACATTTTATTATTGCTGTATTATGATTTGAAGTTGAAAGAAATACGAAATTAAGTTAAGTGTTGCAAACTAGCTAGATAGGACATATAGCATATAAGCATATGTTCTATGGTTGCTAACTTCATTTAACTAATTCCATATTCATTTCATTCTAAAAATGGACCTTGAATTAAGACAGAGAGTTGGGGGTAAAAGTCGTATTGCAACCATACCAAACCTTAGCCAAAGTTTTCTCTAAACAACCCTAAACCTTTCTTCATTTAATTGTTGTAAAAACGTGACACAAATCCATTTCCAACCCATTGTTTCATAACTCAAAATGATGTCGTGATATCCACTCCCTGTGGTTCGACCCGTACTTGCCGGCTTGCATCAACGCACCATGCACTTGCGGTATTTTTTAGAACTCGAGACTCACGTCGTGCACTATTTTCATCAAACAAAACCGGCATATCTTAATTAAACTGAACTCGACAAAAGCATGACACCGTGAGTTTTCAACAACCTGCGATGCGCCCTTAGTTTTGAACCGTTTGGATGAGCTTTCCGACATCGGGGCTCGTTTTCATATCCCCTCTGGCTATTCACTCCGTTTGGCCAGGGAGGGTGAGCGGGAAGACCAAGTGCAGGGCAACGAGATTGCTCTGTACTTGGAAGCGTTCTGGGCAGGGATGCGTCTGCCCTTCTCACATGAAGTTTGTGCCGTGCTCCATTATTTCCGTCTCACTCCGGGCCAGCTAGTGCCGAATTCATAGATAATCCTCCTCGTGTTTCTGGTCCGGTTGAAGATTGATCGGATCCCCTTTGATTTGAGCCTTATCCTCTCCTTTCTTTACTATGAAAATCACCTCGGTACCAGCAAAGACGAACCGAGCTGGGTGTACCTTTCATTCAAAAAATATAAGTGTAGGGAAGCCAGGTCGGGAGTAGTGGTTGTTCCTTCTTCCATCCATGAATGGAAGGAGAAGTTTGTCTTCGTCGGGGCACCGGAGGGTGAGGATTCGCCTGTGCCTATAAAGTGGCATATGGCTGATTGTCCTAATGTTAGACAGTCGAATGCCCCAGAGGCAAGAGCGGTGTCTCAGTGGGAACCGATCCAGCGGACTGATGTCTTGCTTTCTGAGCAGGCTTTGAGCTAGGTGAGACTCGGTCCCGTGCGCTTTGTGGGTAAGTTAAGGCTTTCGCCGATTTATTTAGACTTAGCAAAATTTTGCTATTTTTGGTCGCTGATCTTTTTCTTATGTATATCTCGCAGAGTCGATGGATCACTCGAAGATTATGGCTTCCATGGCCGCCAATGCTTAGGGGAGGAAGGACGGTGGCACAAGCTCGTCCCGATCTGCTCCAGGCAAGGCTCCCGGGCAAGCACCTTCGGCCAAGGTTTCCGCGGCACCCCCATTCCGGAGGAACGCCGCGGGGAAGGCAGAAGAACACGCGGGACCCAGCGCCCCGGGCTAGGACGGAGGTGCCGCCTCTACCGAATCCCTACTCAAGAGGTAGAAAAAGGAGGTTTCTCGGCCACCCCTGGCCAGGATTCAGGTGCAGGAGGACGATTTCTGCATCGAGGTGCTCTCGGGGCTCTTTGTGGCCGATAGTTTACTGGCGGACATGGAGAAGGCGGTGGGGGCTAAGATTCCCTGAGGCACCATGATGGCCCAGGTGGCGGTGATAGCTCAGGAGGTCGTTCAGGTCGGTAACTCTCCAAGAATTTCTCCAAGTGTTTTTTACTCTGCTTTACCCTGTTTTAGTTCTTAACACGGTTCCCGTTTTCCTCAGGTCCTCCAGTATTGCACCCTGCTCGCCGCAATGGAGTTCAAGGAGGTGACCCCGGCGATGAAGAAGGCAGGAGAATCTTCCTCACGAGAGGAAGAGCTCCTCGCCTGGCTGCAACAGGCAGAAGAAAAGGCGGCCCTTCTCGACTCGAGGTTGGTCGCAGAGGGCCTGACGGTCGCTAAATTGAAGGAGTCATATCGGCTCCTGACCGACTCTAACCGGGCTATTCAGGCCCAGATGGAGGAACTCAACGAGCTCTTCGACACTAGGAAAAGGAAGAGGGCCTCATTCAAAAGAGATGCCTGGGCGTCCATCGAGGCGGCGAAGTTTGCAGAGAGCAGAGCGGAAATGGCCGTGGAGGAGTATAAGGGTTCCGATCGGTTCTATTTCGACCTCGTCGATTCTGCAGCCATCTGGTGGCACAACACCCTCGATGCCGTCAAGGAAGCCCTGCCCGGGTTTGTTGATCAGGAGCTTCGCGCAAGGTATCCCCTTGCCGAAGAAGTGCTACAGCGGGGCGTCGTCGAGCCGGCTGGGGGAGGCCAGGCGGCCGGCGAAAGCGCCGAGCCGAAGGTCGCCATCGTAGCCCTTGACGAAGGCGTCATGCCAGGAGAAGTGGCGGCTGAGAAGGCGGTTTGAGTTACTCCCGTCTCGGTTATTAAATTTTGTAAGCCTCTGGGCATTTTGTAAGGTTGGGGAGCCCATAGTATCTTGTACACAGTTTTGAATATAAATAAAGTGTTTTTAGCTCTCCTGTGGAGTGTTTCTATTTTTGCAAGTGCAGATAAGTCGATATCTTGCGGATGTCCAGTATATGCAAAGTCGAATGTTGAGTGCTGAGCGAGCGCGATGTAAGAGCGAGCGAAAGCCCTGTATAGGTAGACCGGCATCCTCCTTCACCCCGGAGTTGAGGTGATGATCAAGATCCGCGTATGACTCGAGCAAACGCCAAGTATAGGTAGACCAACATCCACTCTCACCCCGGAGTCGAGGTGACGATCGAGCGCTGTTTATGAATCGAGTGAATTTCAAGTATAAGTAGACCGGCGTCCACCCTCACCCCGGAGTCGAGGTGACGATCGAGCGCTGCGTATGAATCGAGTGAATGCTAAGTATAGGTAGACCGGCGTCCACCCTCACCCCGGAGTCGAGGTAACGATCGAGTGCTGCGTACGAATCGAGCGAATGTCTAGTATAGGTAGACCGACATCCACCCTTTTCTCGGAGTCGAGGTGACAATCGAGCTCTGCGTATGGATTGAGTGAACGCCAAGTATAGATATCTCGTCGCCCCTTGATTAAACCTTGAAAGGGTCGAGCAGGAAACTACTCGTCCACCACTTGACAACGGCTTGGGATCCGCAGTATGGCTAGGCACGAAGCTGCCTTCAGCGGAAGAGCCAAGCAGGAAACTACTTGGCCACCTCTTGACGAGAGTGTTTCCCCCAATCAGAGCAAAGCTCTGTTTGAAATTTGAATTTCAAAAATTGAAGCAATGCTTCAGATCCAGCGCTAGGAGCGCTGCGCGCCACGTGTCAAACACGGATGCGCTAGCGTCAGGTGCGCTGCGCCCTAGGCAATGCACCATATGTGCGCTAGCGCTGGGCGCGCTGCGTGCCACATGTCAAACATGGATGCGTTAGCATAGGCTGCGCTGCGCTCTGAGCAGCGCACCACGTGTCAAACACAGATGCGCTAGCGCAAAGTGCGCTGCACTCTGAGCAGCGTACCACGTGCAAAGTACGGGTGCGCAAGCGCTGGAATTAAAAATTCCCCACCGTTAGATTAAAAGATCTAATAATAATGATAAATCATTAATTAATCAGAATTAAAATTCTGTTATGGAAATATTTTTCAATCTTGTTAAAAACAAGAAGATTGCCTTCTGTAAAATAGAAGCCCTAGGATCAAAGATCCAATGGTGGGAAATATCCCCAAATCAAACAGAGAAAGATCTCTTTAACCGATTCAACAAATCAGCTTGCCCTATATAAAGGCCCCAAGACTTTAAGTCTGATATGGAGAACCCCCCCCATAAACTTTGAGAAAACTCAAAAGAAAGAGAGCAAGCTCTTGCAAGAAGATATTTCTTCAAGGTAAAGATGATGAATGATGAACACAGAGATGAAATCATCTCTTAAAAAGAAGAATTATCTTCCTAAAAGATCATAGATCTACAAAGACCAAGGTCTCTTATAAAAATATCAAAAGATCTCATCATAAAAACAAAGAAGTATTTACTTCGTTCACAGATCATAGATCTATAAGAAAAATTGTCTTCCTGAGATCATGAACATCTTATTATAAAGAGGGAGAAATTTATTAAATTTTCTTAAAGATCATGGATCTATAAAGGCAAAGCCCTTTCAAAAAAATAAGAACCGTTGTTCTTGAATCTTGTGACAAAGTCTCTTTTAAAAGAACATAAATTTGTTCACAGATCATAAAATTGATCAACTGCGCCTTGCGCTTTTGAAATGCGCTTTGTGCTCTTGAAATGCGCTTTTGCGCTCTCTGAATCGGCGCTTAGCGCCAAATGCGCCACGTGTGCGCCAATTAAATAGCTTGCGCTTTTGCGCTTCTTAGACAGCGCACCGCGCTCATGGGCTGGCGCTCAGCGCCAAGCACACCACGTGTCATTCACGTATACGCCAGCGCAATGCGCTCATGGACTAGTGCTCAGCGCTCACAAATTGGCATCTACGCTCATCATCTGGCGCCTAGCACAGAGCGCAACACTTACATGTGCGCCACGTGGCAGAAGCGCACTGCACTTTTTTGATTGGCGCAAAGCGCCTAGAGCACCATATGTTGCGCTGAATGAACACAAATTATTCTTTAATGAGCCAGAGCTCTGATGAATGCTCTGCATTCAATACAAGACGAAAAAGAGGATTTTTGTCAAGATATAATGCTCAACATTATTAAAAGGGCCAAGCCCAAATAAAAGCTCAACAGCCAGAATAAAAATGTTAAACATTTATTGGACTTAGCCTACGTTTGGCCATAAGTCCTCAACTTATATTTAATTGAGCACATCTGCTCATGAATATTTCAACAGATCTTAGTCTCATTGGACTGCAGATCTTTCAACCAATTCATACCGATTTGAGGGTACATCTCTTTACTCCTCTGATATTTATCGTTGTAATCCTTCAACGTCTTCAGAGAGGTGATGGGTCCCGACAACCAAACACTCTACGGACTGTGAGGTCTTTAAACTCATGGACTACGATGTCCTTAATCTGGACCGTGGGGTCCTTAAGCCCATGGACTACGATATCCTTAACCTGGACTGTGGGGTCCTTAAGCCCATGGACTACGATGTCCTTAGCCTTGACTGTGAGGTCCTTAAACTCACGGACTACGATGTTCTTAACCTTGATTGTGAGGTCCTTAAACTCATGGACTACGATGTCCTTAACCCTGGACCGAGATGTCCTTAAACTAACGTTAGACCGTAATGTCCTTAAACTAATCGACCGCAATGTCCCTAAACTAAACAATAGAGTCCAATTGCTCTCTTGTTGGATCTAAACGTTCCCATTAAGTTGATCTTAGTCTAAAATTAGACTAACGTATTCTTAACAAATGTTTAAGTTGATCTTACTCCCAAATGAGACTAACGTATCCTTAAACCCAACCACTAAACCCAAATCTAAGAAGATACGGATTTGGACTAATCCACGCCCCATGGGCGACAACATAAATTAGTCTCCGTATACAATCCACGGGCAGCCAAAAACAAAACAAACACCCACGACACGAAGTGACCATCTGGAGAAGGAGAAAGTTCTTACCGCGATGCGGTAGCGTAATTAACTGCATGGGCTTGCGCCTGCAGGGAAGAGCGTCCCCACAGTCAAAAACCCCTCACCACAAGGGGGAATCTGACGAAGTCTGCTACATCGGCCGCATCTGTTTAAACCTTCGATACATGGTGCCATAAATCAACTTGGTATCTTCGGAGAGGTGGACGGATAGCACCAATTAGCATCTGCCCCGAAATTCAGGCTAGACGTTCATCGCGTCTTCGTCCGCGTCTTTCAGCGGGGAACAGATTCTGGCACGCTCGGTGGGACCTTTTCCTCTTTCCACTCCACACTTCATGTGTCGTGTTCGTGAACGAATCGCGGTTTGATATGGTTGCCCTTAGGTTTGAGGTATTAAGATTTGGTGTCTTGCTCCGCGCAGAAAATGAAAGATCAATGGCGTCTACTTGCACGAAGTGTTCCAGCTGCAACTGTAACTCACGTTCCGCCTCATCTGGAGGTATAGCTTATGGGCCCCAGGCGGCCTCCCTGTTCACGATGCCGATAGAACAGGTGACGCAGGCTACCACCGGTTTGTTCTTCGGGACCATGCTCCCACCAGTGAGCATTAACATCCCTCTGCCACAAGAAGCGCAGAAGAAGTCGGTTTTTGATCGGCTCACTACTACCACGGCCCCTCTCAACGGGTCGTCCAATGCCAAACCAACAGCATCAGTCTTCGATAGGCTGAGCCTGACCTCCAATGGGCCCATGAAGAAGCCCGCAATACCGGAAAGGGTTATTCCAAAAAGGATAGCCATCCTTGCTTCCGAAGTCGTCAAAGAGGCTTCTCCTGCCAAGGAGTCGGTCTTCGCTAGACCGACTGTTCCGGCTTTCGCCCCAAACGAAGTCGTCAAAACTTCTCCCCCTGCCCAAAAGTCTGTCTTTGACAGATTGGATACTGCTACTCAACGGACGTCGGTCTTCAAGAGGCTGGTACCAGCAGCGCCTGAACAGAACAGGGGGCATGACAAAGTCAACCCCGTGGCTGAACCAACTCCGTCCGCTCGACACGCTCGACGTCGCCACTGGCGCTGAGTAAGGAAGGCTGGGGCAACTCCCCCTCTGGGCTAACTCCACCAGCCCCAACGGTGGAAGTCAATGCTGCTGTTCCAACTGGGAACAGTTTCGAGCTGCTTAATAGGGTGCGCAGGAATTCACCTACCGCCTTACTGAAAATATCTCCTCCACCCGTGGAGAATGTTAAAGAAACGAAGCCGGAGCAGTCCCCTCAGCGGCTGTCCTCCAAAATTTACAAAGTCTGGTAACAGGTTCAGGACTCAGCAATTGATCAAGATTACTCTCGCCGACAGAAAAAGGCAAAGGTTCAGCAGGAAGAGAACCGTCCTGTCAAGCCACGAAAGACGATAGCTACCTGGGTGCCCGCAGCAACGGCCCCCTCGACTTCAACTGTTCAAAAGAGAAGGAGGCCAGAGAAAGCCTCTCTGAACGTGGCAAACAGTAAAAGCGCTGAATCTAAACACCCCAAGTCTGGGGGCATGATGGTACATACCGTTTAAATGGCTTCCGGAAAAGAGGAGAGCCGTGCTTCTACGGGCCATCGACCGCTTACCCGATCAATAACGAGGGCTCAGGAACAACAACAGCAGAAGCTTCAGGAGATGCTGACTGCAATGGCTGCACTCACTGGGCCAAAAGAAAATCCAGAAACCTCGGAGCAGCGTCAGGAACGAGAAACTGACACCGAGTTCCTCCGAATAATGCTCGAGAGGAAAGAAAAAGAGGCTGCGGAACAGGCAGCCAATATAAAACGAATGGCTCTCTTGTTCCAATACATGGCTGGGATGATGTTGCAGCCAGAACCTCTAGCTGAAGACCCTCCGATCATCATTGAAGACGACACAGGGGAGACATCAAACCCTCCTCCAGCTCTTTCAGCAGCCAAAGAGGAAACCATTTCCAACGCCGCTCTGGATGACTACATTGCTTACCAAATATGAGCTCACCAAGCGAATGAAGCGGCCGGCCAAGTTGTTAAAACTGGGCGACCATATCCAGGCTGGTATGACCAAATAAAGTACCCGCCGGGATATACGATCCCTAAATTTCATGTATACAAAAGGACGGGCAATCCTCACCAGCATGTCGCCCATTTCAGGGCCCTATGTGGCAACACCGGAGGTGATGATAAATTACTACTTCGCCAATTCGTCGGCAGCTTGTCGGAGACGGCATTCGAGTGGTATTCTGAACTCCCGAATGACTCTGTCAAGACATTTGCGGAGATGGAGCTGTTATTTACGCAAAGATTAGAAAGCGCTAGCGAGCGCACCCCATTCGCAACATTGATTAACGCCAGGGTAAATCCAGGCGAGACATGGGTTCAATACGCAATACGATGGTGGAATCTGTGGTCGAAATGCGAACCGTGCATCTAAGAAGCGCCAGCGGTGGGCATGTTCGTGGGCACTCTTGATCCGCAGGCGACCATCTCCCAGTTCATGATGTTTTTCAAGACGACTAATTTCCAGGCCTTGATTGACAAGCTGGCCCAAATGGACCAGATGGGTCATAGACCGTCTCCTCCAAAGCTGGAGCCTCGGAACGAGAAGGGAAAGGAGAAAGCGATCGTCGTTGCCAATGTTCAACAGCAGCCCAGTGGTTTAAGACCAGTTGATCACCAAAATAATAGAACTCGATCTCTCGAAGATAAAATGAGACACCCTTACTCATTCCCTCGAGACAAGACGAAGAGGTTATTCGAGCTTGCACTGCGCAACAGGCTCATCATTCTGCCGGAGCCAAGACGCCCAGCGCAACCAGGCGACATTAGCAATCCTAACTATTGCCCTTATCACCGAATGTTGGGTCATCCGATCGAAGATTGTTACATCTTCAAAAGCTGGATAGAAGACTAGTACCAACAGGGCAAATTCGTATTATCCGAGAATTGGAAGGTGAACCCGCCTCAGCCGCACGCTTTCAAGAAGACGGATACGCCGGGGGCATCGTGTTCTTTCGTAGAAGAAGCTCCATGGGAAGTCGCTCTTTCAGCCAAAACTAAAAGAATGCTGAAGGATCTCCATACATGTCCGGCAATTAGGTGGAAGAATCCACTGGAACCTGAGATCATCGAGGGGATGCTGAAGCCGCGCCCAACTCCAAAAATTGGTGGTGATAGCCAAAGCACTCACACCCAGTGTTCATATCATAATTTTGCATTATTATATTCCCTATTCTTAATTATTTTACAAATAAATAGGTGCTTTTGATCCATGTCTGTTGAATAGTTGCAGGTTACAGGTTCTCGGAACAATACAGTGAAAATGGTGAAAAGACGCTACAAAAGTGAGACTACGACCAACAAATAGAAGAATATTTATAATGTCACCTACAGTTAAGGAACAAATGAAGATCAATGAACATTTCAATTGCATAAGGTACGAAGGTAGCACAAAGATTCAAGACTTCAACGCGAAGTGAACGGTAAAAAGTCCACAACATTCTGCACTGTGGAAATCTGGAAGAAAATAGAAGACATTCTAAAGAACCAAGTGAAGAAAATAGAAGATATAGGCAACTTGAAGAAACCCTAAAGAATTGGGCCCATGAGCCCACCAAATGGCCGCGGATCCGTGGCCAAAAAGGCTTTTCTGCCGCGGAACCGCGGCCGTGCAATGCACGTGTCGGTGCAGGTGACGGTGCGTTGACCGGGTTTTCTTAGGGTAGATTTGTAAATTTATGAATGGATCAGAATGTAACCTAGGGTTTCCTATACCTATAAATAGGAGAGCAAAAGGCTAATAATTCTCGTGCCTCTTTTTGGGTGTCTCTTTTGAGATGCCTCTTTTAATTTCTAGATCTTAGATTCTCAATTCCCTGTAATCGTCAAAGAGTGCATCAATAAAGAAGTAAGTTTTTTTTTCTTGCCTTAGTTATTTTAATTTCTTTTCTGCCCTAGTTATCTAGCAATTTTATTTCTCTGCCGTAGTTATAAATTTCTTATCTGCCGTAGTTGTTAAATTAAAATCATAAGAATGAACTCGTTTATCAATTCCCTAATGGGTGAGTAGTTCCTCACTTGTTAGGGTTAGGTTTGGGGAAGGTTTGAGAGATGAAAATCTCTCACCCCTTTCTTGCCCATTATATATTTTAAATAGGACTCTATGCATACATACACACACTGCTCACTACGGCACCCTATCCCACGAGCCAGCGGTGATAACATAGTTAAAGACCGGTTATGTTTGTTTTCCATGGAGGTTAGGGTAAGAGTTAAGAAAGGACGGACAAGGACTTAGAGGAAGAAACCTAGTTTCTTCCCGATCGTGCTAATCCCCTTTTTTAACTATTACCTTAACTCCTAAAAGTTCTTAATTAGGGCAAAGAAAGCGGTGAGAATAATTGATTTTCCAAACTAACCTAATCTTAACCCTAGCAAGATTTTTATAAACTTTTATCTCATTCTTATATCTTAAAATAAAACCCAAAATCTTTTGGATTTAACTCGTTAAAACACAAAGAATAGGAATCCATCTCCCTGTGGACCGACCCGTACTCAACCGGCTAGCTACCAAGCGACACCGTTATTGATTGCGGTTAATTATTCTTTGATTTATCTTTTAAAAGCGCACGCAAAATCTATACAATCAAATGGCGCTGTTGCCGGGGAGACGGTAGTCTCTTTCTTTGTGTAATTTCGGGTTAAAAAAAATTAAAAAATTATAAAAATTGAAAAATTTTAAAACAAAAAAATATAATAAAATAAAATAAATTCATCTTGTTCTTTTTGAGAGGTATTGCGTGAATTGTGCAGGAAAAGAAGACGGACAGATTCAGATCTGGAAAATCCTAGTGAACAAATCAAGAAACAGAGAATCTGAACAAACATGGGAGAATCCAAACAACAAACAGAAAATTTTTGGAGATTTAAACCACTTAAACCGCAGCGGATCCGCGGCAGAATTGACAGTTTGACCGCGGAACCACGGTCAAAAGGGTGACGTCAGCAAATCAAAATTTCTGTAAGTATCTCTTTTCTTCTTCTCTCCTATCCTGAGCTCCACTGAAAATTTTTCCTGCAGGGTTCTTTGCGCAAAATTCTTCTCCCTCTTCAATAAATTGTTTTTGTGTAGGATTCTTTGCGCTGCAAAATAAATTTTTTTTTTGAAAGTGTTTTAGATTTTTGGTGTGTTAATTGCTTTGCATATTTAAAACGGACTTTTAAGGGGCTATAACACCAATCAAGGTTGGGTGGGGATTTCATTACCCTTCCTAGGACCCCAAAAATCACAAAAAGCATTTGCATCAACCTTCGAGTTAATTAAAAATATTGGACTTAGCCAATAAGGACTGCCACGCTCAATAGGACAAAGGAAAGTTGTAGGCATCGGTCGTTTATCTAAACCAGACTTTGTGGTGCCTAGGCTAGACAAGTAGCAAAGGTAATTTTAAAAGGCTCGTCTCACGGTGATTCATGAGCGGATCCCTCCTTTCTTTACTTGTGCTTACCTGGCCACAATTGGCGGTGAAGAGTCGATTTGAGGATCTCACAACTTGCCCTTTGGAACAGTTAGGAGCAGTCTAGTTGACTTAAGAGACCCTAGCTCTAGGCTTGATTATGCATGCTTATATTGTGACTTTTTGAAAGTGTGCAGTAGTCCGTACAAATTGTGCAAAAACTCTTTCTGAAAAAAACACTTTCAAACATTTCAAAAACCCAAAAACAAACAATTTTTTTAAAATTAAAAAAATTTAAAAATATATACAAAAAAATTTTTAAAAAAAATCATCACATTCTTTTTCTTCTCCTTTCTTACATCATGGGTACCCCACCTCACAAAACTCTTGCCGAACTTTGGTACCCTCATCCAAACATTGCTTCCTATGCGCATTGTTTTGGTCGAGTTACGGACGACCCCTCCATGCTCAAAATTTCATTGAAAGACCGAATAGAAGCGTCTAGGAGAAACAGTTGGACTCCGCAATCCACTTTGTATCAACCATTTCAACCTTCACCACCTTCTTACGTTGATACTCCTTTTTCGAGTCCTGTTGTAACTCCGAAACCCATGTTTATTGCTGAACATATTGAACAAGCTCGTAATCGATCTTTCACTCCTTTCAACACTTCCAGTTCTTTGGATCAACAAGTCCATTCACCTTTTTATCCAAATGTTGATCCTACTCCTGTCCAACCATTCAATTCCTACCAGTCCTACCCGACTTTCGCACCTTCCCTAGACATTGCTTCTACACAGCCATTTGGGAGTTTCCAGAATCCAAACAATTTTGAATCTTTTACTGAAACCGCTTCACAACCCATGTCTAGTCTGGAACAGTCGTTGGAAGCTTATATTGTAGCAACAAACCAACAGATGAGGAATTTGAGTGCGTCCATTGCCGCCCTTAATTCATCAAGATAACTTAGTGAACCGGTAGCTAGTTTCCAACTAGCTCCAAATTTTCTAATGTATGATGAGGCGGTTGGACATATTGAGAATTTAAGTGAAGAGAGTGAGCTGTGCACCCTTCCAAATCAAACCTACCCATCCCCAATTGAATCCCACAACTCCGGTTTTGAATGTCTATAAAGTGTCCCAAATGATTCACCAGTTGAAAATAAAACATTTAATGAGTTGTGTGACTTTGTAGTGCTTGATTTGCCAGATTGTGAAGGGTCTCTTTCGAGTGAACCCACACCCAATCCTTTTGACCTCTACACCTCCACTCTAGAACCTGAATTGATAAATATACATGCTTTTGAGGAGGTGTCTAAAAAAATTGATTTTCACTTGATTGAGGATATCGACGCTAGGAATATTTTGGATGATGAACCTTCAGATTTGACTAAATTTTTTTCTCCAATTCATCATCCCGAGTCATTAAATGTTTTTTCCGAACTTCATATGCATCTTGAATTGATGAGAAATGCATGGATAAGCTAAATTTTGAGGAGAATATGGAGGAAATTATTGAGGATAAACCAGTTTTGTTTGATGAGTCGGATTTTCCAATTCATCATGTTCTTTCCACTGACTGTGTACACCCTCCTGAACCTTTAACTGTGACCCTTCCTAAATCACCCCCCTTCGTCCTTTCCATCGTTCTGACCGCGCAAGAGACCGTATCCCTTTCATTTTCAATGTCTGGTTTACCAAGTTCGACGTACCCATGTTTTCCCACGAATCTTGAGGGATTTGACCTCATTTCTCAGTGGGTTGATAGATTAGCACAATCGCTCTTTACACATCGGTCATTACAAAATGTGCTAATTTATACACTCCATCTCCACCCTCAAGTTCGTATTCAACTTCTTTCTCCCACTTTTTCTGGTTCTTCTTCTAATTTTCTTTTAATGATAGCGAGTGTTGATGAATCACAATCCGATAATTCAAGTTTGATCATTCCAGAAAGCCAACTTGATTTGGATACTTTTGAAAATGAGATAGATGAGTTTTTCGAGTCTCCTACCTCCATAATTTTTGACAAATCAAGTCTGATAAATTCTGGCGCAAAACTTACCGACAGCAAAATGTTCAATTACATCGATGGGAGTTTTGAAGAACTTTTTGCTGACGAACTTGCATTCCTAAATGACACGGATTTTGTGATTAATCAACCTCCACCCGAAGAAGTCGAACCACCACCACCATTTCTTTTTCCCTTCCGCCGTTCTTCTTCTCCACCGAGACCGTATACCGCTTCTATCTCCACATAGTCTCATGTGTTTCTCATTTCTTTTCTCTACACTCCATTCTTTCACCAACCACAGCATTATAATGATAAAAATTTTGAATGGTTGGTGCTAACCTTTGGCCTGTGTAAGGCCTTGTATAGCTTGATACTGTGTTTTTCTCCTCCCTAACTCTGAACTTTAATGCTTCAACAGTGGAAACACCATTTCACTTAAGTTTGGGGGGGGGACATTTTTGTATATATAATTTGTTTTGTTTTTCTGTTAACAATAAAAAAAATTTATAAAAAAAAATAAACAGGGGAGTACCGACAATTTTGACCCTCTTGGTGTAGCCTGACAGTGAGGACATTGTCAAGTTTAAGTTTGGGGGTGTGCTCGGTAAGCTTTCTTCCTTCGCATTCATGTGTATATTTTTGCATTTGCATACTTATTTTAAAACCCATAAAAATTGAAAAAAAATTGGAAAATTATAAAAATTGGAAAATTCAATTTTGACCATAATTGACTTAAGTTTGACAAGACGGTTGACTAGTTAGGAAAAACTAGATCCTAAACTTAGTAAATTAAAAACCCTAAAAATAACCTTTCTTAAAATTTAACTGTAGAAAATATATGTCCTTGTAATTTATTTAGAAATAGGCAAATTTTGAGTTCAGTTCTTGGGCTAAATCAAAATAAGGGAAGAGTATTGAATTTTTATTTGAAGTGTAAGTCTGAAAAATAATTCTGAATGTTAAGTCTAAATTATGAAAATATATACCCTACAATTAGTACATACACGCACCTTGAAACCTGGAATAGTAGAGGATACCTTGAAATGCTCTTGTTTAAAATCCTTAGTATGAAGGAAAATAAAATAAAAGTATAAGTGTGAATAAAGAGATAAAAAAAAATGAACACTGGTTTTGTAATTACTTAAGGCTGCGTAAAATAAAAAAAATATAGCGAGGGTGTTTTATCACCTAGTGCCTTAGACCAACTGGCTTGGGAGTCACTGCTAAAGCCTTAGGTGTTACAAGACGAGCAATTACGCCTAAATGCGCGAACACATTTTGTAATCGGTCGTTAGTACCTCAAGAAGTATTAACGGTCGCATGATGGATGTGTGAGCAATTCCATCTAAAATTCACCAACTAAAAATACTTTGGACGATGGACAAGAGTATGATAGCTTGAATTGAATTTCTAAGTGTAGGGGTGATACATACACACACGTAGGGGTATATGATTGGGATTTGGATGAGAGATAGGAATGAAAGATATGGCTTATACCTTCAGTAGAGATGATAAAAATTCCTAAGTTGAGATGGAACCTTAGAAGGAAAATTCAAAAGATGCTGAAAACTTAATAAATTTGCAGATCATATACGATCTTAAGTTAAATGATAAGTGAGTGTGAAAAATATGGGTTGATGATTTCTAAGTTGAAGATAATAGAATTTCTTGCTAGAACACCAAATTGAAGAATGAAAGTCAACAGGCCAAATTGATCGGATTTTGTCGGTAGTATCCGCTGAAAATCCTAAGGAGACAACACTCCACCTACTAGGGACACCTAGAGGTTTAACGGCTTGTTGCACGAGCTCAGTGCAATCGTGACTCCCTGCGAAAGTGAGGTTAGGATTTTGTTGAGAATAAAAATGGCTTTGCTCGGGACAAGCAAAATATATTTGGGGGTATTTGTTCATATCATAATTTTGCATTATTATATTCCCCATTCTTAATCATTTTACAAATAAATAGGTACTTTTGATCCATGTCTGTTGAATAGTTGCAGGTTACAGGTTCTCGGAACAATACAGTGAAAATGGTGAAAAGACACTACAAAAGTGAGACCACGACCAACAAATAGAAGAATCTTTATAATGCCGCCTACAGTTAAGGAACAAATGAAGATCAATGAACATTTCAATTGCACAAGGTACGAAGGTAGCACAAAGATTCAAGACTTCAACGTGAAGCGAACGGTAAAAAGTCCACAACATTCTGCACTGTGGAAATCTGGAAGAAAATAGAAGACATTCTGAAGAACCAAGTGAAGAAAATAGAAGATAAAGGCAACTTGAAGAAACCCTAAAGAATTGGGCCAATGAGCCCACCAAGTGGCCACGGATCCGCGGCCAAAAAGGCCTTTCTGCCGCGGAACCGCGGCCGTGCAATCCACGTGTCGGTGCAGGTGACAGTGCGTTGACCGGGTCTTCTTAGGGTAGATTTGTAAATTTATGAATGGATCAGAATGTAACCTAGGGTTTCCTGTACCTATAAATAGGAGAGCAAAAGGCCAATAATTCTCGTGCCTCTTTTTGGGTGCCTCTTTTTGGGTGCCTCTTTTGAGATGCCTCTTTTAATTTCTAGATCTTAGATTCTCAATTTCTTGTAATCGTCAAAGAGTGCATCAATAAAGAAGTAAGTTTTTTTTATCTTTCCTTAGTTATTTTAATTTCTTTTCTGCCCTAATTATCTAGCAATTTTATTTCTCTTCCGTAGTTATAAATTTCTTATTTGCCGTAGTTGTTAAATTAAAATCATAAAAATGAACTCTTTTATCAATTCCCTAATGAGTGAGTAGTTCCTCACTTGTTAGGGTTAGGTTTGGGGAAGGTATGAGAGATGAAAATCTCTCACCCCTTTCTTGCCTATTATACATTTTAAATAGGACTCTATGCATACATACACACACCGCTCACTACGGCACCCTATCCCACGAGCTAGTGGTAATACCATAGTTAAAGACTGGTTGTGTTTGTTTTCCATGGAGGTTAGGGTAAGAGTAAAGAAAGGACGGACAAGGACCCAGAGGAAGAAACCTAGTTTCTTCCCGATCGTGCTAATTCTCTTTGTTAACTATTACCTTAACTCCTAAAAGTTCTTAATTAGGGCAAAGAAAGCGGTGAGAATAATTATTTTGCCAAACTAACCTAATCTTAACCCTAGCAAGCTTTTTATAAACTTTTATCTCATTCTTAGATCTTAAAATAAAACCCAAAATCTTTTGGATTTAACTCGTTAAAACACAAAGAATAGGAATCCATCTCCCTATGGACCGACCCGTACTCAACCGGCTAGCTACCAAGCGACACCGTTATTGATTGCGGTTAATTATTCTTTGATTTATCTTTTAAAAGCGCACGCAAAATCTATACAATCACCCAGCCGTCAAAGTCTTCGAAGAAGAAGAAGAAGACCAAAAAGCCCGTGAAGACTGGTGACAAGCGCACGGACCTGCAAAAACTGATTGACGCGTTGGAAGAATATAATCAAAAGGCGCGGACTCTAATCACACTCCAAGAATTTCTCAGCCACGTCTTTGAGGACGGAGATGACGATAACGGAGAAGACTCGTCGGATGAATCTGAAGATTATGTGGCAAGTTGCCATGTGATCTCTCACTCGTCGATAGACGATGAAGAAGCTCCTTACACAAAGAAACTGGGGGTAACTCCTGAACCGGAACTTCTAGGACCATCAGACGAAATGATTGATGCATTCTTGGACGAAGCTCTTCTTAAAAGCAAAGCTAATCGAGAGCGTGAGATGGCCATATTTGAAAAAGCCAAACGCAGGCGACTGGATAAAAGGGTTGAAACACTCCCGTCAGATCAAAGTGCATCCATCACAAATAAAAACAGGTTCAAGACAAGGAAGAGGTTCGCTAAAGCCATATCAATGGGAATGAAGCTGTCACCCTCCGAAGGAAATATTCTTGGTGAAGCGGAGACACATCCAAGCTACGGCTTATATCATCGAAAGATTGCGCACCCTACCGAAGAGTGCAATGCTTTTAAAAGATAGTGGCAGGGATATGTTTCTCACCGGCAAAATTTCAAACGGATGAAACGCAAAACTCGTCGGGAGAAAAGAAGTACGATCGAGGAGCGTAAAAGAACTATCGGCAATTGTCGCATGGTTAACGCCGGGGGATCGCAAGTTCTCACCTTCGGGAGCGACTTTGATGAAGAAATGACTCTTGGCCTTCTCTTTAAAAGGTCCACTTTGGGAAAAGAGGAAGAACCAAAGACCTGTGAAAATATTCAGCTGCGCAATCGTACGCTGCCTGAAAAGAATCTTGGGCCCTCAAACAGTGGGTCAAATAGAAAAGATAAGGGAAAAGAAAAAGTCCCTGAGGATATCATCCTTTATAACCAAGCCGTCGAAAAACTGACAACCAAGGACCCGCCAAAGAAAAGTAGGGTGGACTACAACGTTCTGGCACACTTGAGAAAGCTACCTTCGCAGTTAAGCATTCTCGACGCCCTTCTGTTATCCAAAGAAGCAAGAGATTCTTTGATCAAGGAATTACAAGAGCCCGAGCAATTCCAAGCTTTCCTCGCCGAAGAAAAGATGAAGGACGAGCTGGAAGAAGTGAACACAGCCGATATCACCTTCGGCGATGAAGATCTCCTTCTTGGGACATGCGAGCACAACCGCCCCTATATGTCTCCGGATACTGTCATGAGATCAAGATAGGTAAAATCCTGGTCGACAATGGGTCCTCCGTCAATCTCTTTAACATAAGGGTGCTAAAGGAAATCTGCATGAGTGTTCAACACCTCGCTCGTGATAAAATCACCATCTCCGGGTTTGACTCCCAGTCATCACGGACGCTCGGATCTGTAATATTGACATTACGCTTTGGGCTGCTCGTCACGGACATCAAGTTCCACGTCATCGACGCCAAGACATGCTACAATGCTTTACTCGGCCGGCCTTGGTTACACGAGTACAACATCATCCCTTCTACACAACATCAGTGTATGAAGTATTTCAAAGATGGTCTCGAGTACACTATGACAGGGGAACTAAACCCGGTCTCCGTGAACGAAGTCCGAAAGTATGAAGATGCAAAATACTTCCTACCAGATTTCGAGGACACAGAAAGGTGTCACAAACCGGAGGGCACGAACAAAGCTATCATCACTATTTCGATCTTCGGGAGTGATACCGAGGAGGAAGAAGAGATAGTCTATTCAGGATGGGACCTTCCACTCCTATGTTGATCTTCGGCAGCGACTCGTAAGATGAAGTTAATGCCGTATTCTCTGCTCGGCCATCAATACAAACCTTCACTGATGAAGATCAAAGTTTACAAGTTGCCATGGTTCCGCCCAAGAATCATAAAAAGCTAGACGCGCTTGATACCTACAGTGTGGAAGAACTACAGACATTCTACGTCCCTCCCACGCGAAACGGTGAAAAGGCGATCCTATTCTACCGATCCGGGGAAACCAAAGTGGAGAAAGAAATCTGGCATGGCGCGGATTCTACACTTGATACGCTCCAGCCCATCCGTTTACCCAGATATTACACGAACGGACTAAAGAAACTCTTGAGTCGCCAAGGTGTACCCCTTAAGCAAACTGCGTGACAAGCACGGTTCTATAACAAGATCTGGAACGTTCCCGGAACTCAACGAAAGTTGCCCAACGGGAGAATGGAAACGACCGGGCTTGGGTATGTTCAATCCAAGAAACGGAAGCTATTCCGCGACTGCTACGTCATACATGATTTTGATGAAGAAGGAGATTCTCTCTGGGAAGATGCTAACTCTGAACCAGAACGAGCTCCCGCCGTGAAAATGCCAAGCCCGTCGTTCGAAGAACAACTGGACAAGCTTATAAGGGAAGCAGGTTAAAAGGTTCGAGATGACCCTAATCGCGAAATGGCCATCTACGAGAAAGCCAGGGCGCAACGCCTCCTTGAGCAGGCTGTGAAAAATGAAAATGGTCCTCCTTGTCAACCCGTTATACAAAAGGCCCGACGCAGAGGCAGAAATAAACCAAAGAGCGGGAAAGACATTGGACAACGACAAAGCGGGACCAAGAAGCCATGCGATCGGGATCGAGCAATTCAGATTCGTCTCTTACAAAGAAGATGGGTCGAGCATACTCCTTTCCCCAGGACAAAACACAGAAAATACTTAATCTTTCCATAAAATATCAAATGATTACCCTCCCGGAGTCCAAGCACCCCGAGCAAGCAGACAAAGTTTCTCATCCGGACTATTGCTCATATTACAAGGCAATAGGACATCCTCTCGAAGACTGGTTCATATTTAAAGACTGGGTAGAAGACCAGTATCAGCAAGGGAAGTTTGCTTTATCCAGCAGTTGGAGGGTAACTCCGCCGCAGAAGCATGAACCAAAATCTATGCAAGCCACGAGAGCAGAGCCCGATCAACATCGGTCTTGGAAGCAATCTCGTACCTGTCACATGATAACGCTGTCGGAAAAAGTACCCGAAAATATAGATGATGTAACATTTCAAAAAAAATAAAATATTATTTTGGGAATTTTCATAATTTAATATTAATTTTTAATGAATATTTTAATAGTCGGTATAATTAAATACCGATAAATTGTGAAAATTCCGGAGAAAATTATGGAAATTCTAAAATAAGTTATTTTGTGGAAATATGCCATTTTACAGTTTTTATGATGGATTACATGGTATTTTAATATTAATCGCGATTGAAAATCGCTAATTTGTATTTTTGGTTCTTTGTGCAAAAATGTGAACATAACATTTTCTACACTTGCATACTTGTCTCATGTTTTGGACTCATGATAAGCCTAGGGTGAACCATGCTTAGATGACCTTAGTGACTTGAACCAATTGGTTAGGTTAGTGGGGTTAATTAAGGGTGTGGCTTTGTTTACAATTGGATTAGGGTTATGTTGACTTGTGTCAAGGAGAGGGAGAGAGAGACAGAGAGAGAGCCATGATGGTTGAGATCTTATTTGGAGAGAGAGAAGGGAGGCTCCTAGGTTTTGTCACTTCATTTCACTTCAAAGCTCATCATCCCATTTCACTTCAAAACTTTTTGCCTCACATCTTTCCCTCTCACTCACTCACATCTCTTTCTCACACACATCACTCTCTCTAATCCTACACCCTACATCAGCCACCAAAACAGCCCCCTTCATCTGCTGATACTTCAGCAACAACAGCTATATCATTCTAAACAACAGCCTCAATATCAACTCTTCAGCCCATTTGTATCAGCATCTGAAGCACAGCAGCAACTCCTTTTAAAACAACCTCTTTCAAAATATCACCACCACACCACCACAACCATTCCCACAACACCAACTACAACCTCAGCCCAAACCAACTGCACCAAACAATTTCAGCAACTGCTGCAACAGCAGCATCAGCAACAGCCTGAGGCAGCAGCAACAACAGCAACAAACAGAACAGCAGCCCAGCTTGCAGCACAACCCTCCCCCCTTCCTTCATCCTTCCCTTCTTCTACATCCTAGGACACTCTTGAGGTATAATATTGCAACCCAACTCCTATCTTGTTAAGTTTTGGGTTATTAGCTGATAGTTTACTGTTATATTGAAAATTAGTGCTAGTTTAGGAGAAATTGAGTGAGGCTTGACCAAGTGTTGATTTTGATGATTGGTATGACCTTATTAGGTGTATTTGAGACCAGTTTAACCCAGAAAACCCCAGATCTCTGGTTAGTTACCAGAGTTGTTCAACTTGGTGTAAATTAGCGTTTTCGTCGATTTTGTGACATTTTTGAGACCTGCTTTCACCCGGGACCTCCTAGAGTAAAACTAACTTAGCAGTGAGCTGTGCAGGCACCCTGGAACCACTACCCAAAGCCCTAGCCACCATCTCAAAGTCCCGGCCGCAAATTTAATCCCCCTGGCCGCAATTTGCGGCCAGAGCAGGGTAAAACTGCCTCATTTTGCGTGCACAGCCCTTCTTCATGTAAAATTGACCCCCGGTATGTCTAGTTTTGACTGTTTCCTGTTAGGGTAAAATATGGGTTGAATTTCATGAGTTGGCGTATGATTTACGACTCGTTTTCGTATGGATTTTGATATTCGATGATTCGTATCTGTCGAGTGGCGTTTGGACGTCAACGACAGTGGTGATTGGCTGTTTTTGCACACAAGGTCACAGGTTTTTACCTATGGGCGTAGTGTGCACCATTTTGGTTTCCGACAAGGTTTTCATGAGTTTTAGCGTGTGATATCCTTGTAGGTACCCCACGTGGCGTCGAGGCGTTGGAGATGCAAACGGCGACATCGGCACCGGCACACATAACTAGGTGAGTAGATTTATATCTACGGGGAGAAGTCGGGTGGATGGTGTATAGCACCCCCGCAGTCCGTGGTGATGTATACGGATGCGTATACACACCAACAATTTATTATTGTTGTTGGAATTGATTATTGATGTTTAAATGGATATTGGTATATTGGATTGGTGAAAAGTTACGAAACCTTAGATAGTGGGTGCACTACACTTACATATACACATATACATATTTGCATACATCCTTAGTTCATAAATGGTTATGGGATTTGTTAGGGATATGTGTTCACTTGGGTATGAGGCTATGTGTTCATTACGGATTTGAGGATGATACTTGGGATTGATGTGAGTCGATGGTGATATGAGATCATGATGTCGGTGATATGATAAAATTCATAATTAAGATACATCTTGATACTTTAGAGGATTTTGGGAATGATGATGCCATAGTAATAGTGACATATATATTATGTGATCGACATGCGATTATGTTATGAGATATGATATGATATGATATGACAGGATACTTGTGATAGGCCGCCTTGGGCGATGTATACTCTTGTGATGATATATGATGAAAATACCAATTTATACTAGACTGTCGATCGGTACTCAGATCTTGATTTTTGTGATGATGTTAGCATTGTACTAGACGTAGGTCAGTACCCAGATGATGATCTTGACAAAGAGAATACTAGATGAATGATATGACAAATATGATATTGACTCGTACCCAGATTTGGGGATGCCGTACGACGGATTTACGTACGAGCTGTATTTTTATGTTTGATCCGCCTACTTGACTTGGGAATAACCAATTATAGAGATATGGTATCGGATGTGATATGATCGAGGCGGGATCACCGACTATATATGTATATATATGTATCGACTCAGAGGTTAGGCGGTTTCCCTTACCTACTACTAGCTTTAGCGCAGCCTTGTAGTGGTGTAGCTATATGACTTTTATGACATTAGATGAAGTTTAGTGATCATGGTGTTCAGTATTTTCAGCTCCCGTATATTATTATTGTTGCTCTGCATCGCATACTGTCATGATTCATATTTCATTATTGATATCCTGCTGTTAGGACACCAGCACCATTACCGATGATGCGTATGTACCACGTACACTTATTTACCGGCTCACACACATCTTCATCGGTAATTGCCATGTCACGAACACTTAGAAAATATTATTGCTTGAATTAGCTTGCTAGCTAGTAGTGACATGATATTAGTATGCTTGCTTTATATGTTAGCTTGACATTGTAGCTATCACTTGTCACTTCATGCATACTGTTATTCATTATATGCTGCATTCATGGATTCTCATGCTTATATTCATGATTTCACATGCTATTGATGATTTGGATTCGGGTTTCCATGAGATTTTCTGGATTTAGAGGAAAACCGCAAAACATATATATAAACTGCTTTCTCTTTTTAAATAAAAATGCGGTTTTTCCATGATGTATGAGTCGTCCACCATATGTTTGCTGATGGATTTCGAGACCCGATTCGAGGAGGCGGATGAACCGTTTTGGGTACATGGTGGGCCCGGTGCGGTACCCCGGGGCAAGAAGATCGCAGGAGATGGCGTTGAGCCTGGCAGGGGAGCACGACCGACCGGTGATATTACCCGACACGTCGGATATCCGGAGGATACCGTCGTAGTCATGAGATGGATGGTATGGGCCGATCTGGACTGACGGTGCCCTGGATATTATGATTGAGACATTGAGATTTGAGATATTGAGATACAGAGATTGTGATACAGAGATATCGAGATATCGAGATTTATGTTTTGTGCCGATGCTAGGCACTGTTTTATGCTGATTTCATTATGATGCCTCATTTAAAATACAGAAATCTCACAAAGTTATGAAAGCAGTTTTCTTCAGTACATGCATTCTGTCTCATGCATTCATATATCATTCATATGCTATATTGCCACCTGATGCACGGACACAGGCACATGGGTTTACACTTGGGTTAGATACTTACCCTAGACATGGTTAGAGATTGCTGGTTATATATTTGAGGATTTTATATTCTGATTGTATCACCTAGGATTGCGTCATACATGCGATTTTCTATTCGTAGATCTTTTTCTACTCACGAGTTGGCAACTCGCCCCTGTTGTGCCCCAGTTTCTTGCAGGTGTTGCCGTACAGGTTTCATTACGGCTTTGTGGGCACTGTTCCTTCGCGTGATTTGCTAGTAGGTGGGTTTATTGTATCTTACCCATCATTATACCTTGTATATTATATTTCAGTTGTATCTAGAAGTTCCATCAACCAAACTTGTATTTATTGAGATAGAGACCAGTGATGTGTATTATTTCGACCTTAGAGTCACGCATTATATTTCTATGGATTTCTTGCTGGTTGGAGTTTCCTTTTCTGATGTGATCCTCGCCTTTAGGCGTTGTATATTATGTTGCATACTGGTTGTTTTGATATAGTTCTTCCTATTCTCTACTACTTTCTGGGTTTGGATTTCTGGGCTCGGCTTACTTAGAGCACGTACGTCTTGAGACGTTCGTAGCCTAAGTGCCGGTCATGTTCTGTACTTTCGGGACGTGACAAAGTTGGTATCACAGCGTTAGGTTTTTACCTTCGGAGCGTAGGATGACCCTTGGTTGATGGAACAGGTGACTAAAGTAGAGTGACGTACCGTGGTATGTCCACGACATATTTACGATACGCCACTCCACTTAAGAAGCCTTAGGATGTACATTTCCTTGTTCAGTATCATATTCGTTCCCGATCTAGCTTCATCGGTACCAGTTACGGTTTTGCTGCCATGATTACGGGCAGGGAGAGCTACGGCTAGAGTTGCGGTTAGCGTGAGCTCGTCACGAACGAGGACTGACCGGGGCGTAATTCCGTCGACACACGATTGTAGAGATGTGTCTTTTGATTGTGTTTTGCGCCACGAGTGTTGGGTGGATCACTGTATGAGATTACCCGGACGTGCAGATCAGCACCGGAGGATTGAGCCACTGACAGAGGCTAGCCAGACTTTGATGATCGTTGAAGTGTTGCTTACTCATGATGATCGAGGTACGGTTCAGCGTGCAGACGAGTGAGCCAGTTATTGCTGTGAACAACGAGATATCGCCCCAGATGTTGGAGCTATTGCAGTACGAGATTGTACTAAGAGATAATAGAAGGTCGCTAGTCACCAAGGATGAAAGACTAGGACATGTGGATCGTTCGCTACCCCTATGCGAGGTCATCAGATAGATTGATTCCAGCTGAGACGACTTCACGTAGAGACGTTGAGAGTCGACAGAGACGATCGAATGTCAGAAACCTATTATTCCAAGTTTAAAGTATTCGGAAAGACATGCAGGCAATTCTATGGTCCCTCTAGAAGAATGAAACCCTAACTCGACTTAATGACCATATGAAAGCCTTTGAACCTTAGGGTTTGCGGCAGTTCTGCGGCGATATTAGGAAGGCTTGGGTTTGCCCTTCTATGGCTGGACCACCGATGCTGGGGTATGTACTCGATACTATTATACCGTACCCAAGATGTTGAGCTCTTGGGGGATTATGAGGTTTTAACGACTCGATCGGATGGCTCGACTTAATTCGGATGCTAGATGGTGAGATGCATTTCTTGGAAGACTCTAGATACGAGGATAGCCGTTGAAGCTCAGTCCATGCAGCTACGACGAGACGAATCCGAAGCAGTCGACATTATAGAAAAATGGAGCAAAAGGTTCGTGCAAGATCTGGATGAGATGACGTTCCACTCCGCCGACATTAGAGATGCGATGCGCCTTCCTAGGCAGAATACTGGATATACATTCCAGGAGGATTCGCGATGAGTATGCAGCCGCTCCGGAGTAAGAAGCAGGTATAGTAAAGGACGATGACTTCCGGACAGTTGGCAGAAATAAGAATTGGAAGAGACCTTGAGCAGGATTCCTTCCAGAACACCGCTACAATGATATTTGCACCCAGGATCTGATGTGTTACTTACATTCAGAGAGCCAGAGGCCGACGTCGGTGACATGTTGCTTTACGAGTGGTCGTGAGAATTGACCGGGAAATGACTAGAGAAGTGCCGGAACGGGATCGTCCCCATTAGCATGTCTGACAGGGCCGATAAGCTGATAAATCGTAAGATTGGTAATCCACAGAGAAGACTTGGACCCAGGAGTGGTCATGTTATGCACACCAGCAGGCCAGAGTTCAGGATCGTCGACGAGACATGCTATAAGTGAGCACGACAGTTGGCCAGAGATTCGTGGAGGATGCGCTTGAGCGGAACTATTCCACCATACTTGATTTCGGTGTTCTGACGATTTATTCGCATGATTTGATTTTGATGATTGAGGATTTACGATTGTTGCATCGTTGTTGCATTCGATATTGTTTTTGTGCCTTGGTTTTCTCATGTCATGATTTTATGGGTTAGACATTTGAGTTGATTTTGTGCGTATGCACGCACACGATTTGGTTTTTGCACTCGGTATAGTTCACATATGCTTGTAGTGCAGTAACATGTATTTTTTGAACTTGGATGCACTGGATTTCGATTCGATGGTGATGTTCGATATTTGTTTTGTGCACTTTATGCACTGACTAGATTTAGCGCGTGTTCGGCACTTGATATTGGATTTCATGATTTCATGCATGATAGATGCACCGGATTTGGATTTGTAGCGCATGTTGGGCGCATGTTCTGAGATGAGATTTGGTGCACACCAGATGCACTAAATCGGGATTTTTTGTGCATGTCAGATGTACCTGATTTTGCGGTCAGGCACACACGTTGCCTATGACCGATGTTGCGTGCACACCCGTTGCACCTTGATATCGTTTTTGTGCACCTGCTTGGCACACATAGATTTTGATTTCCGTGCGCACTGGACGCACAGGGTTTTCATATGCACTTGTGGATTGATTTCTATGGAGCAGTACGTTTTGATGATATTTGCTATGTGTTTTCGTATTGAGCAGGACTGGTCAGAGGACAATGCCTGGATATATTGCATGCACCGATAGGTTTCAAGGGATTTCCAAAAGCGAGCTATCGTCTCATTATTTACATACGTGTCTGATATGACACGAAACGTTTAAAACGAGGAAAACCCTTCTAAATTGTTTTCAAAACGGCGGATCGTGCATATTAAACAAAAGATACATACATATATGGCTATTTTCTTATAGAGACGTCCGCCACAGTGCAGTGTTAGGCGCATTGTACAGCGATTTTAAAGAATTTAGCATGCATTTTCTTCATATATTTACATGTACAGATTTGGTATTTACATGTATTGTTCCGATTTCTAGCATATCGGTTTTGCCTTGGATTTGGCATTCGTGTTTTCACCTTGACTCCGATGATTGCGAGATACTTGACGGAGTTTTGTTTTCGAGTTATCTGCTCGTTACGCATGCGCATGTATTGCGCTATGATGCGTTCTATGGATTGCTGATTTCGGAGCCCCGTTGGTTTGGACATTTTATTGAAATGTTTTAGAAGTTGGGAGGTTTAAATTTAAATTCGGGGACCGAATTTCTTTAAGGGGGGAAGACTGTAACATTTCAAAAAAAATAAAATATTATTTTGGGAATTTTCATAATTTAATATTAATTTTTAATGAATATTTTAATAGTCGGTATAATTAAATACCGATAAATTGTGAAAATTCCGGAGAAAATTATGGAAATCTAAAATAAGTTATTTTGTGGAAATATGCCATTTTACAGTTTTTATGATGGATTACATGGTATTTTAATAATAATCGCGATTGAAAATCGCTAATTTGTATTTTTGGTTCTTTGTGCAAAAATGTGCACATAACATTTTCTACACTTGCACACTTGTCTCATGTTTTGGACTCATGATAAGCCTAGGGTGAACCATGCTTAGATGACCTTAGTGACTTGAACCAATTGGTTAGGTTAGTGGCGTTAATTAAGGGTGTGGCTTTGTTTACAATTGGATTAGGGTTATGTTGACTTGTGTCAAGGAGGGGGAGGGGGAGAGAGAGAGAGAGAGAGAGAGAGAGAGAGAGCGCCATGATGGTTGAGATCTTATTTGGAGAGAGAGAAGGGAGGCTCCTAGGTTTTGTCACTTCATCTCACTTCAAAGCTCATCATCCCATTTCACTTCAAAACTTTTTGCCTCACATCTCTCCCTCTCACTCACTCACATCTCTTTCTCACACACATCACTCTCTCTAATCCTACACCCTACATCAGCCACCAAAACAGTCCCCTTCATCTGCTGATACTTCAGCAACAACAACTATATCATTCTAAACAACAGCCTCAATATCAACTCTTCAGCCCATTTGTATCAGCATCTGAAGCATATCAGCAACTCCTTTTAAAACAACCTCTTTCAAAATATCACCACCACACCACCACAACCATTCCCACAACACCAACCACAACCTCAGCCCAAACCAACTGCACCAAACAATTTCAGCAACTGCTGCAACAGCAGCATCGGCAACAGCCTGAGGCAGCAACAACAACAGCAACAAACAGAACAGCAGCCCAGCTTGCAGCACAACCCTCCCTCCTTCCTTCATCCTTCCCTTCTCCTACATCCTAGGACACTCTTGAGGTATAATATTGCAACCCAACTCCTATCTTGTTAAGTTTTGGGTTATTAGCTGATAGTTTACTGTTATATTGAAGATTAGTGCTAGTTTAGGAGAAATTGAGTGAGGCTTGACCAAGTGTTGGTTTTGATGATTGGTATGACCCTATTAGGTGTATTTAAGACTGGTTTAACCCAGAAAACCCCAGATCTCTGGTTACTTACCAGAGTTGTTCGACTTGGTGTAAATTAGTGTTTTCGTCGATTTTGTGACCTTTCTGAGACCTGCTTTCACCCGGGACCTCCTAGAGTAAAACTGACTTGGCAGTGAGCTATGCAGGCACCCTGGAACCACTATCCAAAGCCCTAGCCATCATCTCAAAGTCCCGGCCGCAGATTTAATCCCCCTGGCCGCAATTTGCGGCCAGAGCAGGGTAAAACTGTCTCGTTTTGCGTGCACAGCCCTTTTTCATGTAAAATTGACCCCCGGTATGTCTAGTTTTGACTGTTTCCTGTTAGGGTAAAATCTGGGTTGAATTTCATAAGTTGGCATATGATTTACGACTCGTTTTAGTATGGATTTTGATATTCGATGATTCGTATCTGTCGGGTGGCGTTTGGACGTCAACGACAGTGGTGATTGGCTATTTTTGCACACAAGGTCACAGGTTTTTACCTATGGGCGTAGTGTGCACCATTTTGGTTTCCGACATGGTTTTCATGAGTTTTAGCGTGTGATATCCTTGTAGGTACCCCACGCGGCGTCGAGGCGTTGGAGATGCAAACGGCGACATCGGCACCGGCACACATAACTAGGTGAGTAGATTTATATCTACGGGGAGAAGTCGGGTGGATGGCGTATAGCACCCCCGCAGTCCGTGGTGATATATACGGATGCGTATACACACCAACAATTTATTATTGTTGTTGGGATTGATTATTGATGTTTAAATGGATATTGGTATATTGGATTGGTGAAAGGTTACGAAACCTTAGGTAGTGGGTGCACTACACTTACATATACACATATACATATTTGCATACATCCTTAGTTCATAAATGGTTATGGGATTTGTTAGGGATATATGTTCACTTGGGTATGAGGCTATGTGTTCATTACGGATTTGAGGATGATACTTGGGATTGATGTGAGTCGATGGTGATATGAGATCATGATGTCGGTGATATGATAAAATTCATAATTAAGATACATCTTGATACTTTAGAGGATTTTGGGAATGATGATGCCATAGTAATAGTGACATATATATTATGTGATCGACATGCGATTATGTTATGAGATATGATATGATATGATATAATATGACAGGATACTTGTGATAGGCCGCCTTGGGCGATGTATACTCTTGTGATGATATATGATGAAAATACCAATTTATACTAGACTGTCGATCATTACTCAGATCTTGATTTTTGTGATGATGTTAGCATTGTACTAGACGTAAGTCAGTACCCAGAAGATGATCTTGACAAAGAGAATACTAGATGAATGATATGACAAATTTGATATTGACCCGTACCCAGATTTGGGGATGCCGTACGATAGATTTACGTACGAGCTGTATTTTTATGTTTGATCCGCCTACTTGACTTGGGAATAACCAATTATAGAGATATGGTATCGGATGTGATATGATCAAGGCGGGATCACCGACTATATATGTATATATAAGTATCGACTCAGAGGTTAGGCGGTTTCCCTTACCTACTACTAGCTTTAGCGTAGCCTTGTAGTGGTGTAGCTATATGACTTTTATGGCATTAGATGAAGTTTAGTGATCATGGTGTTCAGTATTTTCAGCTCCCGCATATTATTATTGTTGCTCTGCATCGCATACTGTCATGATTCATATTTCATTATTGATATCCTGCTGTTAGGACACCAGCACCATTACCGATGATGCGTATGTACCACGTACACTTATTTGCCGGCTCACACACATCTTCATCGGTAATTGCCATGTCACGAACACTTAGAAAATATTATTGCTTGAATTAGCTTGCTAGCTAGTAGTGACATGATATTAGTATGCTTGCTTTATATGTTAGCTTGACATTGTAGCTATCACTTGTCACTTCATACATACTGTTATTCATTATATGCTGCATTCATGGATTCTCATGCTTATATTCATGATTTCACATGCTATTGATGATTTGGATTCGGGTTTCCATGAGATTTTCTAGATTTGGAGGAAAACCGCAAAACATATATATAAACTGCTTTCTCTTTTTAAATAAAAATGCGGTTTTTCCATGATGTATGAGTCGTCCACCATGAGTTTGCTGATGGATTTCGAGACCCGATTCGAGGAGGCGGATGAACCGTTTCGGGTACATGGTGGGCCCGATGTGGTACCCCGGGGTAAGAAGATCGCAGGAGATGGCGTTGAGCCTGGCAGGGGAGCACGACCGACCGGTGATATTACCCGACACGTCGGATATTCGGAGGATACCGTCGTAGTCATGAGATGGATGGTAGGGGCCGATCTGGACTGACGGCGCCCTGGATATTATGATTGAGACATTGAGATTTGAGATATTGAGATACAGAGATTGTGATACAGAGATATCGAGATTTATGTTTTGTGCCGATGCTAGGCACTGTTTTATGCTGATTTCATTATGATACCTCATTTAAAATACAGAAATCTCACAAAGTTATGAAAGCAGTTTTCTTCAGTACATGCATTCTGTCTCATGCATTCATATATCATTCATATGCTATATTGCCACCTGATGCACGGACACAGGCACATGAGTTTACACTTGGGTTAGATACTTACCCTAGACATGGTTAGAGATTGCTGGTTATATATTTGAGGATTTTATATTCTGATTGTATGACCTAGGATTGCGTCATACATGCGATTTTCTGTTCGTAGATCTTTTTCTACTCACGAGTTGGCAACTCACCCCCGTTGTGCCCTAGTTTCTTGCAGGTGTTGCCGTACAGGTTTCATTACGGCTTTGTGGGCACTGTTCCTTCGGGTGATTTGCTAGTAGGTGGGTTTATTGTATCTTATCCATCATTATACCTTGTATATTATATTTCAGTTGTATCTAGAAGTTCCATCAACCAAACTTGTATTTATTGAGATAGAGACCAGTGATGTGTATTATTTCGACCTTAGAGTCGCGCATTATATTTCTATGGATTTCTTACTGGTTGGAGTTTCCTTTTCTGATGTGATCCTCGCCTTTAGGCGTTGTATATTATGTTGCATACTGGTTGTTTTGATATGGTTCTTCCTATTCTCTACTACTTTCTGGGTTTGGATTTCTGGGCTCGGCTTACTTAGAGCACGTACGCCTTGAGACGTTCGTAGCCTAAGTGCCGGTCATGTTCTGTACTTTCGGGACGTGACAGATGACCTCCCCCGGTGCTTCGAAAATGATGATGACAAGGTCATATCAGAGTTTCCACCGGCGCCAAAAGAGCTGGAAGATGGAATACATACTACTGCAGACAACCTCAGAAAGATTGATTTGGGGACGGCAAGTGATCCCCGACCAACATTCGTCAGCGAGCTGTTGTCTGAAGAAAGGGTGGCTGCGCTAAAGGATGTGCTTATGCAGCATAAAGATTGCTTCGCATGGAACTACTCCGAGATGCCAGAACTAGATCCAGAAATTGCTGTACACAAATTGGCAATATCCCCGGACGTCAAGCCGATCAAACAAGCACCGAGAAGAATGTGGCTCGAGCTTGAGATGAGCATCAACGCCGAGGTCAAGAAACTAATCGACTCCGGTTTTATCCAAGAGGTTCAGTATCCTGATTGGATCGCCAACATAGTCCCGGTGATGAAGAAGAATGGGACGGTGCGCATATGTGTGGACTTTCGGGATCTTAATAAAGCCTGCCCGAAAGAAGACTTCCCAGTACCGGTCACCGAGCTGATGATAGACAACACATCCACTCACGAAGTCTTCTCCTTCATGGACGGATCATCAGGATACAATCAGATAAAAATGCATCCCGAGGACCAGAAGCACACCGCTTTCCGGACCCCTCTGGGCATATTCTGCTACAAGGTGATGCCTTTTGGTCTAAAGAACACCGGTGCCACCTATCAGAGGGCCATGATGAAGATTTTTGATGACCTCATACATGAAATCGTCGAATGTTATATCGAAGATCTCGTAGTTAAAAGCAAATCATACGAGAAACATCTAGAGCATCTGAAGACCGTATTTCAACGCCTTCAACAATACAACTTGAAGATGAACCCTCTCAAATGTGCATCCGGGGTTTCCTCGGGCAAGTTCCTGGGATTCATCATCCGACACCGAGGCATCGAAGATCAAGGCGATCATGGAATGCCTCCGCCAAGGACTCTCAAGCAGCTGCGGTCTCTCCAAGGGAAGCTCGCGTATATCCGGCGATTTATAGCCAATCTTTCAGGCAAGTGTCATCCTTACAGTCACCTGATGAAGAAAGGAACCCCGTTCGTCTGGGATCACAAATGCCAAAGCGCACTGGACGAAATCAAGCAATACCTGCAGAATCCGCCAGTACTGGCTGCTCCAATCAAGGGAAAGCCTCTCATTCTGTACGCAATAGCCCTTAAAATTTCTTTAGGCGCGCTGTGGGCATAAGAGAACGATCAAGGGAAGGAGAGAGCCCTCTACTATTTAAGTCGAGTTCTCCTGGGGGCAGAAAGAAATTACTCTCCGTTGAAAAACACTGCCTGGCATTGATCTTCGCGATAACAAAGCTCAGACACTATGCGTTGGCGCATGAGGTCCATCTCATATCAAAAGTGGATCCTCTCAAATACCTGATGTCGAAGGCTATATTAACGGGGCGTCTCGCTAAATGGGCCCTGCTCTTGATGGGGTTCTCGATAACTTATCGGCCTCTTAAGGCAGTGAAAGGCCAGGCCATCGCCGACTTCCTCGCTGATCATCCGATACCTGCCGATTCTCCCTTGAACTGTGAATTGCCAGACGAGCACGCGTTTGACACAATCAACGGGGAGAGAAGAGAGGATGATACCCGATGGGAACTCTATTTTGATGGAGCGTCTTCCATGAAGAAGCGCAAACAAAGCACCCCCATAATCAAATCAGGGGTAGGCCTCATCTTCGTGACTCCACAAGGAGGGATAATGCGCTTCGCCTTCTCCTTAACAGAGCCGAGGACGATTAATGAAGCCAAATACGAAGCTTTGATAGTAGGTCTCGAGATTGCCATCGACATGGGAATTGAAAACCTCCTCATATACGGAGTCTCCCAACTGGTCATTAGTCAAATAAACGGCGACTATCAGACGTGCAAGCCTGAGTTGGTGAAGTACGGCGAGAGAGTACAGTAACTGCTGACTCAAATTCTTTCGTACACCTTGGAAAGCATACCGCGTGCGGAAAATAGCAAGGCAGATGCATTAGCCAAGCTCGCTAAAGAACTGGCTGACGAAAACCTCGATGACGTAAGGATCGTTGTGCAAAGCCGTCAGGTTCTTGCACCGGCAGAAATATCTCCAGAGTCTTCCGAAGAAGCGAGCGACCGAGCAAATAACTCTGCAAATAAAAGACCAGGAAAATGTTACGGATTGGAGAGAAGTCTTTATAAACTACTTTAAATTCCGTCGAACACCTGAAGATGCATTCTCAAGACATCAACTTATGAAATGAGCTCTGTCTTTTGCTTTCGTCAATGATACTCTCTATAAGAGATCATTTGACTCTCTGTGGTTAAGATGCATGGGACCTGAAGAGGCAAGGTGAGTCGTCCAAGAAACTCACGACGGACTCTGCGGTTCTCACCAAGCCGGGCCGAAGATGAAGCTGAAGATCAAACGGATGGGTTATTATTGGCTCGCGATGATCCAGGACTGCCTCGAATACGCGAAGCCGTGCCACTCATTCCAGATTCACGGAGACTTTATCCATCAGCATCCAAATCCGCTACATCCAACGGTGGCTAGCTGACCGTTCGAAATGCGGGGGACTGACATAGTCGGCCCCATTGAGCCAGCATCATCCAGAGGACATCGATTTATTTTGGCGACAACTGATTACTTCTCCAAATGGGCAGAAGCAGTACCGCTGAGGGAAGTGAAGACAGAGAATATCCTCCATTTCTTCAAGACACACGTCATTTATCGGTTTGGCACTCCGTGACGGATTATCTCCGATAACGGGCCAGCCTACAGAAGCCACAAGATCAGCCGCTTCGCACACCAGCATAACATAGACTGGAGATACTCTTCAGTCTATAATCTCCGAGCTAACGGTCTAGCTGAGGCTTTTAACAAGACCTTGACAAAGATCGTGAAAAAGACGGTATCTCGAAATAAGAAGGATTGGCATGAGAGACTGCATGAAGCTCTCTGGGCGTATCAGACTACGTTCAAAACGGCCACGAACACATTGCCATACGCATTGGTATTCGGTACAGAGGTGGTACTCCCCCTCAAGATAGAGCTACCCTCTCTACGAGTGGCAGTTCATTATGAGCTAACGGGCGAAGAGAATGCTCACCTTCGGCTTGAGGAGCTCGATGCCCTTGATGAAACCCGGCTCATAGCACAACAGAATCTGGAGGCTTATAAAGCAAAGATGACGTGCTCATATGAGAAATCGACTAGGCCGAGAACATTCCGCCAAGGCGAACTCGTGCTAGTGGTCAAAAGATCTATGATCCCCAATCGTGCCAAACGGGGGAAATTCGAGCCGAACTATGAAGGCCCGTATATCATAGACAAGGTCTACCAGGGTGGGACCTATCTACTCATGGACATGCATGGTGAAAGACCTTTTAGGCCAATAAACGGTCGCTTACTAAAAAAGTACTACGCCTGACGAGTCATGGCCTAGGTCAACGATAGATGACGACGCCTATGTCCGCTCGCTATCTTCCTAAGCCTAAACTCTGTAAGTAGTAGCCGGCTTCCTAACTATGGACCGAAATGTCCTTAAACTAATTACGGACCGAAACGTCCTTAAACTAACAACGGACCGAAATGCCCTTAAACTAACAATGAACCACTATCACCTAAAACTAGCTGTCGACCGAGACATCGATAAACTACTGTAGACTGCAGCATCCCAAGGCTGACACAAAAAAAAGAGAAAAGAATAAAAAAAAGAAAAAAGAAAATGGTATGTCCATAAGCAAAATGGGCACGGATGAAAACCCGAAAGGGCTCCGTGAGTAAAAACAGCAGGGCTACCGGTGAGTTTTTGTGAAAACCCGAAAGGGCGCAATCTCGTTAAAAGACACTTGCAAGGTCCTCTCGACCTTCTGAGGAGAAACCACCTGCGTGAGATCCTTACGACTCACAAGGGAGCAACACACTTAGGGATTCACACGATTCATAAGGAGAAATTACACTTACGAGATCCTCACGACTCGTAAGGAGAACCCTCTTATGAGACCCTCACGACTCATAAGATTCAAAAGTCTTAAGCTACAGGGATCTGAACCTGTTCTTAAGCGGCCACCACAACCTCCAATGCTGCCCAACAAGTGGCTCAATGCTGACCCTTGTATACAATCCACGGGCGTGAATAAACATTTCCCTAACAAAGTTCCATCCGTGACTAGGTATATGTTTGCACAGTGAACAGCCCTTGTAAGCCCTCTCGATTTATAAGGAGAAAATACTCTTGTAAGATCCTTACGACTTACGAGAAGCCATACACTTAGGAATCCTCACGACTCCTAAGGAGAAAACGCACCTACGAGATTATCACGACTCGCAGGGAGAAATACCTTTATGAGACCCTTACGGCTCATGAAGTCAAAAGCCTTAGTTGACAGGATCCTAACCCTGCTTGCTAAGCCACCTTTGTTCAATATCGACAGAGGCAAATGATGATTCGCTCCTGGCAATATCCCAGTTGTAGCGGTGCTGATTCTAAATTCGGTGTCTAATTCCAAGCTTGCAGCAAAGAAGCTAGCGAGCTACACATGTATATGAAATAGCCGAAATGATGGGGTAACTTGCAAATAAAGAACATCAAGTAAAAAAATATATGCATGCAAAATAACCGAAATGATTGGGCAACTCGCAATAAAAAGCAGCGAGTAAAAACAAAACAAATAGCCGAAATGATTGGGCACCGCGAAAAATAGCCGAAATGATTGGGCAATCGCGACCTTCGCGATACAAAAGCTGAAATGATAGAGCATCGCGGAAAGAAAAATATATATAAAATAAAATTTTCTGCCCTACAGATGATATCACATTAATCCCTGTATACAATCCAGGGGCGCAAACAAAGAAAGAATCACACCTTCCCTCCCCAGCCTCCATCAGAAAACGAAGCCAAATTTCGATGGTTTAGGGATAGCCTAGAGATCATCAACAGCATTCCTCTCCATTCCAGCAGGATTCAGACGCTGCAATCAACCCTGGAGCTACGGCGAAGCCCTTACTCCAAATCTCGATGGTTCCCAGACAACCTGGAGACCGCTTCGATATTCGTCTCATTACAACAGACGCAACGTCATCCATATGACCCCGTCGCGGAAATACGTCATCCACTTGACCCCGTCGCGGAAATACATCATCTAGATGACCCCGTCGCGGAAACACGTCATCCACATGACCCCATCTCGGAAATACGTCATCCACATGACCCCGTCTCGGAAATACGTCATCCATATGAACCCTTCGCGGAAATACGTCATCCACTTGGCCCCGTCACGGAAATACATCATCCACTTGACCCCGTCGCGGAAATACGTCATTCACATGACCCCGTCGCGAAAACACGTCATCCATATGACCCCGTCTCGGAAATACGTCATCCATATGACCCCGTCGCGGAAACACGTCATCCACATGACCCCGTCGCGGAAATATGTCATCCACATGACCCCGTCGCGGAAATACGTTATCCACATGACCCTATCTCGGAAATACGTCATTCACATGACCCCGTCGCGGAAATACGTCATCCACCTGACCGCGTCTCGGAAATACGTCATCCACGTAACCCCGTTGCAGAATGACGTCATCCACATGACCCCGTCTCAGAAACACGTCATCCATATGACCCCGTCTCGGAAATACGTCATCCACATGACCCCGTCACGGAAACACGTCATCCACTTGACCCCGTCGCGGAAACACATCATCCACATGACCCCGTCGCGGAAATACGTCATCCATGTGACCCCGTCTCGGAAACACGCCATCCACATGACCCCGTCTTGGAAATACGTCATTCACATGACCCCATCGCGGAAACACGTCATCCACATGACCTCATCTCGGAAATATGTCATCCACATGACCCCGTCATGGAAATACGTCATCCACATGACCCCGTCGCGGAAATACGTCATCCATATGACCCCCTCTCGGAAATAAGTCATTCACATGACCTCGTCGTGGAAACACGTCATCCACATGACCCCGTCTCGGAAATACGTCATCTACATGACCCTGTCTCGGAAACACGTCATCCACATGACCCCATCTCGGAAATACGTCATCCACATGACCCCGTCTCGGAAACACGTCATCCACATGACCCCGTCTCGAAAATACGTCATCAACATGACTCCGTCGCGGAAACACGTCATCCACATGATCCCGTCGCGGAAACACGTCATCCACATGACCCCGTCGCGGAAACACGTCATCCACATGACCCCGTCTTGGAAATAAGTCATTCACATGACCCCGTTGCGGAAATACGTCATCTACATGACCCCGCCTCGGAAATACTTCACCCAATGACGCCGTGAAATGCGGATAACGTCAATCTCATTAAGCACTTACGGGTCCTCTCGATTCGTAAGGAAGAAAACTCTCTTATAAGATCCTTACGACTTATAAAGGAAAACGCACTTAGGAATCCTCATGATTCCTAAGGATAAAATACACTTACGAGATCCTCACGACACGTAGGGAGAAAAGTCTTTATGAGACCCTCACGGCTCATAAAGTTGAAAAGTCTTAGGCATCAGATCTGAACCTACTTCCTAAGCCATCACTACCTCTCGAAGAGTTCAAGATGAAATGTTCTTTATTATCTACAGGCCAAACTTGCCAGAGTAACATACCAACAACACAACAAAGGGAAGGAAACGACAGTGGGAGATAAGAAAAATGTGTCTTTATTCATGAAATCAATTGAATACAAGATACATCATATAAAAGGATAAAAAATGGATACATGTTATTCAAAAATTACAAATGTTTAATTGATACAAAGGCAGCTACTGAGAAGGAGGTGTTTTCAATAAGTCAGCCAGTTGCTCGCGCACTCCTCTCAACTCCTTTTCAAGGTCAGCCGCCGCAGCCAGCTCCGCTTCGATTCGAGCCCGTTGCTGCAAGCACGATGAAACCTTCTCATCGATTTCCCATTGGGCAGCTTCGCGACTCTGCATAAACCGCTCAATGAAGTCGAGTTTCCGCCTCAATGCCAGCCCGTCCGAAATACATCGCTGGAAATTGTCAAAGACGTCTCTCAGTTGTGCGGCGTTCGCTTCGACCTGCGCACGCAATTGGACAGACTCAGCGGAAGTCGCCTCACGTTCTTTCCGTTTGAGGATCGCCTCTTGTTCGAAATGACGAAGGAAAAGGGCACTTTTCTCAACCCGCGCAGCCCGCTGGGAGTTCCCGGCCAGAATCTCAGGAGCAGGACGCCTGAGCTCAAGCTCATGCAGGAAGGCCTCGATCTTCCTACAAAGATTAACCCAAGACTCGACGACGCCTTCATTATGGATGTTCACAAGCGTTGCCAGCATTGGATTAACCTCGGCAGCAAAATCTGCAGCGGGTGTAGGGGTCTCTGCGTCAAGCTCCTCGACATATTCGCTCAACATACGCTGGCTGGTCACGACGCCTTTGAGTGATGGACGTCAAGAAAAGGGCCCTGCCGGCATTATAATGCGAGACTTGAATGGAGCTAGAGTCGACGTGGTTGCTGCAAAATAAATCATAGTCAGATATCGGCTCAAGAAATAAAGAAAATATACGAACAACAGAGTCTACTATACCGGCTGCAACAGGGGGCAGAGCTGGGAGTACTGGTGGTGCAACGATACCCTCGTCCCCTCCTTCAATTTGTAAGGCTACAAGCAATGCAAAGAAGAATTAGCAACAACGTGACTTCTCGTTAAAGAAAGGACGTCGGTTAGAAAAGATACTCACCGACACCAGCGGGCGGACTAATCTCTGACTGGAAAGAAAAGTGTGGGTGTAGCACCTGATACAGGTGATCAAAAAGGATTCCTGCAAGGACACAGTAATGCAATGTCAGTACATAAGTTATACAGCTTAGAAATGAAACTGATGGGTCACAGATCTGCACCTTCCAACATCTGAGATGATACGAGAGAGGGTAGAGGAGTGGTCACCGTCAAAGCGGTAACTGGTGGCGCTGCCTCGGGTAGCGCAACCTCAACGCTCGCCACGCCTGCATTAGAAACGAGATAAATACTGTCAGGAAAGATTGACAGGGATTGCAGGATAAAAAGAAAAGCAATGACCGAAAGTCTACCTGGTAAGTCGCCGGTCGGAACAGCGGCAAGGGCATCACTTGATGCAGTGACTGCTTCACCCTCTTCCATCGGGATGGTTTCACCGCCCGTGGCTTCATCCACCGACTCCATGAGAATCGTCGTGATACTTGCAGTGCCCGGCAACGGTAGGGAGCCGCAAGGGGAAAGAGCGACGGTTGAAGCAGTGCCCGACTCTTGAGAAAGAATGACTACCTCGGGCTCGGCGGCTGTAGCCATCTCGTCCACCGCTACCTCGAGCTCGACAATTGTAGCCACCTCGCCTACCGCTGCCTCGGGTTCGACGATCGTGGCTATCTCCTCTACCGCTACCCAGGCTCAGTGGTTGCCGTCACTTCTTCGGCAAGATTAGGCCCTGCAAGATAGGATATATGAGAACCTGAAAGTTAAAACTTTGAAGAAAGAACCCAACGTCACGTTACCTTGAGTTAGTCTTCCGATTTCTTCTCGAGCAGCATGTGCTGCCTGTCTGTGAGCGGTGGAAAAGGCAGCCAGGGCATCCTCCGAAGGAGTAGGGGCAGGGGCAGCGATACTCGAACCTGCACCCGCGGCCAAGGCAGCACTACGCTCCTTTGCCGCGTGCATTCTGCGCTTCCTTTCCGCTCGGGCCGTCAGAGCGGATCTTCTAGACGCCTCCATCAATAGGACGTCATCATCCGTGCCAAAGGTTACCTCTGGAGCCGTTATGGCATCCGTCATCGGTCGTTTGAGTAAGGCCTCTCTCAGCAGTGCTGAGGAGGCCGGGACTTTGATGGCTGTCCCGGGAAGCATCTTCGCATCACCTTACGGGATTGGCGTTATAGTCCCTGCGATAAGATAAAGAAAGGATCAGACTGCCCATAAGAAAGGAGAATAAATATGCAATGAGCCGAGAAATACCAATGCCCAGCAAAGCGAGATTCCTCTCCTCCTCCTCAAAGGTCCTAAGGGATGCCGCTAGAGCCTCTTCAGTGGAAAAGCCTGTTAGAGAAGTAAAAATCTCAGTCAAAACATAATAATAAAAATATAATGCAATAACAGAAGTTACGGCTTATACTCACTCGATTGCACGAGGATGGCCATTTTCGCTTTGTGGCTTGCTGATCGCACAGAAGTTGCAATGGCGGCCTCGAGATCAGTATCTTCCGGAGCTATGAATAGACCCTCATTGGTCCAATATTCGCCCAAGCCTTCGCTATAAGGAGGATGAGGCTCCTGGCCGAGTATAGCGTCTACAGAGAGGATCGACTTCTTCTTCCTCTTCTGCGAGCGAGCTCCAGTCGCAGCCAGCACAAGCTTATGCTTGGTGGGCATTTTGGGGCGACGAGTCCCGATATCTGAGCCCACGCCAGACTCAGGAGAAGCTACATTTACCATCTCCACGGGAGCACGGGGCACCGGAGATACATCCACTATCTCCACGGGAGCACGGGGCACCGATAGCTCAGGCCTGTCGTGAGGGGCTTCAATCACGGCAGCTTCTCTTAGCGGAGGGAGGACAATGGTCCGTCGCTTCAAGGGGAAGTTTCGATCACCAGCAGGGGGTGCACCCTTGCGGTCGAGCAACAGGTGCTTCTCCTCCCTGATAACAGCACCCGTTGCATGTTGGTACCAGGCCACGTGTACGTTAAGGGCCTTCGGGACACAACTCAGTTCGCTGATAAAGAAGTGAGACCCCGTATTCAAGCGCATGAAATGATGCAGCGCGCCCTGCATTCCCTCTTCGGTGGCAACAGGTTCTACCAGGAAAGCCTCCAGCGGGGCTCCCTGATTGTAACTCAGCTGCTGGGCAAAACGATGGGGGTTGTATCTCATGAATAGAGCCGCATCATTTTGCCTGAATACAAGAAAGCCCGGCCTGATGGAGTACAAATGGAGAATCTCCCAGGCTTTCAACACGGAGGCCCCGTCTTTAAAGATGTCTTGTAACGGCGGCACCACTTTTGAAGTTTCTTGGCCGATGGTCAAGAATTTGTCTGTGAAAGACATACCATCTCCAACCATGCGCGGACGGAGGAGCAAGCCCCTAGCTTCTCGTGGTTACGGACTCACGATGGAGGCGTCAACCAGCCACATTATCCGTGGAAACTTGCATCTATCGTAAAAAGAAGGTCTTTTGTGGATGCCAAAGACCCCAAGCGCATGCAGCTCCATCCATGAAGTGAAGTAATGCATCGGGAAGTTGGCAGGATGCACCCCTGGTTCAGTGGTATCCGCTGCTAGGCTAAGACCATGATATAGGTGGGCTAACCCAGCGATCCCGATGGCCACTTGTATTCTGACAACCATGAGATGCGCGGGGTAGAAGACGGAAGGCCTCATGTAACGAGGATGCATAGGAAGCGCAAACCAGCTCAACCATAGCCTAAGAAACCAAAGAAAAAACGCTTCTTCATCAATGCCCGGGGCGGCAATTTCTGACAGAGGGACAATCGCGACGTCAGGAAGAAAGAAACCCTTCTGATCAGCTTCCAGTATCGGCCGACGGTCCAAGCCAAAGCCGAAGGGATCATCAAGTTTAGCAAACTTTTCGCCTTGTCGCGACAAAATCTCCGGGCGAAGAAAACGGGCAATGAAGTCCGCAAAGCTGACCCCTCGGCCTCCGGATTCAAGGAAGAGGCTCTCATACATGTTCAACACCTTTATCAGACTTGGGAACTGGTGCTGAATGGCGTTCTTTAGGGTGAGGCCCATCACCACTGGCTTGGTGGCAAAAACATATTCATCCGGAGGAAGCAGCTCCTCGTAGTGCTCCCCCCTAACTGGTAAGCCAGAAACCTCGGCAAATCCTTCCAAGGAAATGGAGACCTCTCTATCCAACATGAGGAAGGTATGGGTCGGGATGATCCACTGCTCCAAAAACGCCTTGATCCACCATGTGGGAGGTGCAGAATAGTGGAACAAGGAAGCATAGACCGCAGGGTATAAGCCGAGCTTTAGTAGTTGCGATTTCTTCACCGACAAGATATATCGGGCCCATGCAAGTACCCGGCCGGATGACGGGGAGTTAGCCCGATGTTGTAAGGCTGTCCCCAAGGGCGCGACTCGTCCTGACATATGCGCCACCCTAGGGTATCCAAAGCCTCTGGCGGCTGCACGGGTACTGCGGTGATCGAAGGCTGAAGGAGACCCTCCGAAGTCCAATTAACAACCTCCACGGCATAGTTCACCGGGGGTGCATATGCATACGGGATCGCCGAGATAAGCTCCGAAGGCGTCGCAAAAGAAAAGATCCGGTGGCCTCTGATGATCTGATCGTACCATCTACCCCACAGGTGAAGATTTTTGTGTTCCGGGTCATAGTCTTTGATGAGCGCGAGAACCACCCGGTCCATAGGCGCCTCAGGGAATCCTCCCTCTGAACGAACAAACGGAAACGAAGTATCGAAAGATTTGTCGCCTGCAAAAAAAAGGGATAAAAGTCAATTTTCAGTGCTATAATTTAATTTCCGACATTTGGTACTTTAAAATTTGTACCACACTGCAATGCAGTAGGAAGGGGACCAAAGGAGGGCTCACAAAATCTAGATGATAATTCATCAAATAATAAAACAGTCTCATCATTTGATGAGACTGTTAATTAAGTGAGGAAATGCTTAAGAAAATTCTCATTAAATGAGAGATCCCTCGGGAAAAGGAGAAAATCTCCCTTTGAGAGCAATTCTCTATGACAGAGTGACACTTGTCAAACTCTGATCATGAAGGAATAAAATTCCTCAAGAGCCTGGCTCTGTAATGATGATGGAAAAATCCATCAGAAAAGATTTAATTAAAATCAATTTTTATGAATTAAAAAATTCTGGGATCTTCAAGTTCCATGAACAAACTCTTAAGAGTTCTTCACAAGAGATTGAAAAAAAATCTATATGTTATCAAAAGAGCAGAGCTCTGTTCATGGGCTAAGAAGCCCAAGAAAAGATCTCCTTAGATCTATGGGTTCATGATCTGAAGAGATCTAAGCTCATTAATGAAACCCTAAAAGGGTTTTCTTTAGATCAAAGATCTATAAAGAGCAAGGCTCTATTAATAGGTAAAACCCTAGTTTAATAAAAGTTTTAAACTTTACCTAAGTTTTGACACAGTCTTTACTCTTGAAAAGTTCTTAAACTGAAGAGCAATGCCCTAAATAAAAGTTCTCAAAGAAGAAGATGAAAATTATCTAAGGGACCAAAGGTCCTATTTATAGGCATTGAAATGCCTCTTCAACTTCTGAGTTGATCTAAGGGCGCAGATGCTGCCATCGCCGCACTCACATGCGGCCCACGTAAGCGGAACGGTGGGAGGGGGGCATTTGTTTTCCCCAATCAGAGCAAAGCTCTATTTGAAATTTGAATTTCAAAAATTGAAGCAACTCTTTAGATCCAGCGCTAGGCGCGCTGCGCGCCACGTGTCAAACACGGATGCGCTAGCGCCAGGTGCGCTGCACCCTAGGCAATGCACCATGTGTGCGCTAGCGCTGGGCGCGCTGCGCGCCATGTGTCAAACACGGATGCGCTAGCGCAGGCTGCGCAGCGCACTGAGAAGCGCACCACGTGTCAAACACAGGTGTGCTAGCGCAAAGTGCGCTGCGCTCCGAGCAGCGCACCACGTGCAAAGCACGGGTGCGCTAGCGCTGGAATTAAAAATTCCCCACCGTTAGATCAAAAGATCTAATAATAATTATAAATCATTAATTAATCAGAATTAAAATTCTGTTATGGAAAGATTTTTCAATCTTGTTAAAAACAAGAAGATTGCCTTCTGTAAAACAGAAGCCTTAGGATCAAAGATCCAATGGTGGGAAATATCCCCAAATAAATTAGAGAAAGATCTCTTTAACTGATTCAACAAATCAGCTTGCCCTATATAAAGGCCCCAAGACTTTAAGTCTGATATGGAGAAATCCCTCCATAAACTTTGAGAAAACTCAAAAGAAAGAGGCAAGCTCTTGCAAGAAGATATTTCTTCAAGGTAAAGATGATGAATGATGAACACAGAGATGAAATCATCTATTAAAAAGAAGAATTATCTTCCTAAAAGATCATAGATCTACAAAGACCAAGGTCTCTTATAAAAAGATCAAAAGATCTCATCATAAAAACAAAGAAGTATTTACTTCGTTCACAGATCATAGATCTATAAGACAAATTGTCTTCCTGAGATCATGAACATCTCATCATAAAGGGGGAGAAAATTATTAAATTTTCTTCAGGATCATGGATCTATAAAGGTAAAGCCCTTTCAAAAAAATAAGAACTGTTGTTCTTGAATCTTGAGACAAAGTCTTTTTTAAAAGAACATAAATTTGTTCACAGATCATAAAATTGATCAATCGCGTCTTGTGCTTTTCAAATGCGCTTTGCGCTCTTGAAATGCGCTTTTGTGCTCTCTGAATCGGCGCTCAGCGCCAAATGCGCCAATTAAATAGCTTACGCTTTTGCGCTTCTTAGACATCGCACCGCGGTCATGGGCTGGCACTCAGCGCCAAGCGCATCACATGTCATTCACATATACGCCAGCGCAATGTGCTCATGGACCAGCGCTCAGCGCTCACAAATTGGCATCTGCGCTCATCATATGGCGCCTAGCGCAGAGCGCAACACTTACATGTGCGCCACATGGCAGAAGCACACTGCACTTTTTTGATTGGCGCAAAGCGCCGAGCGCACCATATGTTGCGCTGAATGAACACAAATTGTTCTTTAATGAGCCAGAGCTCTGATAAATGCTCTGCATTCAATACAAGACAAAAAAGAGGATTTTTGTCAACATATAATGCTCAGCATTGTTAAAAGGGCCAAGCCCAAATAAAAGCTCAACAGCCAGAATAGTAATGTTAAACATTTATTGGACTTAGCCCAAGTTTGGCCATAAGTCCTCAACTTATATTTAATTGGGCATATCTGCTCATGAATATTTCAACAGACCTTAGTCCCAAATTGGACTACAGTTTCAACCAATTCACACCGGTTCGAGGGTACATCTCTTTACTCCTCTGATATTTGTCATTGTAATCCTTCAACTTCTTCAGAGAGGTGACGGGTCCCGACAACCATGTAAGCTTACGGTAGCGCCCTCGCCGTCTTTCGTAGGCCATAATGCGGAAACGAAAATTTTTCTTAACTTGAAAACCAGCGCTATCGTATGCTTAAAACCCGGATCGAACCATTAACCTACAACTAGCTATCTAGAGAGAGAGAGTTGGAAAGCTATACCGATCGATCTGTGTCCTTCGGTCTTTGGCCACCATCCCAAGCTCCTCGCAGCATCTCCGGTCTCGATCTCCTCATCGGAAAAGGCACCACATCATCGATTCTTTTTACGGGCTCCCGCTTTATCTGAAGCAACTCGGGCACGAAGTGTGCTAGCCGACGTGTCCAAGGTGATATAGAGAATGTTTGTGATCACTTTGTCTCTTGCATCCATGGATTTGGATAGAGGTTGGAGGTGTTGCCATTGATGGAGATAATGAGCTAGAGGAAGAAGAAGAAGAAGAGGTTTTTCCCTTTTCTTTTCTTTTGTTATGATCTAATGAGAGTGAGAGAGTGAGATCAAAATAATACAAGACCAAACTCACTCATGGCAGCCCTTCTCTCTCTCTTCTTATCATATCAACCCACATCCATCACATAAAGTGACATTTGCACAAGAAATAAGACCATGAGTCATCTATGAAGCATATGTCTCATTTAATGCACAAAATGATGATTTCTAGCTCATAATTTCCATTAGCAAACATTAATCCAAATGTTTGCAACAATAAAAAGATACGGCAATATCTAAAGTAAACTCGTGACGGATCACAGGGATACCCCTCACCTGTATATACATACCTGCATCCGCATTCCGACTGAATGCGAATGCGACGAGACTAAAGTAATCCAACAAATCTAATACTAGGATCCGGCTTAAACCAAAGCCCACTAGTATGATCCGTCCGATCATGATCCGTGCAATACCGCACGTATAAGATCGAACCCTGCCATATATCATACGGCCTCTACAACGTTTCGCCCGAAACTTGAGAAACTGTCTGTGGGGGACTCTAAAGACTCGTCAATACATTGGCTGTGGATTTAACCACTGGCACGTCAGAGGTACTAGCCGTACGTAACGGGCTACCAGGTATTGACCACAAGGGAGGTCGATGAGCGAACTCATCCTGACACCCTACTGAGCCTGTCAGTGACAATATCCGTACAGTCCGGTCCGTTCGTCTATGAGCATTGCATGGCGGGCCTAGGGGGTTGGTAAAATTCAGACCCCCCAAAAGCGGTACAAGTCGTGTCGGAGTGTAGCCTAGAACACTCTGAGATACTACTGGAATACCTACCAGGAAATATCCTACCTTGGCCAAGGACTTCGTGTAAGGCTCTCCTAGACACAACGCGATCTCACCCCCCAATACCGGGAGAGACGAAACCCCTGCCGATCTGCTCACTGCATCCATGTGGCTCGGGACTGTACCCAACTAAAACCTGTTTGCACGACTCCTTTGAGCCGTAGTAGGGTAGTAATCAAAGCACAGTGGGAACTCACAAGAGACAAATGACGATCTCAGGTTGATGAACTAACCTGTACACATGTCATCAGGGAACTGCCTTCTGATGTCAGGTATAATACCAACTAGCATTTTCCTGGCGAGTCATGTCCGGTGTACTCATAACCCAATGAGCACCTGTATACATCTTAGGTGAACCAACTGACACCAATGGTTTCTGAGACCGGCCACTGCCCCTCGTCGGGGTCTCGACTGTATACACTAGTCTACTCCGGAGTATCGATGCCCTATCTCGAAAACTCCCACGACTAGGGACCTTTTAAGGATGTGCTTATAGACCCCAGCTCCCACGTATATGACCGCCATCATACTGCTGGTAGTCAAGAAAGAATCCTAAGGGCTCTATCAACGTGTAATAGCGACTTGTAAGGTCACCTAAAGCAGTACACGATGATAAAGATAAACCATATAGCATACTATCATCTTGAGTAAGACTGTCCTACCGGTATAGGTCCTCCCTCAATCATTGCAATCACGTGCCTGCGATCCAATAATTGACTCTGAGGGCACTATATCCAACAATCTCCCACTTGCACTCAAGGCTAATTATTGCGATGTCGCATACTCACAGCCCGTGTGATATCGAACACCCAACTCCTCTACTAATCAGTCTCACAAAGCCCGTTTGCGAAACTATTGCGTTCGAGGAATAGCCTCAGTGAGTGGATCCGCCCTGATGTTTCTTTCTATGTCTCGCTTTATCTCATGTTCGCGGAGAAAGCCATCTCCCGAAATGAGCAATACCTGTCTTAGAATATGTCTGGATATCTGATGGGACCCAGTTCATAAATGAACTCCAATTCCAAAACTTCTTAGACTGTATCGTCAACTGAACTTAATCAGTATCCTGTGCCATGCCTCCCTCAGTATCCGCTTGGATCACATGTCCAAACTACTGTCCCTCGTCAGAGGGAAAACTATAACTCTGACAGTCACTCTGTCATTCAGGTCACCTTGGAAGCCTGGAACGATAACCATCAGGCGGTTGTTATCATATCCCTAGAACATCCACTTATGTTCTAAAACTGCTTCCGAACGTTTCTCCAGGATAGGATTAATATCAACTTATTGCATCTAATGCAAAAACAACATCTGGTGTGGTACTTGACATCTCATGATTGACTCAACTGCCTAAGCAAGTGATCTGCCAATCATGCACATCCCTCTCCCTTTTAGTCTGTAAGACACCTTTAGAGAGGGTGACTCCATCACCTGCAGGTACACTACCGTGCTAGGAGTTGTCCATTCTAAAACACCTTTAGAATGTTGTCTTGGTACCCAGATTGGGAAACTACCCAAATCTAGATCTAAAACCATAGATCTAGTTACCAGAATGTCTGATATTATATCTATATCCTATGTGGAGAAACCACTGTGTGACAACCAAAGTATAACCGATCGTAGTATAAGAATTTCACTTCCTACTCTGTGTATGTCATCCGAATACCAGGACATCACACCCTACTACCTTCTTAACAGATCCATCCCCTATTCTGATGAAATCAAACTTATGACTGTCACATCAGAAATAGATGATCTATCTCCGCTAAATCTGCTTTAGTCCATAAATAGACATAAGCTACTTGTCCACTATGCTTCCGCTGCTCCCACTGACTACGACAACCCTCTGGCAGAGTCATATACACGTACACTTCTAAAGCTAGTTTAGAACGACACTATACTCATCCTCCTGCCGGGTCTCACAGTCTGGAACAATAGCAATAGCATGTTTGGGTAAACAAGAACCACCCTGTCACCGTCTTTGAGCATACCGAAGTACCTCTCGAGTACCTGAGGTCACCCACCATATTTGCGGAGTGGCCAATGGAATGTCAAACCAGATTGAATCTTTAGGTTCTTATCAAATTTTCAGTAATCATTTGCGGTTCTGGAATCACTTCCAGTTCTACCATACTCCCACTACTGTTTTCTGAAAAAAATCCATTTTACTAAAACTGTGGCGAGTCAAGAACAATATCACTATTGATCTTCCAGATGGTAGAAAGTCAACCCTCATCATTGCCCGGGTCAACCCACAAACAGCCATTACAGAAACTTAGTACAATCCATCTTTTCACATCGATCATTACAGATTGTACTAATTTATTCAATCCATTTCCACCCTTAAGTTCGTATTCCACTTCTTTCTCCCTTCCGCCATTCTTCTTCTCATATACCGAGACTATATCCCGCTTCTATACGGTCTCCCGTATTCTCCATTTCTTACCTTTTCACATTCTTTCACCAACCAGCACATTATAGAGATAAAATCATTGAATGGTTGGTACTAACTTTTGGCCTGTGTAAGGCCTTGTATAGCTTGATACTGTTCTTTCCCCCCTAATCCTGAACTTCAACGCTTAACAGTGAAAACATTGTTTTACTTAAGTTTAGGGGGGGTAACCTTTTTGTATATATTTTTTGTTTTCCTTTTTTTTTGTTTTGTATATGATTTGTTTTTAAGAAGCGCCGACAATTTTGACCCTCTTGGTGTAGCCTGACAGTGAGGGCACTGTCAAGTTTAAGTTTGGGGGTGTGCTCGGTAAGCTTTCTTCCTTCGCATTCATTTGTATATTCTGCATTTTCATACCTTATTTAAAAAAACCCATAAAAAATCGAAAATTTTCCAAAATATAAAAACTTTGTCGTCAAGTTAGCTAATAGGGTAACTTAGATTTTTATTTTGAAAGTTTAGTTGATATGTTAGAAATAACTAAATTCTAGGCTTAGGAATTGAAAATCCTAAAAATAACCCCCATTCTGTTTAAACTTGGTGATTATACGTCCTTATAGTTTTTTTTATAGAAGTAAGTAATCTTGAGTTCAGTTCTTGAGTTAAGTTAAGATGAGGGGAAAGTATTGAAGCTTTACTGAAGGATAAGTCTGAAAAATAGTTTCTTTTCTTGAGTTCAAATTTAAAAACTATACACCCTACAAACTGCACTTACACGCACCTTGAAACTTGGGATAGTAGAGGATACCTAGAAATACTCTTGCCTGAAAGCCTAGTATGATAGAAAAAAAGGTATTTAAAGCTAAACACCAAAAGAGCATATTGAAAAATATATCCGGTCTTGAAAAAGAAAAAGAAAAAGAAAAAGAAAAAGAAAAATAGAATAAAGTCAAGACCTGGAAACTGCTATTTACGCTTTAAAGTTCACACATTCAGTAATCGGCCGTTAGTGCCTCAAGAAGCATTAATAGTCGCATGAAAAGTGTGTGAGCAACACCGTCCATCATTAAATGAAAAGAAGTAGTATTAGTTATTAGGGCAAGGGTATTATAGCTTGAATTGAATTCTTGAGTGTAGGGGTGCAAATATACACACATGTAGGGGTATACAATCGATGTTTGGATAAAAGATAGAAATAAAGAATAAGCCTTGTGTTTTCTGTAAAGTTGATAAAAATCCCTGATTTGAGGCCGCACTTTAGAAGGAAAACTCAGGAGAACCAACATCTTTCTAAACTTTTTTTGGAACGTATAGGATCCAAGGTTAAATAGATAGGAGGTGTGAAAAATAAGGGTTGGATATTTCTAACTTAGGATGATAGAGTTTCTAATGTAAAACTAAACTATAGGAGTAGAATCGATGTTAACTTATGACACTAGCTTGACGGGATTTTATGGGTGTAATCCGCTGAAAACCCTCAGGAGACAACACTCCTCCTACTAGGGACACCTAGAGGTTTAACGGCTTGTTGCACGAGCTCAGTGCAATCGCGTTCCCTGCCGAAGTCGGTTAGGATTCTTTTTTTTTGTGAATAATTGGTTTTGCTCGGGACGAGCAAAAGTTAAGTTTGGGGGTATTTGTTCACATCAGAATATTGCTTTTACTACCGTCCATTCTTATGCTCGTTTGCTTATCGGTAGGTACTCTTGAGCCGTGTTTGCTAGTTAATTGCAGGATACAGGTTCTCAGCTCTAAACAGTGAAATTCATGGAAAAGCACGACAAATTCCGGATTACTGCCAACCACAGATAAAACATGGGTCTCCGCTCTCTATCCGTATGTTGCCGCACACCAGTTTAAGGGACAAAATGGCAAATCGATGTCATTTTCATGCACAAAGCTCAATGTCAACACAAGATCCAACATATCTACGCGGAGCTCGAGGAAATCATGGCAAAAGATCCACATCACATCACCTTTTGTTCTGCTGGAATTCTGGAAATATTGTGAAGAAATTCTGGGAAACAACATATACCACACTGAAGAGTACACAAAACTAGGGAAACCGACAAAAGATGAAGAGCCAATTCCTCTATAGGGCCGCGGTTCCGCGGCATAAGCACGCTTAGGCCGCGGATCCGCGGCCGTATGGTCTCCTCAGTAGGAGATCTTTTAGGGGCTGTTTGGTAATTTTATAAGGAGGCCGATTGTTGCCCTAGGTTTCCAGTTCCCTGCCTATAAATTGCCCAGAACTTGCCAAGCCATGGGTGTTCATTTTTCATGCCCTCTTTTTGTTAGTTTTCAGTTTACTTCTTCTTCTTCTTCTTCTTCATCTTTCCTCCATTATATTGTTGTGAGAGCTTTTGAGTGGTTGTTAAATGAAGATGAGGGTTATTTTGTATCATTCTTTTTGCTTAGCTTCCCCCTTGAGCTTTCTACCTTAACTTGATCTTGCAACCTCTTAAGTGAGCTTGCAAGTTTAAGCTTTGGTCATTGATCTTAAGGGGTTGTATCATTTTGGAATCAATAATGTTCTCTCTTTTGTGCTTCATTCTCCATGAGTTCTTTGCTTTTTCTTGATCTTGCAACCTCTTAATTGAGCTTGCAAGTTTAAGATTTGGTTATTGAACCCATGTCTTGTTTTGGGTTCTATGGTTCCTAGTTTCATTTCTTGCTCATTTACTTTCTTGCACTTTAATACTTTCTTTACTTTCATGCACTTAAATTCCATGCACTTTTAATTACTTGCTTGTAATCTTTTCTTTTCTTTGTTTATCTTTTCTTTTGTTCTTTTTAGTTCGTTTTGTGAATGGTTGTAATATGTTGTTGTTAAGAATAAATACAATATTGTAAGTTAATGTTTCTTTCCTCATTCCCTTTTCCCGTTATTTTCCTTTGAACTCTGCCCAAATGTTACGCAATCGCTCCATTAGGCACCCTACCCTACCAAGGTAACGGTGATTCCTAACCGCGACCGATTGCGTTCGGTTTGGCCGGAGGCGAAAGCAAGAGACAAGAACGGAAGGACAAGGGTCAATAAGTCGGATTCCACGAATACCGTGCTTAAATCCCCTAATCCACGTTGTTGCCGATTGCTCTAGCTTCAATTGGTCAAGACTCGGCTCAAAGGTTTTGAGTGCGGATTTCTTTAGCTTACAATTTCGTATCTTTTTCTTAACAACTTTATACTTGTATATACGAACACTTAGGATAGACTTGAACATACATATACACATTCTTTATTGACTCGTCTAAAACTCGAACGGACATACAACTATCTCCCTGTGGATCGACCCGTGCTCAACCGGCTAGCTGCGAAGCGACACCGTCTTGATAGCGGTTATAATTTTAGAACTTTGAACACCCCACACGCCAAAAGCGTGCGATCACATGTCAACTAAATGGAGAGAAGCCGATCAGCATTACTCAACTTAGGAATACATCAAGATATGAGTAACCTGAAAGAGAAGCAAGTTCTCATAATCATTACTATCAACTGAATATCATACACAAGTATCTACATCTTCGATCATCTTGAAGAATCCTGATACTTGCAATACCTGGTTCTCTACTTTATTCATATACCTATAACTTCTCAAAATTTGGATCTTGTATTTCTACGAAACACATGTCTAAGAAGTAGAGAAGTCATAACTAAACAGAATATAGTACGAGTACCAACCCCTCTGTCCTCATGGACACTGGACAACATACAATACTTTGTATACGTCCGCTGAGTCTAATAATTCATTCACTGTGTCGTAGGTTGAAAACTATACTTATGGTTAAGAAGAATTACACCGCTGTTTAATGCTCCTTACCTAACCATCCACTGATACAGGTAAATATCATAGACATAATTTCAAAAAGTTATATCTCACTTTATAAAAATAAACGTACAGATATATCAATTTGAAATTGGTGCATAACAACGGATATTCAAAACCAAATATTTGCCGTCCGGCAAAACAACCCAGGCGATTTCCTCAAATATCACCAATTACAACGAATCCCGATATAATAAGGATGATCACCTGATTCCCAATAACATACTCCCACTCATCATCTGTAAAACCATACAGATGTGAGAATCATACCTGGTAAATACATACCCTGGAGCAAGTGTCTAATCGGGAAATCAGTTTTCTTTTAACAATACACAGTGAAACTGAAACATGTAAATGTTTCGAAGGGGTATCCGGGTATTCTTAGTAATGCCTCTTCCATTATCAGATTCACAACTATAACCGTATATTTCTTTGCCATCTCTCCAAATCCCTTTATATGTCTTTAGTCATTACCTTCTGCACACCACCTGTAGGCCAAATGGTTTTCTTCCTTCCCTACCGTTCGGCACCAGCCTATGGTTTGGAAGAAGACTATCCAATAAGCATAATAGGTGTACTTTCCTAATCCTAGGAGCATTCGTAACCTGAGAGAAGGTGAAGATAAAAGACAACCGAATAAACCTTATTCCTATTTCTCCTGAACCAGAATCCATCCCCGAACTGGAACAAGTTCCTTCGAGTTCGTATATAACCATACGATGGATTATCCAAATAAACTGTGGATCTTCGTAGTGATACGGGGTGTTCTGGAGAAATACAAAGGTGAAGTAGGAGTGGCGATGAAATACTTGGTTTGGTCGTGAATAGCAGTCGCAGTTTACTTTGCCCTCTTCCTAATCTCTTTATTTGTCTTTACTTAATACCTTCTGCACACCTTCGTTAGGCTAATTGGTTTTCTTCATTCCCTACCGTTCGGCACCTGCCTATGGTTTGAAAGAAGACTATCCAATAAGCGTAATAGGTGTACTGTCCTAATCCAAGGAACACTCACAACCTGAGAGAAGGTAAAAGGAAAAGACAACTGAATAGTCCTATTCGTTTTCTCCAGAACCGGAAACCATCCTCAAATAAATTCTTTCGAGTTCGTATATAACTATACGATGGTTTTATCCAATGGAAGTGGACGTTCGTAATAATACGGGGTATTCTGGAGAAAAGGGTAAAAGAAGGAGTGGCAATGAGGTATGCAACTCTGACAATCCAAAAGCCAGTGTTTAAGAAGGTTCGGTTAACTTGGTCACTGAGTCATAGTCTAGGGTCGAGTCATGGTCGCTGCCAAAGAGAGAGAGAAAAGAAACACTCTGCGTGCACTCTAACCTAGATCAGAATGGTTATCACTTTATCTAATCACGAAACCTCCCACTGTAACCTCAAATTCTCCTCCAAACCTGAAATAAGAATTAGTCGGGATCACCCGAGGAGTAAACCAACTCATCAGTGGGAATCGGGATCCAACTATCATCGCATGATAATGTGATGGAATCCACTCACGTTATCACATTCCAGAAGGTATGCGCATACCTGGCAAGTTTCAGTTTCTTTAGAAACTCCCGATGTGATTTTTACCCCATGCTCTTATGACATTGACTTTGGCCAACAAATCATAAGTCACATGTCAAGTTCTACCCGTCATTATCCAGGTTAATTTAAACCCACCCGTACTTACCCTTGACTTTGGCCAACAAAGCAGTACGACTGTCCCAAACCAACACATCTATCTATGCAACAGAAAAATAACAAATAGCTACCATACACTATGCCTTGACTTTGGCCAACAAACATAGCATGAATACTAAGTGCTACCCGTCTGAAATGACGGAGGGCTACGGATGGTTTTTGGCGAAAAACCTTTAACGTAATGAACTTGATATCGTTGAAGGAACCGGATAGCTTTTTATAAAAATATAGTGACGAAAACCTTTGCTAAATAGGTCACTCCCGGTGAAGGGATCTCGGCACTTTCCCCGTAGAATGAGGTGCAGGATATTCCAACTGAATACCACGATGCAAAGCAAAAAGTAATCGGCTATAGTGAAGTTATTACCCTGACGCAAACTTCTGTCCAAGGGGTCATTCCCGGTGAAGGGATCTCGGCCCTTGCCTCGTCGACTGAGGTGCAGGATATTCCAGCTGATTACCACTGTGCAAAACAAAAGAAACCGTCCTTGCAATAACAGCGTTTTGAAAAATGTTCCAACAACATCGGAATAGGTTTGTTTATCTTGCATTGATCTAAATCAATGCAGTCCCATCAATTAATCACACCACAAAAGAACGAAAATATGATGTACGTATATGCCATCCGCATTCGCCACTGGGTCCCGTCATCACCCGTTAGGTTACTTAACTAACGACAGAGCGGGGACTGGACTAGTGCGGATGCAAAACATATACAACATCTACCAGTATATATATCAATATATAATATTCGCTCAAGGCGTGATAAAATGCAACATCACAAAAATGTAATAAGCATCACAGAACAATACAGATAATCTGGGATCCGGGGGTTTCATAGAGCTGCTATTGAAACCCGACATTCCCCTGGTCGTGTGGATAGCCTATGCAATGAAATCCTTGACCCCTACGGGCGCGAAAAGTTACCCGCCAAAACCTGAAGCGAGGCAGCCCCCTTCAACAACGTGAATGGACTACCCAACACTTCACGGAATCCGGTAACTTGAGCACCCTCCTTGGGTCAACCTGTATCCCTTACGAGTGCGGCGAATCGCCCGTCAATTCTAGAGTAAATCCCCCTCTGTCTCAAAACCATGAGATGCAGGCCCGTTGCCCTCTAGAACCCGGCTATCCGTGCACCCCACCGCGGGGTAATCCTAGTACAGAAAGTAAAATATACATACAACGGGTATATCGATCTTAGCCCGGTCGTGCCCCAAAAGAATAATATACAAACAGGCTGTGATGGCAGTCCACATGTCGGACGCTCGCCCCGCAATATCAAATGTAAAAATACAACCAAACTGTACTACCATTACATCCAGGCTATCCACCACGACAAATCCGCAACATCACAGCACAACACAGAACATCAACGTGAATGTCACGTTCGCAAATCCGTCTAAAAGGGCTATAGCAATTAGATAGGATTTACCGATCAAATAACATTCACGGTCGCAGATATAATGTAAATACTGTGAACTAACATGTTTAAATTTTTGATCGACAAAATTTCCCGAAGTGGGCCCCAAGCACAATACCCAGTACTCAAACAAATCTGGGCCCAAAATAAAATTACCAGAAACCTCATTTCCAAATCAGAGAGCACTGTAGGAAAAATGGTGCAATGAAGCTACTGTTCAGCGGCGGAACCGTGGCCAAAACGGGGTTAAGGCCGCGGTTCCGCGGCGCTACAGTAAGATCATGGTACCATTTTTCTGCAGTGTTCTCTGAAAACCCTACACGTATTTCTACAACACTCAAAATAATTTTTAGAGCACAAAAAAAATTCGACAGAAACTTGATGACTTGGAATCGCGGTTTTAGAATTTTCGCTCGATCGAAGTTCTAAATACGTTAGAGCAAGCTAGTAAAGGTAAATGGCATGGCTCTGATACCATGTAAGCCTACGGTAGCGTCCCGGCCGTCTTTCCGAGGCCATAATGCGGAAACGAAAATTTTTCTTAACTTGAAAACCGGCGCTATCGTATGCTTAAAACCCGGATCGAACCATTAACCTACAACTAGCTATCTAGAGAGAGGGTTGGAAAGCTATACCGATCGATCCGTGTCTTTCGGTCTTTGGCCACCATCCCAGGCTCCTCGCGGCATCTCCGGTCTCGATCTCCTTGTCGGAAAGGGCACCACATCATCGATTCTTTTTACGGGCTCCCGCTTCATCCGAAGCAACTCGGGCACGAAGTGTGCTAGCCGATGTGTCCAAGATGATGTAGAGAATGTTTGTGATCACTTTTTCTCTTGCATCTATGGATTTGGATGGAGGTTGGAGGTGTTGCCATTGATGGAGATAATGACCTAGGGGAAGAAGAAGAAGAAGTGGTTTTTCCTTTTCCTTTTCTTTTGTTATGATCTAATGAGAGTGAGAGAGTGAGATCAAAATAATACAAGACCAAACTCAATCATGGCAGCCCCTCTCTCTCTCTCTTCTTATCATATCAACCCACATCCATCACATAAAGTGACATTTGCACAAGAAATAAGACCATGAGTCATCTATGAAGCATATGTCTCATTTAATGCACAAAATGATGATTTCTAGCTCATAATTTCCATTAGCAAACATTAATCCAAATGTTTGCAACAATAAAAAGATAGGGCAACATCTAAAGTAAACTCGTGACGGATCACAAGGATACCCCTCATCTGTATATAGATACCTGCATCCGCATTCCGACTGAATGCGAATGCGACGAGACTAAAGTAATCCAACAAATCTAATACTTGGATCAGGCTTAAACCAAAGCCCACTAGTATGATCCGTCCGATCATGATCCGTGCAATACCGCACGTATAAGATCGAACCCTGCCATATATCATACGACCTCTACAACGTTTCGCCCGAAACTTGAGAAACTGTCTGTGGGGGACTCTAAAGACTCGTCAATATATTGGCTGTAGATTTAACCACTAGCACGTCAGAGGTACTAGCCGTACGTAACGGGCTACCAGGTATTGACCACAAGGGAGGTCGATGAGCGAACTCATCATGACACCCTACTGAGCCTGTCAGTGACAATATCCGTACAGTTTGGTCCGTTCGTCTATGAGCATCGCATGGCGGGCCTAGGGGGTTGGTAAAATTCAGACCCCCAAAAGCGGTACAAGTCGTGTTGGAGTGTAGCCCAGAACACCCTGAGATACTACTGGAATACCTACCAGTAAATCTCCTGCCTTGGCCAAGGACTTCATGTAATGGCTCTCCTAGACACAGCGCGATCTCACCCCCCAATACCGGGAGAGACGAAACCCCTGCCGATCCGCTCACTGCCTCCATGTGGCTCGGGACTGTACCCAACTAAAACCTGTTTGCACGACTCCTTTGAGCCGTGGTAGAGTAGTAATCAAAGCACAGTGGGAACTCACACGAGACAAATGACGATCTCAGGTCGATGAACTAACCTGTACACATGTCATCAGGGAACTGCCATCTTACGTCAGGTATAATACCAACTAGCATGTTCCCGGCGAGTCCTGTCCGGTGTACTCATAACCCAATGAGCACCTGTATACATCTTAGGTGAACCAACTGACACCAATGGATTGTGAGACCGGCCACTGCCCCTCGTCGGGGTCTCGACTGTATACACTAGTCTACTCCGGAGTATCGATGCCCTGTCTCGAAAACTCACATGACTAGGGACCTTTTAAGGATGTGCTTATAGACCCCAGCTCCCACGTATATGATCGTCATCATACTGCTGGTAGTCAAGCAAGAATCCTAAGGGCTCTATCAACGTGTAATAGCGACCTGTAAGGTCACCTAAGCAGTACGCGATGGTAAAGATAAACCAGATAGCATACTATCATCTTGAGTAAGACTGTCCTACCGGTATAGGTCCTCCCTCAATCATTGCAATTACGTGCTTGCGATCCAATAATTGACTCTGAGGGCACTATATTCAACAAACCAAACACTCTACGGACTGTGAGGTCTTTAAACTTACGGACTACGATGTCCTTAACCTGGACCGTGGGGTCCTTAAGCCCATGGACTACGATGTCCTTATCCTGGACTGTGGGGTCCTTAAGCCCATGAACTACGATGTCCTTAACCTGGACTGTGAGGTCCTTAAACTCATGGACTACGATGTCCTTAACCTTGACTGTGAGGTCCTTAAACTCACGGACTACGATGTCCTTAACCCTGGACCGAGATGTCCTTAAACTAACGCTGGACCGTAATGTCCTTAAACTAATCGACCGCAATGTCCCTAAACTAAACAATAGAGTCCAATTGCTCTCTTGTTGGATCTAAATGATCCCGTTAAGTTGATCTTAGTCTAAAATTAGACCAACGTATCCTTAACAAACGTTTAAGTTGATCTTAGTCCCAAATGAGACTAACATATCCTTAAACCCAACCCCCAAACCCAAATCTAAGAAGATACGAATTTGGACTAATCCACGCCCTACAGGCGACAACATAAATTAGTCTCCGTATACAATCCACGGGCAACCAAAAACAAAACAAACACCACGACACGAAGTGACCATCTGGAGAAGGAGAAAGTCGTTACCGCGATGCGGTAGCGTAATTAACTGCAGGGGCTTGCACCTGCAGGGAAGAGTGTCCCCACAATCAAAAACCCCTCACCACTAGGGGGAATTTTTCTAAGTCTGCTATATTGGCTGCATCCGTTTAAACCTTCGATACATGGTGCCATAAATCAACTTGGAATCTTCGGAGAGGTGGACGGATAGCACCAATTAGCATCTGCCCCGAAATTCAGGCTAGACGTTCATCGCGTCTTCGTCTGCGTCTTTCGGTGGGGAACAGAGTGCTTTGGATCCGCAGAGCGGCTGGGCAGGAATCTGCCATTAGCGGATGAGCCGAGCAGGAAACTAGTCGGCCTCCTCTTGACGAGGGCTTTGGATCTGCAAAGAGGCCGGGCAGGAAGCTGCCTTCAGCGGATGAGCCGAGCAGGAAACTACTCAGCCGCTGTTGGGGTAAAAATTTACACCCCGGTTGACCAAGTCAAAATCAAATTCAACCACAAGCCAAGTGGGCCCAAGCCCAGGTCAAGTGGACCAATGCCCGGGTCGAGCCCGAACATGAAGTTGCTGGCCTCCCCCATACCAAAATAAAAATTTTGCAATAAATAATTTTGGTGTATTTCTTTTATTTTATTTTCTTTAAATGTAAGAAAATTGGCATAAAGCCAAATTTTTGGAAAGCGCATGACTTATGTGCAAAAAGAAATAGCACATGAGGCATGTGATGGGCAAAATGCCATTTTTGTAAAGCCCAAGGGGCTATATGTAAAGTGTATAGCCTATAAAGACAAAGATAATGAAAATATCTCAACAACTTTTTCTCTCTCCCAAAAATAATCAAGATCTGTGATCTTCTTCTTTCTCAAGGTTCTAAAACCTTCTTCTTTCTTTTAAATTAAATCAAGAGTTTTACTCTTCCTTTTCCAAAACTAAATAGTTTTTTATCACAAAAACCATAAAGTGGAGCTTGGATCTTCCATCAGATCTTAAAAATGAGAGATTTTTAAAATCACCCCCCTTTTCATCCAAGATCCGGCCAACCGAGGGGAAGAAGAAGGAGACCTATCTCCCAAAAATCCCACTTTGGGAAGATCCAGAGCTCAAGAGAGAAGCCCCTTTCATCATCTCCAAAAACATCTTAGGAGTTTAACCCCACTCTAAATCCTATTTCTGGAGTTTAAATCCTATTTCTGGGGCTAAAAGCCCCATTTTCTCGCCGGCGCCCGAGCGCCTAGCGCCCAAGCGCTCAAGCGCTCAGCGCCCATGTGCCGGGAACGTGGACGCTAGCGCTCGAGCGGTTTACGCTCAAGCGCCCACATGCCGGGCATTTGATGCGCTAGCACTCGAGCGCCTTTCCTTCAAGTGCCCGACGCCCACGTACCGGGCACGTGAGGCGCTAGCACTCGAGCGCCTTGCGTTGAAGCGCCCAGTGCCTACGTACCGGGCACGTGATGCGCTAGCGCTCAAGAGCCCAGCGCCCATGTGCCGGGCACGTGAAGCGCTAGCGCTCGAACGCCTAGCCCTCAAGCGCCCAACGCTCATGTATCGGGCACGTGATACGCTAGCTCCTAAGCGCACAGCGCTCAAGCACCCAGCGCTCACGTGCCGGGCATGTGATGCGCTAGCTCCTAAGCGCCCAGCGTTCGCGTGCTAGGCACGTGAGGCGCTGGCCCCATGCGTCCTTTGGACGCTTTTCCTTTTTATACACACACACACGCTCCACAACACTATCCCTCCATTAAAAAAAATTTTACCGGGGCGCTGTCCCGCACCCCGTAAGGGGGCTGCTAGCCCTCTTGACCCCCAACCCTGTCACGCCCCGCTTCCCAGAGTACGCTAAGATGGGCACGTGACATAGCCAACCATGCTACCTGTGGATAGGAAAAATCCCTCCTCATTCATATTACGGCTGTAGAGATATTAAGAACAGAAAAGTAAACTAAACTATCTAGTACATGTCCATGAGCCAGAATAAATGAATTAAGAAATAATATAGTATGCGGAAGCAAAGATCAATAAACACCTGGAAAGTAAGACTGGATACCAACGGGATCCACATTGCTCGGTCTAGCAGCGGTAATACTCCTAATCAGCCTGCAACGAAGGTAGAGAATCTGGGCCATGCAAAACCCAGACGTCAGAGCGTCATAACATCAAGCAATAACATAAACAGGGTAGCAAGACATACAGGTATGTGAACGAACAATAAAATAGATATAACAGTAATATAAGTGAGGACGGTAGGGTAGTGTGTAGTGAGTGATCTAAACTGGTATATTAGGTTAACTACTCTCAAGTCTTTGAAATCAATTTGATGAATCATCGATGTAACTCAATAGTATCCCGTGCATGTCCGGGACCATGGTCTAAGACTCTCGGGCTGAACCGAGACGTGCCACTAAGCACTAAAGGGTGGATAGTATCCCGTGCGTGCCCAGGATCACGGTCTAAGACTCTCGGGCTGAAACCGAGACGTGCCGCTAAGCACTAAAAGGAAAAAGGGTAAAGACGAACGATGTCAGCAGCATCGTCCCGAGGCGGGCCTAGCCTCTAAAACTGATCAGTATAAACAAGCAACCGTCGAGTTACAAGTAAGGATTTCGTCATTGATTTCCCCATACCCCCAAGTTATATGTGTCAAGTCAGGTATTCAAGTAATCTGGAGCTAATGCCAACACAAAATCAGGAAAGTACAGGTTTGTCTGGATAGACAACAGAAACGATCCGTAAGGACTACAGGTTATGTTTGTTGGCATTAGACATAAGATCAGGTAACGGGTAAAGCCATGGTACATCAGGTCAAGTCTAGTAGTGTATTTAGGTGTCATGTCATGTCAAGAGTGTACGGTACCATGTCGGGTCAAATAATATGTGTAGCAAGTCACGTTAGGGTGTACAAGATATCATGTGGGTGCTCATAATCACTAGCAAAATCATGGTTGCAAATAAACAAGCATGGTTATTATCAGAACAAGAAACTGCACATGTAATATGATATGTAAATAGGTACGGATTAAACTACTTGGATGCACGGTTATCAGTTTAAGTTTCAGGAATAGTTTTAACATTTCAGGAATGCGGTATAACAAATGTGGATGATAAAATCATATTAATATGTATTAAAACAATCTATAGATGCAATTGAATATGACTAAGGCTGAATGTATGCAACCAGTTGTCCGATAGGGTATAAACTACAAAAGGTATTATGGCTATGCAAACAATTTGGAATTATGTGATCTAACATATAAATGTGATTACTATGTATAGTCAACTAGATGCAACAATTAGGTTTCAGGTTTTAGATCTGGAATATGTAAGCGGAACATTGTGCTGTTAACTTAGAATTCAAGACTTTAGATTTTATCTGTAGATTTAATAGGAAAACAGATAAATTAATATATGAACAGAATGAATAGCATGTAGCAAGTTTCACTTGCCTGGACGGATCAAGAACGGGAATACGGAACATCTCACGTCGGCGGAAAACGTCGCGATGCGCGCACGGTAAACGGAACGGATCCAAACCACGCACAATGTGATCACACGGGTCAGGTACGCTCGCTGGGTCGTCGAAATCGTCGAGTCGTCACAGCTCCGGCGATTAACAGAGGCTTAAAGATTTTACGGAAAAGAGATAAAATTCGAGAAAGAAGAATAGAAGGAAGAAGAAGAAAGGAGAAGAATAATGAGAAGGTGGTCTCTAGGGTGTGGTGCTCTGGGTCAGAGGAGGTCATGGTGATGGGGTGACGTCGGAAACGGGTCTCCGGCGATCACCGGAAAGAGATCAAGAACGAGAAAGAAAAAGAAAAGAAGAAGAAGAAGAAGAAGAAGAAGAAGAAAAAGGAACCAGGGTTTGATGTTCAGGGTTTAGAAGGGAGGTGAGGCGAGGCAGGGAACATGACGACGATGGGGTATGGTCGTCGAGGAGATCTCCGGCGAGGTAGAAAGTGCAGGTGATGGATCATGGGTTTGGTGTAGGGTTTTTGGGTTAGGCTGCAGCGGGGTTAGCAAGGTGGCACATGTGGGAAAGAAGAGGAGGAGGTGATAAGGGAATGTCGACGAGACTGGTCGGCGGTGATGGTGCCGGCAACAACGACGTGGGCGAGGCGGAGGTTGCAGGGGCAGTTTCTTGGTGTCGGGGTCGAGGGGTTTTTTTTTTGTAGAGGAGGAGAAGGAAAAAGAGAGGAGTGGAGGAAGAAGCGGAAGGAGGTGAGGTAGTCGAAGAAAGTCGGTGACAACGAGGATGGAGGCGGCGACGTGTCGCGTGGAGGGAAAGGCGGAGACGAGCGTGGGTTTGAAGGTTGTGAGTTTGTTCGGAGTTGGGTCACTGGGGACGGGGTGATAAGGAAAGGTGAAGAGATGGACGAGGGCGTCGTCGGAGGCTTAGGCGACGGCGAGGATGGAGGCAGGCGATGGGCTAGGGTTGCGTGAGGCAGGTGAAGGCTTAGAGAAGGAGAAGAAAGAGAGAGAGAGAGAGAGAAAGAGAAAGAGAGAAGGAGAGAGAGGGTTCACGTGTGCATGAAACGGAATACAAAAATGAAATTAATGAGAGAGATATATTTGCTTCAAAAGATTTGTGAACTGTTTGGAAAGTGGAAATTGGATTCTGACTAATATACGAATAATATAAGATAGTAAAAAAAATAATTATAGTTTAGAATATATTAGTATAATATTAGTACGTTTTGCGATTTTGGCAAATACAAATTTACTCCAAAACAAGCTCGGGTCTGGTCTAAAAATTCAGATTAAAAATATAAAAAATATATGCGACTTCCAAATTTCAAAATGAATGCTCAGTCAAGGAAAATACATACCCCCAAGAACGGATACACGTATATGCGTGTAGCCATCCAAACACGTCCGTTTCACCGAACGGAATGAGAACAAGATGCGCGGATGCTACCACAGGATTTGGAGTATCAAGCAGGCTGTGAAATGCAATTTTAAAATATTTTCTATGACTTAAAGTTATATGATAAAACATGCGATGTCAGATGAAATGCCAATATGCAGTTTATACTAGATGCACGGGTCAATGCAACAAGCCAGGGTAATCTATAAATAAGAATCAAACAGGATCAAGCAAGCGGGTCGGGTCGACTGCAAAGTAATATGTAAAATATCATTCGCACCCAAACACGCTAAATCAAGAAAAGACCATGGATAGGTAAATGCGGAAACTGGAATTGGTATAAATGAACTCGGGTATTACATTATACCCGACTACAAAAAGAATTTCGTCCTCGAAATTCCAAGAATAAGAAAGGATAAACAATCAAGAAACTACAAGAATAGATGTGGAAACTTCTGCCGGATTTCATCTTCTCGTTCCCAGGTTGATTCTCGATGCGAGCGATTTCCCCAAGAAACAAGTACAAGAGGGATAACCTTGTTCTCAAGAACCTTTTCCCTTCGATCCATAATCGACATCGGTCGCTCCTCAAAAGTTAAATCTTCTCGTACAGTCAGCTCCGAATGATCCAGCATGTGTGTTTCATCTTGAACATATTTACAGAGTTGAGATACATGAAACACGTCATGAACATTCGCCAAGGATTGCAGTAAAGCCAATCGATAGGCCACTTCTCCGATATACTCCAAAATCTCGAAAGGTCCAACACATCGAGAACTAAACTTTCCTCGACTTCCGAAACGAATCACCCCTCTAGTCGGTGATACCTTCAAGAATACCAAATCACCAACGGCGAACTCTAGAGGTCATCTCAACTTGCCTGCCCAACTCTTTTTCGGTCTCGTGCTGCTTTAATATGATTCCAAAATCTATTAAACTTCTCAACTGTCTGCACAATAAAATCTGGTCCCAACACTCTGCGTTCACCGACAACGTCCCAACAAACAGGTGAACGACACTTGCGACCGTATAATGCTTCGAATGGAGCCATCTGAATAGTCGCCTGGAAACTGTTATTGTAAGAAAACTCCACCAAGTGTAGATGATCCCATAAACCCTTGAAGTCTAACATGCAAGCTCTCAACATGTTTTCAAGAGTCTGGATCGTTCTCTCCGAATGGCCACCTGTCTGAGGATAATAAGCTGTACAAAACTTCAAACTAATTCCCAAACCTTCCTGTAAGTTCCACCAAACGTATGATAAGAAACGAGTGTCCCGGTCGGATACGATGCTCACCGGTACTCTATGCAATCATACTATCTCCTGCACATACCGCTCTGCCAAAACTTCTGTTGATTGATCATCTCGAAAAGAGATGAAATGAGTTGCCCTGGTCAATCCGTCAACAACCATCCAAACGGCATTGTTGCCCTTTGGACTTCGTGGTAAAGCCGTCACGAAATCCATGGTTATATATTCCCACTTCCACTGAGGCATCGGAAGTGGTTGCAATAACCAGCAACCCTTTGATGTCCAGCCGTAACATGCTGACACACCAAGCACTTTTCCACAAAGCGGGCAATCTCCCGTTTCACGCCTTCCCACCAGAATTGCTGTCGTAGATCTCGGTATATATTCATTCCTCCTGGATGTACGGAATATGCGGAACTGTGAGCCTCCTTCACAACTTCCTCGCGAAAATCTCCCTTTGGCACACGCAAACGGCTACCATATCTTAACGAACTATCTTCATGGATCAGTAAGTCAGTTCGAAGTCCAGCTTCAACTTGTTCTCGAAACTTCTGCAATCTTGGGTCCTGCAATTTCGCCGCTTCTATTCTCGATCAACGACGACGGTACTTACAGCTGCAACAACTGTCTTGAAGAATGCGGTAGCACGATCTCCAACTCGAATCTCAGAAAAAATCTTCAATAAATCCCTTCTGTGTAGCCAACATCTGAATTGCTTGCAACCAACTAAGCGCATCCGGCACCACATTAACTTCCCCCGGATGGTACGTAAGATCAAGATCGTTCGTTGCCTCATATTAAGCTCTTTCTGCGTGAACACATACTTTAGGCTTTTGTGATAGGTGAATACTTCGACCCTTTCGCCCACTAAGTAGTGTCTCCAAATCTTCAAAGCGAAAATCCCAACTGTTAACTCCAAGTCATGAGTTGCATAATTCTTCTCATGGGTATTCAACTGTCTCGATGCGTAAGTTGTAATCTTCCCATGCTGCACCAAAACACATCACAATTCTTTCTCAGGTGCGTCGCTGTGAATCACCAACCTCCGGAATTTTCTGGCACGGTCAGAATAGGAGCGGTTATCAACTTTTTCTTTAGCGCCTCAAAGTCTGACGCACACCTATCCGTCCACACAAATGGTACCTCCTTACGCGTAAGCTTGGTCAAAGGCTCAGCCAAACGAGAAAAATTCTCCACGAACCTTCTATAATAACCGGCCAGTCCAAGAAGCTCCTTATCTTCGCAACATTCTTCGGAATCGGCCAATCTCGAACTGCTGCAATCTTTTCGAGGTCAACGGCGATTCCATCTCCAGATACGACGTGCCCCAAAAACTTCACTTCTTCAAGCCAAAACTCGCACTTGCTCATTTTTGCATACAATTTTCTTGCCTCTATGTCTGCAGTGCGATCTTCAAGTGTTCTGCACGTTCTTCCTTGCTCCCTGAGTAGACCAGCATATCATCAACGAACACCACCATAAACTGGTCCAAGAACGGTGAAAGATTCGGTTCATTAAGTCCATAAATATTGCCGGTGCATTCCTTACTCCGAAGGGCATCACTAAAATACTCGTAATGTCCATATCGAGTCGGAACGCAGTCTAGCAAAAAACTTCTGATTTAACTCGGACCTGATGATATCCGGATCGCAAATCCAGCTTCGAGAATACTCTCGCGCCACTAAGTTGCTCAAACACTTCGCCAATGTGAGGGATCGGGTACTCGTTCTTAATAGTCACCCGGTTTAATTCTCGATAATCGATGCACATCCTCCTTGTGCCATCTTTCTTCTTTACTAGAAGAACTGGAGCTTCCCAAGTTAAATTACTGCGGCGAATCCAACCCTTTGTGGGAGATAGTGCCCTCAGAGTCAATTATTGGGTCACAGGCATATGATTGCAATGATTGAGGGAGGACCTATCCCGGTAGGACATTCTTACTCGAGATGATAGTATGCTATCTGGTTTACCTTTATCATCGTGTACTGCTTTAGGTGACCTGACAGGTCGCTATTGCACGTTGATAGAGCCCCTAGGATTCTTGCTTGACTGCCAGCAGTATGAGGGCGATCATATAAGTGAGAGCTGGAGTCTATAAGCACATCCTTAAAAGGTCCCTAGTCGTGGGAGTTTCAAGACAGGGCATCGATTCTCCAGAGTAGACTAGTGTATACAGTCGAGACCCCGACGAGGGGCGGTGGCCGGTCTTACAAGCCACTGGTGTCAGTTGGTTCACCTAAGATGTATACAGGTGATCATTGGGTTATGAGTACACCGGACAGGACTCGCCGGGAACATGCTAGTTGGTCTTATACCTGACGTCAGATAGCAGTTCCCAGGTGACATGTGTACAGGTTAGTTCATCGACCTGGGGATCGTCATTTATCTCGTGTGTGTTCCCACTGTGCTTTGATTACTACCCTACCACGGCTCAAAGGAGTCGTGCAAACAGGTTTTAGTTGGGTACAGTCCCGAGCCACATGGAGGCAGTGAGCGGATCTTCACGGGTTCGTCTCTCCCGGTATTGGGGGTGAGGTCGCGCTGTGTCTAGGAGAGCCATTACACGAAGTCCTTGGCCAAGGCAGGAGATTTACTGGTAGGTATTCTAGTAGTATCTCAGGGTGTTCTGGGCTACACTCCGACACGACTTGTACCGCTTTTGGGGGTCTGACTTTTACCAACCCCCTAGGCCCGACATGCGATGCTCATAGACGAACGGACCGGACTGTACGGATATTGTCACTGACAGGCTCAGTAGGGTGTCAGGATGAGTTCGCTCATCGACGTCCCTTTTGGTCAATAGCTGGTGGCCCGTCACGTATTGGCTTATACCTCTGACATGCTGGTGGTTAAATCCACAGCCATAGTATTGACGAGTCTTTAGAGTCCACCACACTTTCAGTTACTCAAGCTTTCGGGCGAAACGCTGTAGAGGCCGTATGGAGATATGGCAGGGTCCGATCAGATACGTGCGGTATTGCACGGATCAGGATCGGACGGTTTGTACTAGAGGCCGTATGCATATATGGCAGGGTTCGATCAGATACGTGCGGTATTGCACGGATCAGGATCGGACGGATATTACTAGCCGGCTTTGGTTTAAGCCGGATCCTAGTCTAGTACTGTGTAGATTTTGTCTCATTGCATTTGTATCCGGTCGGAATACAGATGCGGGTGTGTATGCACAGTATCGGGGTTTTCCTGTAATTTATTACAGGACCAGTTTTTTGGAGTTGCCAGTTTGCATTCCGTTCCGGCCGGTTTTCCTTTGTTCTTTCCCGGCCGGACTTTTCCGATGGAGGGGGTTATTTGCAAGTTTGCAAATAACATTTGTGGAGGGGGTTTCTTGCATTATGAGGCATTATGAAAGATTGAGCATCTTTGCTTTTCATGATAGCTTGCTTTTTGTGATTAGATGTGATTAGAATGTGATTTGAGCGGTTGATGTGAGATTTGCTTTTGGGGTGTGGTCACCCATTCACTTTTACTACACTCACCTCCCTTATACTTGTTGCTTTCCCTCCACTATTTCCTAGAGAGCATGGCCGGCCACATTTTTGAGAGGAGGGGAGAAAAAAGAGAGGAGTTCATTTTGTATGAGGAAAATTATTCACCTCTCATTTTTCTTGCTACACTATTTCTAGCTCTCTTCAATGTTCTTCATCCCTCCATCACCATGGCAACTACTACTCCAAAGAGACATAGACTCTACACTACTTCTACAGCAAATCTTAGACACGTCGACCTGCCAGCTTCGTGCCCGAGTTGCCTCGGTATTGAAGTGGGAGCCCGTAAAAGATGCAGACGATGTGGTGCCCTTCCGGCAAGGAGGCGACGACCGGAGTTTCCGTAGGAGATTGGGATGAAGACGAGAAGACCGGAGGACTCGGATCACTCGGTATATCTCTAACCCGTCTTGTAGTTAGCTAGGACTAGTTTAATGGTCTGATCCGGTTGTTTAGTGCGCGGTGGTGCCGGTTTGCTAAGTTCGCAAAATTAAAGTTTATCACCGCTTCCGCATTTGGCCGTCGGATTGACGGCCGGGGCGCCGCCGTGCACTTACAGTGGTATCAGAGCCTCGCCATTAACATAGTCTAGCTTTGTCTAATGTGTTTTACATTTCCGATCGAACAATTTTCCAAAAACCGTATTTTCCTTCACATCAGTTTCTGTCGAAATTTTTTAAAGTCCAAAAATTTTTCAGGTTGTCCCAGAATGATGTGTAGAGAATTATAAGAACACTGCAAAAATTTGGTAACGTGATCCTTCCGTACGACCGCGGAACCGCGGCCTTAGCCCCTCTTTGGCCGCGGTTCCGCCGCAGGAATTTGGCTTCACTTCACCAATTTTTTGCAGTGGGCTTGTGGGCTGATTTTAGGGGTTTTGGAATAATAACATTGGGCCCAGAATTTCTTGATCTGCTACAGTATTGCTTGGGGGGCCCACTTGTTAATTTTTGATCAATCGGATATTTTAAACACATTATTTCACAGTATTTACATTATATTTGCGAACGTGACTTTCACGTTGATGTTCTGTGATTTTGCTGTGATGTTGCGAATCGGTCGTGGGGGATAGCCTGGATGCAATGCTAGTACAGTTGTGGTTGTATTATGTACATTTAATATTGCGGGGCGAGCGTCCGACATGTGGACTTCCGTCACTGCCTGTTTGTATTATTCTTTTGAGGCACGACCTGGTTGCGGTCGATGTACCCGTTGTATGTATATTTTACTTTCTGTACTAGGATTACCCCGCGGAGGGGTGCACGGATGGCCGGGTTCTAGAGGGCAACAAGCCCGCATCTCATGGCATTAAGACGGAGAGGGCTTTACTCTAGGATTGGCGGGCTATTCGCCGTACTCGTAGAGGGTACAGGTTGACCCAGGAGGGGTGCCCAAGTTACCGGATTCCGTGAAGTGCTGGGTGGTCCATTCACGGTGCTGAAGGGGGCTGCCTCGCTTCAGGTTTTGGCGGGTGACTTGCCGTGCCCGTAGGGGTCTAGGATTTCATTGCACAGGCTATCCATACGACCAGGGGAACGTCGGGTTTCAGCAGTGGCTCTGTGAAACCCGGGGATCCCAGATATCTGTTTTGTTCTGTGATGCTGTACATTTCTGTGATGTTGCATTTTATCACGCCTTGAGCTAATATAATATATTGGTATATATATTAGTAGATGTTGTATATGTTTTACATCCGTGCTAGTCCAGTCCCTGCTCTGTCGTTAGTTAGCTAACCTAACGGGTAATGACGGGACCCAGTAGCGAATGCGGATGGCATATACGTACATCAGTATATTTTCTTTCTTTGTGGTGTGATCAATTGATGGGACTGCGTTCATTCGGATCAATGCAAGTTAAAACAAACCTAATCTGATGTTGTTGGAACATTTTTCAAAAAGCTGTTATTGCAAGGACGTTCACTTTTGTTTTGCATCGTGGTATTCATTTGGAATATCCTGCTCCTCAGTCGACGAGGCAAGGGCCGAGATCCCTTCACCGGGAGTGACCCATTGGACAGAAGTTTGCGTCAGGGCATTAACTTCACTATAGCCGATTACTTTTGCTTTGCATCGTGGTATTCATTTGGAATATCCTGCACCCCATTCTACGGGGAAAGAGCCGAGATCCCTTCACCGGGAGTGACCTCTTTAGTAAAGGTTTTCGTCACTATATTTTCTAAAAAGCTATCCGTTCCTTCAACGATATCAAGTTCATTACGTTAAAGGTTTTCGCCAGAAACCATTCGTAGCCCTCCGTCGTTTCATATGGGTAGTCAATAGTATTCAAGCTGTGTTTGTTGGCCATAGTCAAGGCACAGTGTTTGGTAGCTATTGGGTATTCATATGCTGCATAGATAGATGCGTTGGTTTGGGACAGTCGTATATCCTTGTTGGCCCTAGTCAAGGGCTTGTACGGGTGGGTTCAAATCAACCTGGACAATGACGGGTAGAACTTGACATGTGACTTATGATTTGTTGGCCTTAGTCAAGGTCATAAGAGCATGGGGTAAAAATCCACATCGGGAGTTTCAAAAGAACTGAAACTTGCCGGATATGCGCATACCTTCTGGAGTGTGACACCGTGAGCGGATTCCGACACGTTATCATGCGATGATAGTTGGATCCCGATTCCCACTGATGAGTTGGTTTACTCCTCGGGTGACCCCGACTAATTCTTCTTTCAGTTTTAGAGGAGAATTTGAGGTACAGTGGGAGGTTTCCTGATTAGATAAATTGGTAACCATTCTGATCTAGGGTAGAGTGCACGCTGAGTGTTTCTTTTCTCTCTCTCTTTGGCAGCGACCATTGACCCGACCCTAGACTTTGACTCAGTGACCAAGTTGACCGAACCTTCTTAACACAGGCTTTTGGATTGTCAGAGTTGCAGACCTCATTGCCACTCCTACTTTTACCCTTTTCTCCAGGACACCCCGTATTACTGCGAACGTCCACTTCCATTGGACAAAACCATCGTATGGTTAGATACGAACTCGAAGGAATTCGAGGATGGTTTCCGGTTCTGGAGAAAACGGATAAGGTTTATTCAGTTGTCTTTTCCTTTTTGCCTTCTCTCAAGTTACGAGTACTCCTTAGTTTAGGAGATAGTACACCTATTACGCAAATTGGATAGTCTTCTTCCAAACCATAGGCTGGTGCCGACCGGTAGGGAATGAAGAAAACCAATTAGCCTAAACAGTGTGCAGAAGGTATTAAGATTAAGACAAAGCAAGGGACTAGTAAGAGGGCAAAGTAAATTGCGACTGATATTCACGACCAAACCAAGTATTTCTTCGCCAATCCTAAATCACCTTTGTATTTCTCCAGGACACTCCGTATCACTATGAAGATCCACAGTTTATTGGATACTCCATCGTATGGTTATATACGAACTCGAAAGGAACTTGTTCCAGTTCGGGGATGGATTCTGGTTCAGGAGAAATAGGAATAAGGTTTATTCAGGTGTCTTTTATCCTCACCTTCTCTCGCATTGCGAGTGCTCCTAGGATTAGGACAGTACACCCATTATGCTTACTGGATAGTCTTCTTCCAAACCATAGGCTGGTGCCGAACGGTAGGGAAGGAAGAAAACCATTTGGCCTAAGGGGTGTGCAGAAGGTAATGACTAAAGACATATAAAGGGATTTGGAGAGGTGGCAAAGAATTATACGGTTATAGTTGTGAATCTGGATAATGGTAGAGGCATCACTAGGAATACCAGGATACCCCATCGAAATATTTCAATGTTTCAGTTCAGCTGTGTACTGTTAAAAGAAAACTGATTTCCTGATTAGACACTTGCTCCAGGGTATGTATTTACCAGGTTTGATTCTCACATCTGTATGGTTTTACAGATGATGAGTGGGAGTAAGTTATTGGGAATAGGGTGATCATCCTCATCATATCGGGATTCGTTGTAATCGGTGATATTTGAGGAGATCACCTGGGCTGTTTGCCGGTCGGCAAATATTTGGTTCTGAATATCCACTGTTGTGCACCAATTTCAAATTGATATATCTGTACGTCTATTTTCATAGAGTGAGATATACCTTTTGATATTATGTCGATGACATTTACCTATATCAGTGGATGGTTAGGTAAGGAGCATTAAACAGCGGTGTAATTCTTCTTAACCATAAGTACAGTTTTCAACCTACGACACACAGTGAAAGAGTTGTTAAACTCAGCGGACTTATACAGAGTATTGTATGTTGTCCAGTGTCCATTAGGACAGAGGGGTTGGTCCTCATACTATATTCTGTTTACTTTTAACTTCTCTAGTTCTTAGACATGTGTTTCGTAGAAACACAGGGTCTAAGTTTTAAGGAGTTATAGGTATTTGAATAGAGTAGAGAACCAGGTGTAGCAAGTATCGGGATTCTTCAAAGTGATCAAAGATGTAGATACTTGTGTATGGTATTCAGTTGATAGTAATGATAAAGAGAAATTGCTTCCCTTTCAGGTTACTTATAATTGGAAGCATTCCTAATTTGAGAACGCTGATCGGCCTCTTTCCATTTAGTTGACATGCACTGGAGACAGCTGCATGATTTGAACCTGGTTCAATTAAATCAGTGCCTCTGGTTCTATATTGGATATAGAACAGTTCATATCTTAACGATGTTAAGGTACGGGGAGTTGTCCGGCTTATGATTAAAACAAGACACTGGACAACTCAAGGCACGTTTCTGTAATGGCTGTTTGTGGGTTGACCCAGGCTATGACGAGGGTTGATTTTCTACCATCTAGCAGATCAATAGTAATATTATTCTAGACTCGCCATAGTTTTAATAAAAATGGATTTTTTCAAAAACAGTAGTGGGAGTATGGTAGAACTGGAAGTGATTCCAGAACCGCAAACGATTACTGAAGATTTGATAAGGAACCTAAAGATTCAATCTGTTTTGATATTCCATTGGCCACTCCGCAGATGCGGTGGGTAATTTCAGGCACCCGAGAGGTACTCCGGTAGCCTCAAGGACGGTGACAGGGAAGTTCTTGTTTACCCACACTTGCCAGTGCTGTTGTTCCAGGCTGCGAGACCCGGTGGGTGGATGAGTATAGCGTCGTTCTAAACTAGCTTTAGAAGTGCACGTCTATATGACTCTGCCAGAGGGTTGTCATAGTCAGTGGGAGCAGCGGAAGCATTGGTGGACATCAGGCTTATGTCTATTTATAGACTAAAGCAGATATAGCGGAGATAGATCATCTATTTCTGATGTGACAATCATAGGTTTGACGTCATCAGAATAGGGGATGGATCTATTGAGAAGGTAGTAGGGTGTGATATCTGGGTTTTGGATGACATACACAAAGTAGGAAGTGATATTCCTATACTACGATCGGTTATACTTTGGTCGTCACACAGTGGTTTCTCCACGAAGGAAATGGATTTTGTATCAGACATACTGGTTACTAGATCTATGGTTTTAGACCTAGATTTGGGTGGTTTCCCAATTAGGGTACTTTGACAGCATTCTAAGAGTATTTAGAATGGACGACTCCTGGCACAGTAGTGTACCTGCAGGTGATGGAGTCACCCTCTCTAAAGGTGTCTTATAGACTAAAGGGGAGAGGGATGCGCATGATTGGCAGATCACTTGCTCAGGCAATTAAGTCAATCATGAGATGTCAAGTACCACACCAGATGTTATTCTTGCACTAGATGCAATAAGTTGACATTGATCCAATCCTGGAGAAACAGTCGGAAGCAGTTTTAGAACATAAGTGGATGTTCTGGGATATGATAACGACAGCCTCATTCGGGAGACAATTATCATTCCAGGCTTCCAAGGTGACCTGGACGACAAGGAGGTTGTCAGAGTTATAGTTTTTCCCTCTGACGAGGGGCAGTATTTTGGACAGGTGATCCAAGGCAATACTGAGGGAGGCATGGCGCAGGATACTGTTTAAATTCAGTTGACGATACAGTCTAAGAAGTTTGGATTTGGAGTTCATTTATGAGCTAGGTCCCATCAGACATCCAGACATTCTAAGACAGGTATTGCTCATTTCGGGAGATGGTACGAGTTTTGTGAGACTGACTAGCAGAGGAGTTGGGTGTTCGATATCACACGGGCTGTGAGTATGCGACATCGCAATAATTAGCCTTGAGTGCAAGTGGGAGATTGTTGGAGATAGTGCCCTCAGAGTCAATTATTGGGTCACAGGCACATGATTGCAATGATTGAGGGAGGACCTATCCCGGTAGGACAGTCTTACTCGAGATGATAGTATGCTATCTGTTTTACCTTTATCATCGTGTACTGCTTTAGGTGACCTGACAGGTCGCTATTGCACGTTGATAGAGCCCCTAGGATTCTTGCTTGACTGCCAGCAGTATGAGGGCGATCATATAAGTGAGAGCTGGAGTCTATAAGCACATCCTTAAAAGGTCCCTAGTCGTGGGAGTTTCGAGACAGGGCATCGATTCTCCAGAGTAGACTAGTGTATACAGTCGAGACCCCGACGAGGGGCGGTGGCCGGTCTTACAAGCCACTGGTGTCAGTTGGTTCACCTAAGATGTATACATGTGCTCATTGGGTTATGAGTACACCGGACAGGACTCACCGGGAATATGCTAGTTGGTCTTATACCTGACGTCAGATAGCAGTTCCCAGGTGACATGTGTACAGGTTAGTTCATCGACCCGGGGATCGTCATTTGTCTCGTGTGAGTTCCTACTATGCTTTGATTACTACCCTACCACAGCTCAAAGGAGTCGTGCAAACAGGTTTTAGTTGGGTACAGTCCCGAGCCACATGGATGCAGTGAGCGGATCTTCAGGGGTTCGTCTCTCCCGGTATTGGGGGTGAGGTCGCGCTGTGTCTAGAAGAGCCATTACATGAAGTCCTTGTCCAAGGCAGGAGATTTACTGGTAGGTATTCCAGTAGTATCTCAGGGTGTTCTGGGCTACACTCCAACACGACTTGTACCGTTTTTGGGGGTCTGACTTTTACCAACCCCCTAGGCCCGACATGCGATGCTCATAGACGAACGGACCGGACTGTACGGATATTGTCACTGACAGGCTCAGTAGGGTGTCAGGATGAGTTCGCTCATCGACGTCCCTTTTGGTCAATAGCCGGTGGCCCGTCACGTATTGGCTTATACCTCTGACGTGCTGGGGGTTAAATCCATAGCCATAGTATTGACGAGTCTTTAGAGTCCACCACACTTTCAGTTACTCAAGCTTTCGGGCGAAACACTGTAGAGGCCGTATGGAGATATGGCATGGTCCGATCAGATACGTGCGGTATTGCACGGATCAGGATCAGACGGTTTGTACTAGAGGCCGTATGCATATATGGCAGGGTTCAATCAGATACGTGCGGTATTGCACGGATCAGGATCGGACGGATATTACTAGCCGGCTTTGGTTTAAGCCGGATCCTAGTCTAGTACTGTGTAGATTTTGTCTCATTGCATTTGTATCCGGTCGGAATACAGATGCGGGTGTGTATGCACAGTATCGGGGTTTTCCTGTAATTTATTACGGGACCAGTTTTTTGGAGTTGCCAGTTTGCATTCCGTTCCGGCCGGTTTTCCTTTGTTCTTTCCCGGCCGGACTTTTCCGATGGAGGGGGTTATTTGCAAGTTTGCAAATAACATTTGTGGAGGGGGTTTCTTGCATTATAAGGCATTATGAAAGATTGAGCATCTTTTCTTTTCATGATGGCTTGCTTTTTGTGATTAGAAGTGATTAGAATGTGATTTGAGTGGTTGATGTGAGATTTTCTTTTGGGGTGTGGTCACCCATTCACTTTTACTACACTCACCTCCCTTATACTTGTTGCTTTCCCTCCACCATTTCCTAGAGAGCATGGCCGGCCACATTTTTGAGAGGAGGGGAGAAAAAAGAGAGGAGTTCATTTTGTATGAGGAAAATTATTCACCTCTCATTTTTCTTGCTACACTATTTCTTGCTCTCTTCAATGTTCTTCATCCCTCCATCACCATGGAAACTACTACTCCAAAGAGACATAGACTCTACACTACTTCTACAGCAAATCTTGGACACGTTGACCTGCCAGCTTCGTGCCCGAGTTGCCTCGGTATTGAGGTGGGAGCCCGTAAAAGATGCAGACGATGTGGTACCCTTCCGGCAAGGAGGCGACGACCGGAGTTTCCACAGGAGATTTGGATGACGACGAGAAGACCGGAGGACTCGGATCACTCGGTATATCTCAAACCCGTCTTGTAGTTAGCTAGGACTAGTTTAATGGTCCGATCCGATTGTTTAGTGCGCGGTGGTGCCGGTTTGCTAAGTTCGCAAAATTAAAGTTTATCACCGCTTCCGCATTTGGCCGTCGGATTGATGGCCGGGGCGCCGCCGTGCACTTACACCCTTTTCAAGTAATTGAGCAACCTTCTTCTTGACTTCTTCCAACTCCACTGGTGCCATCGGGTAATACTCCTTTGAGATCGGCACTGCACCAGGAACAAGTTCAATCGCGAACTCCACGTCTCGCTTCGGCGGTAAACCTGGTATGTCTTCAAACACATCCATGAAACTCTCGAGTATAGCCGGCGCTTCTTCCTTATCCACTTTTATCGACGAAAGAACATTGTTTGTCGGCCTAGCCCTAAACTCGACTGGCCCGACAGAACTGCTTCCTCCAGCAAAACAAACTCCGGATATCCGGGGATCTGGAAAATCGCTTTCCTTCCCTTACAATCAATATGAGCGTGGAAAGTGCCGCGAAAATCCATTCCCAAGGCAACAACAAACAAGGAAATGCACCAGGATTGAATAATCCTAATGCGGGGAAAAAACAAGAACAAGTAAGATACCGAGATGACTTCATCCGAAGTCAAGATACTGAAGAGGGTTAACCACGGTAAACATGATTCAAGCTGGTGATGAAACAATAACTGGTAAGCAATGAAACCGAGAGAAGCAAGGTAGTACAACGATCATGGAATAAGGAAGTGAATCAAGACCAGGACTCTAAGTTACTTAAATAGAGTACCGCATTGTAACTATGCTGCAGTTTATGGGTACAATTGCATAACTCCACCCAAGTCGCCCAAATTCTAGTATCAGAATCAAGAAACATGGAGGAACAATAAAGGACCAAAAAGGTTTCAGGTCAAAATGCAAAGTGGTTTGCATATCGTCCAAACAAGGGATCAAGAGAAAGATATGATTCAAAAATCACAATATCAAGGTGGCAGGACATGTTCCTAATCTTGAGTATTCTGATTCGTGTATTGGGTCCAATACGCAACTACAAAAGAATCAAACCCGATTAACCTATATCATATGGCTCTGATACCAAAAGAAACATGTCACTCCCCGCTTCCCAGATTACGCTAAGATGGGCACGTGATATAGCCAACCATGCTACCTGTGGATAGGAAAAATCCCTCCACAGTCACATTACGGCTGTAGAGATATCAAGAACATGAAAGTAAACTAAACTATCTAGTACATGTCCATGAGCCAGAATAAATGAATTAAGAAATAATATAGTATGCGGAAGCAAAGATCAATAAACACCTGGAAAGTAAGACTAGATACCAACGGGATCCACACTGCTCGGTCTAGCAGCGACAATACTCCTAATCAGCCTGGAACGAAGGTAGAGAATCTGGGCCATGCAAAACCCAGACGTCAGAGCGTCATAACATCAAGCAATAACATAAACAGGGTAGCAAGACATACAGGTATGTGAACGAACAATAAAACAGATATAACAATAATAGAAGTGAGGACAGTGGGGTAGTGTGTAGTGAGTGATCTAAACTGGTTTATTGGGTTAACTACTCTCAAGTCTTTGAAATCAATTTGATGAATCATCGATGTAACTCAATAGTATCCCATGCATGCCCGGGACCACGGTCTAAGAATCTCGGGCTGAACCGAGACGTGCCGCTAAGCACTAAAGGGTGGATAGTATCCCGTGCGTGCCCGGGATCACGGTCTAAGACTCTCGGGCTGAAACCGAGACGTGCCGCTAAGCACTAAAAGGAAAAGGGTAAAGACGAATGATGTCAGCAGCATCGTCCCGAGGCGGGCCTAGCCTCTAAAACTGATCAGTATAAACAAGCAACTGTCGAGTTACAAGTAAGGATTTCATCATTGATTTCCCCATACCCCCAAGTTATATGTGTCAAGTCAGGTATTCAAGTAATCTGGAGCTAATGCCAACATAAAATCAGGCAAGTACAGGTTTTTCTGGATAGACAACAGAAACGGTCCGTAAGGACTACAGGTTATGTTTGTTGGCATTAGACATAAGATCAGGTAACGGGTAAAGCCATAGTACATCAGGTCAAGTCAAGTAGTGTATTTAGGTGTCATGTCATGTCAAGAGTGTACGGTACCATGTCGGGTCAAATAATATGTGTAGCAAGTCACGTCAGGGTGTACAAGATATCATGTGGGTGCTTATAATCACTAGAAAAATCATGGTTGCAAATAAACAAGCATGGTTATTATCAGAACAAGAAACCACACATGTAATATGATATGTAAATAGGCACGGATTAAACTACTTGGATGCACAGTTATCAGTTTAGGTTTCAGGAATAGTTTTAACATTTCAGGAATGCGGTATAAAAAATGTGGATGATAAAATCATATTAATATGTATTAAAACAATCTAGAGATGCAATTGAATATGAATAAGGTTGAATGTATGCAACCAGTTGTCCGATAGGGTATAAACTACAAAAGGTATTATGGCTATTCAAACAATTTGGAATTATGTGATCTAACATATAAATGTGATTACTAGGTATAGTTAACTAGATGCAACAATTAAGTTTCAGGTTTTAGATCTGGAATATGTAAGCGGAACATTGTGCTGTTAACTTGGAATTCAATACTTTAGATTTTATCTGTAGATTTAATAGGAAAATAGATAAATTAATACATAAACAGAATGAATAGCATGTAGCAAGTTTCACTTACCTGGACGGATCAAGAATGGGAATACGGAACGTCTCACGTCGGCGGAAAACGTCGCGATGCGCGCACGTTAAACGGAACAGATCCAAACCACGCACAATGTGATCATACGGGTCAGGTACGCTCGCTGGGTCATCGAGATCGTCGAGTTGTCACAGCTCCGGTGATTAACAGAGGCTTAAAGATTTTACGGAAAAGAGATAAAATTCGAGAAAGAAGAATAGAAGGAAGAAGAAGAATAATGAGAAGGTGGTCGCTGGGTGTGGTGCTCTGGGTCAGAGGAGGTCGTGGTGATGGGGTGACGTCGGCAACGGGTCTCCGGCGATCACCGGAAAGAGATCAAGAACGAGAAAGAAAGAGAAAAGAAGAAGAAGAGGGAACTAGGGTTTGGTGTTCAGGGTTTAGAAGGGAGGTGAGGCGAGGCAGGGAACATGACGATGACGATGGGGTACGGTCGTCGAGGAGATCTCCGGCGAAGTAGGAAGTGCAGGTGATGGATCGTGGGTTTGGAGTAGGGTTTCTTGGTTAGGCTGCAGCGGGGTTAGCAAGGTGGCACATGTGGGAAAGGAGAGGAGGAGGTGATACGGGAACGTCGATGAGACTGGTCGGCAGTGATGGTGCCGGCAACGACGACGTGGGCGAGGCGGAGGTTGTAGGGGTAGTTTCTAGGTGTCGTGGTCGAGGTTTTTTTTTTGTAGAGGAGGAGAAGGAAAGAGAGAGGAGTGGAGGAAGAAGCGGAAGGAGGTGAGGTGGTCGAGGGAAGTCGGCGACAACGAGGATGGAGGCGGCGACGGCGTCGCGCGGAGGGAAGGGCGGAGACGAGCGTGGGTTTGATGGTTGTGGGTTCGTTCGGAGTTGGGTCGCTGGGGACGAGGTGATAAGGAAAGGTGAAGAGATGGACGAGGGCGTCGTCGGAGGCTTGGACGACGGCGAGGATGGAGGCAAGCGATGGGCTAGGGTTGCGTGAGGCAGGTGAAGGTTTAGAGAAGGAGAAGAAAGAGAGAGAGAGAGAGAGAAAGAGAAAGAGAGAAGGAGAGAGAGGGTTCACGTGTGCATGAAACAGAATAAAAAAATGAAATTAATGAGAGAGATATATTTGCTTCAAAAGATTTGAGAACTGTTTGGAAAGTGGAAATTGGATTCTGACTAATATACGAATAATATAAGATAGTAAAAAAAATAATTACAGTTTAGAATATGTTAATATAATATTAGTACGTTTTGAGATTTTGGCAAATACAAATTTACTCCAAAACAAGCCCGGGTCGGTTCTAAAAATTCAGATTAAAAATATAAAAAATATATGCGACTTCCAAATTTCAAAATGAATGCTCAGTAAAGGAAAATACATACCCCCAAAAACGGATGCACGTACGTGCGTGTAGCCATCCAAACACGTCCGTTTCACCGAACGGAACGAGAACAAGATGCGCGGATGCTACCATAGGATTTGCGGTATCAAGCAGGCTATGAAATGAAATTTTAAAATATTTTCTGTGACTTAAAATTATATGATAAAACATGCGATTGTAGGATGTTTTTCGTCACCCCATTAAGATTGGAATACGCACGCGCTTGTCAGGCACATTACAGATTCCCCCTGCCTACGGTAGGCTGGGGTTTATTGATTGTGGGGATCCGAATCTCCGGCAGCCGCGGACTAAGCTGCCGTTAATTACCCCTCGTATTTGGAGCGAAGGAACCTCCGATTGACGGGTTAAACTGGTCATGCGAACTCAATATGCAGTGTGTTGGGGTGCGTGTATTTTTTTGATTTGTTCCACTTGTAAAAAGAGATATATACATACATATATATATATATATATTCTATATATAAAAACAAAAATAAATAAGTAAATAAATATTTGGAGATTTTTTTTAATTTATTATTATTTTTTTTAATTTTAAAATATTATTTATAATTTATTTTTATTTATTTAATATTTATTATATATATATATATTTAAATTAAAAAAAGGATTAAATAAAGAAAAGAAGAAAAGAAAATAATTATGTTTTTTTTTAAAAGTGGGATCACATGTTAGCATGTGACCCCTCATATGAGGGGGGTCACATGCTAGCATGTGACATAGAGGGTCACATGTTAGCATGTGACCCCTCATGTGAGGAGGGGTCACATGCTAAGGGGGAGTCACATGCACAGCATGTGACCCGTCACATGCCCAGCATGTGACCCCCCACATGCTTAGCATGTGACCCCCCACATGTTAAACATGTGATGGGGCTGCTTTAGCATGTGACCCGTCACATGCCCGTCACATGCTTTGCATGTGACCACCACCTTTTTTTTTGATGTGGAGTTCAACTCCAAAAGAATTTTATATGGCTAAAAGAATATAATGTGGAGTTAAACTTCCCCAAAAAAGGATTTTTACTGTGGAGTTAAACTCCAAAAGAATTTCTGTAGTGGAGTTAAACTCCAAAAGAATTTTATTTATGGAGTTGAACTCCAAGAGAATTTTATTTGTGGTGTTAAACAAAATTTTATTTGTAGAGTCGAACTCCAAGAGAATTTTATTTGTGGAGTTGAACTCCAAAAGAATTTTATTTGTGGAGTTGAACTCCAACAGATTTTCTCCTTTCTCCTTTGAGAAGAAATCCAAAATGGGTTCTCTTGAAACTCCAAGATCTAGATCTTGGATGATAAAAAAAAGACCATTTTTCTTCTCTTGATGGAGTTTTAGGAGATGGGTTTATGGTAAAACTATATTTAGTTTTTAAAAAAGAGAGAGCTAAGCTCTTGATTTATTTGGAAAATAAAAAGGAAGAGGAAGAACTTGAAAAAGAAAGAGTGGAGGCACAAACCCTAGTTTTTTGAGGGAATGAAAAAGTGTTTCTTTATTCATCATCATGTTGCCTTATATAGGCTTACACATTTACATATAGCCCATTGGGCTTTGCAAAATGGCACTTTGCCTATCCCATGGCTCATGTGCCATTTTATTTTGCACATAAGCCACGGGCTTACAAAAATTTGGCTTTATGCCCATTTTGCATACATTCATGCACAAAAATTACATAAAAAATATTTGTTACATGATTTTTGTTGTTGGCATGGGGGATGCCGGCCGCTGCCTCGACTTGGGCATGGACCCGCTTGACCTGGGCTTGGGCCCACCAGGCTTGGGGTTGACTTTGATTTTGACTTGGTCAACTGAGGTGTAAATTTTTACCCCAACAAATTGCCCCCCATCAATAAATGCACACAGCCTATGTGGGGTCATGTGCATGAAATTGATGGATCTTCTTTTGCGTGGAGGTGACTTGCTTTGGTTCCCACCTTTTTGGATGCACTGCCCTTTTTACGACATGGACGGTCGGTTCTGCCCTTTTTGCGACTTGGATGGTCGGTGCTTGACGCGTCTCCGAGACGGATTGTCCGTGGTAGACGTTTCTCTGACCCGGAGTGTCTGTGTTGGACGTATCCCCAATGCAGAGTGTCGCTTGTTGATGTGTCCCCGGCACGGAGTGTCTGCTTGACGTTTCCCCGGCACGGAGTGTCGTTGTCGGACGTTTTCCTGATGCGGAGTGTCTGTGTTGGACGTTTCTCTGATGCAGAGTGTCGTTTGTTGACGTGTCCCCGGTGCAGAGTGTCAGGTTGACTTTTCCCCGGAGAGGAGTGTCGCTGATCAACTTTTCTCCGGCGCGGAGTGTCGCTGATCGACTTTTCCCCGGCACGGAGTGTCGGGTTGACTTTTCCCCGGCGCGGAGTGTCGCTGATCGACTTTTCCCCGGCACGGAGTGTCGCTGGTTGACTTTTCCCCGGCACGGAGTGTCGCTGATCGACTTTTCCCCGGCGCGGATTGTCGGGTTGACTTTTCCCCGGCACGGAGTGTCGCTGATCGACTTTTCCCAGGCGCGGAGTGTCGCTGGTTGACTTTTCCCCGGCACGGAGTGTCGCTGATCGACTTTTCCCCGGCGTGGAGTGTCGCTGGTCGACTTTTCCCCGGCGCGGAGTGTTGGGTTGACTTTCCCCGGCGCGGAGTGTCGCTGGTCGACTTTTCCCCGGCACGGAGTGTCGGGTTGACTTTTCCCCGGCGCGGAGTGTCGCTGATCGACTTTTCCCCGGCGCGGAGTGTCTGTTGTCGATGTGACCCCGGCACAGAGTGTCTGCTAGACGTTTCCCCGAGACGGAGTATCGGCTGGTTGACGTATCCCCGAGACGGAGTGCCTGTAGTAGGACGTTTCCCCAAGACGGAGTGTCTGTTGTAGGACGTTTTCCCGAGACGGAGTGCCTGTTGTAGGACGTTTCCCCAAGACAGATTGTCGCTGGTAGACGTTTCCCCGATGCAGAGTGTCTGTGTTGGACGTTTCCCCGTGACGGAGTGTCTGTTGTAGGACGTTTCCCCGAGACGGAGTGCCTGTTATAAGACGTTTCCCCGAGACGGAGTGCCTGTTGTAGGACGTTTCCCCGAGACGGAGTGTCGCTGGTAGACGTTTCCCCGAGACGGAGTGCCTGTTGTCGGATGTTTCCCCGAGACGGAGTGCCTGTTGTAGGACGTTTCCCCGAGATGGAGTGTCTGTTGTAGGACGTTTCCCCGAGACGGAGTGCCTGTTGTAGGACATTTCCCCGAGACGGAGTGCCTGTGGTAGGATGTTTCTCCAAGACAGAGTGTCTGTTGTAGGACGTTTCCCCGAGACGGAGTGCCTGTTGTTGGACGTTTCCCTAATGCGGAGTGTCTGTGTTAGACGTTTCCCCGATGCAGAGTGTCTGTGTTGAACGTTTCCCCGATGCGGAGTGTCGCTGGTTGACGTGTCCCTGATGCGGAGTGTCTGTTGTCGATGTGCCCCCGGCACGGAGTGTCTGCTTGACGTTTCCCCGAGGCGGAGTATCGGCTGGTTGACGTATCCCTGAGACGAAGTGTCATCTTGATGTTTCCCCGAGATGGAGTGTCTGTTGTCCGACGCAGAGGTCGATGTTGGAATCGGTTTGTTGGATTTGTTTGATTTGAGTCGACATCAGCATCGCTACACTGGAATATGGTACCAGGAGCGAATCATCATTTGTCATTGAGAGAATTTTGGGATTGGTATTTTTGTCGGCATCTGCATTGCTGCACTGGAATAATGTTAGGAGCAACTCATCATTTGCCCCGAGAGGATTTGGGAATTGGGGTTTTTGTTTGGCATCTGCATTGCTGCACTGGAATAATGCCAGGAGCAACTCATCATTTGCCCCGAGAGGATTTAGAAATTGGTGGCTTAGGAGATAGGTTTAGATCCCTATCACCTAAGGCTTTTCAATTTTGTGAGCCGTAAGGGTCTCACAAAGCATTTTCTCCCTACGGGTCGTAAGGATCTCGTAGGTGTGTTTTCTCCTTAGGAGTCGTGAGGATCCCCAAGTGTGTTGCTCCTTTGTGAGTCGTAAGGATCTCACGCGGGAATTTTCTCCTCACAAAGTCGAAAGGACTTTGCTAGTGCATTTCATCTCCTTTTTTTCCTTTTACGAGTTTGTGCCCTTTCGGGTTTTCACAAACTCGCCGACAGTCCTGCTGTTTTTACTCATGGCGCCCTTTCGGGTTTTCATCCGTGCCCATTTTGCTTGTGGACATACCATTTTTATTTTTTTTTATTTTTGGTAGGACTTTGAATATGGTCTCACCGGTAGGACTCGGGAGAGATTGAGAATGTTTTTACGCCCGTGGATTGTATACGGTTTTACAGGATATATGATCCAGACCGTAGGGCCAAAAACATTTTGGGTCTTTGTTTGTGTCTGCATCGTTACACTGGAATATGCTACCAGAAGCGACTCATCATTCGCCGTTGGGATTTGGAATTTGGCTGGCGTCTGCATCGCTGCACTGGAATATGGTACCAGGAGTGACTCATCATTCACCACTTAGGGATTGGGATTTAGAATATGGTTGGCGTCTGCATCGCTACACTGGAATATGGTACCAGGAGCGACTCATCATTCGCCATCGGGGTATGCGATTTGGAATTTGGTTGGCGTCTGCATCGCTGCACTGGAATATGGTACCAGGAGCGACTCATCATTCGCCGTTGGGATTTGGAATTTGGCTGGCGTCTGCATCGCTGCACTGAAATATGGTACCAGGAGCGACTCATCATTCGCCATTGGGATATTGGGAAGCGGAGGCTTAGGAGACAGGTTTAGGTCCCTGTCACCTAAGGCTTTTCAATTTTATGGACCGTGAGGGTCCCATAAAAGCATTTTCTCCCTGCGAGTCGGAAGGATCTCGCAGGTGTTTTTTCTCCTTAGGAGTCGTGAGGACTCCCAAGTGTGTTTTTCCTTTGTGAGTCGTAAGGATCCCACGAAGGTTTGTTCTCCTCATGCATTGTGAGGACACATGAGTGGGTCTTCTCAATGGAGTATAATTCCAAAGGCGAAGACCAGCCGCGTAACTGATGATTGCGGTGGGATATGGGTATGATGAGAATTATTTGAGCCCGTGGATTGTATACGGCAGTCAATTTGGGGACTGGCCGTAGGGCCGGAAGAATTTTGAAAATTTGAATTTTGGTTGGCGTCTGCATCGCTGCACTGGAATATGGTACCAGGAGAGACTCATCATTCGCCTTTTTTTTGTTTTTTTTTGTTTTTACCACGATTGCTATATCATTTCAGCTTTTCTTATCGCGAAGATTGCGATTGCCCTATCATTTCGGCTTTTATTCGCGGTTGCCCCATCCTTTCGGCTTTATTTTCATCATTATTTTACTCGCTGATTTTTATTGCGAGTTGCCCTATCATTTCGGCTTTTCTTTATTTTTCTTTTATTTACACATTTTTTTGTTTATTTACATATTTATTTATTTTTTTACATTCCCAGTTTAACGACTTAGAGGTCGACTGTTCCCAGTTTAATAACGTGGTGGTCGATTGTTTTCAGAGAGAGGCGGATATCCGAGAGAATCAATTTCATGAAGAACTTCGGTCTCCTTTTGTATGAAATTGGCGGTCGCAGCTGGACTGTTTGTTAACACGCCTTTGGACAGTTCTATCTCTCCTGCCTTATATTGTTTTTCGACCCAATCTTTGAAGACGAAGCAGTCCTCAATGGCATGACCTATCACTCTGTGATAGGGGCAGTATTTGGGGTCGTCGGTCCTATTCGCTTCCTGCGGTCTTTTTGACTCTGGCAGTTGTAGACCGTTCTTCAGGGCGTCTTTGAATATTTTATGGATTTTGTCCTTTCTGAAGGAATAGACCTTATCCAGCTTCTCTTTCAGTGGAGATTCTCCTCCCTCTCCGATCATTGGCTTCTGAGGCTGGTTGGCGCTAGGCCCGCTCATCCCTTGCTTATTTCGGTTAGCCGAAGTGTTGAAAGATTCAGAATTATCGGAGTTTCCGCCTTTGCGATCATCGTCCTTTCGGTTTCTCCAGGACCTATTGTTATTTTGGGAATCCGAGGAGGACTCCTGTTTTGAGCGCTCCAGCATCTGAACTTTCCTGGTTAGCTCTTGGAATGTTTTGAGACCCGCGGTGCATAGAAACGGGGCCATCCAATTGTTGAGATTTCCGACGAGGAGACTGACAGATTGTCCTGCTCTATCGGCGGTTCGCACTTGACGGAGAGATTGCGCCATCGGGTTATAAAATCTGTGCTGCTTTCGTTGTTCTTAGGCTTGGTCCTTACGAGCTCGGCAATGGTGATCTTATCGCTGACGCTCATGAATCTTTGTCGAAACAAAGATTCCATTTGGACGAAAGTAGTAACGGAGCCATCCGGTATGCTCGCGTACCAGTCGAAAGCAACATCGGTCAAGCTATTAACGAACTGGCGGAGGAGAAGCGCATCATTGCCCCCAGTATTCCCGCATGAGGCTTTGAAGTGGGTGATGTGTTGATTCGCATTTCCCGTTCCATCGAATCTTCCAAATTTGGGGATGACATAGCCGCTAGGAAATTCTACCAGATCATACTGAGCAGGATATGGTCTCCCACTACTGCTGATATCTTTTTGCGCTTCGGCTTCGGCCACCAATGTTTTGACTTTGCTGGCAACCAAATCCATGATTTGATCTTGAGTTAGCGGGCTACTGTCATCAGTAGCCAAGACATTTCCTGAGATAGGATGCAATTGACTTTCATGCAGTCCGCCCACCTTTGGATTTGAGGGAATAGGCACCGGCTGTCTCGGGACAATGTTTCCCGGTTCATGAGCAGAGCCCTGTGGTTGATTGGGCGGTTGAGAGGCAAGTTGGGCCGTAAGCCGTAAGATGACATTTGTCAAGTCGTCGATCTTTGAGTAGAGCTTGGCCATCTCCTTGTCTTTGGTTCTGAGCTGCCTTCGGAGCTCTTGGAGAAGTTGCTGCTCCGCATTCTTAGGCTGGAGAGTTGGCTCATCTTCGCTTTCCGAGCCCGACTCCTCATGGACCGAAGGGTCTTTCCGCCTATCATCCCCATCGAGAAGGTTTTCATCACCCAACGGGAGCGGCTGTTCTTGGGCAGCGACGACCACATTCAAGCCAGATTGGGCTTGGGATGTAGTGGCCCCGTCCTTGCTCTTGCTGGGCGTGCCCACCATGTAGACAGTGTGGACCACATATCTAGCCATTTCCCCATCTTCATCAAGGTAACCCTATTCTTCGAACCTCATGAGGTTCAGCCTAGCAGGAGCCCTAGCCCTTTTGTTAGCTCTATATCTGAGCCCTTTCTGCCTTAACTTTTCAATTTTAAGGGCTCGGCGGGCATCCATTTCCTGGGAAGCCACCGTGAGTCGATTAGTGGGGAGCTTAGAGAAAACACCCGATCGAACAGTTGTCAGGGGCACCGCCGGAGCTTGCTCGAGAGGCCCTGTTGCTTTGTTGGTGTTGATGGCCTTGCCCCCAGCTGGGGCCAGAGAGAGTCGTTCAAACACCGATTTGCGTTTGAGTTGGGGCGCCTTCGAGACCACCACATTTGGTCTCTTGCCTTTCGAGACCGGTTTGTCTGTCCCCGGGGCTTGAGGAGCTGGGATGGCGCCAACTGGCATGAACATAATAGAGCCAAATGGTAGCAGCGGCTCCTCCCATTGTCGCCCGAGACTGGCCGGAAGGACCGTCCTGGAGTCTATCTTCATCGTGTATGAGATGGGAGCTGAGTTCATCTTTGGAGACATTGTTGAAAAGTGATTGCTTGAAAATCCTGCATGAAAGAGTATTATTTTAGTATAAATATAGGTATGTATATTTATTGAGTTCGCATGAATGCTTAACCCGAAATATGGGAGGAGAGATTGGTCCCACCGGGCATGCCAGAACCTATAGGGTGTTTTTCGTCATCCCATTGAGATGGGAATACGCGCGCACTTGTCAGGCGCATTACAGATTCCCCCTGCCTACGGTAGGCTGGGGTTTATTGATTGTGAGGATTCGAATCTCCGGCAGCCGCGGACTAAGCTGCCGTTAATTACCCCTCGCATTTGGAGCGAAGGAACCTCCGATTGACAAGTTAAACTGGTCATGCGAACTCAATATGCAATGTGTTGGGGTGTGTGTGTTTTTTTGTTTTGTTCCACTTGTAAAAAGAGATATATACATACATACATACATACATATATATATATATATATATATATATATATATATTTTCTATATATAAAAACAAAAATAAATAAGTAAATAAATATTTGAAGAATTTTTTTTTAATTTATTATTATTATTTTTTAATTTTAAAATATTATTTATAATTTATTTTTATTTATTTAATATTTATTTTATATATATTTTTTTAAATAAAAAAAGGGATTAAATATAGAAAAGAAGAAAAGAAAATAATTATGTTTTTTTTTTAAAAGTGGGATCACATGTTAGCATATGACCCCTCATATGAGGGGGGTCACATGCTAGCATGTGACATGGAGGGTCACATGCTAACATGTGACCCCTTATGTGAGGGGGGGGGGTCACATGCTAGCATGTGACCCCTCACATGCTAAGGGGGAGTCACATGCTCAGCATGTGACCCGTCATATGCTCAGCATGTGAGAAGGCCATCACATGCTCAGCATGTGACCCACGTCACATGCTAAACATGTCATGGGGCTGCTTTAGCATGTGACCCGTCACATGCTTAGCATGTGACCCGTCACATGCTTAGCATGTGACCACGACATTTTTTTTTGACGTGGAGTTCAACTCCAAAAGAATTTTATATGGCTAAAAGAATATAATGTGGAGTTAAACTCCCCCAAAAAAAAGGATTTTTACTGTGGAGTTAAACTCCAAAAGAATTTCTGTAGTGGAGTTTAACTCCAAAAGAATTTTATTTGTGGAGTTGAACTCCAAGAGAATTTTATTTGTGGAGTTAAACTCCAAGAAAATTTTATTTGCGAAGTCGAACTCCAAGAGAATTTTATTTGTGGAGTTGAACTCCAAAAGAATTTTATTTGTGGAGTTGAACTCCAACAGATTTTCTCCTTTCTCCTTTGAGAAGAAACCCAAAATGGGTTCTCTTGAAACTCCAAGATCTAGATCTTGGATGATAAAAAAAAGACCCTTTTTCTTCTCTTGATGGAGTTTTGGGAGATGGGTTTATGGTAAAACTATATTTAGTTTTTAAAAAAGAGAGAGCTAAGCTCTTGATTTATTTGGAAAATAAAAAGGAAGAGGAAGAACTTGGAAAAGAAAGAGTGGAGGCACAAACCCTAGTTTTTTGAGGGAATGAAAAAGTGTTTCTTTATTCATCATCATGTTGCCTTATATAGGCTTACACATTTACATATAGCCCCTTGGGCTTTGCAAAATGGCACTTTGCCTATCCCATGGCTCATGTGCCATTTCATTTTGCACATAAGCCATGGGCTTACAAAAATTTGGCTTTATGCCCATTTTGCATACATTCATGCACAAAAATTACATAAAAATTATTTGTTACATGATTTTTGTTGTTAGCATGGGGTAGGCCGGACGCTGCATCGACTTGGGCTTGGGCCCGCTTGACCTGGGCTTGGGCCCACCTGGCTTGGGGTTGACTTTGATTTTGACTTGGTCAACCGGGGTGTAAATTTTTACCCCAACAGCGATGTCAGATGAAATGCCAATATGCAGTTTATACTAGATGCACGAGTCAATGAAACAAGCCAGGGTAATCTATAAATAAGAATCAAACAGGTTCAAGCAAGCGGGTCGGGTCGACTGCAAAGTAATATGTAAAATATCATTCGCACCCAAACACGCTAAATTAAGAAAAGACCATGGATAGGTAAATACGGAAACTGGAATTGGTATAAATGAACTCGGGTGTTACAAATCCGCTATCCGGGTAGCGGGACCTCCATAAAAACTTTGCGGGGCCCCTGATATATCCAAAATCCATTCAAAACACAATACTGCACATTGAGTTCGCATGACCAGTTTAATCCGTCAATCGGAGGTTCTCCCGTTCCAAATGCGAGGGGTAATTAACGGCAGCTTAGTCCGCGGCTGCCAGAGATTCGAATCCCCACAATCAATAAACCCCAGCCTACCCTAAGCAGGGGGAATCTGTAATGCGCCTGACCAGTGCGCGCGTATTCCCATCTCAATGGGGTGACGAAAAACACCCTACGGATTCTGGCATGCCCGGTGGGACCAATCTCTCCTCCCATATTTCGGGTTAACGTTCATGCGAACTCAATCAATATACATATCAATTGCCTGTACTGAAATGATGTTTTTTTTCCATGCACCAATCAACTTTCAACGACAATGTCTCCCAAGATGAATTCAGCTTCCGACGCGACCCCGATCCCGTACGTGGTCAAGGTCAATGCTCTGTGGTTCTCCCAGCAAGCCTCAGTCGATAGTGGGAGGAACTGCCCCACCAGTTTGGCTCCGTCATCATTTACCCTGCCAGATGCGCTCATCTGGCAGAAATCCCGGCAAAACAGGTGGCCAAGTCGGTCTCAAGGGGCAAGAGCTTGAATGTTGTGATCGCTAAGGCACCACAACCGAAACTTAAGACGGTGTCTGAACGACTCTCTGGTGCTCCAGCTGGGGGCAAGACTTCCGGTAAAAAGGGCAACATCAAACGTTGCGAGCGGGCTTAGGCGATGACTCCAACAAATGCCCGATCGGGCGTCTCCTCTAGCCTCTCTATCAATCGGTCTACAACGTCTTCCCGAAGAGCCGAAGTCTGTCGATTGCTTAAAACAGAAAAGTTAAGGCAGAAGCGACTCAGGTATTGAGCCAACAAAAGGGCCAGGGCTCAGGCTGGGTGGAATCGTGTGAGATTCCAAGAGCAGATTCATCCTGCAACGACGACTGAATCGGCCGTAAAAATCAGCAATTCCTTCGAACCTCTGAAGTGGGTTCAGAAAAATGCCATGACTGCCAGAATCAAGAAGACAACGGTCCGAACGTTGCTACGAAGAGACGTGTCCCAGCCCCAACAGAAAAAGTATGACATTGTCTCTTCAAGAGTCTATCAGGCGTTCTGTGCCGCGCGAAAACAGCGGGGCAAAACCGAAAAGGAAGCGTCGGCACCATTCAAGAATCCGGTTAGGCTAGTCTCCTTCAATCGACTGCCCACTACCGAAACAGGGGGGTCAAGATAGCGATCCGTGAAATTAGCCGCCGATAATAAAAAGACGGCTGGATATATTATCCATACGAGCTATATTGCGAGCGGGCACCCCAGCGACAACCTTCGCAGCAAAAGTAAGGATGGGGCCACCACATCCCAAGCCCTATCTGGCTTGAATGTGGTTGCCGCTTCCCAAAAGCAGCCGCCTCCGCTGGATGATGAAAACCCTCTCGATGAGGACGATAGGAAGAAAGACCCTTCGGTGCAGGCAGAGTCAAGCTCGGACAGCGAGGAAGAGACAACTTTCCGCCCTAGGACCGCGGAGCAAGAGCTGCTTCAAGAGCTTCGAAAACAACTCAAGAGCAAAGATAAAGAGATGGCCAAGCTCTATTCGAAAATTGACGACCTAATGAACGTTGTGATGCAGCTTATGGCTCAAATTGCTCGAGCGCCTCCCAATCAAGCACAAGTCGCTACTCATGAGCCGGATGATGATAATCCGAAGCGGCCGATGCTTGTCCCTTTGGGTCCAAGATTCGTCGAGCCGCACGAAAGCCGGCCACATTCCGCTTCTGGGGACGCCTTGGCCCCAGATAACACCATCCCGCTAACACAAGATCGGATAATGGGTTTGGTCATCAGCAAGGTTAAAACATTGGTGGCCAAAGCTGAAGCTCAGAAAGAAATTGACAGTAGTGGGCGGCCATATCCCGCATAGTACGATCTAATCGAGTTCCCGAGTGGCTACGTCATTCCTAAGTTCGGAAGATTTGACGGAACGGGAAATGCAAATCAGCACGTCGCCCACTTCAAAGCATTGTATGGAAATACAGGGGGCAATGACGCGCTCCTTCTTCGTCAGTTTGTCAACAGACCGACTGGTGTCGCTTTTGACTGGTACGCGAGTATAACAGACGGGTCCGTCATTACCTTTGCCCAAATGGAGTCTCTGTTTCGGCAAAGGTTCATGAGTGTCAGTGATAAAATCTCCATTGCCGACCTTATGAGGACCAAGCCGGGGAAGAATGAAAGCAACACCAACTTTATCGTCCGATGGCGTAATCTCACAGTCAAGTGCGAACCACCGCTGGAGCAGGACCAGTCCGTCAGCCTTCTCATTGGGAACCTCAGCAATTGGATGGTCCCATTCTTATGTACAGCAGGCCTCAATACGTTTCAAGAGCTAACCAAGAAAGTCCAAATGCTGGAACGATCGAAGCAAGAGTCCACCCCGGACTCTCAGAGAGACAAGACTTGGAAAAGAAAGTAGGACGACAGCCGTAGAAGCGGGAGTTCCAGCAGTACCAATGTCTTTAATACGCCCGACAATGAAGACAAGCGAAAGGCGGGCGAATCCAAAACCAACCGGTCTCGAAACCCAGTGCTGGGAGGATAAAGGTCTTCCCCAGAGGAGAAAAAGAACAAGGTTTACTCTTTCAGAAGGGACAAGGTCTGGAAGATATTTAAAGATGCCTTGAACAACGGTCTACAATTGCCAGAGTTGAAAAGACCTCAAGAAGCAAAAATGACCGACAATCCCCTGTATTGCCCGTACCACCGAGTAGTGAGCCATGTGATCGAGGATTGCTATATCTTCAAAGACTGGGTCGAGAAGCAGTACAAGGCTGGAGAGATCGAGCTGTCCAAAAGTGTGTTGGTAAACAATCAAGTTGCAACCACCAACTTTATACAGACAGAAGCTGAAGCCCTCTGGGAGCAGACAACCGAACCCGCTGCCCTGAGAAATGAAACCGACTCATCGCAGCCTCCTTGGAGTAAGAACGTATTTAACAAGACGAAGAAGATTCTAAAGCTACTTCAGAAAGAGCCCAGGACGGAATGGGAAGGGCAGAAGAAGCCTACCATTCCAGCTGCCAATGCGGCTCCATCAGGCTTAAAATCCAAAAAGCTCAAGAAGAAAAAAGTGCAGCTCGGCACGCAAAGAGTCTGCAGGGAGATCGACCATTCAAAAATATAACGATTCCCTCGAAGACTATGAACAAAATGAAAGAGCTCTAATTCAATTGAAAGATTTCTTCCCTGTAGAAGCCGCTGAAATTCTGGAGGAGTTAGAGGAAGACTCCGATGAAGAGATCCCTATAGTGACCTGCTACGCCATCCATCTTGGCAGCGACTCTGAAGAGGAGCTCTGTTTTCTCGAAGAGGACGAGGAAGTCGCCACAAGGGCCAACCAAATCTAGCTCAGGAGCTGCAGAGCTCTGCCGCCAAATTAGAGCAACGCCCCAAAAGGAAAGGAAAAACAGGTGGCTAATGAGGAAGATGGCAGAGAACCGGCTAATGAAAACTCAAATCCTTCCTCAGTAGACTACAACGTCTTGGCTCATCTCCGGAAGCTTCCGTCTCTCCTGAGCATCTACGATGCCTTGGTCCTATCTAAGAAGCTTAGAGATGTTCTCATTCACGCTCTACAGAACCCCGAGCGGTATCAGGCTCGCTTTGCGGAAATTAATATGAAAGAAGCCCGGTACTCTCTGCATGCCGACGCGGTCACGTTTAAGGATGAAGACTTGCTACTGGGAACGGCTGAGCATAATCGGCCGGTTTACGTGACAGGGTACAACGACGGAGACCGGATTAATCGCATATTGATTGATCCAGGGTCCTCAGTGAACATCATGAACTTGCGAACTCTGAAGAGTTTGTCAATGGACGTCCGACACCTGTCAAGGGAAAGGATTTTCATTCAATGTTTCAACCAAAATTGCCAGCAAGTTCTGGGGTCCATAGCTCAGCCAATCAAATTTGGGGATCAGCAGACCGAAGCTAAGATATACGTCATCGACGCTGACACGTCGTATAAAATTCTCTTGGGGCGGCCGTGGCTCCATGATTACGACATCATTCTGTCAACTCTCCATCAATGCATGAAGTATACTAAAAATGGCGAAGAAAGACGCATTGACGGAGACATCCAGCCGTTCGGTGTGCATGAAGTCCGATATGAGGATTCTCGGTACTTTATGAACCACCAAAATGCTAAGCCACAACCGACTGAGGACAGAGCGGCCCTAAGCCTCAAAAGTGAATTTGAACCAGCTGTCACTTTCAAAAGCGAAAATGCCCAAGTGCACCTGCGTTTCGGTAGTGACACTGATGAGTCCGATGCTAGAAGTCCGTCCTTTCGTAAAACTCTCCCTTGTTTCGGTAGCGATACGGACGGATCAGATACTGAAGGCCCATCTAGCAACAAAGTCTGCCCTCATCTTGGCAGCGACACTGAAGAGTCGGAGGAAGAGGACCTGCCCTGTAACAGCTGTGCAGATTGGACCCCCATGCAACAAGCGAAATTACGAGAGACCTTAAAAATTTCAGAAGGGTCCCTAGCCATCACAAGGGTGCCGGAACGGATGTGCAAATAGCTCGATACATTGTCAGTCTCTACCGTTGACCAGCTGAAAACTTTCTACGTTACCGGGAGGAAAACTGGACAGAAGGGCATCCGGTTTTATGGGTCAAACCCCGTTGTGCACCCGGACGATTTGGTTGTCGCGTGCCTTCCTTATGAGAGAGGCATAAGAGCCGTCCTCAATCCCAGATACTATGCATCCGAGATGCGGGAATATTTTAAAAGGTGCGGATGCCGGTTATATCAAACGGAGTCCGAAACAAAGTTTTATGAAGGGCTATGGCATCCGCCCCAGGTCCGAGCACTCATCGATGGACGAATTCCAGATAGACGGGGCATAGGCTTCATTCAACCTGATTCTAAAGCATGCTACATGATCCATATTGGTGAAGCCAGTGAAAGGTCAAATTATGATGACGAGCTAGCCGAGCCAGAAGAAGCTCCTCAAGAACTTGAAGAAGGCGGACAAGCAACCTTTGACGAGCTAACCGAGATTGACTTAGGAACGCCCGATAATCCAAGGCCGACATACATCAGCTCACTCTTGTCAGAGGAAATGAAAGCGCAGATAATCGCCCTGCTGCACGAGTTCGTCGACTGCTTCGCTTGGACGTACAGAGAAATGCCCGGCCTTTCCCCTGAAGTGGCCGTGCATAAGCTGGCTATATCTCCTGATGCTAAGCCAGTCAAACAAGCTCCTCGAAGAATGAGAAGGGAACTCGAAGAAAAGGTCATCGAGGAAACCAGGAAACTCATCGATGCCGGCTTCATCAGGGAAGAGAAATATGCGGACTGGATCGCATGCATAGTCCCAGTGAAGAAGAAAAATGGGCAGATCTGAGTTTGTGTCGATTTCAGGAACCTCAACAAGGCATGTCCTAAAGACGACTTCCCACTATCAGTTATGGAAATGATGGTCGATGACACCTCAAATTACAAGCTGTTCACCTTTATGGATGGCTCGTCTGGATATAATCAGATCAAGATATCGCCTGAGGATGAGAAACACACAGCATTTCGAACCCCGATCGGAATATACTGCTACAAGGTGATGCCGTTCGGACTGAAGAACACAGGTGCTACATATCAAAGGGCAATGACCAATATCTTTGATGACCTAATTCATAAGGTCACCGAATGTTATGTTGATGATCTGGTCGTCAAGACTAAAGCCAAGGCCGATCACATCCAAGATCTTAGGACCATTCTCACCAGACTGAGGGAGTACGATCTGAAAATGAATCCTCTAAAGTGCTCTTTTGGCGTGTCATCGAGAAAATTCCTGGGCTTCATAGTCCGACATCAAGGGATTGAAGTTGACCCATCCAAGATAAAGGCCATTATGGAGATGCCCCCTCCGAAGAATCTGACGCAGCTAAGATCCTTTCAGGGCAAACTTGCGTACATACAGAGGTTTATCTCAAATTTATCGGGGAGATGTAGGCCCTTCTCAAAGCTCATGAAGAAAGGAGCTCCTTTTGTCTGGGATGTCGAATGTCAAGAAGCGTTTGAAAGAATCAAACAATACTTGTTGCGCCCTCCAGTGCTGGCCGCTCCTATTCCAAATAAACTGCTGATTCTCTACACTGCCACGCTAGATGAGTCACTCGGTGCGCTCCTTGCCCAGAACAACGAGGAGGGAAAAGAGAATGCCCTCTACTACCTTAGTCGAACTTTAGTCAGGGCGGAACACAACTATTCCCCGATCGAAAAGCAATGCCTGGCTCTGATATTCGCTGTGAAGAAGCTGAGGCACTATCTGCTCGCTCATCGGGTTATGCTGATCTCCAAGGTCGACCCACTCAAACACTTAATGACCAAGGCAAGCCTAGCCGGCAGAATGGAAAGATGGGCTGTCATGCTGCTTGAGTTTGACATAGTTTATGCTCCTTAGAAAGTAATAAAAGGTCAAGCCCTTGCCGATTTCCTCGCTGCTCATCCTATACTAGAAGGGTCGCCGCTAAATTGTGAATTACCTGATGAACAAATATTGCACCTCGAGGAAGATGAGTCATGTTGGGAGCTCTACTTCTATGGAGCCTCATCAATAAGGACCTCCAGCAAATCAAGCGTCCCGGAGATAAAAGCAGGGATAGGATTAGTGTTCATCACGCCATCGATGGGAACCCTACGGCGTTCTTTTGCTCTCACCGAGCCTCGCACAAACAACGAGGCTGAGTACGAGGCTCTGATAGCTGGTCTGAAGCTCGCTATAGAAATGGAAATCCTTCAGCTACGGGTTTACGGTGACTCCCAGCTTGTCGTCAACTAATTAAGCGGCAACTATAAGATATACAAACCCGAGTTAGCTCGGTACAGAGGCCGAGTGGTGGAACTCACGAAACGGTTAACTCACACTGAACTAATGAGAGTCCCTAGAGCGTTGAATAGAAAGGCTGACATACTCGCTCGCTTAGCTAAGGAGATGGCTGATCCGGACATGGACGAAATTCTGATCACAGTCAGGAGCCGGAAAATTCTACCCCCAGTCTCTCTACGAGAAGAGAAAAGCGCAGAACAGAAGAGCAACCCTGCCGAAGAAGTTTTGATCATCCAAGACGAGCTCGATTGGAGAGAACCTTCATAGCGTACCTCCGATACGACAAGCTGCCCGAAGGAAAATCTGCAAGAATTCAGCTGAAGAAGAGAGCTCTCCGATACGTGTTTGTAAATGACACGCTATTCCGCATATCATATGACCAACTCTTGCTCAGATGTCTGTCATCGGCCGAAGCCCAGAAAGTCATGAAAGAAGTTCACTCGGGCGTTTGCGGCGCTCACTAATCTGGCCCCAAGATGCGACTTCAATTAAACGGCTTGGGTATTACTGGCCCACCATGATACGGGATTGCGGAGAGCATGCAAAGAAATGTTATATCTGCCAAATTCACGGCGATTTCATTCACAAGCATCACAATCCGTTGCATCCTACGGTGGCGTCATGGCCCTTCGAAGTCTGGGGTACCAACATAGTTGGCCCAATTGATCCTCCGTCATCCAAAGGCCACCGGTTCATATTGGCCGCAACTGACTATTTCTCCAGATGGGCTGAAGATGTCCCGCTAAAAGAAGTCAAGACATAAAATATTCTTACGTTCTTCCAGCATAATATTTTATACCGTTTCGGTACACCAAGAAGAATCATTTCTGACAACGGACCTTCTTTCAAGAGCTTCAAAGTCTCAAAATTCGCTACTCAACACAAAATAGACTGGAGATATTCTTCCATCTATGATCCAAGAGCCAATGGGCTAGCCGAAGCCTTCAATAAGACTCTATGCAAGCTCCTGAAGAAAAATACTTTAGCCAACAAGAGAGACTGGAATCTCAAGCTTCACGAGGCGTTGTGGGCATATCGTACCACGCACCGTACTCCAACTCAGTCCACTCCATACTCATTGCTCTTCGGAGTAGAGGCGGTCCTCCCCCTCGAAGTCGAAGTTCTAAGCTTAAGAATAGCCATTCAGCACGAATTGACGGAGGAGGAAAACGTGCTCCTTCGGCTGGAAGAGCTTGACGCCTTCGAAGAAAAGAGGCTCGCGGTGCAGCAAAATCTGGAGCTATACCAAGCCCAAATGTCACCGGCCTATAACAATATGATCCGTCTTCGCGCTTTCAAGAAAGGTGAATTAGTGTTGGTCCTGAGAAGACCGATCATCCCCAATAGACATGCCAAGGAAAAATTTGAGCCAAACTGGGAAGGACCATATGACATCGAGAAAGTGTTCGATGGAGGATCCTACCAACTAATAAGTGCCGAGGGAGAAAGGCCCATGCCACCCATCAATGGACGATATCTCAAGAAATACTACGAGTGAATGCTCCAAGTCGTAGGCGAATTGAGCACACCAGCCCTACGGTCTGGATCATGCATCCTACAAAACCGTATACAATCCACGGACGTACACGACCCCTATCTCTCCCAAGTCCTGCCGGTGAGACTTCTTTTAAAGTCCCACCAGCACACAAAAAAAACGGTATGTCCACAAGCAAAACGGGCACGGATGAAAACCCGAAAGGGCTCCGTGAGTAAAAACAGCAGGACTGCCGGCGAGTTTGTAAAAACCCGAAAGGGCACAGACTCATGAAAAGAGATAAAATACACCCGTAAAGTCCTCTCGACCTTGTGAGGAGAAAATCCCTGCGTGAGATCCTTACGACTTACAAAGGAGCAACACACTTAGATATCCCTACGATTCCTAAGGAGAACATACACCTGCGAGATCCTCTCGACTCGTAGGGAGAAAATGCTTTTATGAGACCCTTACGGCTCATAAAATTGAAAAGCCTTAGGTGATAGGGATCTAAACCTATCCTTTGAGCCATCGCTCCCCAACGGGCAACGGCAAATGATGAGTCACTCCTGGCATTTCGCTTCAGTGTTAGCGGTGCTAATGGAGACCAAAAACCCAAATCCCAAGTTTCCCAACGACACATGATGAGTCGCTCCTGGCATTGCTTCAGTGTTAGCGGTGCTGATGCTGACCTAAAAACCAAATCCCATGTCCTCCCGGTGCAAATGATGAGTTGCTCCTGGCATTATTCCAGTGCAACAATGCTGATGCGAAACAAGATCCAAATTCCAAGTCCCCAAAAAGCGAATGATGAGTCGCTCCTGGTACCATATTCAACTGTAGCGATTTAGACGCCAACCAAAATCCAATTTCTCAAAATTCTCCCGCCTTACGGTTAGTCCCCAAATTGACCGCCGTATACAATCCACAGGCTCAAATAATTCTAAGTATACCCATGCCCCACCGCAATCACCAGTTACGCAGCTGGTCTCCGCCCTTGGGATTATGCTCCATTTAGGAAGACTCACTCATGTGTCCTCACGATACATGAGGAGAACAAACTTACGGGATCCTCACGACTCGTAAGAAAACACGTTCGTGGGATCCTTACGACTCACAAAGGAAAACACACTTGGGAGTCCTCACAACTCCTAAGGAGAAAGTACACCTACGAGATCCTTTCGACTCGTAGGGAGAAAATGTTTTTATGGGACCCTTACGGCTCATAAAATTGAAAAGTCTTAGGTGATAGGGACCTAAACCTGTCTCCTAAGCCATCGCTCCCCATTAGGAAAAGGCAAATGATGAATTGCTCCTGGCACATGTGCTTCAAAGTTAGCAACGCTGATGCCTACCCTAACCCCAAAATTCCAAACTCCAATCTAAACGACCCCTAAGTCTTTAAACTGGGAATAGATGATCTCTAAGTCGTTAAATCGGGAACAGATGACACCTAAGTCGTTAAACTGGGAACGAGGGAAATCAAGTCATCGACCGTCCAAGTCACAAAAAGGGCAGAGCAGACCGTCCAAGTCACTAAAAGGGTAGAACCGACCGTCCAAGTTGCTAAAAGGGCAGAACCGACCGTCCAAGTCGCTAAAATGGCAGCACCGACCGTCCAAGTCGCAAAAAGGGCAGCACCGACCGTCCAAGTCGCAAAAAGGGCAGAACCGACCATCCAAGTCGTAAAAACGGCAGCACCGACCGTCCAGGTCGCAAAAACGGCAGCACCGACCGTCCAAGTCATGAAAAGGGCAGAACTGACCATCCACATCGCAAAAATGGTAGCACCGACCTTCCAAGTCGCTAAAAGGGCAACACCGACCATCCAAGTCTCTAAAAGGGCAGCACCGACCGTCCTAGTCGCAAAAAGGGCAGAGCTGACCGTCCAAGTCGCTAAAAAGGCAGCGCCGACCGTCCAAGTCACTAAAATGGCAGCACCGACCGTCCAAGTTACTAAAAGGGCAGAACCGACCGTTCAAGTCGCTAAAATGGCAGCACCGACCTTCCAAGTCGCTAAAATGGCAGCACCGACCGTCCAAGTTACTAAAAGGGCAGAACCGACCGTTCAAGTCGCTAAAATGGCAGCACCGACCTTCCAAGTCGCAAAAAGGGCAGCACCGACCGTCCAATTCGCAAAAAGGGCAGAACCGACCGTCCAAGTCGCAAAAAGGGCAGAACCGACCGTTCAAGTCACGAAAAAGGTAGAACCGACCGTCCACGTCACAAAAAGGGCAACACCGACCGTCCAAGTCGCTAAAAGGGCAGAACTGACCGTCCAAGTCGCTAAAAGGGCAACACCGACCGTCCAAGTCGCAAGAAGGGAAGAGCCGACCGTCCAAGTCGCTAAAAGGGCAGCACCGACCGTCCAAGTCGCAAGAAGGGCAGAGCCGACCGTCCAAGTCGCTAAAAGGGCGGCACCGACCGTCCACGTCGCTAAAATAGCAGTATCGACCGTCAAAGTCGCTAAAAGGGCGGCACCGACCGTCCAAGTTGCTGAAAGAGCAGCATCGACCGTCCATGTCATAAAAAGAGCAGTGCCAGCTCCCCAAAAAGCGGGAACCGAATCAAGTCGCCTCCACGTAAAAGAAGATCCATCAATTTCATGCACACGACCTACATGTGTAGTGTGCATTTATTGATGGGGGGCAATTTGTTGGGGTAAAAATTTACACCCCGGTTGACCAAGTCAAAATCGAAGTCAACCCCAAGCCAAGTGGGCCCAAGCCCAGGTCAAGTGGGCCAATGCCCGGGTCGAGCCCGAACATGAAGCGGACGGCCTCCCCTCATGGCAAAATAAAAATTTTGTAATAAATAATTTTGGTGTATTTCTTTTATTTTATTTTTTTTAAATGTAAGAAAATGGGCATAAAGCCAAATATTTTTAAAGCCCATGGCTTATGTGCAAAAAGAAATAGCACATGAGGCATGGGATGGGCAAAATGCCATTTTTGTAAAGCCCAAGAGGCTATATGTAAAGTGTATAGCCTATAAAGGCAAAGATAATGAAAATATCTCAACAACGTTTTCTCTCTCCCAAAAAGAATCAAGATCTGTGATCTTCTCCTTGCTCAACGTTCTAAAACCTTCTTCTTTCTTTTGAACTAAATCAAGAGTTTTACTCTTCCTTTTCCAAAACTAAATAGTTTTTTACCACAAAACCCACAAAGGGGAGCTTGGATCTTCCATCAGATCTTAAAAAGGAGAGATTTTTAAAATCAACCCCCTTTTCATCCAAGATCCGGCCAACCGAGGGGAAGAAGAAGGAGACTCATCTCCCAAAAATCCCAATTTGGGAAGATCCAGAGCTCAAGGGAGAAGCCCCTTTCATCATCTCCATAAACATTTTAGGAGTTTAACTCCACTCTAAATTCTCTTTCGGGAGTTTAAATCTTATTTCTGGGGTTAAAAGCCCATTTTTCTTTCCAGTGCCCAAATGCCCGAGCGCCCAAGCGCTCAGCACCCACGTGTTGAGAACATGAAGCGTTAGCGCTCGAGCGCCTTGCGCTCAAGTGCCCAGCACCTACGTGCCGGGCACGTGATGCGCTAGCGCTCGAGCACCTTGCATTCAAGCGCCCGAACTCCCAGCGCTCAAGCGCCCGGTGCCCACATGCCGGGCACGTGAGGCACTCGTGCTTGAGCGCCCTGCGGTCAAGCGCCCGGCACCCACGTGTCAGGCACGTTATGCGCTAGCGCTCAAGCGCCCAGCACCCAACGCCCATGTGCCGAGCACGTGAAGCGTGCCGAGCACATGAAGCGCTAGTGCTCGAACGCCTAGCGCTCAAGCGCCCAGCGCTCACGTGCCGGGCACGTGATGCTCTAGCGCCCAGCGCTCAAGCACCCAGCGCTCGCATGTTAGGTACGTGAGGCGCTGGCCCCAAGCGTCCTTTGGACGCTTTTCCCCTTTTTATACACACGCACGCGCACACGCACACACGTATACACACACCCGTAAAAACTCTGCGGGGCCTCCGATATATCTAAAACCCCTTCAAAACACAACACTGCACATTGAGTTCGCATGACTAGTTTAACCCGTCAATCGGAAGTTCTTCCGTTCCAAATGCGAGGGGTAATTAACGGCAGCTTAGTCCGCGGCTGCCGGAGATTCGGATCCCCTTAATCAATAAACCCCAGCCTACCCTAAGCAAGGGGAATCTGTAATGCGTCTGACCAGCGCGCGCGTATTCCCATCTCAATGGGGTGATGAAAAACACCCTACAGCCGCCTCTTGACGAGGGTTTTGGATCCGCAGAGTGGCCGGGCAGGAAGCTGCCTTTAGCCGATGAGCCGAGCAAGAAACTACTCGGCCACCTTTTGACAAAGGCTTTGGATCCACAGAGTGATCGGGCAGGAAGATGCCTTCAGCGGATGAACCGAGCAGGAATCTACTCTGCCGCCTCTTGACGAGGGCTTTCCAGGTTCTATGGTTTTCCTGGAAATGTCGTTCAACCTTCCTTGACCCGTATGGGGGGAAGCAACCAGTAATTGGATGCCACGTGGCCGCGCTTTATTGGGAAAGTGCGATATTCTGTGATTTGCGTTGTGGCACGAGAAGATCTCGGCTGTTGGGAGATTTTTGTTGACTCTATAAATATCGAAGGTATGGTCTCACCTTCGGATACCCACATTGACTTCCTCCTAGCTGTTACGTTTCTTCCAGATGACGGGCCGCGTATACACCATCAGGGAGATCGTATCTCGGGACGACGTGTATTTCTATGATCTCGATCGTTCCGAGGCGACGTATGAGGCTGTGATAAGCAGTTTGGAGGGCCACTGCGGGCGTCTACTTATTCAATGATCTTCTCTCCTGCAAGTGCTAATCTACGCGATATTGAGGTCTTCCCCGGGTCTATACAATGCTCTGTCCCCGCAGGCGATGGATGAGGCGTTTGATAAGATGCATACGGCCCAAGAGCTTGGCCTGATCTCGAAGAGCAGGCGGGATCGCTCGGTGTACATTCTTCTCGAATATTTCCAGCAGAGGTTGGTCGTGGTATCGTGTTCAGCGGTTGGGGACCCCAGCGAATTCGTAGCTTCTAGGGTCCATGGATACCGTCAGAGGAAGCGGGTGGAGGTTGCCTGGGCTTGGATGGAGGAGCTCTCTTCCTAGTATCATCGTCAATGTTTTCTTAATCCTCTTCCTCCTTTACTATAATGGTTGTAAGGTTGCAGAGCCAAGAATACCTCCAAATAAAGTATAAATAAATTTCTTTTTAGTCAAGGTTGCGGTGTATTACCTCTTTCTCCCCCCTTTTTGTATGCTTTTGTGCACTGGCCGAGCTGTGCCTCCTCCCTACCCCCTAGCTCGAGGCCGAGGAAAAGAAGAAAAGGTTGGGGCCCTGGGTAGGTGCAGAAGTCTATTTTGTGTGAGGAATTGTCTTGGAAAATTTAGTCGATGCGGAAGGGAATTGCATTATTCGAAAAAAGGGGTACATGTTAATCTGTACAACTTAAGCTTTTCGGCGTTATATGGCCGAGGAAAATTACACCCTCTAGAGTCTTGGATGCGGTAGGCTCCATCGGGCAATGCATCTGTCACGAGGAACAGCCCGTCCCACTTTGGAGAGAACTTATGTAGCTTCCTTTGGTCTATGAATTCGTTTCATCGTAAAACCAGGTCTCCTATCTCTAATGCTCGGTGTTTAACTCGGGCGTTGTAGTAGCGGGCGGTTTGCTGCTGATAGACGACCATTTTGATTTGCATCTGATCTCATTTTTCCAACAAGATGTCCAAGTTGCTTCGTAGAGCCAAGGAGTTAAACTCGTCGTCAAAGTGCTCGACCCGATAACTGGGCAATCCAATTTCTGTGGGGACCATTGCCTCGGTACCGTAGCAGAGGCTGAACGGGGTTTCTCCCATAGGTGTCTTTCTTGATGTCCGCAATGCCCACAGTACCCGAGGCAGTTCCTCGACCCACCCGCCTTGCTTTCTCTCCAATTGGGCTCGGAGCCCGCGGATGAAGCTTCGATTTTCTATTTCGGTTTGCCCGTTGCATTAGGGATGTGCGACCGTGGCGAACTTCATAAATATGTGATAGTCATTGCAAAATTCTTTGACTTTGTCATTCTTGAAGTTGGTTCCATGGTCGGTGACGATGCACCTTGGGATTCTGAATCGGGAGATTATATTGTTCTGCAGGAATTTTATCATAGAGGTGGCGTCCGGTTTCCTGCTCGGCACGGCATCAATCCACTTCGTGAAGTAGTCTATGGAGACAAAAATGTACCTGTGTCCACTTATGCCAGTGGGGAGCTGGCCCACCATATCCATCCCCCACCGTGCAAATGGAAAAGGGGAACTCAGTGGTGTTAGTTCGGTGGCTGGGAGACGAGGGATGCTGCCGAAGAGTTGGCAGCTCTTACATCTTCTGACAAATTTCTCGGCATGTTAGTGTATCCCCGGCCAATAGTACCCCTGGAGCAGTGTCTTTTGGACCAGGATGCGGGCCCCCTGATGCGTCCCTCCAACCCCTTTGTGTATTTCTCGTATGATGTAGTCTGCTTCGTGGGGATTGACGCATCGGAGCAGAGGTTGAGTGTACGACTTCTTGTACAGGTTTTCTTTGCTCCATACGAAATGGAAAGATTTTGCTCGAAGCCGACGAGCCTCGGCCCGGTCTTTTGAAAGTACCCTATCTTTCAGAAATTCTATAATGGGCTTTCTCCAATCCGAGGCATCTTCTCGGGTCGTGTAGATTTGGAGTGTTGCCTCTCTATCTTCCACGCTGGGTCGCGGCAAGACTTCGAAGAGGATATTTCTCTTATGATTGGCCCAATAGGAAGAGGCGAGTTTGCTCAGGGCATCGACATCGGTGTTCAAGTTTCTGGGAATCTGCTCCACTTGGACTTCATCGAAATTTTTTCGAAGACTTCTTACCTCAGCCAGGTATTTTATCATTAGTGGTTTCCGGGCTTCGAAACGGCCGGTTACTTGGCTGACGACTAGCGCGGAGTCACTGCATATCCGAATGGTCTTCAACCCCACTCCGGAGGCGATTCGTAGCCCGACCAATAAAGCCTCGTACTCTGCGGCATTGTTTGATGCCTTAAAACTAAGCCTCAGAGAGTACTCCATTTCCGCCTCATTCGGGCTGTAGATGATCAGGCCGGCCCCACTCCCTTCCTCTGTGGAGGATCCTTCCACATAGAGTACCCAGTCCGGGATTGGGCCGGGTACCTCCTCGACCGAGGGTCGTGGGTCGGGGCCTTGTGTTTCCATTCCTTCCTTAGTAGGAATGGGGCACTCAACAACGAAATCGACTAAGGCCTATGCTTTGATGGCCCATCTAGGTCGGTATTATTGGCTATAGTGCCCTCAAGTCAATTATTGTAATCGCAGGCACACGATTAGATGATTGAGGGAGGACCTATATGGGTAGAACAGTCTTACTTAAAATGATAGTATGCTATCTGATTTGTCTTTATCATCATGTACATGTTTTAGGTGGCATCACAGTTCACTATTACATGTTGATAGAGCCCATAGGATTTCTGCTTGACTGCCAGCATTATGATGGCGATTATATACGTGGAAGCTGGGTGGTCCATAAGCATATCCTTAAATGTACCTAGTCGTGGGAGTATCAAGATTAGGCATTGATACTCCAGAGTGGACTAGTGTATACTGATCGAGACCCCGATGAGGGGCGGTGGCCGGTCTCACAAGCCATTGGTGTTAGTTTGTTCATCTGAGATAGTATACAGGTGCTTATTGGGTTATGAGTATACTGGACGGACTCACCGGGAACCTGCTAGTTGGTATTATACCTATTGTCAAATAGCAGTTCCCATATGACATGTGTACATATTAGTCTGTCAACCTGAGATTGTCATTTTTCTCGTGTGAGTTCCCACTATGCTTTGATTACTACCCTACACGGCTCAAAGGAGTCGTGCAAACAGGTTTTAGTTGGGTACAGTCCCGAGCTTCATGGAGGCAGTGAGCGGATCGTCGGGGATTCCTCTCTCCCGGTATTGGGGGTTGATGTCGCGTTGTGCACTGGTGGCCATCACTAGAAATCCTTGATCAAGGTAGTCGAGAATTACTGATTTGGATCAGTAGTTTCTCAGTTTGTGATGGGCTTCATACCGACACGAAATGTCGCGTTATTAGGGGTCTGACTTTATCCATCCCCCTAGACTTGATATGCAATACTCTTAGACGAATAGACCGTACTGTACAGATATTGTCACTGTCAGGCTCAATAGGGGTCAGGATGAGTTTGCTCGTCGGCCTTCCTTTCGCTCAATACCTGGGTAGTTGTTACGTACAGCTAGTGTCGCTGACGTGCTTGTGGTTAAACCCACTGCCAGCGTATTGACGAGTCTTTAGAGTCCCTCATAGAGAGTTTTCCTGCTTCAGGGCGAAACGATGTAGAGGTCGTATGGTTTTACAGCAGGGTTTGATCATATACGTGCACTTATGCACGTATCATGATTCGGACGAATAATACTAGTGGGCTTTGGTTTAAGCCAGATACTAGTATTATATCGTTGGATTATTTTCGTCTCATTGTATTCGTATTTTTCGGAGTATGGATACAGGTATGTATATACGGATGATGGGCATTCTTGTAATTTATTACAAGATTGTTTCTAGAAGAAAACACTTCTTTTTGTTTATTAACCATTTTAGTTTAAATGGTTAATTGATGTGAGAGATGAGTGTGCTTAGCTTAATTCAAGCATGCTTTAATTAGTGACTCATGGTAGTGGCTCATGGGGTGGCTCATGGGTGTGACCTATAGAAACACTATTGAAGCATGCTTGACATTTTTGTTGTGTTGTGTGAGATATTTTCCTTACTTGAGATATTTTATTTTGAGTTGACTTGAGATATTTTTTGAGTTGATAATTCCACTCTCACATGCTCACAACACCAAGCCATCTTCTTTCTTGAGTTGCTCAAGCTTCATACTCTCATCTCTCATGGCTTCTTCTTCTTCCTCCACCCTAACTCTCTTATGTGTTGAGAAATCTAGGGTGTTTAGAGATAGATTAATCCTTCATTATACTCTACATATTCTAGGATATCAAGTTTAGCAAACTAGATACCCTAATTACTTCGGTTATGAAGTAGGAGCTCGATTCATAGACTCTCGGGTGGATCATCTTCGATGGAGAGAGACCAGCGACTAAACTCGATCATGGTGGCCACTAAGAGCTTGGGATGCTTGTTAAAGACCGAAGGACACGGATCATTCGGTATAACATCTCAACTCCTTTTATTTCTTGCTAGATTTAGGGTTAATGGTCGATCCGTATTCGGGGGTTGTGGTAGCGCTGGTTTAGAAAAAAATTGTTCCGCGTTCGGCCACGGTTTGATGGCCAGGGCGCTGCCATAACCCAACATGGTATCGGAGCCAACCCTTTAACCCTTATCTAGCTTGTTCTTACGTACTTAAAAGATCGATCGAGCAAAATTTCCAAAAACATAATTCCAAATTTCTGGTTTCTGCCGATTCTTAAAAGTTGTCAAAAAATTATTTACAGAGTTTAAAAGATTCGTTTGAGTACTGGATTGCACTTGGGGCCAATATGAAAAGTTTTTTTCGATCGAAATTTTAAATACGTAAGTTTACCGTACATGCATTACTATCTGCGACCGTAAATATCATTAGAGCGGTACAACTCGTCTAATTGCTATATGCTCTTTTAGACGGGTTTGCGAACATGACATTCACGTTGATGTTCTGAGTTGTGCTGTGGTTATGGTTGGATCGTCGTGGTGGATAGACATGTGGTGCTATGATAGTACAGTTTAGATTTGTCACGCCCCGCTTCCCAAAATACGGAATACGAGGGGTTGACAAGGCCAGCCATGCTCCCATGGTCGAGGAAATATCTCTCCGTAGTCACACTTCGGCTTCTAGCTTTACGTGGTAATCAGTAATCAATGCACAGGTAAAGGAAAATGCAGTAACTAAATCATAAGAACTAACCAGATGGAGATCAAGAAAGTATAGCTCTGGGTCGCTGATCAAGATGTCCGCGATGTCCTCGAGGCACGTCAGGTCCTGGTCCAAGTTAGATCTACTTCTCACTCTGAGCATGCATACTCAGGTCGTCAGAGCGACACGATATCAATATATATAGATGCAAATGGTAACTCATGCAATAATAATGAACATGGAACAATAATCATGGAATAAAGACGTGAACATGAAGTAGCCAATGCAGATAGCTAATAGAGCAGGCAAACAGCGAAGCAGTATATAGTATGACAGGTATGTGGAATCAGTAAGCAATGCATGTCAATGTCACTAACCCTATCAGTCTCTAAGTCTCACTGTACAGGTCGCTAAACCTATCGTCAGTCCAAGTGTGAGAGTCAACCACGCAGGAGTATCCCCCACCCAAGGGTAGGATATAAGGGCAAGGGAACACGGGCCTGAAACATGCACGATAATAATCAGTAACTCCATCCATACAACTCCCAAAATAACGATATAAGCCGGCAATGGGACTCCCGAGATTCTATTGAACCCACACTCAAACTACCCCACACCCCGTGGTCTACATCAAACGCCATCCATAAACTCAAATACCAGTCGGTCTATGACGGGTCTGCGCGAGAACTGAAGACTGGGTCTCCATCAAGCATGTCTCGTCTAATACCCAAGATAAATGAACAGTGTTTGGTGCCTTACCTGTGACACCCATACAAGTGATTCCATAATTGTCCCATACCAATTATAGTCACACTTGTACACGTCCCACAGACGTCGACAATGCAATAAATCAATAGGGTCCACTGATTGTGTACAAATACGTGTCACTTTCACTTATCCATTCATGCTTAAACTCTAACGTACTTGCCACAATCAAACACTAATACCTAACACTGGGTAATGCATGCGATCACTAGGTTACCAATGCAATGACGTATATATAATATGATGAGAATACAGTAATTAAGGCATGATTAAGATATCATCAGTCGGTGTCCTACCACTTGCATAATTTATTATAAATCATACATGCAAAATATAGCGAAACAATGTAAAGGGGGTAAGCAGTAGGTTTGATTCTCTATCCATAAAAATTGGTTTCACGTTAATCGGATTTCAGGATCACTAGATATGACCATTTCATTTTAAGCGTTCGCTGCAGGAAATCCGGTTTCAGAATCGGAAGCCCGTTTCGTAACGCATTTTAATCCCAGTTGGGATCGTAATTAGGCGACACTATAATTGAAAAATATTTAGGATTATCAGTTAGGTTTCCACCTCAATTGGCAGATCAGTAATATGTTATGGACAGATTATGTTTGATGTGTAAAATCTGCCTCTGCAGAATTCAGCAAGACGTTTCGACATTGTAAAATGAGATAAAAATATCAACAGTTGAGGAATCCAGTGAGACCAGTGGAGTAAGAAATCCAACTCAATTTTCTACGTAACGATATAGGGTTCCGTGCATTCTCATATTTTAACAGGAATATACAGGGGTTTAGAAACAGGGGTTAACCGGGATTTCTATTCTGGACTGCAGTACAGAATCGTAATCCTCCACAATTATCTCTATCATAGTTTATTAAAATTCAGTGATCAATAGTATAAAGTAGTAGGTTAAACAGTTAGCTTCAATACGAGCCATCGAACGCTAAAATCCGGTTTATACACAATTTATCATAAATTTTATAGTTTGGCATGTACGAAGGTTTTCAGGTTTTACGACAGAATCTGGGACATCATTTTATGTGAGAAAACGACATAGTATTGGAACCAAAGTCTCAAGGGACATTCCTTACAACTCGGGCCATCACATTTTATATGTTGCCGTCAATTTAACGGGAGTTTCCATTCGGACCGTGCATCGAACACTTGAATTATACGGTTCACGTAAAAAGGGTATGCGGCAATTATTAGTAACTAGAATTGTAACATAAGGATTTAGCATGAAGCAAGTATCAAACTTGCCTGGTGACATGTTGATGATGGTACGGCAGCGGCGCGATCGCGACACACGCGCGGCACGGCAACCTCGACTTGGCTCGAGCTCAAGTTCACGGTGGCGACGACGAGCTGCACGGCGGTGGCTGGGGTGATCGCTGGTGAGGGTGCAGTGACGAGGGGCGAGGCTCGGAGAAGGGGGTATAGTGAGGAGGTGGGTCTTGGTTGGAGCTCGGAGCTGGTGTGCAGGGGGCTCGATGAGTGGATCTCGGAGTCGCAGGCAACGGCTCAGGCGACAAGAGGAAGCAGCGGAGAGGTGGAGGTTGCGGTGCTCAGAGGTGGCCGAAGGTGGAGGTCGGCGGGGATGGGTGCTTGAGTTCTCGGCTGTGGGTCTATGATGGAGTATGGGAACTGGGCCCATCGGGTGTCGAGAGGGGCGGCAGGGGTGAGCAGGCGATGAGTTAAGGGGAACGAGGAGGAATGCTCATCGTCGAGGGTGAGAAGTTTTGTTGGCGGTGCTCGGGCAGTGGAGCTCGGATCTCGAGTTTGCGAAGAGGAGGAGATGGCGTGGTAGGTCGTCGGAGGTTCCAGGGTGTCGTGGAGGAGGTCGGAGTTGGTTGTCGTCGTCGTCGTCGTGGGGGTGTAAGGGAATGGAGATGGAGAGAGAGAAGACGAGAGTGGGGAGGGGACGAGTTAGAGAGACGAGGAGAGGTGAGCGAGATGGAGACGGGGTCGAGGGCACGGGCGCAAACGTGGGTCTTGGTCGCGACGAAGGCGGGGCGTCGGCGACGTGGGGCGCGTAAAGGAAAATGAGCAGGAAAACTGATCGCAATGGGGAAGAAAGGAAGCTTAACGGGTTGGGCGCGGGTTAGGGAATAGGCTTTAGGGAAAACGGCTGGGCCGGCAAAGGATTTTTGTTTAATTCACTTGTAAAGGAAAGAAAAGAAGTAGGCCGGGGGATTTGTATATATGTTTATTTAAAATTGGTTTTTATTTTGCCGGGGTTTAGGGAATTGGGTTTGTTTGGGCTGGGGAATTTATTTAATTTAAAATTTGGTTTGGGCTGGCTTTGTTTAGGGAATTTGTTTAAATAAATTTTGGTAAGGGAAAAATGGAAGTGGGCTGATGTTTGGGGGGGAACAGGCTGAGAAGAGAGGGGAGAGTGGCTGGGCTCGGGAAAAGAAAAGAAAAGAAAAGAAAAGGGAAATAATAAAAGAGAAGGGGAGTGAGGGTTTGGGTTATGAGTTTAAAAGGATTTAAAAGAATTGGAAAGGTAGCGGCTAATGGATCGGGTAAAAATCTTGGAGAATAAATATAAGAGGTTAGGGTTTTAAAATAAATAAAGTATTTGAAATATAAATAAACAATTTTGCAAGTAACAAAAATACGGGTATTGGTGTATAAAAGAACTGGGTATTATATCTTACCACCCTTACAAAAAATTTCGTCCTCGAAATTTAAAATAACGATAAGCTATATAAAATACCATGCGAAAAGCTACAACCTCGAACACTAACATATAGTGGTTTACTTAAAAACAGTTAAAAAAGAAAAGGATTGAAGGTCTAATTAAGTACAAGGCAGAATCAACTATAAGGGCAAACTATAGTACAAGAGAATAAAAATAGCAAAAACAAACAATAACATTCGAGGCATGCTAGATAAAATCGAAATCCTAAATATATGCATACATACGTATATCAAAATAGCGCAGCTAAAATAATAGCTTCAGGCACAACCATTTATAATAGCAAACTATAAGCACAATACCCGGGAAAATAAAGTAACAATAATAAAATAGCGAAGGATTTGTCGATAGGTTAAAACATTTTAGAATAATGCATCGATCAAATAATTTTAAAATAACTTATGAAACCCACATAGTGAAAATAAGAAACATGGAAAAAAAATAGGCGCGATATATGTTTGCGCTATTGAAAATGTGAAGGATAGTAAATCATTTAAAACGGGTAAAATGGAAGTAGTCAATAATACAAAATTTTTGTAAACGCAAGGTAGTGGACGCTAAATTTCGAATACAATGTCACAGAATATAATTATGGTAATAAGAGATAGTAAAAATGTATAAGGCTGGCTAGGGTAGGGGTCACAACAGAGTATGGCCCATTCAAAAGATCGGGGTGCGAAACTTTCTAATCTAAGCGAGGGTCAAAACAGTACAAGGTGCAGGAGTGAAGGACAGTAATGAATCTCAGGAGGAAAAGAAATGTATAGAGGAAACAGTCCAAGCATCATGTGAACCAAAAATTAAAAGATTAGCGAACTCAGAAATTTTATTTCATTCCAGAAAATTTCCAACAAGGTACTCACGAAAGATAAAGGGTGGCCCTAAGCTATACATAGAATTATTTGGCCAGAGGAGACAAAAACTAAATCACGTCAGTCGCGGTTGTGGAAGTTCAGTAGGTTACGGTAGGCTCGTGCGCTCAGATAGGGGCGTCCATTTCCATATCGCCTCGTAGGATTCGCCACTGGAGGTTCTTCTGCCGCGGGGTCTTGTTCTTCTGGTCCTTCTGTCTCGACTGGAGCTTCTTCATCATGGTATGCTTCCACGTGATTCGCCTCTTCTGGATCTTCTTCCACGGGATTTCCTTCTACTGGATTCTCCTTAAGGTCTTCCTCCCCTTGATTTTCTTATACTGTGTCCTCCTCGGGACCTTCCTCTATTGGGTCCTCTTCGGGGTCCTCTTTTTCGTCGTCAGAGTCGCTGATCATGTTGACTTCTGGGGCTGCGAATTCCTCACTCTCCCAATCGCTGTTGCCGAAAATAACCTGTGGGCCGTTGATCTCGTCATCCGAACTTACCAACATGCGGTCTGAGGAAACGCATGACTGTGTGTCCTCATCTAGATGCGGCGCTGCTCCAGGGTGGGCCATGGCCTGAAAGAAAGAGTCATGATTAGACAGTGGAACACGTTAAGAAAATAGTCAAGGATACGGAGTACAAGGGAAATACGCGGTAGGTGAGAACAGAAAATCACAATCTAGAATGCTGATGCAATGAATGGTATAAATAAAGTGAGAGGCAAAGGGACGATACATATATCACAACTCAGAATTTTATTACATTCAACTAAAAGTTCAACGGATACAAGATCTCAAATGAAAAAAAAATATTTACAAAAGAGTGACAACATTTTTTTTGAAAGCAGAAAATGATGATTCTTTTTTGACATCTAAACCGCTGCATTCTCGTCATGCGAGTTGAATTCTGCGCTGGGTCCGTACTATCCTCAAAACTCAAACTACGGAATAACCATCACTTAGCAAGAGTGGAGAGCGTGGACGAACCTCCTCCTTGTAGCTCCTTCCTTTTTGGGCAACTATTGATAAGATATTCGCTAGATCCGCAAATCAGGCATTGCCCTTTGATACCGCGACAATCTCTTTGAAGGTGTCCTGGCTTCTTGCAGTACCCACAACGTTGGGTCTTTCGCTGCTTCCGTTGCTGGGGAACAAGTGGGCACTTCATCTTCACCTCTTTTCCTTGTCTAACAGGGATCCCTTTACGATTGGAGACTTCCGCTGGTGCCTGAGTCGTCTGCCTTCTTAATCCTTCAGCTAATAGGTCGTTTGTTCGCTCCTGGTCTTCCTTCAGACTTTGCAGTACATTCAAAATCTCGACGGTCTGATCCTGGGGAGTGTAGATAGAGGAAGAGTCGTTGGAAGATATGGTCCTGAAACAACAATTTTGAGGACGATATAAGGCACAAGCTATAAGAATTAAAATACAATATGGATTAGGCAAGGAATCAAGAATATCGGGTGCAGTGAAATTCAAACAAGTGGAAATCAACTGTAGAACTCCAAGCCACTTAAACAGAGTACAGTATTGTAACTATGTTGCAGTTCATAATTACAACCACGTAACTCTACTGAGTCACCCAAAACTCTAGCGGATGGATCAAAATGTATAGCAAAACACACTAGGTGAATCAAGATCAAGAATAACAAGTTTACAATCTAGACCAAAGGATGTCTTGGATTGTCAAGCACTACACGGAAACTGCAATCCCAATCAAAGCAAAACCTGGCTCTGATACCAAAAAAACCATGTCACACCCCGCTTCCCAAAATACAGAATACGAGGGGTTGACAAGGCCAGCCATGCTCTTACGGTCGAGAAAATATCTCTCCGTAGTCACACTTCGGCTTCTAGCTTTACGTGGTAATCAGTAATCAATGCACAGGTAAAGGAAAATGCAGTAACTAAATCAAAAGAACTAACCAGATGGAGATAAAGGAACTATAGCTCTGGGTCACTGATCAAGATGTCCGCGATGTCCTCGAAGCACGTCAGGTCCTGGTCCAAGTTATATCCACTTCTCACTCTGAGCATGCATACTCAGGTCGCAGAGCGACACGATAGCAATATATATAGATGCAAATGGTAACTCGTACAATAATAATGAACATGGAACATCAATCATGGAATAAAGACGTGAACATGAAGTAGCCAATGCAGGTAGATAATAGAGCAAGCAAACAGTGAAGAAGTAAACAGTATGGCAGGTATGTGGAATCAGTAAGCAATGCATGTCAATGTCACTAACCCTATCAGTCTCTAAGTCTCACTGTACAGGTTGCTAAACCTATATTCAGTCCAAGTGTGAGAGTCAACCACGCAGGAGTATCCCCCACCCAAGAATGGGACCCAAGGGCAAGGGAACACGGGCCGGAAACACGCAAGATAATAATCAATAACTCCATCCATACAACTCCCAAAATCAAGATATAAGCCGGCAATGGGACTCCCGAGATTCTGTTGAACTCTCACTCAAACTACCCCACATCCCGTGGTCTACATCAAACGCCATCCATAAACTCAAATACCAGTCGGTCCATGACGAGTCTACGCGAGAACTGAAGACAGGGTCTCCATCAAGCATATCTCGACTAATACCCAAGATAAATGGACAGTGTTTGGTGCCTTATCTGTGACACCCATACAAGTGCTTCCATAATTGTCCCATACCAATTATAGTCACACTTGTACACGTCCCACAGACGTCGACAATGCAATAAATCAATAGGGTCCACTGATTGTGTACAAATACGTGTCACTTTCACTTATCCATTCATGCTTAAACACTAACGTACTTGCCACAATAAAACATTAATACCTAACACTGGGTAATGCATGCGATCACTAGGTTACCAATGCAATGACGTATATATAATGTGATGAGAATACAGTAATTAAGGTATGATTAAGATATCATCAGTCGGTGTCCTACCACTTGCATAATTCATAATAAATCATACATGAAAAATATAGCGAAACAATGAAATGGGGGTAAGCAATAGGTTTGATTATATATCCATCAAAATTGGTTTCACGTTAATCGGGTTTCAGGATCACTAGATATGGCCATTTCATTTTAAGCGTTCGCTGCAGGAAATCCGGTTTCAGAATCGGAAGTCCGTTTCGTAACGCATTTTAATCCCAGTTGGGTTCATAATTAGGCGATGCTATAGTTGAACAACATTTAGGATTATTAGTTAGGTTTCCACCGCAATTGGCGGATCAGTAATATGTTATGTCTACAGGGAGTTATGGACAGATTATTTTCGATGTGTAAAATCTGCCACTGCAGAATTCAGCAAGATGTTTTGACATTGTAAAATGAGTTAAAAATATCAACAGTTGAGGAATCCAGTAAGACCAGTGGATTAAGAAAGCCAACTCAATTTTATAGGTAACGATATAGGGTTCCGCTCATTCTCATATTTTAACAGGAATATACAGGTGTTTAGAAACAAGGGTTAACCGGGATTTCTATTCTGGACTGCAGTCCAGAATCGTAATCCTCCGCAACTAACTCTATCATAGTTTATTAAAATTCAGTGATCAACAGTTTAACGCAGCAGGTTAAAAAGTTAGCTTCGATACGAGCCATCGAACACTAAAATCCGGTGTATACACAATTTATCATAAATTTTATAGTTTGGCATGTACGAAGGTTTTCAGGTTTTACGACAGAATCTGGGACATCATTTTATGTGAGCAAACGACATAGTATTGGAACCAAAGTCTCAAGGGACATTCCTTACAACTCGGGCCATTACATTTTATATGTTTCTGTCAATTTAACGGGAGTTTCCATTCGGACCGTGCATCGAACACTTGAATTATACGGTTCACGTAAAAAGGATATGCGGCAATTATTAGTAACTAGAATTGTAACATAAGGATTTAGCATGAAGCAAGTATCAAACTTGCCTGGTAATGTGTTGACGATGGTACGGCAGCGGCACGATCGCGACACACCCGCGGCACGGAAACCTCGACTTGGCTCGAGCTCGAGTTCACGGCGGCGATGGCGAGCTACACGGCGGTGGCTGGGGTGATCGCTGGTGAGGGTGCAGTGACGTGGGGCGAGGCTCGGAGAAGGGGGTACAGTGAGGAGGTGGGTCTTGGTTGGAGCTTGGAGCTGGTGTGCAGGAGGCTTGATGAGTGGAGCTCGGAGTCGCAGGCAACGGCTCAGGAGACAAGAGGAGGCAGCGGAGAGGTGGAGGTTGCGGTGCTCAGAGGTGGCCGAAGGTGGAGGTCGGCGGCGATGGGTGCTTGAGTTCTCGGCTGTGGGTCTATAATGGAGTAGGGGAACTGGGCCCGTCGGGTGTCGAGAGGGGCGGCAGGGGTGAGCAGGCGATGAGTTGAGGGGAACGAGGAGGAATGCTCGTCGTCGAGGGTGAGAAGTTTTGCTGGCGGTGCTCGGGCAGTGGAGCTCGGGTCTCGAGTTTGCGAAGACGAGGAGATGGCGTGGTGGGTCGTCGGAGGTTCCAGGGTGTCGTGGAGGAGGTCAGAGTTGGTTGTCATCGTCACCGTCATGGGAGTGTAAGGGAATGGTGATGGAGAGATAGAAAACGAGAGTGGGGAGGGGGCGAGTTAGAAAGACGAGGAGAGGTGAGCGAGATGGAGACGGGGTCGAGGGCGCACGCGCAAACGTGGGTCGGGGTCGTGGGTCGGGATCGGGACGAAGGCGGGGCTTCGGCGACGTGGGGCGCGTAAAGGAAAATGAGCAGGAAAACTGATCGCAGTGGGGAAGAAAGGAAGCTTAACGGGTCGGGCGCGGGTTAGGGAATGGGCTTTAGGGAAAAGGGCTGGGCCGGCAAGGGATTTTTGTTTAATTCACTTGTAAAGGAAAGAAAAGAAGTGGGCCGAGGGATTTGTATATTTGTTTATTTAAAATTTGTTTTTATTTTGCTGGCGTTTAGGGAATTTGGTTTGTTTGGGCTGGGGAATTTATTTAATTTAAAATTTGGTTTGGGCTGGCTTTGTTTAAATAAATTTTGGTAAGGGAAAAATGGAAGTGGGTTGATGTTTGGGGGGGGGGGGGGGCGGAATGGGCTGAGAAGAGAGGGGAGAGTGGCTGGGCTCGGGAAAAGAAAAGAAAAGGGAAATAATAAAAGAGAAGGGGAGTGAAGGTTTGGGTTATGAGTTTAAAAGGATTTAAAAGAAATGGAAAAGTAGCGGCTAATGGATCGGATAAAAATCTAGGAGAATAAATATAAGTGGTTAGGGTTTTAAAATAAATAAAGTATTTGAAATATAAATAAGCAATTTTGCAAGTAACAAAAATACGGGTATTGGTGTATAAAAGAACTGGGTATTACATCTTACCACCCTTACAAAAAATTTCGTTCTCGAAATTTAAAATAACGATAAGCTATATAAAATACCATGCGAAAAGCTACAACCTCAAACACTAACATATAGTGGTTTACTTAAACACAGTTAAAAAAGAAAAAGATCGAAGGTCTAAGTAAGTACAAGGCAGAATCAACTATAAGAGCAAACTATATATACAAGAGAATAAAAATAGCAATAACAAACAATAACATTCGAGGCATGCTAGATAAAATCGAAATCCTAAATATATGCATACATACGTATATAAAAATTGCACAGCTAAAATAATAGCATCAGGAACAACCATTTATAATAGCAAACTATAAGCACAATACCCGGGAAAATAAAGTAACAATAATAAAATAGCGAAGGATTTTTCGATAGGTTAAAACATTTTAGAATAATGTATCGATCAAATAATTTTAAAATAACTTAGGAAACCCATATAGTGAAAATAAGAAACATGGAAAAAAAATAGGCGTGATATATGTTTGCGCTATTGAAAATGTGAAGGATAGTAAACCATTTAAAACGGGTAAAATGGAAGTAGTCAATAACACGAAATTTTTGTAAACGCAAGGTAGTGGACGCTAAATTTATAATACAATATCACAGAATGTAATTATGGTAATAAGAGATAGTAAAAATGTATAGGGCTGGCCAGGGTAGGGGTCACAACAGAGTATGGCCCATTCAAAAGATTGGGGTGCGGTACTTTCTAATCTAAGCGAGGGTCAAAACAGTATAAGGTGCATGAGTAAAGGACAATAATGAATCTCAGGAGGAAAAAAATGTATTGGGGAAACAGTCCAAGCATCATGTGAACCAAAAATTAAAAGATTAGCGAACACAGAAATTTTATTTCATTCCAGAAAATTTCCAACAAGGTACTCACGAAAGATAAAGGGTGGTCCTAAGCTATACATAGAATTATTTGGCCAGAGGAGACAAAAACTAAATCACGTCAGTCGCGGTTGTGGAAGTTCAGTAGGTTACGGTAGGCTCGCGCGCTCAGATAGGGGCGTCCATTTCCATATCGCCTCGCAGGGTTCGCCATTGGAGGTTCTTCTGCCGCGGGGTCTTGTTTTTCTGTTCCTTCTGTCTCGACTAGAGCTTCTTCATCATGGTATGCTTCCACGTGATTCGCCTCTTCTGGATCTTCTTCCACGGGATTTCCTTCCACTGGATTCTCCTCAAGGTCTTCCTCCCCTGGATTTTCTTATACTGGGTCCTCATCGGGACCTTCCTCTATTGGGTCCTCTTCGGGGTCCTCTTCTTCGTCGTCAGAATCGTTGATCATGTCGACTTCTAGGGCTGCGAATTCCTCACTCTCGGAATCGCTGTTGCCGAAAATAACCTGTGGGCCGTTGATCTCGTCATCCGAACTCACCAGCATGCGGTCTTAGGAAACGCATGACTGTGTGTCCTCATCTAGATGCGGCGCTGCTCCAGGGTGGGCCATGGCCTGAAAGAAAGAGTCATGATTAGACAGTGGAACACGTTAAGAAAATAGTCAAGGATACGGAGTACAAGGGAAATACGCGGTAGGTAAGGACAGAAAATCACAATCTAAAATGCTGATGCAATGAATGGTATAAATAAAGTTAGAGGCAAGGGGATGATACATATATCACAACTCAGAATTTTATTAAATTCAACTAAAAGTTCAATGGATACAAGATCTCAAACGAAAAGAAATATTTACAAAAGAGTGACAACATTTTTTTTTGAAAGCAGAAAATGATGATTCTTCTTTGACATCTAGACCGCTGCATTCTCATCATGCGAGTTGAATTCTGCGCTGGGTCCGTACTATCCTCAAAACTCGAACTACGGAATAACCATCACTTAGCAGGAGTGGAGAGCGTGGACGAACCTCCTCCTTGTAGCTCTTTCCTTTTTGGGCAACCATTGACAAGATGTTCGCAGGATCCGCAAATCAGGCGTTGCCCTTTGACGCTACGACAATCTCTCTGAAGATGTCCTGGCTTCTTGCAGTACCGACAACGTTGGGTCTTCCGCTGCTTCCGCTGCTGGGGAACAAGTGGGCGCTTCATCTTCACCTCTTTTCCTTGTCTAATAGGGATCCCTTTATGATTGGAGACTTTCGCTGGTGCCTGAGTCGCCTGCCTTCTTAATCCTTCAGCTAACAGGTCGTTTGTTAACTCCTGGGCTTCCTTCAGACTTTGCAGTACATTCAAAATCTTGACGGTCTGATCCTGGGGAGTGGAGATAGAGGAAGAGTCGTTGGAAGACATGGTCCTGAAACAACAATTTTGAGGACGATATAAGGCACAAACTATAAGAATTAAAATACAATATGGATTAGGCAGGGAATCAAGAATATCGGGTGCAGTGAAATTCAAACAAGTGGAAATCAACTGTAGAACTCCAAGTCACTCAAACAGAGTACAGTATTGTAACTATGTTGCAGTTCACAATTACAACCACGTAACTCTACTAAGTCACCCAAAAGTCTAGCGGATGGATCAAAATGTATAGCAGAACACACTATGTGAATCAAGATCAAGAATAACAAGTTTACAATCTAGACCGAAGGATGTCTTGGATTGTCAAGCACTCCATGGAAACTGCAATCCCAATCAAAGCAAAACCTGGCTCTGATACCAACAAAACCATGTCACGCCCCGCTTCCCAAAATACGGAATACGAGGGGTTGACAAGGCCAGCAATGCTCCTACGGTCGAGGAAATATCTCTCCGTAGTCACACTTCGGTTTCTAGCTTTACGTGGTAATCAATAATCAATGCACGGGTAAGGGGAAATGCAGTAACTAAATCAAAAGAACTAACCAGATGGAGATCAAGGAAGTATAGCTCTAGGTCGCTGATCAAGATGTCCGCGATGTCCTCGAGGCACGTCAGGTCCGGGTCCAAGTTAGATCCACTTCTCACTCTGAGCATGCATACTTAGGTCGTCAGAGCAACACGATAGCAATATATATAGATGCAAATGGTAACTCGTGCAATAATAATGAACATGGAACAGTAATCATGGAATAAAGACGTGAACATGAAGTAGCCAATGCAGGTAGCTAATAGAGCTGGTAAACAGTGAAGCAGTAAACAGTATGGCAGGTATGTGGAATCAGTAAGCAATGCATGTCAATGTCACTAACCCTATCAGTCTCTAAGTCTCACCGTACAGGTCGCTAAAGCTATCGTCAGTCCAAGTGTGAGAGTCAACCACGCAGGAGTATCCCCCACCCAAGGGTAGGACCCAAGGGCAAGGGAACAGGGGCCCGAAACACGCACGATAATAATCAGTAACTCCATCCATAAACTCCCAAAATCACGATATAAGCCAGCAATGGGACTCCCAAGATTCTATTGAACTCACACTCAAACTACCCCACACCCCGTGGTCTACATCAAACGCCATCCATAAACTCAAATACCAGTCGGTCCATGACGAGTCTATGCGAGAACTGAAGACAGGGTCTCCATCAAGCATGTCTCGACTAATACCCAAGATAAATGGACAGTGTTTGGTGTCTTACCTGTGACACCCATACAAGTGCTTCCATAATTGTCCCATACCAATTATAGTCACACTTGTACACGTCCCACAGACGTCGACAATGCAATAAATCAATAGGGTCCACTGATTGTGTACAAATACGTATCAGTTTCACTTATCCATTCATGCTTAAACTCTAACGTACTTGCCCCAATCAAACACTAATACCTAACACTGGGTAATGCATGTGATCACTAGGTTACCAATGCAATGACGTATATATAATGTGATGAGAATACAATAATTAAGGCATGATTAAGATATCATCAGTCGGTGTCCTACCACTTGCATAATTTATCATAAATCATACATGCAAAATCTAGCGAAACAATGAAAAGGGGGTAAGCAGTAGGTTTGATTATACACGTTAATTGGGTTTCAGGATCACTAGATATGGCCATTTCATTTTAAGCGTTCGCTGCAGGAAATCCGGTTTCAGAATCGGAAGTCCGTTTGGTAACGCATTTTAATCCCAGTTGGGATCGTAATTAGGTGACGCTATAGTTGAACAATATTTATTATTATCAGTTAGGTTTCCACAGCAATTGGAGTATCAGTAATATTTTATGTATACAGGGAGTTATGGACAGATTATGTTCAATGTGTAAAATTTGCCTCTGCAGAATTCAGCAAGACGTTTTGACATTGTAAAATGAGTTAAAAATATAAAAAGTTGAGGAATCCAGTGAGACCAGTGGATTAAGAAAGCCAACTCAATTTTCTACGTAACGATATAGGTTTTCGAGCATTCCCTTATTTTAACAGGAATATACAGGGGTTTAGAAAAAGTGGTTAACCGGGATTTCTATTCTGGACTGCAGTCCAGAATCGTAATCCTCCGCAATTATCTCTATTATATTGTATTACAATTCAGTGATAAATAGAATAACGCCGTAGGTTAAACAGTTAGCTTCGATACGAGCCATTGAACCCTATAATCCGTTTTATACACAATTTATCATAAATTTTATAGTTTGGCATGTACGAAGGTTTTCAGGTTTTACGACAGAATCTGGGACATCATTTTATGTGAACAAACGACATAGTATTGGAACCAAAGTCTCAAGGGACATTCCTTACAACTCGGGCCATCACATTTTATATGTTGCCGTCAATTTAACGGGAGTTTCCATTCGGGCCGTGCATCGAACACTTGAATTATACGGTTCACGTAAAAAGGGTATGCGACAATTATTAGTAACTAGAATTGTAACATAAGGATTTAGCATGAAGCAAGTATCTAACTTGCCTGGTGACGTGTTGACGATGGTACGGCAGCGGCACGATCGCGACACACGCGCGGCACGGAAACCTCGACTTGGCTCGAGCTCGAGTTCACAGCGGCGACGGCGAGCTGCACGGCGGTGGCTGGGGTGATCACCAGTGTGGGTGCAGTTACATGGGGCGAGGCTCGGAGAAGGGGTTGCAGTGAGGAGGTGGGTCTTGGTTGGAGCTCGGAGCTGGTGTGCAGGGGGCTCTATGAGTGGAGCTCGGAGTCGCAGGCAACAGCTCAGGCGACAAGAGGAGGCAGCCGAAGGTGGAGGTCGGCGGCGATGGGTGCTTGAGTTCTCGGCTGTGGGTCTATGATGGAGTAGGGGGAACTGGGCCCGTCGGGTGTCGAGAGGGGCGGCAGGGGTGAGCAAGCGTTGAATTGAGGGGAACGAGGAGGAATGCTCGACGTCGAGGGTGAGAAGTTTTGCTGGCGGTGCTCAGGCAGTGGAGCTCGGGTCTCGAGTTTGCGAAGAGGAGGAGATGGCGTGGTGGGTCGTCGGAGGTTCCAGGGTGTCCTGGAGGTGGTCGGAGTCGGTTGTTGTCGTCATCGTGGGAGTGTAAGGGAATGGCGATGGAGGGAGAGAAGATGAGAGTGGGGAGGGGGCGAGTTAGAGAGACGAGGAGAGGTGAGCGAGATGGAGATGGGGTCGAGGGCGCATGCGCAAACGTGGGTCGGGGTCGTGGGTCGTAGTCGCGACGAAGGCGGGGCGTCGGCGACGTGGGGCGCGTAAAGGAAAATGAGCGGGAAAACTGATCGCATTGGAGAAGAAAGGAAGCTTAACGGGTCGGGCACGGGTTAGGGAATGGGCTTTAGGGAAAAGGGCTGGGCCGACAAGGGATTTTTGTTTAATTCACTTGTAAAGGAAAGAAAGGAAAAGAAGTGGGCCGGGGGATTTGTATATATGTTTATTTAAAATTGGTTTTTTATTTTGCTGGGTTTTAGGGAATTGGGTTTGTTTGGGCTGGGGAATTTATTTAATTTAAAATTTGTTTTGGGCTGGCTTTGTTTAGGGAATTTGTTTAAATAAATTTTGGTAAGGGAAAAATGGAAGTGGGCTGATGTTTGGGAGGGGGGAAACGGGCTGAGAAGAGAAGGGAGAGTGGCTGGGCCCAGGAAAAGAAAAGAAAAGGGAAATAATAAAATAGAATGGGAGTGAGGATTTGGGTTTTGAGTTTAAAAGGATTTAAAAGAAATGGAAAGGTAGTGGCTAATGGATCGGGGAAAAATCTAGGAGTATAAATATAAGAGGTTAGGGTTTTAAAATAAATAAAGTATTTGAAATATAAATAAGCAATTTTGCAAGTAACAAAAATACGGGTATTGGTGTATAAAAGAACTGGGTATTACAAGATTTGTTTGTACATTTGATATTGTGGGGCGAGCGTCCGACTTGTGGACTACCGTCACTACCTGTATGTATATTATTTGTTTGGGGCACGACCGGGTTGAAGTCGATGTCACCGTTGTACTTATATTTTCTTTTCTGTACTAGAATTACCCTAAGGTGGAGTGCATGAATAGCCAGGTTCTAGATGGCAACATGCCCGTATCTCATAGCATTGAGACGGAGGGGGCCTCACTCTAGAATTGGCGGGCTATTCGTCGCACTCATAGGGGGTATAGGTTGACCCAAGATGGGGTGCTCAAGTTACCGGATTCCGCAAAGTGCTGGGTGGCCTATTCACTTTGTTGATTGGGGTTGCCTCGCTTCTGGAATTGGCAGGTAACTTTCCGTGCTCGTAGGGGTCTACGTTTTCATTGCACAGGCTTTCCATACGACAGGGAACGTCGGGTCTCATTTGAAGCTCAAGTGAAACCCGAGGCTCCAGAATTATCCACCACTCTGTGTTGCTTGGCTGGGATTCGGTGTTGCTTCTGTCATGTTGCTTTATATCATGCCTGGGACGTTTGTTATATATATTTATATATATACTAGTAGATGTTGTATATGTTTTGCATCCATGCTAGTCTAATCCCCACTCTGCCGTTAGTTAAGTAACCAAACGGGTGATGACGGGACCCAGTGGTGAATGCGGGTGGCATATACGTACATCATATTTTCATTCCTTTATCTGGTGTGATAAGTTTAATTGATGGGAGTGCGTTGATTCTGATCAATGCAAGGATAAAAAACCTATATGATATTGTTGGAACCAAGTTTTTAAAAACTGACATTACAGACGTTCTCTTTTTCTTTGTACAATGGTATTCGGTTACGAATATTCAGCACCTCATTCGACGAGGCAAGAGCCGAGATCCCTTCACAGGGTGTGACCTCTTGGGCAAAAGTTTACTTCAGTATAATAACTTTACTATAGTCAATATTTTTGCTTTCCATCGTGGTATTCGATTGGGAATATCTTGCATCCCATTTGACGAGGAAAGAGCCGAGATCCCTTCACAGGGAGTGACCTCGTTAGTAAAAGATTGCGCCACTATATTTGTAAAACCATTCGGTTCCTTCAAAGATATCAAGTTCATTACGTTAAAGGTTTTTCGCCAAAAACCAGACGTAGCCCTCCGTCATTTCAGATTAGTATTGCATAGTATTCGTGCTACGTTTGTCGTTGCTATTCGCCGAGACGTAGTGTGTAATAGCTGTGTAATGCTTTTCTGTCGCATGGATATGTGGATTGGTTAGGACAGTCATATGACTTTGTTGATTATTCGTCAAGGGTCGTGCGGGTGGGTTTAACTTAATCAAGATAATGACAGGTTGAACTTGATTAGGACCTTTGGATTTGTTGATTATTCGTCAATGTCACTTGGGTCCTAGGGGTAAAAATCACATCGGGAATTTCAAACATACAGGAAACTTGCCTGGCATGCGCATACCTTCTGGAGTATGGTGACTTGAGTGGCTTCCATCAAGTTATCATACGATGATAGTTGGATCCCGATTCCCACTGATGCGTAGGTGTTACTCCTCGGATGATTTTAGATGGCCCCGGCTAATTCTCCTTTTGGGTTTGATGGAGAATTTGAGTAAACAGTGGGAGACATACTGATTAGATAAATAAATAACCAATCTAATTTAAGTTAGAGTGCACGCTGAGTGTTTCTTTTCTCTCTGTTTTTGGCATAGACCATGCCCTGACTCTAAACTAAAACTCATGAACCAAGTTAACCGAACTTTCTTAAAACACTTTGGCTTTTGGATTGTCATAGTCGCATATATCATTGCCGATCCTATATTACCCTTTGTATTTCTCCGGAACATTCCATATCACTACGAAGATCCACATTTATTGCATATGCCATCGTATAATTACATATGAACTCGAAGAAACTTGTTTCAAATTCGAGGATGGTTTCCGGTTCTGGAGAAATAGAATAGGACTATTCAGTTGTCTTTTCCCTTTACCTTCTCTCAGGTTGCGAGGGCTCCTTGGATTAGGAGAGCACTCCTATTACGCTTATTGGATATTCTTCTTCCAAACCATAAGCAGGTGCCGAAGGGTAGGGAAAGAAGAAAACAAATTAGCCTAAGTGTGGTGTACAGAAGGTAATAAGTAAATTCATATAAAGGGATTAGAAAGAGGGCACAGGAAATTACGACTGCTATCATTCATGACGAAGCCGCGTATATCATCGCCACTCCTGCTTCACCTTTGCATTTCTCCAAAACACTCTGTATCACTACGAAGATCCACATTTATTGGATACGCCATCGTATAGTTACATACGAACTCGAAAGAACTTGTTCCAGTTCGAGGATGGTTTCCGGTTCAGGAGAAATCGAATACGATCATTCGGGTAGTCTTTTATCTTTACTTTCTCTCAGGTTGCGAGGGCTCCTAGTATTAGATAGTCTTCTTCCATAACGCTTATTGGATAGTCTTCTTCCAAACCTTAGGCTGGTGCCGAAAGGTATGGAAGGAAGAAACCATTTAGCCTAAGTACGATGTACAGAAGATAATGAGTAAAGGCATATAAAGGAATTTGAGAGATGGCAAGAAAATATACGGTAACAGTCATGAATCTAGATAGTGGAAGAGGCATTGCTAGGAATATCCGGATACCCCTTCGAAATATTTTCATGTTTCAGTTTCACTGTGCAATGTTAATTGAAAATTGATTTCCCATTTAGATTTTGACTCCAGCGTATGTATTTACCAGTTTCGATTCTCACATCTGTATGGTGTTACAGATGATGAGTGGCAGTAGAATATTGGGAATTAGGTGATTATATTCTCATTATATCGGAATTCTTTGTAATTGGTGATGTTTGAGGAAATCACTTGGGTTTTGCCTGATGGCAAATATTTGGTTTTGAATATCCGATGTTATGCACCAATTTCAAACTGATATATCTGTACGTTTATTTTATAAAGTGAGATATAACTTTTTGAAATTATGTCTATGACATTTACCTATATCAGTTGATGATTAAGTAAGAAGCATTCAACAACGGTGAAATTCTTATTAACCATAATACAGTTTTCAACCTACGACGCACAGGATTTGAGTTATTGAACTCAGGGGACTTATACAAAGTATTGTAGTTTGTCCAGTGTCCATTAGGACAAAGGAGATGGTACTCGTACTATAGTCTATATACTTGTGACTTCTCTATTTTTAGACAAGTATTTCGTTGAAATGCAAGGTTCAAGTTTTGAGAAGTTATAGGTATAAGAATAAAGTAGAGAACCATATGTTGCAAAGTATCAGGATTTTTCAAGGTGATCGAAGATGTAGATACTTGTGCTGGGTATTCTGTTGATAATAATGGTTTTGAGAACTTGCTTCTCTTTCAGATTACTCATATATGGATGCACTCCTAGATGAGTAATGCTGAATGGCCTCCTTCCATTTGATTGATATACACTGGAGGCAGCTGCATGATTTTGAATCTGGTTCCAATTAAATTTGTGCCCTTGTTTTTATAGTAGATATAGAATGGATCATATCTTTACCATGTTAAGGTATATGGAGTCATCCAGCTTATACTTAAAACCAGAATCCGGATAAACTCAAGGCACGTTTCAGTAATGGCAGTTTGTGGGTTATCCCGGGCTTTGACGATGGTTAACATTCTACTATCCGCAAGATCAATAGTAATATTGTTCTTGACTCGCCACCAGTTTAAGTAAAATGGATTCTTTTCAGAAAACATCAGTGGTAGTATGGTAGAACTGGAAGTGATTCCAGAAACACAAAGGGTTACTGAAAATTTAGTATGACCTAAATATTCAATTGGATTCGACATTCCATTAGCCACTCCACAGATTTGGTGGATAACCTCAAGCACCCGAGAGGTACTTCGGTCTTCTCAAAGACGGTGACAGGGAGGTTCTTGTTTACCCAAACTTGCCACTGCTGCATTTCTAGACTGCGAAATCCGGTAGGAGGATGAGTATAACGTCGTTCTAAACAAGCTTTAGAAGTGCACGTGTATATGACTCTGCCAGATGATTGTTGTAGTCAATAGGAGAAGCGGAAGCATAGTGGGCAAGGTGCTTATGTTTATTTATAGATTAAAGCAGGTATAGCGGAGACATATCATCTATTTTTGATATGACAGTCATAAAGTTTAACTTCATCAAAATAAAATATGGATCTGGTAAGAAGGTAGTAGGGAGTGATGCCCTGGTATTTGGATGACATGCACTTAATAGGAAGTGAAATTTCTATACTACGATCGGTTATATACTGTGGTTGTCACAAAGTGTTTCTCCATATAGGATCTAGATAAAATATCAGTATTCTGGTCACTAGATCTATGATTTTAGATCTAGATTTGGAAAGTGTCCCAATCTGGATACTTTGACATTATTCTAAAGGTGTTTTAGAATGGTTGACTCCTGGCATGGTGGTGTACCTGCAGGTGATGGAGTCACCCTCTCTAAAGAATGTCTTATAGACTAAAGTGGAGAGGGATTTGCATGATTGACATATCACTTTCTTAGGAAATTGAGTCAATCATGTAATGTCAAGTACCACACCAGATATTGTTTTGGCACTAGCTGCAATAAGTATATATATTAATCAAATCCTGGAGAAACGGAGGGAAGCAATTTTGAACATAAGCGGATGTTCTTTGGTAATTGGTAACGACAGCCTCTTTCGGGAAGCGGTTACCAGTTCAGGCTTCCAAGGTGACATGGATGACAGAGTGACTGTCTGAGTTATAGTTTTCCCTCTTTTTTAGGGGAAGTATGTTGGACAAGTGGTCCAAGCAGATACTTAGGAAGGTATGGTGCAAGATACTGATTAAATTCAGTGGATGATATAGTCTAAGAAGTTTGTTGTATTTAGAGTTCATTTGTGAACTAGGTCCCATCAGATATCCAGACAAATTCTAAGGCAGGTATTGCTCATTTCGGGATATAATCGTTCTTCACGAAGTTAAGATATAAAGAGATATAGAAAGAAACATTGGAGCGGATTCACTCACTGAGGTTATTTCTCGAACACAATAGTTTCACAAATGGGCTTTACGAAACTGATTAGTAGAGAAGTTGGGTGTTCGGTATCATACGGGCTGTGAGTATACGACACCGTAATAATTAGCCTTAAGTGCAAGTGGGAGATTGTTGGCTATAGTGCCCTCAAGTCAATTATTGTAATCGTAGGCACGCGATTAGATGATTGAGGCAGAACCTATACGGGTAGAACCGTCTTACTCAAAATGATAGTATGCTATCTGGTTTTTCTTTATCATCATGTACATGTTTTAAGTGGCATTACAGTTGACTATTGCATGTTGATAGAGCCCATAGGAATTCTGCTTGACTACCAGCATTATGATGGCGATCATATACGTGGGAGCTGGGTGGTCTATAAGCATATCCTTAAATGTCCCTAGTCCTGGGAGTATCGAGACTGGGCATTATACTCCAGAGTAGACTAGTGTATACTGATCGAGACCCCGACGAGGGGCGGTGGCCGGTCTCACAAGCCATTAGTGTTAGTTTGTTCATTTAAGATAGTATACAGGTGCTCATTGGGTTATGAGTACACTGGACGGACTCGCCGGGAACCTGTTAGTTGGTATTATACCTATTGTCATATAGCAGTTCCCAGATGATATGTGTACAGATTAGTTTGTCGACCTTAGATCATCATTTGTCTCGTGTGAGTTCCCACTGTGCTTTGATTACTACCCTACCACGACTCAAAGAAGTCGTGCAAACAGGTTTTAGTTAGGTACAGTCCCGAGCCACATGGAGGCAGTAAGCAAATCGTCGGGGATTCACCTCTCCCGGTATTGGGGGTTGATGTCGCGTTGTGCATGAGTGGCCATCACTAGAAATACTTGATCAAGGTAGTCTAGAATTACTGATTTGGATCAGTAGTTTCTCAATTTGTGATGAACTTCATACCGACATGAAATGTCGCGTTATTAAGGGTCTGACTTTATCCACCCTCTAGACTCGATATGCGATACTCTTAGACGAACAGACCGTACTGTACGGATATTGTCACGGTCAGGCTCAGTAGGGGTCAGGATGAGTTTGCTTGTCGGTCTTCCTTTCGCTCAATAACTGGGTAGCCGTTACGTACAGCTAGTGCTGCTGACGTGCTTGTGGTTAAACCCACTGCCAGCGTATTGACGAGTGTTTAGAGTCCTATACAGAGGGTTTTCCTGCTTCGGGGAGAAACGATGTAGAGTCCGTATGGTTTTACGGCAGGGTTCGATCATATACATGCACTTGTGCACGTATCATGATTCGGACGGACAATACTAGTTGGCTTTGGTTTAAGCCAGATCCTAATATTATATTGTTGGATTATTTTCGTCTCATTGTATTCATATTTTTCGAAGTACGGATACGGGTATGTGTATACGGATGAGGGGCATTCTTGTAATTTATTACAAGACTGTTTCTAGAAGAAAACACCTTACTTTGTTTATTAACCATTTTAGTTTAAATGGTTAATTGAGGTGAGAGATGAGTGTGCTTAGCTTAATTCAAGCATGCTTTAATTAGTGACTCATGGTAGTGGCTCATGGGGTGACTCATGGGTGTGACCTATAGAAACACTATTGAAGCATGCTTGACATTTTTGTTGTGTTGTGTGAGATATTTTACTCACCTGAGATATTTTATTTTGAGTTGACTTGAGATATTTTTTGAGTGATAATTCCACTCTCGCATGCTCACAACACCAAGCTATCTTCTTTCTTGAGTTGATCAAGCTTCACACTCTCATCTCTCATGGCTTCTTCTTCTTGCTCCACCCTAACCCTCTCATGTGTTGAGAAACCTAGGGTGTTTAGAAACAAATTAATACTTCATTAGACTCTATATTTTCTAGGCTATCAAGTTTAGCAAACTAGATACCCTAATTACTTCAGTTATGAAGTAGGAGCTCGATTCATAGACTCTCGGGTGGATCATTTTATGGTGGCCACTAGGAGCTTGGGAAGCTTGTTAAAAACTGAAGGGCACGGATCAATCGGTATAACATCTCAACTCCTTTTATATTGCTTGCTAGATTTAGGGTTAATGATCGATCCATATTCGGGGGTTGTGGTAGCGCAGGTTTAGAAATTTTTTGTTCCGCATTCAGCCACGGTTTGATGGCCAGGGCGCTGCCATAACCCAACAGGTATTTGATGTCGAACTGGGACAACTCTCACCTCCATTTCTCTAAGCGTCCTGATGAATCGGGGGAGGCGAGGATATTCCTTAAAGGTCGTTCAGTGAGGAAAAGGATTGTGTATGCCTGAAAATAGTGCCGTAGTTTCCTGGAGGCGACGACAAGCACAACAACTACTTTTTCTATGGTCTAGTATCCGGTCTCTGCGTGCCTTCGAATTCTCTGACGAGCTTTGAGCCGGTGGCTTGGTCGACGGTTAGATATAGTAACAGATTGTCGCCTTCGACCGGTCGGGTGAGAAGTGGTGGAGTCGCCAGGTGTGTCTTGATTTGTTCGAAAGCGTTTTGGCATTCCTCAGACCATTCAAACCTGGGGATTTTCCTTAGGGCTCTAAAGAAAGGAAAGCACTTTTCTCCGGATCTGGACATAAAGTGGCTCAATGCAGCCACCCTCCCAGTGAGTCGCATGATATCGACATTGCTCTTGGGCGTCGCCATGTTGATGATAGCGCCGATTTTCTCTGGGTTCGCCTCGATTCCACGGTGGGTAACCATGAATCCAAGGAATTTTCCGCTTGTGACGCCGAACACACATTTAGCTAGATTCAGTTTCATCTTGTATTTTCGTAGGACATCGAATGTTTCACCGATGACTGTAGTGTGTCCGGCCAATGAGGCGGATTTCACGAGCATGTCGTCGATGTAGACTTCCATGTTTTTCCCAATTCATGGTTTTAACAGTTTGTTGACTATTCGCTGGTACGAGGCTCCGACGTTCTTGAGTCCGAAGGGCATTACCCTGTAGCAGTATACTCCCCGATCAGTGGTGAAGGCGGTCAGCTCTTCGTCGACCGGGTTCATTCGGATCTGATTATAACCGGAGAAAGCGTCCATGAAACTTAGTAATTCGTGACCGGCCGAGCTATCTATTAGTTGATCTATCCGATGAAGCGGGTAGTTGTCTTTGGGGCAAGCCTTGTTCAGGTCAGTGAAATCGACCCATATGCGCCATTTCCCGTTCACTTTCTTGACTATGACCACGTTCGCTAGCCAATCCGAGTATTCCAGGTTCCTGATGAAGTCGGCAGCGAGCAATCGGTCCATTTTCTCCTCTATCGCCTTTTGTTTCATTGGTGCAAAACTTCTTTTCTTTTGTCGGATTGGCTTGGCTTTTGGGTCAACCCGAGCTTGTGAGAGATCACCTCGGGGTCGATCCCGGGCATGTCTGTTGGTGTCCAAGCGAACACATCCGAGTTATTCCGTAGGAACCGGATCAGGTCTTCGCAGATGCCTCCTGTCAAGAGAGAGTCGATCTGGACAGTCCGGCTATCAACTCTCTCTGTGAAGGGAACTTCCGCTAACGTTTCCACCGGGGCATCTCGAATTTCTTTTCGGTCATCGCGTGTGTCTAGGGACCCCTGAGGATCATGCGTATTTTCAAAATCGTCACCCTGCTCCCTGGCGGGAGATGTTGAAGCGAGACAGATTCTGGCAGTTTGCTGGTCTCCATAGGCTCGACCTATCCCCCCGTTATCTAGAGGGAACTTGAGCGTGAGGTGGTAGGTTGAGATCTGAGCTCAAAGGGCATTGAGGGTGGGGCGTCCCAGGAGGATGTTATAGGACGATGGGATCTTGGCAACGAGGAAGTTCACCGATACGGTTCGCATTTTGCTTGCTTCCCCAATGTTGAGAAGAAAGGTGACCGATCCCTCGGCCAGGATGGAATGGTTGGTGAACCCGGAGAGGACGTGGGAGTTTGGTTGGAGATCCGATGGATCTAATCCTATACATTGGAAACAGTCGTAGAACAGGATATCCGCTGAGCTTCTCGAGTCGACCAATATTCTCCGGACCTCGTAACGGTGAATTCGGGCTGTTATCACAAATGGGTCATTATGTGGGAGTGATATGCCATAAAGGTCTTCGTCGGTGAAGGTGATCGGGTCATCCTTCCTGCATTTCTTGTGGGGTGGATCACTTATGGCCATGACTGGTAGAAGGCGGCGGTCCCCCTTACTATCTGCAGCCGGACCCATCGTGTAACATTTCAAAAAAAAAAAAAATATTATTTTTGGGAATTTTTATAATTTAATATTATTTTATTGAATATTTTAATATTTTGGTATTATTAAATACAAATAAATGGAAAAAAATTTAGAAAAATTATGGAAAATTCTAAAATAGGGTAATTTATAGAATTATGCCATTTTAAAGTTTTTATGATTAATTATATGCTAATTTAATGCTAATCGCGATTAAAAATCGCTAATCGGGGTTTTAGCAATTTTATGCAAAACATGCACATATCTTTTCTACACTTGTGTTACATTTTATTGCCATGGTTTTACTTTGGAGTTACTATTCTTGTGAGAAGGAATTTGATGAGAAAGAAAAGGAAAGAAAATGGAAAATGGAATAAGATAATGAGGTATGGTGTGAGAGAGAGAGGTATGGGCTTCTTTGACCAAACACTTAGCCATTCTCTTCATTCTTCCTCTCATTTTCGCTCTCCCTCTTCCCCTTCTCCTGCTGCTGCTGCTCCTTCATTTCCCTCCCCTCTTCAAGTCCCAAATCATCTCACAAACTTCACTAAAACCCCACTCTCATTTCACAAAAAATGTGCACAAGCTTGCAAGCTATAGGATGAACCAAGAAAGTTTTCATTTTGGCGCTGTTGAGCATTCATGTGGGTCTTATGAGGTAATTCCTTCACAATTAGAGTGGTATTTCTTGTGCTTAAGTTTCGATTCAAGTTTCATATCGATATTGTGTGTTTTTGTGGATTTGAGGATAACCTAGTTAGGGTTTGAGGAAAAATTGAGTTGTGAAGTGAAACTAAGACTTGTTGTGACCTTAGAATCTTGGTGTGATGTTATATTGGACCCTAACCTGAAGCTTTAACCCAGAATACGGATTTATGAGACGATGTCGGGAAAAACTGCAATTCTGGGATTGTATTTGGGAATCTGCTATCACCCGAGACATCTTAAAATAAAATTTATTGGACAGTGAGATGTGCAGGCACCCAGGAACCACCACACAAGACCCTAGCCCCCAACTCCTATCCCCGGCCGCAATTTTATCCATTCTGGCCGCAATTTGCGGCCAGACCATGGTGGAATTGCCTCGTTTTGGTTTTGGTGTTCCCTCATCAGTAAAGTAGACCCCTGGTATGTGTAGATTTGTCTAGTTTGACCTAGGATGAAAGCTGGAGCATATTTCCTAAGTTGCTGTTTTGGATTCATGTTTCCGTATTCCGTATTTTTAATTCTGAATTTTTGTCTTGTGTTTTATCTCGACTATTTGGCGTTTATACGACGATATCGAGGATTGATTGATGGTTTTGAAGGCGTGCCATAGGTTCTAACCTATATGCCCCTTATCGTATCGTTTTGCGATTCGTATGCCGTTTTAGTTTTGAATTGGTTTTGATACGCATTTGCGATACGTTAATGTGTAGGTACCCCATGAAGACTTCGGGATGATAAGAGAGCGTGTGGCGACGTCGACAAATGAAGACGCAAGGTGAGTAGATTATATCTACGGGGGGAAGTCGGGTGGATGGCGTATAGCACCCCCACAGTCCGTAGATAGTATACTATATGTATATTATATATGATAGTTTTAGTGCATTGTGGATATTGTGTTAGGCGTATTATGGATAGTTTAGGGTTAAAAGTAACTAGTGTAGTTCATAGTCGCGAACCCTAGAATAGCTTTACACCTACACGCACACCCTTGCATATTCATTATACTTGTACTATGTTTGATGATATTGGATGACATTTGAGATGAGTCGATGATGTTGGGCATTGTGCCGCGAGATCGGTGATCTGATATGTTTCGTATTTGGGATACGACATGTGATCTCTAGCGGGCCTTTGGACGTGTGCTTACACACGCAGTATATAGATGGTATCAGTTGTACTAGACTTAGATCTGTACCCCAGGTGATGTGATGTGATGATAATGATACCTGATATTTGATGAGAGGAATGTGATATTGACCCGTACCCAGCTATTGGGATGCCATACGACGATTTACCGTACGAGCTTTATATTGATGATAGATCCGCACTCATGACTTGAGGATGCCATATGATTTACTGTATCGTACGCGATACTACTGAGGCAGGATCACCGACTACTATATATATATATATGCATATCGACTCAGATTTATGTGGTTTCCATACCCCTCCCGGTTTACTTGATACTTAGATCTGTAGTTTCCATAGTAGATGTTAGACTAGACCCGACTCATACCTATTTCAAAACTACGAATCAGGAATATCTTAAAGACAAGTAAATGGATTCTACTGGTATTTTCAAAGACGTATCTTTCTTAAAAACACCGTAGCCCTTATTTTACTAAAAATCTTGATTCGTCTTATTTCAAATGGCATAACTGCATGATATATACACATGGATGTAGATTCCTTACTGTTGCGTTGATTATTCGATTTCCGCATATTCATGCTATTCACATCGCTTTGCATGTGTTTATTGCTATATTACCATCATGTTGTTAGGACACCAACACCATTATCGATGATGCATATGTTCCACGTACACTTGCTTGCCGGCTCACACACTTCATCATCGATAATTGCCATGTCACTACACAGCAGTATTATTGCATCAGGATAAGACCTTGTATGTGCATACCATTATTCTATGTTGCATGATATGCTGTTATACTTGCATTTCATCTATATGTCGCATACATCATGCTTTCTGATTATGCGCATTGGGATATTTGTTTTCATGATATTTCTGGATTTGGGGAACCATGGGTATTTCAAGAGATTATGTAAATGTTTTAAAACCCGGTTACCCTTGATATGATATTTCAGCTTCCACCATGAGTTTTATCGGTTCTGATTTATATACCCCTATGAGGAGGCGTCGAGGCCGTATGAGAGTACATGGTGGGGCCCGGAGTACCCCGGGGCAAGAAAGGGATGTCGATGTGCTATGATCCGATGAGCCCGGCTGGGGAACCATACTGTCCGGTGATATTACCTTTTACTCGGCGGTTATCTTGGGGATACCGACCGGAGCTTTTTACGTATGCATACGTCGCAATTCGAGGGTCGAAGCTGGGCACTCGGGTTTCGATATAGCGTATGATACGTACCTATCAGGGCTAGTCTTGGTGACAGTGCCTGATAGATGAGGATTTTCGTGCCGATGCTAGGCACAGGTTTCATGATATTTTCCATGATTTTGTTTATATCCTCATATTTACATACATGATGTTTATCGTCATTGGGTGACGGGTGGACGGGTTCCACGTTTATTGTCATTGGGTGACGGGTGGACGGGTTCTACGTTTATACAGACTTGATCATATACAGACTGGATTTACATTGATCATACTTCATTTGTATATATAATAGGGTATGAGGGCTCTGTTATATATACCCTTACATCAATATTAGTGGAATGGGACGCTAATATATGTGTATTGATATCCATTTTATACTTCATCATATTTACTTCATGCAGACATACCTTATACTTATGACATGTTATTACCTGAGTACTTGGCACTACATACATGTTTAGATGTTACATTGCCACCTTATCATGCTTCAGACGTACTCTTGTGGTTTATATTATACTGATCATATTGACCTAGGATTATGTCTTGCATTCGGTTTCTGCTTGTAGATATTCTCTATTCACGAGTTGGCAACTCACCCCCGTTGTGCCACAGTTCTTGCAGGGTTTTGCCGTACAGGTTCCGTAGCGGCATTTCTGGCGCACTGCTTCTATATGGATGACTTGCTTTGGTAGGTGGGTTCTTTGTATCAGAACCGCCATTGTACATGTATTATTCATTGTATCTAGAATTCCATCAACCAAAACTTGTATATTGTTTCAGACTTAGACACTAGTGATGTATTATTCGACCTTAGAGTCGCGCTTAGCAGTATTACGGTTTTCATGCTTTTTGGGTTTCTGTTGAGTTTTGATCCTCGCCATTTGGCGTTGTATATTATATTGCTTGCGTGGTTGTGACCGTCGATTGACGAAGAGCTAGCTCCCGCTTGGGGATGCCTTTTATCATTGCATATATATTGTTCTTGTTGTACCCCGTTCGGGGCCAGCATTTACAAAAGAAACTCTGACGAAATTTTTAGAAAAGACCGTACATTTTTTTAAATGCATATTTGGGTTAGTTATTTAAAAACCTTGACTTCAAAACATATTTTTTCTTCACTTCTTTAAACCAGTTTTCTTTATTTACTCTTAAATGGTTTTAGATTTCTGGGATTTTGGCTTACTTGGATTAGATGGAGTCCTATAGACTTCATATGGTTCAAGGTCCAGTCACGTGCTCTTTCGGGTCGTGACACATCGAAATGACCACGATCTGCCTCATTGTTAAGTCCCCAGGAGGGGGTTGGTCTTTTTGCTCCTGATCTGCCAGCCGTTTGTTTCGTAGGTATTTCTCAAGGTGACCAGAGTATATCAGTTCCTCAATATAGTCACAGAGATGTTTGCAACTCTCGGTCGGGTGCCCCTGCGACCTTTAGTAGGCCCAGTACGGGCTGTGGATTCGCTTGCCTGTCCTCTGGATAGTTGGTGGGAGTTTAAAAAACCTCTCCCACTTAGCCTCCTGTAGCATCTTGGTCTGGGAGATGTTTAGAGGTGTGTACTCATGGAAGCTCGGGGAATAGGGTTTTGGTCGGTTGGCCTTCTTTTTCTCCTCTCTGTCCCATGTTTTTCGGTTTGCCTGGTCGCCACGGGGTAGGTTAGCGTTCACCTCTGACTCAAGTTAGATTTCTCCCTCGGTCTATGCTTTTACTTCGGCCATGGTCTTAAGTTGCGCTAATGCAAAAGAGCGGAGCCACTCTTTATGCCTAAGACCCGACCTCAGGACGGTGATAACCGTTTCGTCGCGGTGCTCGGGAACCTCCAGGAGGGTATTGTAGAAGCGGGTGACGTACCCCTTGAAGGATTCCTTGTCTCCGCTCTTGATGGTGAACAAATAGTCGGCCGTCTTTTTCTGTCGTCTGTTACCGACAAAATAACCGAGGATTGGGTCGCCAGCTCATCGAAGGTCGAGATCAAGCGCGGCGTGAACCCTCGGAACCAATCCCGGTCAGCGTGGATGAGGGTGGTGGGGAATGCTCGGTATTGAGCCACATCCGATCTTGGAAGCTCATGCCCACCGTAAACACGTCCAAGTAGTCCTTCGGGTCGGACTTCCCGTCGAAGAGGGACACTTTGGGTGGTTTGTTTCTGGACGAGACACGCTCAGCTAGTAGTTGTTCTGTAAAGGGCCTCGTGAGCGAATCGGCAAAGTACTTCTCCCCTTCACCGGTCGTGCGGTCATCCTGTCGTATGTCCTCGATTTTCTTTTTGAGGGCCTCGATTCATTGTTGGTACCCTGAGAATTCTTCATAGTCGGAGCGCCTGCTATCTCTGCTCCGGGCTTACGTGATAGAGCGGTTTCGGTTCCGCTCTATCACATCCCTTAAATCTTTAGGACGGACCCTTCGTGGATAGTCCCGACGTTCGCCATATGTATGGCCTCGACGGAAGTGGGGGCGTCGGTCATCCCAAGAACTAGATGATCTGATCGACACCTCTTCAGAGGCGAGGAAACGCGGTGGGCGTCGAAGTGATAGCCTGGTCTCCCCTGAGATCGGGGTGTTGAGTTGTCTGGCGCCCAACGGGTCATGGAATTATTCCCTGCATGCGGGTCATGACTTTCGGAATCGCCTATCGATCCGAGCAGACAAGCCGTTGATGACGTTAGGAGAGGGAGTTGGACCGCTCCTGCCTCCGTTATGGAGGACGGGATGGCTCGTGCTGGGGTCATCTCGATTGTCGCTTGTCATTGAATCGAAGGCGGAAGATCAACTTTTTGGGTGGAGGAGCTTCTTGCTTCCCATGGACGGCACCAACTGATGGAAGTCAAAATCTCTCTCAGTGGTTGTCCTCCGTCGATCTTACTGCAAGCGGTTCTGAACGGTTTAGATTTAGTGTGAGGGTTGAATTTATGGATCTCAGTGGGTTATCGTTGATGCCGAGCTACCTGCAAGGGATGTTTCAGGATGGGTAACCACCTTAGGACCCTCCGACGATTAAGTAAGTACCGAGAAATAATGACAGGGTAGCGGCGTATTGGAATAAGTTCGAGTTACCTGAATTTTCTGGAAGAGGGGTTTATATAGCGGTCGCATGGAGCGAACCGATGCGAGATTCTCGCCGTCCGTTACGCACCTGCGTTACGTTCCCGTAGATGGCGGGATACGCCCATTAATGGCGAGATACGTCCATTAATGGTAAGATACGCTAGCGTGGGATGCGGGACGTGGGCCGGCGAGACCTCATTGTGGCGAGGTATACAGAGCCGTTACGGGGACGTTCGGGCTTCGTGCTTCTGGCCAAACAGGGACGCTGGTGAATCTCTGCTCTGTGATAGCTTGGAGCCGAGCAAATGAGCTGAGAAATCTCAGCTCTGTAATAGCTCGGAGACGAGCTAGAAGGTTGAGAAAGCTCAGCTGTAGGATAGTTTGGAGGCGAGCCGTTGGCTGGTTGCTGGGCGCATAGGGAAGGTACCCCGGGGAGATCTCCGAAAAGTCGGGTGCAACCTCGGAGACGAGGTCCGAGGAAAGTCCCCATTTGTCATGTTGATTCCATCTCCGTAGCCTCCTGGAACCTAGTGGGTTTACGTGGACGACACGTCATCTACTACGTGTCATAACCTGAGGAATCCCCGTTTCTGAGCCTTATCAATATGTCTTTTAACAAATTGAAGCAAGATATCCTCTTAGAGAAACTAATCTAGTTTTCTCCTTTGAATCAGAAGAAATCTGAATCTTCAGAAGTGGTACAGGCAGACCGCTATGGACATTGCTCTATAATCTTATTGAATAATTAATTTTACTTTCAGTGGCAGCTAGAGAGCAAGACGTATACACCGAATGAAATTAACAAACTTGTAGAAAGTGTGCTGTTATCAACTCTCTAACTGGATGGTACTCTAATTAATTAATCATATTAATAGTGCATATTCAAATAGAATACATATTACATCCTTTTTCTTAATTTTTATTGGTTGTGCAAGCAAGTCTCAAACCAGCTAAAACAGCACGACTGCAAGGACAAAACCGCCAAGCTTGTGAAAGGACAACTTCCAAACTGCATCTTTTCGGAGGCTAAAATTTAATACCTTCTGGGTCCAAAGCTTTGGTTGGAAATTACAAAATTCTTAGATAATTCAAAAGATGAGAAATGAAATAAAATTAAGATCTAGATCTAGTGCATTTAGAAAGAAAAAGGACATGTATTTAAGCCATGATAGCTGGAACATGATGCGGTTTTTTTTTCCGAAATAGGCTATTATAATATTAAAATTATTAAAATAATATCATTTATTTTATATTTAGCATAATAGGATGGTTTGTATCCCGTCCACGCCAGAGAGCAGGTTAATAGAACTCGTTCCCACCCTATTGAAGAAGAGGGCGGGTTCCGCCCTCTCCTCTAGAGGGTGAGTTCCTAGAACCCGCCGTATATTATTTTTAAAAAAAAATAAAAAATTGAATTTTAAAAATATCGTTTTAAAAAACTAAATAAATAATAAAAAATCTAAATAAATAATAAGATTGTTGTTTTTTAAGGACAAGTCACAATTGTCATTACAGTTCATATAGAATTACTATAAAAATGAATTTTGTATACACTCCATTAACAAAATAAATCCGTCAAAATTATAATACAATTAGACATCCATTTGTAAAATTATACAATTATCGCTTTTCCTTTCCTTTTTCCTTTCCCAATCCGATGAGGCTTGACATAAGCCCATGCCTCTTGGGATTACTGCAACCCTCCCGTTTCTTGGGTATATGGCGGCGGCGGCGTCTGCTCTTCTGCTTCGTTTTCAGCATCATCTTGGACAGGCTGTTGTTCCGCAATTGCTGAATGTGGGACATGTGTCGGACATGTGCTGCCTCCCAACAACTGTATATAGGACGAAAAATCTGTATCCCAACTGGGCTATTTTTGTGAAGAACATGTCATGGTTTCATGTTGCTGTTGTTGCACAAAACCTGGCCCCCATGGCTGTGCAAAACCCGTTCCCCAAGACTGTTGTTGTTGCACAAAACCTGGCCCCCATGGCTGTGCAAAACCCGTTCCCCAAGACTGTTGTTGTTGCGCAAAACATGTGCCCTAAAACTGTTGTTGCTCCGATTGTTGCGCATGTTCAATATGTCAGGGTTGTTGCTGACAGTATGGTGTTCCGAACCACTGATCTCGCTGCTCTGGATCACTCTGATGCTGCGGCTCTGGTTCCGGCTCATACTGCTGATCTGGTGTCGATTCATGCTGCGGCTCTGGTGCCGACTCATGCTGCTGCTCTGGCGACGGCGATACATATGAAAGCATATTATATGAACTGAATATACCACCAATATATGAGTCTACAGTAGAAAATAAAGCCTGAGTATCTGGACCAGCATCAGTCGGATATGGATCCTGTATCAATGATTGTATATGATGCAACCCACGAGCCTGTCGTTATATTAAAAATAAGATATAATTATTGACTCATACCGCCGGATGTTAAAAAGTAATATAATTTAAAGAATTTAACTTACCATTTCTTGTTCCACGTGGCCTCTAGGCTCGTACTGCCGGATATTTGGAAAGTCATTAGGGGGAGCAGAAAGATATCTTACAGTGACACGCTTATACCATTGTAGATATGTTTCTGTAACGTCGGTGGTTATTTGATCACCTATTTACTGTAAGGTATTATTACGCTGCCTATCCTCCCACCTCAGCAAATATTGATGATGATGCTCCTTCCGATCACGCTCCGCCTTTTCTCCTCGCATGTCTCCCTTTATTGTCATAGGCGTAGACGGCGGAACATGAATATGTTGCAATCTACTGAACTGTCTCAATACCCGGTCTGGTAGGTGCATGACAACGATATTAATGCATAGTAGTAGGCATCGAGCCCGCCAAACCGGCTCTCTTTCGATACAGATGACGAATAATCCTTGCAGACGATCTGTTGTATAAGGCGTCCACATGAACCGCGCAAATAACATTGTACAAAAATTGTAATGAAAGTAATTTAAAATTTTCAAACAAACTTAATGACCTAATGTATGGTTACCTGAGTCTCCTCCATACGATCCAACTCATCTCTATAATACTTAAATACTCGACGATGAGCTTTATAAGATTTCTTGCCACTCCACCAAGAGCCGAGAGCCTTTCCAGGGGTATTTATGACAGAATATTAATGCGATCTGGTCTTCCCATACATATGTGCTCCCATGACCAAATCTATATATAAAGTGTGAGATGTTAAGAGAAAGAAGCAATATTACAATTTTGCAAATGTTTAGCTGTTAAAAAATATTATGTACCTGAAGTAATGTAATGCAGCCACAAATTTTATTCTTCGTAGGAGCACATGCCTTATCTAGTTCCTTGTAAAGATAAGCCAGGACTCCTCCTCCCCAAGCATACTGGCCACACACATCAAAGTCCGTAAGAAACCCAAGGTATAAAGAATGGACATGCATTGCCGAATGGTCCGGCATCAACCAAGAACCGATCATATACAAAATGTAGGCACGTGCATGTCTATCCAAGATATCATCGGTAGCTTCATTAAGGATATTTGTAAATGTATCTTTGAGCCAGTTTAAACTGATTTTATACCCCTTAGTTTAGCCTCCTGGAATCTGAATTTTACCAAAAAATGTTAATTAATATCACTGTAACATACTTAATCTTTTGATTAAAAAAATTACGAATTATATCTGTCCGAGAGAAGACTCAATATATGCATCCCAATATGGGTGCTCGGTATCTGGACCTACAATTGTACCTCCGACCAATCTAAGGCCATTCACCCATAAACCAAGTAAAAGGCCAATATCCTGGAGTGTCATAGTGGCCTCATGTGAGTCTCTTTTCTCCAACGCTCAACAAGAAAGGTAACGAGATTGTGGTCGATTTGGATATGATGAAACTGTAAGTCCATGCTACCTCTCCCGGTACTTACGGGCATGCGGAATTTGATGAAAAACAATTTTCTAGAGGCGGTAACATGGACTCAAAACGGATCTTTGTTAAACTATCTACCTAACAACCTAACTAGAAGTTGTTAACTACTCGGTTAGGGGGTTATACCTTTATTTCTTGAACTCCTTCGTCTTTGACTCTCGATGGTGTACAGATCGGCTTCACTCCGTCGTCTCCTTGCGCCGAAAATCGATCCACCCGAAAGCTTCTACCTTTGGCTTCTTCTTCGAGCTTTGAAGAAACTAGTTCACTCGGTTTGCTAAACCTTATGAACTAGAGTGAGTAGAGGAGAGCGTGTTGGGATTTTTCTCTATGGTTCTTGCTTCTCAACACATGAGACAAGTGAACCATAGACTAGAGAGAGGGAGAGCAAGAGGAAGAGGATGAGAGCTCAAACACAAGAGAGAGAAAGGAAATGAGAGAATGAGTAAGACTTTTCTCTCTTGGCTCTCATAATCCAAAGCCATCATAACAAATAATAGTAATCAAGTATTATGTGATGGTTTAAGTCAAAATGGCCATATCATTTCATGCACTCATTTTGCACAAGAGAAACAAGCAAGCAAAAGTCTTTGCCATGAAATGATAGCCATTGTCATGATGATGGTCAACTAGTCCAACCTAGTCAACCGGTCAACAAAGTCAACAAGTCAACAAAGTCAACCCCTCAACAACCATGTCACTATAATACATAATTAATATTAATGTTAATCATATATCATATTCTCATTAGGGTTGAGCAAAAAGTCAACAGTCAACAACCCTAATGAGAATCCTCTGTCTCTGTCTCTCCGTCAACTGTGCATACACACCCGCATCCGCGTTCCGAGGAACATGAATACATACTAGAAAAAAACTAATCCCAAAACGTACACTAGCATCTGGTTTAAACCAAAGCCCGCTGGTGTTAACTGTCTGGACACTGTACGCGAACAAGTGCATGGATGTGACCGAACCCTGTCGCAAAACCATGCGACCTGTCGCAAAACCATGCGACCTCTACTCTTTTGCCTAAAGGCGAATAGCTTTCTGTGTGGGACTCTAAAGACTCGACACTACGCTGGCAGTGGGTTTAACCACAGACCGCAAGCAGCACTAGCTGTGCGTAACGTTCCACAGGTAGATGCCGACAAGAAGACTAACGAGGTGAAACCCATCTGAACTCCTACTGAGTCTGACTGTGACAATCTCCATACAGTCCGGTCTGTTCGTCTGATACATCGCATGGCGGGCCAAGGGGGCGGTAAACGTCAGTCCCCTAATAGCGGTACAAGTCGTGTCGGAGTGAAGCCCAGAACACCCTGAGATAACACTGGAAACCTACCAGTATATCTCTCTTGCTCTGGCCAGGGACTACTCGTGTAATGGCTCTCCTAGACACAGCGCGATGTCAACCCCCAATACCAGGAGAGACGAATCCTGTCTAACCGTCACTGCCTCCAAGTGCTTCGGGACTGCACCCAACTACCACCTGTTTACACGACTCCTTTGAGCCGTGGTAGGGTAGTAATCTAAGTACAGTGGGAACACACTCGAGGCGAAGTGACAGTGTCAAGTCAGCGGACTAAGCTGTACTCATGTCACCTGGGAACTGATAACTGACGATAGGTATAGTACCAACCAACAGTTCCCGGCGAGTCCTGTCCAGTGTACTCATAACCCAACGAGCACCCGCATACTATCTCCAGTACGACGTACTGATGGCTGTGGGACAGGCCATCTCCCACACTGGGATGAGAAGCTCATACGCTAGTCTACTCCGGTGTATCGATGCCATGTCTCGATAGTCCTGCGACTAGGGACCTGCATAAGGATGTGCTTATAGATTACCCAGCCCCCACTAGTGTGACTGCTATCACAACGCTGGTAATCAAGCAAAGATCCTAAGGGCTCCACTAATGTGTATAGGTGATATGCTAAAATAAACACATGTACATATTGAAGTAGAAACAAACCAAGTAGCATACTACTATATTGAGCAAGATTGTTTATACAAGGTGAATATCCCAATCTTCCATTAAGTAATATACAAACTAGTTTGATACAGTAATGGCCTCTAGGGCATATACACTAACAATCTCCCACTTGCTCTAAGTCCATGTACTGGCGTATCGAAGACCTATCATCTCGATCAGCCGCTCGAACTGAGTCTGGGGTAAGGCCTTTGTGAGTGGATCAGCAGTGTTATCTTCCGTAGAAACTCTCCGAACCTCGATCTCCTGGCGACCCACGATCTCCCTGATCAGGTGATACCGCCTTAAGATGTGTCTGGACATCTGATGGGACCTTGGTTCCTTTGCTAAAGCTATAGCCCCGTTGTTGTCGCAATACAGATGTATTGGATCAACAATGGACGGAACCACCTGAAGTTCAGTTAAGAACTTCCTTACCCAGACAGCTTCTTTTGCGGCATCTGCAGCAGCGATATATTCCGCTTCCATCGTCGAGTCAGCAACGGTTTCCTGTTTGGAACTCTTCCAACACACCGCCCCTCAATTGAGGGTAAAGACATAACCCGACATGGACTTGGAATCATCCTTGTCACTTTGGAAGCTGGAGTCAGCAAAGGCCTCGATCTGGAGGTCTTTTCCACCATACACCAAGAACATCTCCTTAGTCCTTCTTAGGTACTTGAGAATGTTCTTTACTGCTATCCAATGTTTCTCCCGAGGGTTTGACTGATACCGGCTTACCACACTCAGTGCATAAGCTACATCCGGTCTGGTACACAACATCGCATACATTATAGAGCCCATCGCAGAAGCATAGGGTATAATGGACATGCGATCCCTTTCCAAATCAGTCTTGGGAGACATCTCTTTGGAGTGGGTGATCCCGTGACAAGCCGGTAGATTACCGTGCTTGGAAAATCTTCCATACTGAATCTTTTCAGTATGGTGTCGATGTACCTGGACTGTGAAAGTCCTAATATCCTCTTGGATCTGTCACGATAGATCCGGATCCCCAGAATGTATAAGGCATTACCCAGGTCTTTCATGGAGTTACTGTGTGACAAGAACCCCTTGACAGATTGTAGCATAGGAATGTCATTTCCTATTAAGAGAATGTCATCCACGTATAAAACGAGGAATACTACAGTTCTCGCTACAAATCTACTATAGATGCATGGCTCATCTGGATTTTTGATAAAGCCGAATTCCTTGACCGTCTCATCAAAACAGATGTTCCAACTCCGCGATGCCTGCTTTAGTCCATAGATGGACTTAAGCAACTTGCACACCTTTCCGCTGCTCCCACTCTGAATGAAACCCTCTGGCTGGTCCATATAAACACACTCCTCTAAATTTCCATTTAGAAAAGCGGTCTTTACGTCCATCTGCCAAATCTCATAATCGTGGAAGGAAGCAATGGCAAGAAGGATCCGAATGGATTTCTGCATAACTACTAGAGAAAAGGTCTCGTCATAGTCCAAACCAGGTCTTTGACGAAAACCCTTTGCAACCAGTCTAGCTTTATAGGTCTCAACCTGTCCATCTACACCAATCTTCCTTTTGAATATCCACTTGCATCCTACGGGTTTTACCCCATCTGGAGCAACGTCCAACGTCCATACTTTGTTGGTGTACATGGACTCCATTTCGGTCCGCATTGCATCCAGCCATTTTACCGAGTCAACGCTCTAAATGGCCTGCTGGAAGCTAGTCGGCTCATCATAATCTATGATGCAATCCTCTCTATCCCCGTCTATGAGAAAACCGTAGTATCTCTCAGGCGGATGAGACTGCCTACGACTCCTGCGAAGCGGCGTAGGAATGTCATTTTCTTTTGAACCCTCTGGTTCCACCAAGCTTTCAGTAATCGTCTGTGGTTCTGGAATTTCTTCCAGTTCTATTTCGCTCCCACTTGTTTCCTTTTCTAAGAACCGGTGTTCTAGAAAATGGGCATTACGAGAAACAATGATCTTTTGTTCTTCTGCGTAATAGAAGAGATATCCCTTGGAGTTCTTTGGATACCCCACAAACTTGCACTGTACTGAGCGTGCCTCGAGCTTGTCCGCATGCTGCTTTTTGACAAAAGCTGGACTTCCCCATGTCTTAATGTGATTAAGATAGGGTCTCTTCCCACACCACATCTCATATGGTGTAGTAGGAACAGTCTTAGTTGGAACTCGGTTCAAAATGTATGCAGCCGATTCTAGTGCATATCCCCAGAATGATCACGGTAACTCAGCGTTACTCATCATGGACCGTACCATATCCAATAGGGTTCGGTTCCGTCTCTCCGATACACCGTTATGTTGCGGAGTGTATGGAGGAGTAAGCTGAGAGAGAATTCCGTTCTCTTTTAAATAGTCCAGGAACTCGGCACTCAAGTATTCACCACCTCGATCCGATCTTAGAATCTTGATACTTTTGCCGGTTTGTTTTTCTACTTCATTCTTATATTCCTGGAATTTTCCAAAGGCTTCGGACTTATGTTTCATTAAGAAGACATAACCGTACCTTGAAAAGTCATCCGTAAAAGTAATGAAGTAAGAATAACCGCTTCGCGCATATATAGACATTGGACCGCACACGTCGCTGTGTACGAGTCCCAAGAGCTCGCTCGCTCTTACTCCGTGTCCAGTGAACGGAGTCTTTGTCATCTTTCCTTTGAGACAGGATTGACAAGTTGCATACGATTGATATTCGAACGGATTCAAATATCTTTCTGTATGTAACTTCGTCAACATTCTCTCATTGATGTGATCCATTCTACAGTGCCATAAGAAAGTCTGATTTATTTCCGGAGACTTTCTTTTGTGTGTATTCTGGACATTGAAAATCTGTGGTTGGTTTAGTACGTATATACCATTGCTTAATGTACCTGACCCAATCAGAACTTGAATAAGGTGAATGTTTACAACATTACTTACAAACGCAAATTCATAACCTTCTTTAGAAATCAAAGATACAGAAATGATATTACAAGTTGCGTTGGGTACAAAAAAGCAATTACGCAACACCAAATCGTGTCCATCTGACAACCCCAGGTGATAGTCCCCCACAGCCTTAGCATTCATGCTAGCTCCGTTTGCAACTTTGAAGGTCATGTCACCTGCCTTCAAAACCCTACGGTTTCTTAACGCCTGCAAAGAATTACAGATATGAGATCCTGATCCGGTATCCAATACCCAGGAAGTAGAGTTTATTGATAGACAGTTTTCAATAACATACACACCTGAAGCTGAAGCCGCAACTTGCTTCAGTTCCTGTGTCCTGGCTTTCCAAGCCCTGCAATCTTTCCTCCAGTGACCACTCTTATGACAGAAAAAACACTCTTCCTTATCCACAAGCCTTCCCGCTATCTTTGTTGCTTTTGCTTTTCCCTGCGTATCCACTTTACTAACACTGCCCCTTGGTTTGGCGGGGGCTTTCTTCTTCTTTCCCTTAGCTTTCGCCTTGGACCTAGAAGAAGAAGATCCTCCTACAAACAAAGTGGATGTTTCCCTACCTTTCTGTAGGGTGCTCTCTGCGCTCCTCAGCATGTTGAGGAGTTCTGAAAGTTCAACTTCCTTTTCTTGCAAGTTGAAGTTCAGGATAAACTGGGCGTAAGTGGAAGGAAGGGACTGGAGAATCAAGTCCGTATAGAGCTCGTTCTCTAACGTGGTCCCAAGTTCCGCGAGCTCCTCAATGAAGCCAATCATCTTAAGCATGTGTTCTGCTACCGATGATCCGATGGCCAACCTTACCGAAAATAACTTCTTCGACACTTCGTATCCTGCGATACGAGATTGCTCTCCATACAGTTCTTTTGTATGGAGAAATATGGATTCGAGGTCCATATTCTCGTGCCTGGCACCTGGCCTTCGCGCAATCGATCTCCCAAGTCTTACGGATGTCCTTATCCGCGACGCTGGAGGTGGGACCTGGGACAGGGGGAGCTTTGGTGGTAAGGAGATACCCCAACTTGTCATAAGTGATTGCCATTTTGATATTCCTGAGCCAATCTTTGTAGTTTGGCCCTGTCAGTATGTTTTTATCTAGAAGTAACTTAAGTCCAGTCATGTCGATTGGTCGCTGCAATTAGGAGAGAGAGAAGAAACACTCAGCATGACACTCTTGCAAGTTTAGAGTGGTTTTTAGTTTGTCTAAACAGGATGGCTCCCACTGTCTCTCGAATCCCTCCTCAAACCAAAAAGGAAGAATTAGTCAGGATCAATCTCACCGTACAATACTTGCTTAACCGTTCGGCCAGGCTGGTGTCGGTACTTCGAGGGAGGTTTTCCAACGCTTTCGCGAAGTTCCTTAATTTAAGAACCTCTTTTCCCTGGGGGCGTAGCCCCGCTAACACCTTTCTGGACACCTACTTGGTTTATAGCATTGATCGTTAAGTGAGAAATTTCCCGAGGAGTAGCATATACTCACAGTAGGATTGGGATCCAAATATCATCGCGTGACGAAACTGAAGGAATCCTAGCAGAATCATCACATTGCAAATGGTATGCAACACTAGCAAGTTTCAGTTCTTTTGAAACTCTCGATGTGGATTTTTTCCCCATGCTCTTATGACCTTGACTTTGGCCAAAATATCATAAGTCACATGTCAAGTTCTACCCGTCATTTTCCAGGTTAATTTGAGCACATCCACACATACCCTTGACTTTGGCCAAAATGGTAGAACGAATGCCCCAAACCAACACATCTATCTATGCTGCACATGAATACCCAATAGCTACCAATCACTATGCCTTGACTTTGGCCAACATACATAGCTTGAATACTATTGACCATCCATGTGAAACGACGGAGGGCTACGAATGGTTTTGGCGAAACCGTGAACGTAGTGAACTTGATATAATCGATGGAACGAGATAGATTTTAAAAGGAGTGGCTTAAGCTCCGCGTTTAAAAGTTATTTTGAAAAGAAACCGAGTGGTTTTTGAAAGTGTTCCAACGACTTTTACTTGGTTTATTTTCTTGCATTAGTTCTTTTAATACGTGATATTCTTGCATTAGTTCTTTTAATGCGTCCCATCATTTAATCCTACCATTGCAGAAAACAACCAAAATATGGCGTACGCTTATGCCATTCGCATTCGCCACGGGGCCCCGTCATTACCCGTTAGATTACTTAACTAACGACAGAGCGGGGGCTGGGCTAGCGCGGATGCAAAACATAAGCAACGCCTAAATAATATCATACATAGATATATTGCAATGATAGTCATTTCAGAACACAGATGAATACATTGGATATACTAGGAATCCGCAATTCGTACGAGCCTGTAATGAAAAGCAGATTACACGGTCGCGGTGAATAGCCAATACCCCACTCTAGACCCCTACGGGTGCGGAAAACTACCCGCCAAATATCCGAAGTGGAGCAACCTCCTCAACGATGTGAGTAGGCCACTCGGCACTTCGAGATACCCGGTAGTTTGTGCACCCCACCTTGGGTCTATCCTAGGAGCAAAAACAGTAAAAAAAAATTATACAATGACGGCTACAACCCCGACCCGGTTGTGCGGCCAAAAATAATATTACATCAATTTACAAATTTACATGAATTGAAAGAAAAGAAAACTCTCATCTCACAACCCCCGGCTATTCACCCGCGACAATCCAATGAATTCATATACACATACTAACATCATCACAGATCACAGATTTGTATAACCCCCACTAATCGACATATAGCGATTAGCAGACGCTCAATACAAATATCACATCACAGATATAAACCCGTTAGCCTTAGTCGTTAGAAACTCGATCAAAATACGGTTTTTAAAGCCCCCAAAACAAATTTTTCTTTCTGGAAAATCTGGGCTGAAAAAACATATACCAAAAATCCCAAAATACCCCATAGAACAAACTGCAGTGAAGACGATCCAGAGAGGAGATGTAACACTCGAGCCCAATGCTACTATTTTCAGTTACTGTTTGAGCATAATGTGGTACTCATTTCATTTAACTTGCTTGTTTGTTGCTTACTGTAAAATTTACCCGGCAAAGTCATTTCTACATATAACAAATTTTGGCATCTAAAATAAAATTGAAAATATTCATCTTGGCCTACTTGACACCCCTAGCCTCGTGGTAGCGTCCGTACATTGTATTCTCGTCCCGTTTAGTGAAACGGACGAGTTTGGACGGCTACGCGCGCGTACATGTGTCCGTTTTGGGGGTATGTTTTTTTAATCATAAAACACTTAATTTTAAAATTTGGATCCCGCTTAAAATCCTATTATTTCAATTTCAAATTTTTGGACTCGACCCGGGTGCGATTTGGAAATGTTTTATTTGGCGCCAAAATCCTAAATTTAATATTATTAAAACGATCGCATATATTTTTCTAACTAACCTGATATCTTACTGTTCATTACCTATCTTTTAAATCTTTAAATTAACCTATATATATATCCTACTGTTCCTTAAAATGTTTTGAATCTTTAATTAATATTTATCCCTAACTAACGATTCCTCTTTAGCCAATCGCGTTTCTTTTAATTTCGTGGGCCCCCACCTGCAGCTCTCTCTCTCTCTCTCCACTTTTTCTCTCTCTCTCTCTCATATATTCTCTCGTACTTCTCTTCATCATTCTTTCTCTTCTTGCTTCATGTCTCGTTTCTCTTTTTTTTAACTGTTCTTTTGTTGCCGAAATTCCGTCGTGCCGGTGACGCTTCTCGACGTTCCAGCGAGATACCCCGACCCGTGTGGTTCCTTTGTTCGTCGTTTGGGTTCATTCCGTGAACCGTGCGCCCGTCGCGAGTTTTTCCCGCCGACGGTTAACGTTCCGTTTTCCCGATTCGCGACCCATCGAGGCAAGTTAATCTTGCTACATGCTATATAATTCATTTTATACCTATTTAAATAAATACCATACCTATAGTTTAAATCTAGTGCCCCATGTTTAATTTTATAACGTTTCGATATTCCGTTTGCATCCGTTTATATCATATTAAATCTAGATCATGAAAACTTATCTTGTGATATACTAGATTACATTATACTGCAACCATATCATTTAAAATATATGTCGTCGTAATATTTATTATTATTATCTTTAATTAGTTTATAATCTTTATTTTATAATGTTATACATTTGAAAATATTATAGTTTACACATGAAAAGTCGTTGAAAAATCGGATATGACAAATCTGAAATTTACTGTACACCTTACCTTATAAAATTCATTATAAATCATAGAAAAATCATTAGTATACGTTCTTTAGTTCGTTACGAAGCTAACTCAGAATACTATAACTATATGAAATATTTACTTGCAAAATAAATTGTTTAAATAACGTAAAATGCAAATGAATATGTCTTTAAACTGCTGTCCAGGCAAATTCCAGCAGCAAACTTTCAACTTCGGATGTTTATAACTTTTTGTAGGGACAACCTGAGATGTTTATACTTATAAAAATGAAAACCTTATTGAATTATATTTGTTTTGGTATAAGACACGTCCCTTTTGGAGAACGTTTGTTATTTTTAAGCTATTTTACAAATTAGGGCTACGCTGAATTTCTGAACGGAACCTTCTTATGCATGGTTAATCAATACCACTTTTATAGTTATTAATCGCTTTGAATATGCTATCCATATTAATATTATTATATCAATATTTATATCACATATTGCTTAGTTGTACATCCCACATTACCGTTTTATAGTTTTATAACTTTTCGGATATCCGTTTGCATCCATCGCATTTAAGATACATATAATTGCATCCATAGATCACATTACTACATAATAATATGATATTAACACTCCACGTTTAATAAATTGCATCCTAATTAATATTGGAACTATAAATGTAACCCTAATCGATAACTGTGCATCCATATCCTTGAAATTATATCTATTTGCATATCATATTACATGTTCCAGTTTATTGTTCTGATAGTACTCATGCTTGTTTATTTATACACATGCTTATGTTAGTTTAATTATGAGCACCCACATGACATCTTGTGCTTCCTGACATGACCTGTTACACTTCGTACTTGACATGATATGGTACCGTACACTGCTTGACCTGACCTGATGTACCATGACCTGACCCGTTACCTGATCCTATGTCTAATGCCAACAAACCTGACATGTAGTCCTTACGGACCGTTCCTGTTGTCTATCCAGACAAACCTGCACCTACCTGATCCTGTGTTGGCATTAGTTCTTGATTACGGAATACCTGACTTGAACACATAACCTTGGGGGTATGGGAAAATCAAAAGTGTAAACTAAAGTGTAACTTAAAAGGGTATTACTTGATCCGTGGTCCCGGGGGGTAACGGGACAGAGCCATTCGTGACTCTTACATCTTGATCCGTGGTCCTGGGGGGTAACGGGACAGAGCCATTCGTGACTCTTACATCTTGATCCGTGGTCCCGGGGGGTAACGGGACAGAACCACTCTTGGTTCATATATTCCTGATCCGTGGTCCCGGGGGATAACGGGACATATCCTTGGAGTTACATGGAGGATTACATTAATTGATTTCAAACAAACTTTAGAGTAGACAACCCGGTAGCACAGTTTAGAGTGATCACTACACGTCACATACACTGATACACTTCACTATTATACATCCCTGTTGACTTGTTACTATTTATGATTCATGCCTGTATATCTTGTGTATCCTGTTCATTTATTATTGCTTGATGTTATGACGCACTGACGTCTGGGTTTTGCATGGCCCAGATCCTCTACCTTTGTTGCAGACTGATCAGGAGTTTTGCCGCTGTTAGATCGAGCGGTAGGGATCATGTCGGTATCCGGTCTTACTTTCCAGGTGTTTATTTGATCTTTTGCTTCCGCATACTATAGCATTTCTTAACTCTTTTACTCTGGCTTATGGACATGTATTAGATAGTTAGTTTACTTTTTTGTTCTTGATATCTCTACAGCCGTAATGTGACTGTGGAAGGATTTTTCCTAACCACAGGTAGCATGGTTGGCTATGTCACATGCCTATTTTAGCGTACTCTGGGAAGCGGGGCGTGACATGGTTCTTTTAGTATCAGAGACATATGATAGTCGGGTTGATTCTTTTGTAGTTGGGTGTTGTACCCAATACACGAATCAGAATACCCGTGTTTAGGAAACATGTCCTGCCACCTTACCGTTTACCATTCTTGAATGACATTCTTCCTGATTATATCTTTTACGATGTGAAAACTTCCTTTGCATATCGACTCGAAACCTGATTCCTTGTTATCTCTAGGACTTAGGCGACTTGGGTAGAGTTATGTAATTGTGGCTATGATACCGCGGCATAGTTACAATACGGCACTCTATTTAAGTATGTTGGAGTTCTAGCCTTGATCTATATTCAGAATCTATCATCATGCTAATGTTGGGTGTTTTGAGTTCAGGAATATGGCCGGTAAGAATTTGAAGACGTACCAAGGCGTGTAGACGAAGCCGCCATGCTTGGAGTGATAAGGGGAATGCTGGAGAATCAAAAGAAATAGACCGAGCTGATCCAGCAGCAAGCGAACTCATTTCAGGAAGGTTTGCAGATCGTTCAGCAGTTTGTGAACAATGTTGGAGCTAAGCCAGTTGACCGAGTAGGGACAGTAGCAGATTTCAGACGTTTGGTTCCGTATACATTTACTGGATTGGAGGAGTCGTTGCCAACAGAGCAGTGGCTAGTTGACACAGAGAATTTTCTTATTGCGGCACAGATTCCAGATGAGAAAGAGTTGATGTGGTACGCATTCAGTTAGTGGATTACGCCCGAGAATGGTGGCTTGTAGAAGAGAACCGTTTGCCCAAGTCGATCAAGTGGGCGGATTTTTCGAAGAGTTTCCTGGAAAATTTCTTCCTGCGGACTGCACGGGAGGAAATGGAAGAGAAGTTCATCGGACTAAAGCAGAAGGGAGCACCCGTAGATGTTCATGCAGCAGAATGGATGAGACTCAGTAGTTTCGCTGGACCTTTAGTTACCAACGATGTAGACAGGGCACGGAGGTTCATGCGCAGCCTGGACGTGGACATCCAGAGGCAGATTGTCTCCCTGGGTTTGACCACTTTCTCACAAGTACTTGAGGCAGCCGAGAGCAGTAGAGTTTATCTGGGATGAAGGGGAGTTTTTCTGTCGGGCCAGTCGAGTTTAGGGCTAGGCCGACAAATAATATTCTTGCATCAATGGAAGTGATGAAAGTGAAGAGCCGGCTGTTGTTCGTGATTTTATGGACGTGTTTGAAGATATATCGGGTTTACCGCCAAAGCGAGACATGGAGTTCGCAATTGATCTTATCCTGGGGCAGCGCCAGTATCCGAAGCGTATTATCCAATGGCGCCAGTAGAATTGGAAGAAGTCAAGAAACAGGTTGCAGAATTGCTTGAGAAAGGTTGGATTCGAAGCAGTAACTCGCCTTGGGGAGCTCCAGTTCTTCTAGTAAAGAAGAAGGATGGCACAAGAAGGATGTGCATCGACTATCGAGAATTAAACCGGGTGACTATTAAGAACAAGTACCCAATCCCTCGCATTGGCGAACTTTTCGAGCAGCTTAGTGGCGCGAGGGTATTCTCGAAGCTGGATTTGCGATCCGGATATCATCAGGTCCGAGTGAAAACAGAAGATATTTGCAAGACGGCATTCCGAACTCGGTATGGACATTACGAGTACTTAGTGATGCCTTTTGGAGTAACGAATGCGCCGGCAGTATTCAGGGACTTGATGAACCGAGTCTTTTCACCGTTCTTAGACCAGTTTATCGTGGTTTTTTTATTCATTGACGATATTCTGGTTTACTCGAAGAGTTTTGAGGAGCATGCTGAGCATTTGAAGATCGCACTGCAGACGTTGAGACAGGAGAAGTTATATGCGAAGATGAGCAAGTGCGAGTTTTGGCTGGAGGAAGTAAAGTTTTGGGGCATGTTGTGTTTGGCGATGGAATTGCCGTCGATCCAGAAAAGGTTGCAGCAGTTCGTGATTGGCCGATTCCAAAGAGTGTTGCGGAGATAAGAAGCTTTCTTGGACTAGCCAGATACTACAGAAGATTTGTGGAGAACTTTGCTCGTCTGGCAGAGCCGTTAACCAAGCTTACGTGCAAGGAGGTACCTTTTGTATGGACGGATAAGTGTGCGTTAGATTTTGAGACGTTGAAGCAGAAGTTGATAACCGCCCCTATTCTGACCGTGCCAGATAATTCCGGAGGATTGGTGATTCACAGCGACGCATCTGGGAAAGGATTGGGATGTGTTTTGATGCAGCATGGGAAGGTTGTAGCATACGCATCGAGACAGTTGAAGACCCATGAGAAGAATTACCCAACTCATGATTTGGAACTTGCGGCTGGGACTTTCGCTTTGAAGGTTTGGAGACACTACCTTCTGGGCGAAAGGGTCGAAGTTTTTTACTGATCATAAGAGATTGAAGTATGTGTTCACACAGAAGGAGCTTAATATAAGGCAGCGTAGATGGTTGGAGCTGATGGCTGACTACGATCTTGATCTTAAGTACCATCCGGGGAAGGTTAACGTCGTGCCGGATGCGCTTAGTCGGTTACCAGCAATTCAGGTGTTAACTACGCAGAAGGAGATCGTTGAAGATTTTCGAAGATTTGAATTGGAGGTTGTGCTATCGCATTCTACGGGACAGTTGATGCAGCGGCAGGTACAGTCATCATTGATCGAGAATATTAAAGCAGAACAATTGCAGGACCCTAGACTGCAAAAGTTTCGAGGACAGGTTGAAGCCGGACTACAAACAGATTTATTAATCCCCGAAGATGGTTCGTTGAGGTTTGGTACCCGTTTGTGTGTGCCAAAGGGGGATATTCGTGAAGAGCTTATGAAGGAGGCACACAGTTCAGCTTATTCTGTACATCCAGGAGGCACAAAGATGTACCGAGATATTCGACAGCATTTCTGGTGGGAGGGCATGAAACGGGAGATTGCTCGCTTTGTGGCAAAGTGCTTGGTGTGTCAGCAAGTTAAGGCTGAACATCAAAGGGTTGCTGGTTTATTGCAACCACTTTCGATTCCTCAGTGGAAGTGAGAACATATAACCATGGATTTCGTGACAGCTTTACCGCGAAGTCCAAAAGGCAACCATGCTATATGGGTGATTGTTGACCGATTGACCAAGGCAGCTCATTTTATTCCTTTTCGGGTTGGTCAATCAACAGAGACTTTGGCAGAGCGGTACATGCAAGAGATTGTAAGATTGCATGGAGTACCGGTGAGCATCGTGTCCGATCGGGACACTCGGTTCTTATCACACTTTTGGCGGAGTCTACAGGAAAGTTTGGGAACTCGATTGAAGTTTAGGACAGCTTATCATCGTCAAACTGATGGTCAGTCGGAGAGAACGATCCAAACTCTTGAGGATATGTTGAGAGCATGAATGTTGGACTCCAAGGGATCTTGGGAGGATCATCTACTTTTGGTGGAGTTGTATTACAACAACAGTTTTCAGGCAACTATTCAGATGGCTCCATTTGAAGCTTTGTATGGTCGTAAATGCCTTTCACCTGTTTGTTGGGACGATGTCGGTGAACGAAGATTATTGGGACCAGATTTGGTTGTGCAGACAGTTTAGAAGGTTAACCCTATCAGAAATCATATGAAGGCAGCTGTCACGACCCGCAATTCGGCCCGTAACCGGCACTTAAACCACGTAACGTCTATAGGCGTACGTAACTTAAGTAAGCCGAAAACCCAGAAATCTAAACCACCCAACACTGGATCAACGGAGAAACACATTTTAAAAATATTTTAGAAGTCGCCATTTAAAATCTCTAACTCTAGTTTTCTTTCATAAAAATTTCGGCAGCACCTCCTTTATAAAACTGGCCCCGAAAACGGGTACAACACAGATAATATATAAAACATCCCAAGTGGGAGAAAAATCAAGCCCACCGGCGGAGACAATCACCACAACAAGTATACGACGCCAAAGCGAAGAAATATCAAGAGAACGACTATAAAGGAAATAAACATTTCCACAAATAACCTGCTTCTACGAGCACGGTTCCCAAAACCAATATAATACAACACTGATATCTCACAAGTCGTCTCTAAGTCAAATACAACAGGGGTAGATGGAGAATACTAGATCCAACAAAAGATATACAATATACAACGGATAACCGCAAACCCACCTATAATGCAACGGCCTCACTGCCCAAGGTAGCGGTATCCACAAAAGTAGTGATGATAAGCTGCCCTGCCGCGACTACTCAGAGGGTAAGTCCTGCAAAACACTGTGGCACAACGGGGGTGAGTTGCCAACTCGTAAATAGTAAATAACATCATACAGTAATCGCAAGTATGCACTAACAACAATGATCAATAACATGTGAACTGATAGCATGAGTATGACAATATGAATATGCAACTATCATGATATCCATATCAATTGAATACTGAGTGCGGGAAAGTAAATAATCTCATGCACATATCATAAGCATGAAAAACACGGTGTATCTCAACAACACCCAAATCCCAAAATACTCAGATCGGCCCTCAGATCGGCCCTCAAATCCTGTACATCTCATGAAACCTGAGTGTCAAACATCGACACTCAAAAACATAATAAAAACCAGTGCCTATCATCGACACATAAATACTGATGTCCATACGTTCCTCGAAAACCAAGTATCTCACCTCGATACTTTCGTTTCCACGTATCGGTCTGTCTGATATCCATACGTTCCTCGAAAACCAAGTATCCACCTCGATACTTGCGTTTCCACGTATCGGTCTGTCTGATATCCATACGTTCCTCGAAAACCAAGTATCCACCTCGATACTTGCGTTTCCACGTATCGGTCTGTCTGATCCCATATATCTCTCGGAAATTAAGTGCCCAACATCGACACCTTAATTTCCCATATCGCATCTCAAATGCATAAGTCCATATAATGTATCTCGCGGTCCCAAAAATCCAAATCCAGAATACATATATATACAGCGTCCCATACCACCGATATATATGCAATACAAATCATGTAAATCCAAATCCAAAATACATATATATACAGCGTCCCATACCACTGATATATATGCTATAAAAACTGTAATATCCAAATTCAGAATACATATATACACAGCGTCCCATACCACTGATATATATGCAATAAAAACTGATCATATAACAATAGCAAGGTATATGTGCGAACGAGTAATATAACATGGTATATGTGCGAACGAGTAATATAGCATGGTATACATATGAGCATGTAGGTATACAGGTATGTTCTATGTAATATGCATTGTCGCACAAGTATAACTGTTTAATGTCGCTAACTAATAGCAAGGTATATGAATGAGCAATTGTGTTGTGCCTATCATGTCAATTATCAACAGTGTGTGTGTAGCATATCATTGGTGCTCGTGCAACATGGACTGTCGATAATAGTGCAGTGTACATCAGGTATAATATCATGCACTACAAGTAACTATATGCAATGTGAATCATGCAATATCTCTATATAAGCAAATAAGCATACGGCTAATATTATATCATGTCTAGCCCCGACGCGTAGCGCCATACGGGCGATTCCCCGTAGATGTTAAATCTACTCACACTGTGGTCTCCAGCTATGAAGATCCGACCACCTGCTTCCCTTTGTTCGCAGCGTCTGAAGTCCCCGCTTGCGACGCTATAATATCACAAACACAAGAAATAATGCGAATATCTCAGAAGCAATCATAATAACGTAAAACTACGTATTATAAAACGCATCAACGCACTAAACCAACTCACGAGTACACGTCTAGTGCAAACACGCGAAACGATACCTAATCCCAAACTGAGTACGTCGCAGCACGACACACGACTCGTGTCGCAACACGTATCACGCGAACTCAAAACACACGATTATAGGTAATCGATCCCAGATTTTGCATACTGCATTTACTAATAAAATCAACAGTACCAAACAACCCAAAATAACAGCAGACAACACCCACAGAAGACCCACCCCAAATCTCCCCAAGTCGGCCGGCGTCGCCGGCCCCCTCTTCAAATCTCGCCGGCCCCGGCCGGTGGGATGGTCCCCGTCTCCTAGGTGGTGTCTCAGGTCAACCTGCACACTCCTCTGAAGTTGTTTCCTCAATCACTAAAACTACCAGGTCACAGCAGATACTAAAATCTCTAAAAAGTCACTAAAACCCGATATCGCCTCAAACGATATAAACTACGTTCTACGCAGAAATTAACGATCAAAACCACACAAAAACTATAATTTAACAGTAAAGGGGTTATACCTAACAACTTTGCTGTCAAGTTCCAAGCTTTCCCTATCTCCAAGTGATCAAGAACAAGAAAAACCCAAAGCTTTTGGTATTTTTGTGATAGGTTTTGAGATATTTGAGGATTTTTGAGTTTAGATTGATAAAATATGAGAAAGGAATTAGCAAAGGCAGTAGATAATCAGGGAATTTCGGCCAAGTGAGTGAGGAGGTGGAGTTGTGATGCTTTCCTAGCAATTACCTTCATTTATTGCTTAATGAATGCATTGCACACATACACACACATGCATGCATCTACTCACTTCCCTTTTCTTTTCTTTTCCTTTTAATTCCAAGTTTAATTCTAGTCCACACAATGAATCCTAAGGTGAAGTGAGAAGGATTTGCTAACTTAAAGTTTTAAAGAAAAGATCGCAAACGGAAATTTTCCCAAAATTTGAATACCGCATTAAAATAATATTAAAAATTGGGAAAAAATCAAATTGAACCAAAACGTCCCATATACTCCCAAAGCTCGCGCACTAGCTTTATTTTTGCTAATCTAGGTGCTGGCAAGTCTATATGGTCGTTTGTTCACAGTCGGGTAAAAACGGAAAATACCGACAAACTTACCCTAAAACGGACAAAATCGCATAACGATTTCTAAAACGTTACAATCTCCCCCCCTTATAGAAATTCGGTCCCCGAATTACAATTTCATACTAAGACGTACCTTCAAAAAGATAAAGGAATTTCTTCTGCATCTCGCTCTCGATCTCCCAAGTGATCTCCTCACCAGTAGGGCTACGCCACAGAATCTTTACAGAAGGCAAGTCCCTAGACCGAAGCTTCTTCACCTGCCGATCCAGAATAACTATCGGCTGCTCGGTGAACGAAAGATCACGCTCAAGCTGAACGGTCTCGTGCTGAATCATATGAGAAGGATCATGAAGGTATCTACGAAGCATCGACACATGAAAAACGGGGTGAACATCTGGAAAACTAGGCGGGAGCGCTAAACGATAAGCAACGGAACCTACTCGCTCAAGGATCTCGAAAGGACCTACAAATCTGGGACTGAGCTTCCCTTTCTTCCCAAATCGCATAACGCCCTTCATCGGAGAAATATTCAGGAATACATGGTCTCCCACTGCGAACTCAAGTCTGCGACGACGACGGTCGGCATAAGACTTCTGCCTGCACTGGGCTGCTCTCATCCTGTCCCGAATCAGCTGGATCTTCTCCGTAGTTTCCTGAACAAGCTGGGGTCCCAAAACCAAACTCTCACTAAGCTCGGTCCAACAGACTGGCGATCGACACTTCCTACCATATAAAGCCTCAAAAGGTGCCATCTGAATAGTCTCCTGAAAGCTGTTATTATAGGAGAACTCAATCAACGGCAAGTGACGATCCCAACTGCCCCCAAAATCAAGCACACATGCACGGAGCATATCCTCCAGAGTCTGAATAGTCCGCTCCGTCTGACCATCTGTCTGCGGATGAAAAGCGGTGCTAAAACTCAAACTGGTACCCAAAGTTTCCTGAAGCTTCTGCCATAGTCGGCTAGTGAACTGGGTACCTCTGTCGGATACTATGCATGTGGGAACACCGTGCAAACGCACAATCTCATCTATATAAAGCTGAGCGTACTGAGCATAGCCGAAAGTGGTCTTCACTGGAAGGAAGTGAGCCGCTTTCATCAACCGGTCTACAATAACCCAAATGGAGTCGTACCCTCTACTGGTCCTGGGTAGACCCACAATAAAGTCCATGGAAATCTGCTCCCATTTCCACTCCGGAATGGGTAAAGGCTGCAACTCTCCAGCCGGTCTCTGATGCTCAGCCTTGACTTGCTGACAAGTCAGGCACCTCGAAACGAAGTCCGAAATATCGCGTTTCATCCCTTCCCACCAGTAGAAGTCTATCAAATCTCGGTACATCTTGGTGGAACCTGGATGAACGCTAAAAGTCGACTGATGTGCCTGCTCTAGGATCTCGCGTCTCAACCCATCAACATCCGGTACACACAAGCGAGTCCCGCATCGTAGCACACCCTGGTCATCAATCATGAACTCCGAAACTGTACCCCGTCGAACAAGCTCAAGAATCTCAGACAAACGAGCATCACTGGGTTGCGCCTCACGAATACGATCAACAAGTAGTGGACGGGCGCGGACATGAGCAAACTGTCCCCCAGTGGAGGTGAACTCGAACTGCACTCTACTATCACACAAGAGCTGCCAATCTGCAGAAGACTGACACCGAACGGCGCTCAGCTGGGACAAGCTACCCACGGGCCTACGACTCAAAGCATCGGCTACCACATTCGCCCTGCCCGGGTGATAAAGGATCTCACAATCATAATCCTTCACTAGCTCCATCCATCGGCGCTGTCTCAGGTTCAGATCTCACTGCTGGAAGATGTACTTCAGACTCTTGTGATCCGTGAAGATCTGACACGACTCCCCATACAAGTAATGTCTCCAGATCTTCAACGCAAAGACTACCGCTGCCATCTCAAGATCGTGAGTGGGGTAATTCTGCTCGTGCTTCTTCAACTGCCTAGAAGCATATGCAATCACCCTATCATGCTGCATCAAAACACAGCCGAGCCCCACTCGAGAAGCATCATAATACACAACGTAGCCTCCCGATCCAGAAGGTAAAGAAAGAACTGGTGCTGTCGTCAACCGAGTCTTCAACTGCTGAAAACTCTGCTCGCACGCATTAGTCCAGAGAAAAGGAACCCCCTTCCGGGTCAGTCCAGTCAGCGGTGCAGCGATACTCGAAAAATCCTGCACGAAACGGCGATAATAACCAGCTAAGCCCAAAAAGCTGCGGACCTCAGTCACCGACACAGGTCTGGGCCAAAGCTGTACAGCCTCAATCTTTCTCGGGTCCACCAGAATACCATCACTAGTCACCACATGGCCCAGGAAGTCAACTCTATCAAGCCAAAATGCGCACTTTGAGAATTTAGCATACAACTGGTGCTCTCTCAAAATCTGCAAAGTAATCCCCAAGTGCTGCTCATGCTCCTCTCGACTCCTAGAGTAAACCAGTATGTCATCAATAAACACGATAATGAACTGGTCGAGGAACGGCCTGAAAATCCGGTTCATCAGATCCATGAACGCTGCTGGCGCATTGGTGAGTCCGAACGACATCACCAAAAACTCATAATGCCCATAGCGCGTACGAAAAGCAGTCTTCGGAATGTCATCATTCCGAACCCGCAACTGATGATAACCCGAACGCAAATCAATTTTCGAAAAATGTTTCGCACCCTGGAGCTGATCGAATAAATCGTCAATGCGGGGCAAAGGATACCTGTTCCGCACCGTAACACGGTTCAACTGACGATAATCCACACATAGCCTCAAACTGCCGTCCTTCTTCTTGACGAACAGAACAGGAGCTCCCCACGGCGAAACACTCGGACGCACAAGTCCCAAATCAAGCAACTCTTGCAATTGATCTTTAAGCTCTCTAAGCTCTGCCGGAGCCATCCGATAAGGCGGTATAGAAATAGGCTCCGTGCCAGGAATCAGATCAATGCAAAACTCAATATCGCGCTCTGGCGGCATCCCACGTAACTCATCGGGAAAAACATCGGGAAACTCTCGCACGGTAGAAACCTGGTCCAACAACTCCACTGTGGCTCCAGTATCATGAATGAACGCCAAGAATCCCCGACATCCCCTCCTTAAAAGCCGACTAGCGCACAAAACAGAAATCAAGCTGTGAGGGGCGGCACTACGGTCCCCCTGCACAACGAACACTGACTCGCCGGGAAAACAAAATCTAACTGTCTTCTCGCGGCAGTCCACGGACGCATAGCAAGTAGCTAGCCAATCCATGCCCAACAGAACGTCGAAGTCCAACATCTCCAGAAGGCTCAAGTCGACGGGCAGATCTCTGTCACCAATATGGACGACACAAGATCGAAACACATAACGCGCAACAAACGACTCTCCCACAGGAGTAGTCACGATCAGCGGCTGATCCAGCAAACACGACTCTCGGCCTAACCTCGGCACGAAGTGCGTAGAAACATACGAATGCGTGGATCCCGGATCAAAAAGAACATGCGCATCAAAAGAACATACAGAAAGAGTACCTGAAACCACGGCATTGGACGCCTGAGCGTCCTGGTGAGTCAAGGCAAAAACCCTAGCCTGACCTCTACCGGCTACTGGCTGTCCTCTGCCTCTGCCACCTCGACCTCTCGGTACAAAACCTCCGCGACCACGACCTCGCGGAACAGGAGTCTGACGCGGCGCAACTACAGGAACAAGAGGCAACGCTCTCTGAGGTGGAGATGGTGGTAAGGTAACCTGCGGTACAGCTGGCTCGTTCACACGCGGCTCTGTACAATCTCGAATCCGATGACCAAAACTATCGCACCGGTAACATCCCGAAGCAAACTGCCGATCATCCTGAGGGTAAGAACCATAAAGTCGACCTCGTCCCGAACCGCCACTATCAGAACGGAAACTGTCTCGACGTCTAAACGCCTGCCTCGCTGCCGGATCATCTACACGAACTCTCTTCGGTCCCGGAGCAACTGATGACTCAGCTAGACGCTCCTCTACCGAAAGAGCTGCATCCACCGCTGCCGCATACGTGTCACAATGCTGAATGCTGATGGCTAAGAATATCTGGGTAAGCGGGCCTCGAACAAACCTCTTCACCCTCATCTCCTCAGTCGCCACCAGGTATGGAGCATATATCGACAGCTCAGTAAACAAAACATCATAATCCGACACCGTCATCCCCGGCGTCTGACGTAAAGACTCAAATCTGCGCGCTCGCGCATCCCTGACGCTCGGTGGAAGAAAACGAACAAGAAACGACGTCACAAACTCAGCCCAGGTCATAGGAGCAAGACCAGCAGCTCTGCCTCTCTCCAACGACTCACACCACTTCTGGGCCATGCCCTCCAGACGAAAACTGGCAAACTCTACCCATCTCTCGTCGGAACATCGGAGTGAGCGACAAATCCTGGCCATCCGGTCGATAAACGACTGCGGATCCTCAGTAGCATCTGTGCCCGTAAACACCGGAGGTCTCAACCTCATGAAATCTGTCAACGACGCAGCAATAACCTCCGGAGCTGCAACTGCGACTATCGGAACCGTAGGTACCATCGTGGCCTCCGCAGCGGGTGGAACAACTGCCTGCCCCTGCGCTCGGATGGTCTCTACCAAAGTCCCCACAATCTGGCGTAGATCCTGCATACCAGCTCCAATCATAGCAATATACTCCGGTACAACAGGCGTACCACCCTGGTCAGTTCTCGCCTCAGGCGAGTCAACCCTGACCTCGGCCCTCGCGGCCGCTCTCTGAGCCCTCGTAGTCTTTGGCGGCATATGGGCTATAAATCGAAACAAGATTCGATAAGGAAACGGAAATCGAATCACAGGATGTATATCAATCACGGAAGGAATATCAATAAACAAGTCCTAAGGTCACTTAGGCGGAGTACCGTGTCGTAAGTATGCCGCGGAACATACACACGCTACGTCACTCTGCTTAAGCTACCTACTCCATCATACCAAGGTCATCCTAGACTCCGAAAGGTAAAACCTAACGCTCTGATACCAACTTTGTCACGACCCGCAATTCGGCCCGTAACCGGCACTTAAACCACGTAACGTCTACAGGCGTACGTAACTTAAGTAAGCCGAAAACCCAGAAATCTAAACCACCCAACACTGGATCAACGGAGAAACACAGTTTAAAAATATTTTAGAAGTCGCCATTTAAAATCTCTAACTCTAGTTTTCTTTCATAAAAATTTCGGCAGCACCTCCTTTATAAAACTGGCCCCGAAAACGGGTACAACACAGATAATATATAAAACATCCCAAGTGGGAGAAAAATCACGCCCACCGGCGGAGACAATCACCACAACAAGTATACGACGCCAAAGCGAAGAAATATCAAGAGAACGACTATAAAGGAAATAAACATTTCCACAAATAACCTGCTTCTACGAGCACGGTTCCCAAAACCAATATAATACAACACTGATATCTCACAAGTCGTCTCTAAGTCAAATACAACAGGGGTAGATGGAGAATACTAGATCCAACAAAAGATATACAATATACAACGGATAACCGCAAACCCACCTATAATGCAACGGCCTCACTGCCCAAGGTAGCGGTATCCACAAAAGTAGTGATGATAAGCTGCCCTGCCGCGACTACTCAGAGGGTAAGTCCTGCAAAACACTGTGGCACAACGGGGGTGAGTTGCCAACTCGTGAATAGTAAATAACATCATACAGTAATCGCAAGTATGCACTAACAACAATGATCAATAACATGTGAACTGATAGCATGAGTATGACAATATGAATATGCAACTATCATGATATCCATATCAATTGAATACTGAGTGCGGGAAAGTAAATAATCTCATGCACATATCATAAGCATGAAAAACACGGTGTATCTCAACAACACCCAAATCCCAAAATACTCAGATCGGCCCTCAGATCGGCCCTCAAATCCTGTACATCTCATGAAACCTGAGTGTCAAACATCGACACTCAAAAACATAATAAAAACCAGTGCCTATCATCGACACATAAATACTGATGTCCATACGTTCCTCGAAAACCAAGTATCTCACCTCGATACTTGCGTTTCCACGTATCGGTCTGTCTGATATCCATACGTTCCTCGAAAACCAAGTATCCACCTCGATACTTGCGTTTCCACGTATCGGTCTGTCTGATATCCATACGTTCCTCGAAAACCAAGTATCCACCTCGATACTTGCGTTTCCACGTATCGGTCTGTCTGATCCCATATATCTCTCGGAAATTAAGTGCCCAACATCGACACCTTAATTTCCCATATCGCATCTCAAATGCATAAGTCCATATAATGTATCTCGCGGTCCCAAAAATCCAAATCCAGAATACATATATATACAGCGTCCCATACCACCGATATATATGCAATACAAATCATGTAAATCCAAATCCAAAATACATATATATACAGCGTCCCATACCACTGATATATATGCTATAAAAACTGTAATATCCAAATTCAGAATACATATATACACAGCGTCCCATACCACTGATATATATGCAATAAAAACTGATCATATAACAATAGCAAGGTATATGTGCGAACGAGTAATATAACATGGTATATGTGCGAACGAGTAATATAGCATGGTATACATATGAGCATGTAGGTATACAGGTATGTTCTATGTAATATGCATTGTCGCACAAGTATAACTGTTTAATGTCGCTAACTAATAGCAAGGTATATGAATGAGCAATTGTGTTGTGCCTATCATGTCAATTATCAACAGTGTGTGTGTAGCATATCATTGGTGCTCGTGCAACATGGACTGTCGATAATAGTGCAGTGTACATCAGGTATAATATCATGCACTACAAGTAACTATATGCAATGTGAATCATGCAATATCTCTATATACGCAAATAAGCATACGGCTAATATTATATCATGTCTAGCCCCGACGCGTAGCGCCATACGGGCGATTTCCCGTAGATGTTAAATCTACTCACACTGTGGTCTCCAGCTATGAAGATCCGACCACCTGCTTCCCTTTGTTCGCAGCGTCTGAAGTCCCCGCTTGCGACGCTATAATATCACAAACACAAGAAATAATGCGAATATCTCAGAAGCAATCATAATAACGTAAAACTACGTATTATAAAACGCATCAACGCACTAAACCAACTCATGAGTACACGTCTAGTGCAAACACGCGAAACGATACCTAATCCCAAACTGAGTACGTCGCAGCACGACACACGACTCGTGTCGCAACACGTATCACGCGAACTCAAAACACACGATTATAGGTAATCGATCCCAGATTTTGCATACTGCATTTACTAATAAAATCAACAGTACCAAACAACCCAAAATAACAGCAGACAACACCCACAGAAGACCCACCCCAAATCTCCCCAAGTCGGCCGGCGTCGCCGGCCCCCTCTTCAAATCTCGCCGGCCCCGGCCGGTGGGATGGTCCCCGTCTCCTAGGTGGTGTCTCAGGTCAACCTGCACACTCCTCTGAAGTTGTTTCCTCAATCACTAAAACTACCAGGTCACAGCAGATACTAAAATCTCTAAAAAGTCACTAAAACCCGATATCGCCTCAAACGATATAAACTACGTTCTACGCAGAAATTAACGATCAAAACCACACAAAAACTATAATTTAACAGTAAAGGGGTTATACCTAACAACTTTGCTCTCAAGTTCCAAGCTTTCCCTATCTCCAAGTGATCAAGAACAAGAAAAACCCAAAGCTTTTGGTATTTTTGTGATAGGTTTTGAGATATTTGAGGATTTTTGAGTTTAGATTGATAAAATATGAGAAAGGAATTAGCAAAGGCAGTTGATAATCATGGAATTTCGGCCAAGTGAGTGAGGAGGTGGAGTTGTGATGCTTTCCTAGCAATTACCTTCATTTATTGCTTAATGAATGCATTGCACACATACACACACATGCATGCATCTACTCACTTCCCTTTTCTTTTCTTTTCCTTTTAATTCCAAGTTTAATTCTAGTCCACACAATGAATCCTAAGGTGAAGTGAGAAGGATTTGCTAACTTAAAGTTTTAAAGAAAAGATCGCAAACGGAAATTTTCCCAAAATTTGAATACCGCATTAAAATAATATTAAAAATTGGGAAAAAATCAAATTGAACCAAAACGTCCCATATACTCCCAAAGCTCGCGCACTAGCTTTATTTTTGCTAATCTAGGTGCTGGCAAGTCTATATGGTCGTTTGTTCACAGTCGGGTAAAAACGGAAAATACCGACAAACTTACCCTAAAACGGACAAAATCGCATAACGATTTCTAAAACGTTACAGCAGCACAGGACCGACAGAAGTGTTGGGCAGATACATCAAGAAGACCTCTAGAGTTCACCGTGGGTGATTTGGTATTCTTGAAGATATTACCGACTAGAGGGGTGATTCTTTTTGGAAGTCGAGGAAAGCTTAGTTCTCGATTCTTTGGACCCTTGAGATCGTGGAGCGTGTTGGTGAGGTAGCGTATCGTTTGGCGTTACCGCGGTCCTTGGCAAATGTGCACGATGTGTTTCACGTATCTCAACTCCGTAAGTATGTTCGAGATGAAACACACGTTTTGGATCATTCGGAGCTAACAGTACGAGAAGACTTGACTTTTGAGGAGCGACCGATTGAAATCGTGGATCGAAGGGAAAAGGTTCTTATGAACAAGGTTATCCCCCTTGTGCTTGTTTCTTGGGGTAGTCGCTCGCATGGAGAGTCCACTTGGGAACGAGAAGATGAAATCCGGCAGAAGTTTCCTCACCTTTTCTTGTAGTTATCTATCTTTGTATTCTTGGAATTTCGAGGACGAAATTTTTTTGTAGTTGGGTATAATGTAACACTCAAGCCCAATGCTACTATTTTCAGTTACTGTTTGAGCATAATATGGTACTCATTTCATTTAACTTGCTTGTTTGTTGCTTACTGTAAAATTTACCCGGCAAAGTCATTTCTACATATAACAAATTTTGGCATCTAAAATAAAATTGAAAATATTCATCTTGGCCTACTTGACACCCCTAACCTCGTGGTAGCGTCCGTACATTGTATTCTCGTCCCGTTTAGTGAAACGGACGAGTTTGGACGGCTACGCGCGCGTACATATGTCCGTTTTGGGGGTATGTTTTTTAATCATAAAACACTTAATTTTAAAATTTGGATCCCGCTTAAAATCCTATTATTTCAATTTCAAATTTTTGGACTCGACCCGGGTGCGATTTGGAAATGTTTTATTTGGCGCCAAAATCCTAAATTTAATATTATTAAAACCATCGCATATATTTTTCTAACTAACCTGATATCTTACTGTTCATTACTTATCTTTTAAATCTTTAAATTAACCTATATATATATCCTACTGTTCCTTAAAATGTTTTGAATCTTTAATTAATATTTATCCCTAACTAACGATTCCTCTTTAGCCAATCGCGTTCCTTTTAATTTCGTGGGCCCCCACCTGCAGCTCTCTCTCTCTCTCCACTTTTTCTCTCTCTCTCTCATATATTCTCTCGTACTTCTCTTCATCATTCTTTCTCTTCTTGCTTCATGTCTCGTTTCTCTTTTTTTTAACTGTTCTTTTGTTGCCGGAATTCTGTCATGCCGGTGATGCTTCTCGACGTTCCAGCGAGATACCCCGACCCGTGTGGTTCCTTTGTTCGTCGTTTGGGTTCATTCCGTGAACCGTGCGCCCATCGCGAGTTTTCCCCGCCGACGGTTAACGTTCCGTTTTCCCGATTCGCGACCCATCGAGGCAAGTTAATCTTGCTACATGCTATATAATTCATTTTATACCTATTTAAATAAATACCATACCCATAGTTTAAATCTAGTGCCCCATGTTTAATTTTATAACGTTTCGATGTTCCGTTTGCATCCGTTTATATCATATTAAATCTAGATCATGAAAACTTATCTTGTGACATACTAGATTACATTATACTGCAACCATATCATTTAAAATATATGTCATCGTAATATTTATTATTATTATCTTTAATTAGTTTATAATCTTTATTTTATAATGTTATACATTTGAAAATCTTATAGTTCACACATGAAAAGTCGTTGAAAAATCGGATATGACAAATCTGAAATTTACTGTACACCTTACCTTATAAAATTCATTATAAATCATAGAAAAATCATTAGTATACGTTCTTTAGTTCGTTACGAAGATAACTCAGAATACTATAACTCTATGAAATATTTACTTGCAAAATAAATTGTTTAAATAACGTAAAATGCAAATGAATATGTCTTTAAACTGCTGTCCAGGCAAATTCCAGCAGCAAACTTTCAACTTCGGATGTTTATAACTTTTTGTAGGGATAACCTGAGATGTTTATACTTATAAAAATGAAAATCTTATTGAATTATATTTGTTTTGGTATAAGACACGTCCCTTTTGGAGAACGTTTGTTATTTTTAAGCTATTTTACAAATTAGGACGACGCTGAATTTCTGAACGGAACCTTCTTGTGCATGGTTAATCAATACCACTTTTATAGTTATTAATCGCTTTGAATATGCTATCCATATTAATATTATTATATCAATATTTATATCACATATTGCTTAGTTGTACATCCCACATTACCATTTTATAGTTTTATAACTTTTCGGATACCCGTTTGCATCCATCGCATTTAAGATACATATAATTGCATCCATAGATCACATTACTACATAATAATGTGACATTAAAACTCCATGTTTAATAAATTGCATCCTAATTAATATTGGAACTATAAATGTAACCCTAATCGATAACTGTGCATCCATATCCTTGAAATTATATCTATTTGCATATCATATTATATGTTCCAGTTTATTGTTCTGATAGTACTCATGCTTGTTTATTTATACACATGCTTATGTTAGTTTGATTATGAGCACCCACATGACATCTTGTGCTTCCTGACATGACCTGTTACACTTCCTACTTGACTTGATATGGTACCGTACATTGCTTGACCTGACCTGATGTACCATGACCTGACCTGTTACCTGATCCTATGTCTAATGCCAACAAACCTGACATGTAGTCCTTACGGACCGTTCCTGTTGTCTATCCAGACAAACCTGCACCTACCTGATCCTGTGTTGGCATTAGTTCTTGATTACGGAATACCTGACTTGAACACATAACCTTGGGGGTATGGGAAAATCAAAAGTGTAAACTAAAGTGTAACTTAAAAGGGTATTACATGATCCGTGGTCCCGGGGGGTAACGGGACAGAGCCATTCGTGACTCTTACATCTTGATCCGTGGTCCCGGGGGGTAACGGGACAGAGCCATTCGTGACTCTTACATCTTGATCCGTGGTCCCGGGGGGTAACGGGACAGAGCCATTCGTGACTCTTACATCTTGATCCGTGGTCCCGGAGGGTAACGGGACAGAACCACTCTTGGTTCATATATTCCTGATCCGTGGTCTCGGGGGTTAACGGGACATATCCTTGGAGTTACATGGAGGGTTACATTAATTGATTTCAAATAAACTTTAGAGTAGACAACCCGGTAGCACAGTTTAGAGTGATCACTGCACGTCACATACACTGATACACTTCACTATTATACATCCCTGTTGACTTGTTACTATTTATGATTCATGCCTGTATATCTTGTGTATCCTGTTCATTTATTATTGCTTGATGTTATGACGCGCTGACGTCTGGGTTTTGCATGGCCCAGATCCTCTACCTTTGTTGCAGACTGATCAGGAGTTTTGCCGCTGTTAGATCGAGCGGTAGGGATCATGTCGGTATCCGGTCTTACTTTCCAGGTGTTTATTTGATCTTTTGCTTCCGCATACTATAGCATTTCTTGACTCTTTTACTCTGGCTTATGGACATGTATTAGATAGTTAGTTTATTTTCCTGTTCTTGATATCTCTACAGCCGTAATGTGACTGTGGAAGGATTTTTCCTAACCACAGGTAGCATGGTTGGCTATGTCATGCCTATTTTAGCGTACTCTGGGAAGCGGGGCGTGACAGGAGATAAATTGGCCGCGGAACCGCGGTAATAGCAAGCTATTGCCGCGTTTCCGTGGCGGTTTGATGGGTTCTCTGGACCGTTTTTCTACAGTAGACTATAAAAACCCTGAGTCGATATTTAAAGCATGATTTATTATTTTTACAGCACTTTAAAAATTGACAGCAAGTTTGATTTCGGGGTGTATTTCGCGACTTTTTCTCCGATCGAATTTCTAGTTACTATGCTAACATGTTAGGTAGTGTTTAACCTGGCTCTGATACTACTGTAAGTCCATGCTACCTCTCCCGGTACTTACGGGCATGCGGAATTTGATGAAAAGCAATTTTCTAGAGGCAGTAACATGGACTCAAAACGGATCTTTGTTAAACTATCTACCTAACAACCTAACTAGGAGTTGTTAACTACTCAGTTAGGGGGTTATACCTTTCTTTATTGAACTCCTTTGTCTTTAACTCTCGATGGTGTACGGATCAGCTTCACTCCGTCGTCTCCTTGCGCCGAAGATCGATCCACCCGAAAGCTTCTACCTTTGGCTTCTTCTTCGAGCTTTGAAGAAACTAGTTCACTCGGTTTGCTAAACCTTATGAACTAGAGTGAGTAGAGGAGTGTGTGTTGGGATTTTTCTCTATGGTTCTTGCTTCTTTACACATGAGACAAGTGAACCATAGACTAGAGAGAGGGAGAGCAAGAGGAAGAGGATGAGAGCTCAAACACAAGAGAGAGAAAGGAAATGAGAGAATGAGTAAGACTTTTCTATCTTGGCTCTCATAATCCAAAGCCATCATAACAAATAATAGCAATCAAGTATTATGTGATGGTTTAAGTCAAAATGGCCATATCATTTCATGCACTCATTTTGCACAAGAGAAATAAGCAAGCAAAAGTCTTTGCCATGAAATGATAGCCATTGTCATGATGATGGTCAACCAGTCCAACCTAGTCAACCGGTCAACAAAGTCAACAAGTCAACAAAGTCAACCCCTCAACAACCATGTCACTATAATACTTAATTAATATTAATGTTAATCATATATCATATTCTCATTAGGGTTGAGCAAAAAGTCAATAGTCAACAGTCAACAGTCAACAACCCTAATGAGAATCCTCTGTCTCTGTCTCTCCGTCAACTGTGCATACACACCCGCATCCGCGTTCCGAGGAACACGAATACATACTAGAAAAAAACCAATCCCAAAACGTATACTAGGATCTGGCTTATACCAAAGCCCGCTAGTGTTAACTGTCCGGACACTGTACGTGCACAAGTGCACGGATGCGACCGAACCCTGTCGCAAAACCATGCGACCTATCGCAAAACCATGCGACTTCTACTCTTTTGCCTAAAGGCGAATAGCTTTCTGTGTGGGACTCTAAAGACTCGACACTACGCTGGCAGTGGGTTTAACCACAGACCGCAAGCGGCACTAGCTGTGCGTAACGGTCCCCAGGTAGATGCCGACAAGAAGACTGACGAGGTGAAACCCATCTGAACTCCTACTGAGTTTGACTGTGGCAATCTTCATACAGTCCGGTCTTTTCGTCTGATACATCGCATGGCGGGCCTAGGGGGCGGTAAACGTCAGTCCCCTAATAGCGGTACAAGTCGTGTCAGAGTGAAGCCCAAAACACCCTGAGATAACACTGGAAACCTACTAGTATATCTCGCTTGCCCTGGCCAAGGACTACTCGTGTAATGGCTCTCCTAGATACAGCGCGATGTCAACCCCCAATACCGGGAGAGACGAATCCTGTCTAACCGTCACTGCCTCCAAGTGCTTCGGGACTGCACCCAACTACCACCTGTTTGCACGACTCCTTTGTGCCATGGTAGGGTAGTAATCTAAGTACAGTGGGAACACACTCGAGGCAAAGTGACAGTGTCAAGTCAGCGGACTAAGCTGTACTCATGTCACCTGGGAACTGATAACTGACGATAGGTATAGTACCAACCAACAGTTCCCGACGAGTCCTGTCCAGTGTACTCATAACCCAACGAGCACCTACGTACTATCTCCAGTACGGTGTACTGATGGCTGTGGGACAGACCATCTCCCACACTGGGATGAGAAGCGCATACGCTAGTCTACTCCGGAGTATCGATGCCCTGTCTCGATAGTCCTGCGACTAGGGACCTGCATAAGGATGTGCTTATAGATTACCCAGCCCCCACTAGTGTGACTGCCATCACAACGCTGATAATCAAGCAAAGATCCTAAGGGCTCCACTAATGTGTATAGGTGATATGCTAAAATAAACACATGTACACATTGAAGTAGAAACAAACCAAGTAGCATACTACTATATTGAGCAAGATTGTTTATACAAGGTGAATATCCCAAGCTTCCATTAAGTAATATACAAATTAGTATGATACAGTAATGGCCTCTAGGGCATATACACTAACAGAAACAATGAAGCTTCATAGATTTCGGCTCTTCGAATCCGCTCGATTATACGATAATCAGTAATTTACCACTTGTCAAAACTATGACTGACGACTGTAAGATTATCTCCACCTTCCAAATTTAATCATATTATTTTCAACTATTAAAATTAAAAAAAGGAGAATTAAAACAAATTTAATAAGTTTTGAATCTTTCATCCCCGTGTAATATACGAAAAGATCTATGGTCGTTTTGATTTACGAGGAGCAATTTGTCGAATGTTTGATTCTCCATTGAAATTATTTTGATATTAAATTTCTGAAAGATTGAGACAGTTGGTGGATTTAGAAGTGAATTTGGATAGATATAGCAGGTTATTAGAGCGAAGAGGGCGGGGTATTTATATGGAAAGGAGGACGTGTTCCAAGAACCCGCCATCATCTTTGCCCACAGAAAGCTTCTGTGTTTTCTTATAATGCTTTTGTTTTTTCATATTGTGTTGTCAAATCTTGCTTTTGAAAATTAATTTGTCAAATCATACTTTTGCTTTTCTTAAAAAGTGTGTTGTCAAATCATACTTTTGGTTTTTTAAAGTGTGTTGTCAAATCTATTCCTTGATCCCACTCTCTCATTTTGCAAAGGAGAGGGCGGGTTCTCGAAACACGCCCCTTCAATAATTTTATGCCAGCGGGTTCCTAAAACCCGCTCTCTAAATTAAATATAAGAAATGTAAATAGCCCGTGACTCTGACCCATTGTATTGTCAAATCGAATTTGTCATAAGGGAATAACGGGTTACAAGAACCCGCCCTCTCATTTAAAGAGGAGAGGGCGGGTTCTTGAAATCCACCCTCTAAATTAAAAATAAGAAATGTAAATAGCCCGTGACTCTTAACCCAGGCCGTGAATCTGATCCATTGTATTGTCAAATCGAATCTATCACAAGGGAATAGCATGTTACAAGAGCCCGCCTCTCATTTAAAAAGGAGAGGGCGGATTCCTAAAACCCGCCCTCTAAATTAAAAATAAGGAATGTAAATAACCCGTGACTCTTAACCCAGGACGTGACTCTGACCCATTGTATTGTTAAATCGAATCTGTCACACGGGAATAGCGGGTTACAAGAACCCGCCCTCTCATTTAAAAAGGAAAGGGCGGGTTACAAGAACCCGCCCTCTCATTTAAAAAGGAGAGGGCGGGTTCCTAAAACCCGCCCTCTAAATTAAATATAAAGAATGTAAGTAGCCCGTGACTCTTAACCCAATAGCCTGTGACTCTGAACCATTGTATTGTTAAATCGAATTTGTCAGATGGGAATAGCGGGTTACAAGAACCCGCCATCTCATTTAAAAAGGAAAGGGCGAGTTCTTAAAACCTGCCTTGTAAATTAAAATTAAGGAATGTAAATAGCCCATGACTTTTAACCCAGGCCGTGAATCTGACCCATTGTATTGTCAAATCGAATTTGTCACAAGGGAATAGCGGGTTATAAGAACCCGCCCTCTCATTTACAAACGAGAGGGCGGGTTCTTAAAACGCGCCCTCCTTAATATTTTAAATAATTTTACTTAATCTAAGACAAACCTGTGACCCATTTATCTCTCGTCAAATTTAAAAGGGGACAGCGGGTTCTAAGAACCCGTGACCCCTTTACCACCAAACACCTATAAAAACCCCTCTCTCTCCTCCCATTTGCTCTCCATTCTACTCCGATTTACATCTGTGCCTCCTACAAAATCTCATCTACAAACACCCAGTATAAACGAATAGCGGGTTAAAAGTAATTACATGTATGTAAATTTAATTTAACTTTTATTTATTTTTCAATGAATATAATCATTATATAAGTTGTTAACGCTTTTTTTATTGTTGGGTTGATATTGTTTGATGCAGATAATGGCAAATTCAAGTTTATTTATTGTATGTAAATACGATGGTCAGATTGTGATAAGTGTACAAAGTCCCGAATATATGGGCGGGTGCATAAGAATTATTCGATTAGAACTATCAACAACTTATAATGAAATCGAGAATAAAGTGTTTAAAATCACGAAATATGATCCTCGTGAAATTAAGCTTAAGTTAAGTTGTATATGGCCTATATTTAGTGGAAATGCATTGGTTGAAATTATAGACGATGCGTCAATATTTTCGATGATAGACTTCGGTCTGGCAAACACCCAGCATTCTTTTGAACTTTTAGTTCAGAAGAACAATTGGAAGTATCAGATGTCGCTCCAACGGGTAATTTTGATGGTAATATTGAAGGAAGTTCCTGGGGAGACATGTACATGGTTAACGATGATACCGTTAGTCACAGTGGATACGACTATACACAACATTATTCAAACCTTCAAACTCAATGGTAAATATTTTATAAATCCACTTTTTGTAATACCAAAATACTAATATATTTTATATATTAAATACAGATTGTCCCAATCGACTGCTACAGTTGAATACACCCCTGAAAAACAACTAGGATTACCATATACAACATTCTAAAGGTAGATCAATCTGAAACAAGTGGTGGTTATATTTATATTCTTCGTAATACGAAAATATTAAGGAAAAATTATATAAGAACAATTTATATACTAAACGCAGATCTGTAAGTCTACGGTAGCGCCCCGGCCGTCTACCGACGCCAAATACGGAAAAAAAACTTTTTAACTGACGCTATCGTATACTATAACCCGGATCTGCCATTATTGCTAAACTAACAAACTACAAAGAGGGTAGAAAGGTTATACCGAACGATCCGAGTCTTTCGTTCTTTAACCATCATCCCACGCTCCGTTGCGGCTGCTCCGATCTCGTCGATCTCCGATCTGCTCGTCCAGGTGGCACCACGTCAATGATTCTTTAAACGGGCTCCCGCCTCTGATTCGAGGCAACTCGGTCGTCAAGTTTGCTAAAAGAGATGACCAAGATTGATGTAAAGAATGAGTGGAATACTTTGTCTCGTTCCGTCCAAAGTTATGGACGAACGATTAATGAAGTTGACTTTTGGATCGATATGAAAATGAGATATGAATATGTTAATTTCCATACATCCAAAACTATATCTTTGTTTCCTAGCAACCATAATCACCTCCAAATGAAGTGGCCGGCCATATAAAGGAGGGGGCTGAGTGTAGGAACCAAGTGGTGACCATAAATATAAAGCTTATCATGAAGAAAATATCTAAGCAAGAACAAAATGCATTAATGTAAACCATGACTCATTTAAACCTAGTCATCATATAATAAATGCAAAGATGAGTCACCCGCCACCTCATCATCCTAGTCACCATTTATAGAACCTTCTAGAAGCATGACTCACCCTCATGAAGAAAAGATAAATCCGTATTTAACCGAATGTTAAATACGGCTGATAGAAATCTGGAAACTGGAAACTGGCAACTTCCAAAAACGATCCTGAAACGAATTTCAGGACAACCCTGTAACTGTATAAATATACCCGCATTTGTATTACGACCGAATACAAATGCAACTGAGACAAAGATATTATATCTACTCAATATAATACTTGGATCCGGCTTAAACCAAAGCCCACTAGTATTATCTGCCCGAAAAATGACACGTGCGTAAACGCACGTGCAATTTCCGAACCCTGCCATAAAACTATACGGCCTTCACAACGTTTCGCAGGAACTTAGGAAACTGTCTGTGGGGGACTCTAATGACTCGTCAGTACCCTGGCAGTGGGTTTAACCACAAGCCGTCAGCGGCACTAGCTGTGCGTAACGGCTGCCCATGGACTGACCTCAAGGGAGGCCGATGAACGAACTCATCCGGAAACCCTACTGAGCCTAACAGTGACAATATATATACAGTCCGGTCCGTTTGTCTATGAGTATCGCATATCTGCCTAGGGGGCTGGTCACGTCAGACCCCCAAAAGCAGTATAAGTCGTGTCGGAGTGTAGCCCAAAAACACCCTGAGATACTACCGGAGTACCTACCAGTAAATCTCCTGCCACGGCCGTGGGCTTTGTGTAATGGCTCTCCTAGACACAGCACGATCTCACCCCCAATACTGGGAGAGACAAATCCCCTGCCGATCCGCTCACGTGCCTCCATGTGGCTCGGGACTGTACCCAAAAACTACCTGTTTGCACGACTCCTTTGAGCCGTGGTAGGGTAGAAATCAAAACACAATCGGAACTCACACGAGACAAATGACGATCTCAGGTCGATGAACTAACCTGTACACATGTCACCAGGGAACTGCTATCTGACGATAAGTATAATACCAACTAGCAGATTCCCGGCGAGTCCTGTCCGGTGTACTCATAACCCAATGAGCACCTGTATATATCTTAGGTGATCCAACTGACACCAGTGGCTTGTGAGACCGGCCACCGCCCCTCGTCGGGGTCTCGACTGTATACACTAGTCTACTCCGGAGTATCGATGCCCTGTCTCGAAACTCCCACGACTAGGGACCACAATTAAGGATATGCGTATAAACCACCCAACTCTCACGTATATGATCGCCATCATACTGTTGGTAGTAAAGCAAGATCCTAAAGGCTCTATCAAAATGTAACAGTGATCAGTCACCTGAAACTGTACGCGACTGATAAAGGCAAACTAGATAGCATACTATCATCTCGAGTAAGACTGTCCTACTGGTATAGGTCCTCCGCAATCATTGCAATCACGTGCCTGCGATCCAATAATTGACTTTGAGGGCACTATATCCAACAATCTCCCACTTGCACTTAAGGCTATTTATTGCGATGTCGACTACTCACTGCCCGTGTGAAATCGAACATCCAACTCCTCTACTAATCAGTCTTACAAAGCCCGTTTGCAAAACTATTGTGTTCGAGAAATAGCCTCAGTGAGTGGATCCTCCCCGATGTTTCTTTCTACATCTCTCTCAATCTCAAGTTTGCGGAGAAAGCCATCTCCCGAATTGAGTAATACATGTCTTAGAATATGTCTGGATATCTGATGGGACCTAGTTCATAAATGAACTCCAAATCCAAACTTCTTAGACTGTATCGATCACTGAACCTAATCAGTGTCCTGCAGCAAGCCTCCCACAGTATCCTCTTGGACCACCTGTCCATAATACTGTCCCTCATCAGAGGGAAAACTATAACTCTGACAATCCCTCTGTCAACCATGTCACCTTTGAAGTCTGGAATGATAACCGTCTCCCGAAGGAGGCTGCCGTCATCAAATCCGTAGAACATGCACTTATGTTCTAAAACTGCTTCCTTATGTTTCTCCAGGATTGGATTAATACAAACTTATTGCATCTAGTGTAAAAACAACATCTGGTGTGGTACTTGACATCTCATGATTGACTCAATTGCCTAAGCAAGCGATCTGCCAATCATGCACATCCCTCTCCCCTTTAGTCTGTAAGACACCTTTAGAGAGGGTGACTTCTTCACCTGCAGGTACACCAACATGCCAGGAGTCTTCTATTCTAAATACTATCAGAATATTGTCAAAGTACCCACATTGGAAAACTACCCAAATCTAGATCTAAAACCATAGATCTAGAAACCAGAATATCAAATATTATATTCATATCCTGTCTGGAGAAACAACTGTGTGACGACCACAGTACAACCGATCGTAGTATAGGAATTTTACTTTCTACTCTGTGTATGTCATCCAAATACCATGACATCACACCCTACTACCTTCTTAACTGATCCATCCCCTATTCTGATGAAGTCAAACCTATGACTGTCACATCAAAAATTAGATGATCTATTTCCGCTATAACTGCTCTAGTCTATAAATAGACATAAGCTACTTGCCCACTATGCTTCCGCTGCTCCCACTGACCACAACAACCCTCCTATCGGGTCTCATAGCCTGGAACAACAGTAGTGTCAAGTCTGAGTAGATAAGAACCTCCCTGTCACCGTCCTTGAGGCTACCGGAGTACCTCTCGGGTGTCTGAGGTTACCTACCATATCTGCGGAGTGGATAATGGAATGTCAAATCTGATTAAATCTTTAGGTCCTATTAAATTTTCCGTAATCGTTTGTGGTTCTAGAATCACTTCCAGTTCTACCATACTCCCACTACTGTTTTCTGAAAAAATCCATTTTACTAAAACTGTGGCAAGTCAAGAACAATATCACTATTGATCTTCCAAATGGTAGAATATCAACTCTCGTCATAGCCAGGGTCAACCCACAAACAGCCATTACAGAAACGTGCCCTGAGTTATCCAGAGTCTGGTTTTAAGCATAAGCCGGACAACTCCCCATACCTTAACATCGTTAAGATATGAACCATTCTATATCCAATATAGAAACTTTGGCACTTATTTAATTGGAACCAGATTCAAATCATACAACTGTCTCCAGTGTATATCAACTTAATGGAGAGAGGCTAATCAGCATCACTCAACTTAGGAATCCATCCAATTATGAGTAATCTGAAAGAGAAACAAGTTTCTCATAAACCATTACTATCATCTGAATACCAATCACAAGAATCTACATTTTCGATCTCTTTGAAGAATCCCGATACTTGTGACACCTGGTTCTCTACTTTATTCTTATACCCACAACTTCTCAAAACTTAGACATTGTATTTCTACGAAACACTTGTCTAAAAACTAGAGAAATCATAAGTAAATAGAACATAGTACGAGGACCAACCCCTTTGTCCTGATGGACACTTGGACAACATACAATACTCTGTATAAGTCTGCTGAGTTGAGCAACTCAAAACCTGTGCGTCGTAGGTTGAAAACTGTACCCAGGAGATTTCCTCAAATATCACCAATTTCAACGAATTCCGATATAATGAGGATAATCACCTTATTCCCAATAACTTACTCCCACTCATCATCTGTAAAACCATACAGATATGAGAATAAAACCTGGTATATACATACCCTTGGAGTAAGTATCCAATCGGGAAAACAGTTTTCCTTTAACAATGCACTGAAACATAAATGTTTCGTAGGGGTATCCTGGTATTCCTAGTAATGCCTCTTCCATAATCCAATTCATGATTTCAACCGTATATTTTATTGCCATCTCTCCAAATCCCTTTACTTGTCTTTAGTCATTACCTTCTGTATACCATCGTTAGGCTAAATGGTTTTCTTCCTTCCCTACCGTTCGACACCAGCCTATGGTTTGGAAGAAGACTATCCAGTAAGCATAATAGGTATACCCTCCTAAACTAAGGAGTACTCGCAACTTGAGAGAAGATGATGATAAAAGATAACTGAATAATACCTTATTCTTTTAAAGGTGAAATAGGAGTGGCGATGAAGTACGCGGTTTGGTCGTGAATGATAGCAGTCGCAATTTACTTTGCCCTCTTTCTAATCCCTTTATTTTGTCTTTAGTTATTTCCTTCTGCACACCCTACTTAGGCTAATTGGTTTTCTTCATTCCCTACCTTTCGGCACCTGCCTATAGTTTGGAAGAAGATTATCCAATAAGTGTAATAGGTGTACTCTCCTAAACCAAGGAGCCCTTGCAACCCGAGAGAAGGTGATAATAAAAGACAACTGAATAAACCAATTTTATTTCTCCTGAACCTTGATCCATCCTCGAAGAAGTCCCTTCGAGTTCGTATATAACCGTACGATGGATCTATCCAATGGAAGTGGATGTCCGTAGTAAAACGGGTGTTCTGAGAAATGCAAAGGGTAAAGGAAGGAGTGGCAATGCCTTATGCAACTTAGACAATCCAAAAGCCAGTATTTTAAGAAGGTTCGGTCAACTTGATCACTGAGTCATAGTCTAGGGTTGGTCAATAGTCACTGCCACAGAGAGAGAGAAAAGAAACACTCTGCGTGCACTCTAACCTATATCAGAATGGTTATCACTTTATCTAATCAGAAAACCTCCCACTGTACTGTCAAATTCTCCTCCAAACCTAAAAGAAGAATCAATCGGGATCACCCGAAGAGTAAACCAACTCATCAATGGGAATCGGGATCCAACTCTCATCGCATGATAACGTGATGGAATGCATCCACGTTACTCACACTCCAGAAGGTTGCGCATACTTGGCAAGTTTCAGTTTCTTTAGAAACTCCCGATTTGATTTTTGCCCCATGTTCTTATGACCTTAGCGTTAGGTCAAAATTTCATAAGTCACATGCCGAGTTCTACCCGTCACTATCTTGTCAATTTGAACCCACCCGTATATGCCCTTGGCGTTAGATCAAAATGGCAGAACGACTCTCCCAAACCAACTCATCTATCTATGCAACAAATGAATACCCAGCAGCTACCAAACACTATGCCTTGGCGTTGGTCAAAATACATAGCTTGAATACTACTGAATACCCAAAAGAAGTGACGGAGGGCTACGGCTGGTTTTTGGCGAAAAACCTTTAACGTAGTGAACTTGATATTGCTGAAGGAACCTGATAGCTTTTTATAAAAATGTATTGGCGAAAACCTTTGCTAAAAAGGTCATTCCCGGTGAAGGGATCTCGGCTCTTTCCTCGTAGAATGAGGTGCAGGATATTCCACTGAATACCGCAATGCAAAGCAACTTGTAATCGACTATAGTGAAGTTATTACGCTGACGCAAACTTCTGCCCAAGGGGTCATTTCCGGTGAAGGGATATCGGCCCTTGTCTCGTCGAATGAGGTGCAGGATATTCCAACCGAATACCGCTATGCAAAACAAAAGGAAACGTCTTTATAATAACACCTTTTTAAAATTGTTCCAACAACTCCAAATAGGTTTGTTTTCCTTTGCATTGATCAGAATCAACGCAGTCCCATCATTTAATCACACCAGAAAAGAATGAAAATAAAATGTACGTATATGCCATCCGCATTCGTCACTGGGTCCCGTCATCACCCGTTAGGTTACATAACTAACGACAGAGTGGGGACTGAACTAGCGCGGGTGCAAAACATATACAACATCTAATAGTATATATCAATATACAATAATCGCTCCAGGCGTGATAATATGCAACATTACAGAAAAGTAATAAGCATCACAGAACAATACAGATAATCTGGGATCCTCGAGTTTCACAGAGCCGCTGCTGAAACTCGACGTTCCCCTGGTCGTATGGATAGCCTGTGCAATGAACCCTAGACCCCTATGGGTGCGGCAAGTTACCCGCCAACACCTGAAGCGAGACAGCCCCCTACAGCAAAATGAATTGACCACCCTGCACTTCACGGAATCCGGTAGCTTGAGCACCCCTCCTTGGGTCAACCTGTACTCCCTACGAGTGCGGCGAATAGTCTGCCAATTTTAGAGTGAGGCCCCTCTGCCTCTCAAAGCCATGAGATGCGGACCCGTTGCCCTCCAGAACCCGGTTATCCGTGCACTCCGTCGCGAGGTAAAACCTAGTACAGAAATGAAAAATATGTACAACGAGTACATCGACCTCAACCCGGTCGTGCCCCAAAAGAATATTATACAACAGGCAGTGACGGTAGTCCACATGTTGGACGCTCGCCCCGCAATATCAAATGTATAAATAAATCCAAACTGCACTACCATTGCACACTGCTATCCACCACGACAAATCCGCAACATCACAGCACAACACAGAACATCAACGCGAATGTCATGTTCGCAAACCCGTCTAAAAGAACTATAACAATCAGACGCGGTTTACCGATCAAATGACATTCACGGTCGGAGATATAATGTAAGTACTATATACTAACATGTTTAAATTTTGATCGACTAAAAAACACGAAGTGGGCCCTACGAATATCTGCTGTACAGTAACAAAATCTGGGCCCAAAACACATATCCCCAAAACCACAATTTCCACTCAAGAAGTCACTGTGCAAATTTGGAGCACAGATCTCACAGAATGGCCGCGGAAGCGCGGTCAGGTTTGACCGCGATTCCGCGGAGGAATTGTAAGGTCACGTGACCAAATTTGTACCGTGTGCTTAGAAAACCCTGCTGAATTTTCTGTGATGTGTAAAATTAATTTTAGAACTCTTTTAAAATCGACAGAAACTCAGAACTTGGAATTTGCGGTTTTCGAAAATCCATTTGATCGATATTTTAAACGCATTAGCACAAGTTAGTAAAGCAAAATGGTGAGCCTCTGATACCACTGTAAGTCTACGGTAGCGCCCCGGCCGTCTACAGACGCCAAATGCGGAAGAAAAACTTTTTAACTGGCGCTATCGTATACTATAACCCGGATCTGCCATTATTGCTAAACTAACAAACTACAAAGAGGGCAGAAAGGTTATACCGAACGATCCGAGTCCTTCGTTCTTTAACCATCATCCCACGCTCCGTTGCGGCTGCTCCGATCTCGTCGATCTCCGATCTGCTCGTCCAGATGGCACCACGTCAATGATTCTTTAAACGGGCTCCCGCTTCTGACTCGAGGCAACTCGGTCGTCAAGTTTGCTAAAAGAGACGACCAAAATTGATGTAAAGAATGAGTAGAATACTTTGTCTCGTTCCGTCCAAAGTTATGGACAAACGGTTAATGAAGTTACCTTTTGGATCGATATGAAAATGAGATATGAATATGTTAATTTCCATACATCCAAAACTATATCTTTTTTTCCTAGCAACCATAATCACCTCCAAATGAAGTGGCCGGCCATATAAAGGAGGGGGGTTAGTGTAGGAACCAAGTGGTGACCATAAATATAAAGCTTATCATGAAGAAAATATCTAAGCATGAACAAAATAAATTAATGTAAACCATGACTCATTTAAACCTAGTCATCATATAATAAATGCAAAGATGAGTCACCCGCCTCCTCATCATCCTAGTCACCATTTCTAGAACCTTCTAGAAGCATGACTCACCCTCATGAAGAAAAGATAAATCCGTATTTAACCGAATGTTAAATACGGCTGATAGAAATCTGGAAACTGGAAACTGACAACTTCCAAAAGCGATCCTGAAACGAATTTCAGGACAACCCCGTAACTGTATAAATATACCCGCATTTGTATTACGACCGAATACAAATGCAACTGAGACAAAGATATTATATCTACTCAATATAATATTTGGATCCGGCTTAAACCAAAGCCCACCAGTATTATCTGCCCGAAAAATGACACGTGCGTAAACGCACGTGTAATTTCCGAACCCTGCCATAAAACCATACGGTCTCTACAACGTTTCGCCCGAATTTGGGAAACTGTCTGTGGGGGACTCTAATGACTCATCAGTACCGTGGCAGTGGGTTTAACCACAAGCCGTCAGCGGCACTAGTTGTGCGTAACGGCTGCCCATGGACTGACCTCAAGGGAGGCCGATGAGCGAACTCATCCGGAAACCCTACTGAGCCTAACAGTGACAATGTACATACAGTCCGGTCCGTTCGTCTATGAGTATCGCATATCTTCCTAGGGGGCTGGTCACGTCAGACCCCCAAAAGCAGTATAAATCGTGTCGGAGTGTAGCCCAAAAACACCCTGAGATACTACCGGAGTACCTACCAGTAAATCACCTGCCACGGCCGTGGGCTTTGTGTAATGGCTCTCTTAGGCACAACACGATCTCACCCCCAATACTGGGAGAGACGAATCCCCTGCCGATCCACTCACATGCCTCCATGTGGCTTGGGACTGTACCCAAAAACTACCTGTTTGCACGACTCCTTTGAGCCGTGGTAGGGTAGAAATCAAAGCACATTGGGAACTCACACGAGACAAATGACAACCTCAGGTTGATGAACTAACCTGTACATATGTCACCAGGGAACTGCTATCTGACGATAAGTATAATACCAACTAGCAGATTCCCGGTGAGTCCTGTCCGGTGTACTCATAACTCAATGAGCACCTATATACATCTTAGGTGATCCAACTGACACCAGTGGCTTGTAAGACCGGCCACCGCCCCTCGTCGGGGTCTCGAATGTATACACTAGTCTACTCCGGAGTATCGATGCCCTGTCTCGAAACTCCCACGATTAGGGACAACAATTAAGGATATGCGTATAAACCACCCAACTCTCACGTATATGATCGCCATCATACTGTTGGTAGTAAAGCAAGATCCTAAGGGCTCTATCAAAATGTAACAGTGATCAGTCACCTGAAACTGTACACGACTGATAAAGGCAAACCAGATAGCATACTATCATCTCGAGTAAGACTGTCCTACCGGTATAGGTCCTCCGCAATCATTGTAATCACGTGCCTGCGATCCAATAATTGACTTTGAGGGCACTATATCCAACATTTCCCATACTTCCGCATCATTCCAACACGATCCAAGTAGCGCATTCCAAGCATGTCCGTCCATCTTTCCGGTCTTTTCACCCCGAACCATCCATATTATACCGACCTCAACCATCATATATTGCACCCGAGCCTTATGTTACTACAGGTGACATTGATATGGGTGACAGTGATGATGATGAAACCGGTGAAGGTCATCAAGGGGAGGATAGCGTGGATTATGCCGCTGGATTGAATGAAGTAGCATTGATTAATGACATGGTTGCGAATAATGATTTTGTCAAACTAGAAGATCCCGGCCTCAATCCGCTGGAAGATGATAATTGGGTAGACTTAACCGTAACAGAAGTAATACTGAATCTTATTTGGATGCGACTGTAGTAAGCGAAAATTGCGTCGCTGTTGGAGATGCGTTTCAGGAAAAAGGAGATCTTTTTTGTAAACTGAAGTCGTGGGCTATTCAAAAAAACATTACATTTAAAACCGAATAGTCAAATAAGACGTACTATACCATGGTATGTACGAAAGCTTCTGAATGTAAGTGGAGATTGCATGTTTATTGTTCCAAAAGAGCCAAAACTTGGAAGGTCGCGAAACACAACCAAGAACATACTTGTATCAATTCTATTATGTTAAAAGATCACAAGAATTGCACTTCATCTTACATTTGCTCACTAATCATGCCACTAATCCGTATAGATGTGGCGATAACTCTTCGAGAGATACGGCTCTACGTCAGCGGAGAGCACAAAATTCAGATTTCGTATGTGAAGGTATGGGATGCTCGTAGAAAGGCATTGTACAAGATATTTGGGGATTGGGAAAGCTCATACAACTCACTAGTCCCTTTTATGAAAGCCATGAAAGTATCAAATCCGGGGTCCGTATACCGATTTAAAACCACAGAAACAGATGTCGATGGCTGTGTCGGTTTCAAAGAATTTTCTGGTGCTTTGCTCCTTGTGCGGCTGGTTTCACACACTGTCGGCCGGTATTTTGCATGGATAGGACGTATCTATATGGTAAATACAGAGGTGGCATGTTAATTGCTACAGGTGTTGATGCTAATAATGGTATATTTCCGTTGGGGTTTTCTATTGTCGAGAGTGAAAATACATCATTCTGGTCATGCTTTTTTCGTCAACTCAAAAATATCTCATCTGTTATTGATAAAACAAATTTATACATCATATCTGATAAACATCTAGGAATACTAGCTGCAATGAGAGCCGTCTTTCCGACAACCCCATATAGGTTTTGCTTGCGACACTTCAGACAAAATTTTGATAGAAAATTTAAAAATTCAGATTTACATAAGCTTATGTACAAAGCCGGTGAAGTGTCTGACCCTAATGTTCATCACATGTACATGACTCAAATTGGAGAGATGAGTCAAGCAGCGAAAGCGTGCTTAGATGAGTATCAGTACGCATGTGGTCACAACCATATGATAATGGATGCAGATATCTACTAATGACCACTAATATGTCTGAAAGTTTTAACGGGGTCCTTAAAGGTGTTAGAGGCTTACCGATACAGGGGTTGATTGTTCGAACATTTTTCAGAGTGAATACTTACTTTGTGTAAAGAAGGGAAAAGTCTTTGGCGATGGAGACTTCACTCACCGCATATTACGAAAATATATTCCAGAAATGAGAGCGCAGATCACAATACTACAGATCTGAAAGGTTTGATACAGTGGAGTTTCAAGTTACGGGGAGTAATGGGAATCAATAAACCGTAAATTTTAGAGATGAAAGGCTCTCTTCGTGCATATGTTGTGTTTTCCAGCAACAATATTTACATTATGCCCATGCAATTGCTGTTGCGAGCAACATGCATAACTCACATTACAATTTTGCTTTCCGTTACTATATAGTTTTCAATTGCCAAGGCGCATACGATCCAAAATTTCATCTCATACCAGACAGTCGCTATTGGCACTATTATACTGGGGAACGGACAAACACCAATTGTATTATCGCCAAACAAAAATATAGGACCCGGAAGATCTAAGGTTTGTCGAGATCGAATGACAATGGATGCTGATTCTCAGCAAAGGCACGACAGATGTAGCCTATGCAAACAATCAGGTCATTATAGGACCAGATATTCAGGACAGTCAACAGGCGCGGGACCTTCAAGATCGTGATAAGTGCACGGGAGGAAAATCGGTTAGCGCTTGTAAAGAAACTTGTACAATTTACATTTTAGTATAATATGATTTTTTTGTATTATAATTTTGACGGATTCATTTTGTTAATGGAGTGTATACAAGATTCATTTTTATAGTAATTCTATATGAACTGTAATGACAATTGCCACCCATCCTTAAAAAATCAACAATCTTATTATTTATTTAGATTTTTTATTATTTGTTCAGTTTTTTAAAACAATATTTTTAAATTTCAATTTTTAATTTATATATTTTTTTAAAAATAATATATGGCGGGTTCCTAGAACCCGTCCCGACTCTCTATTAGAACCCGCCCTCTCCTCTATAAAGGAACCCGTCCTCTTCTTTAATAAGATGGGGGCGGGTTTTAGGAACCCGCTCTCTGGCGTGAGAGGGATAGAAACCGTCCAACTCTGTTAAATATTAAATAAATAATATTGTTTTAATAATTTTAGTATTATAACGTTTTATTTCCAAAAAAAAAAAACCATGATGTTATGGCAACGTGTCTTTCAGTTGGTTTCCAAGATGTATACCCCACAAGAAATAGTACAAAGGGCATTCAAATTGATTGAAGCCGACATAAGCAGAAATGCTTGACTATTGATAGCATAAGCAAATTAGATCATCTATAATAATTTGAATGTAATGTTGAATCCAGATCGATTCCGACACGAAGGGATCATACAAGTTTATCGTGCGGACAAACGGTACGACGCAATGGAAATAAACACAATAAAAAAGATATATTTGACGGCTGTCGCAACACACTAAACAAATAGTAAATCACACCAACAACACAAAATATACAACGATATACCTAGATTAGCCGCAAGTGCACCTAATTCTGCCTTTGCAACGAGAAATTTCCACTAGAATTAGAAATTACATGTGATATACCCGAAACCCAAAGCAAATCAAAGCCCGATACAATTAAATCTCTCTTAGAAACAGACCCGGCGTGGAATTCTTTAATTTGGGCTCCTAGTATTTTAATGCCTGTGGATTTCTTATATAGGTTTTGATTAATTTAATCTAAATTATCACAAAAACCATACATACGGTACTAGGATTTTTACTTATAGATAATATTGGAATTTAAATTAATGATTAATTTAAATCCCACTACATGCGCTATGTGCTGCACGTATTCCCTTTTGGGCTTTTGGGCTCTTGATCTTGGGCTTCTAATTTACTATCAATTTCAACAATCTCCACCTTTATTCAATTCATCACAATCTCGACACTTTCTTAATCCTTGGAACTCTGTTCTCGTTGCGGTTTGCCCCTAACAATCAACTAGGCATATCTTGAACTTGGACCGGAACTATCACAGAAAAGCGTCTGCCAGATTATTTAGAATACCAACTTTAGTAAGAGACGTTGCCTTCTTCTTGGCTTCCAAGAAGAACACTCTTATCTTTTGTGAAACTCCCAAACCGAACATCCTCCGCAAATATTTGGTCCCCATAATCGCTTCTAAGACGGTTACCAAATTTTTCTTTGGTGTTGATTGCGTGATACCCGGCTGAAGCGTCGATTTACCTAGCACTGCATCGGTGCCCAACATGATACCCGTCGTCGACTCCATCTGCCCATATCATCATACCCTATCACGATACTCCCACCATCACTGCCTCCATTGAATGATGAGTCAAACCCTTCACTATCTCTCAATTATCTCAGGATGCACTCCACAGCCGGCCAATGCTCTCCACTATGAATGGTTAAGTACCTGCTGATTGCTCCAACTGCATATGCAATACCTGGCCGCGTATATTTCACTGCTTGCCATTGGAAACTGGACTGAGACGTGGGAAGCGCGTCCAGCCTGAATCTGGGGGCATATGCTATATAGAATATATCCATCCAACTCTCTGATAATACCAAGTTAATTTATGTCACCATATATCGGAAATTTGGATGGATACGACCGTTGTAGCTGAACTTTTCAGATTCCACCTCAATGATGAGGTTTTTTTTATTGTGTGGACGTTTTGTCCTGCAGGAGCAAGCCCCTACAGTTAATTACGTTATCGCCAAGCGATAATAACTTTCTCTACTCTAAATATATCATTTCGTGTCATATTATGATTTGTTTATTTTGGGATTGTCCTTGGATATACGGAGACTAATATATATTGTTGCCCATAGGGCGCGGATTATTCCAAATCCGTACATATTAGTGTTGGATATAGTGCCCTCAGAGTCAATTATTGGATCACAGGCACGTGATTGCAATGATTGAGGGAGGACCTATGCCGGTAAGACGGTCTTACTCAAGATGATAGTATGCTATCTGGTTTATCTTCATCATCGTATACTGCTTTAGGTGACCTCACAGGTCGCTATTACACGTTGATAGAGCCCCTAGGATTCTTGCTTGACTTCCAGCAGTATGAGGGCGATCATATACGTGGGAGCTGGGGTCTATAAGCACATCCTTAAAAGGTCCTTAGTCGTGGGAGTTTCGAGACAGGGCATCGATACTCCAGAGTAGACTAGTGTATACAGTCGAGACCCCGACGAGGGGCGGTGGCCGGTCTCACAAGCCACTGGTGTCAGTTGGTTCACCTAAGATATATACAGGTGCTCATTGGGTTATGAGTACACCGGACAGGACTCACCGGGAACATACTAGTTGGTCTTATACCTGACGTCGGATAGCAGTTCCCTGGTGACATGTGTACAGGTTAGTTCATCGACCTGAGGATCGTCATTTGTCTCGTGTGAGTTCCCACTGTACTTTGATTACTATCCTACCACGCTCAAAGGAGACGTGCAAACAGATTTTAGTTGGGTACAGTCCCGAGCCACATGGAGGCAGTGAGTGGATTTTCAGGGGTTCGTCTCTCCCGGTATTGGGGGTGAGGTCGCACTGTGTCTAGGAGAGCCCTTACACAAAGTCCTTGGCCAAGGCAGGAGATTTACTGGTAGGTATTCCAGTAGTATCTCAGAGTGTTCTGGGCTACACTCCGACACGACTTGTACCGCTTTTGGGGGTCTGACTTTTACCAACCCCCTAGGCCCGCCATGCGATGCTCATAGACGAACGGACCGGACTGTACGGATATTGTCACTGACAGGCTCAGTAGGGTGTCAGGATGAGTTCGCTCATCGACGTCCCTTTTGGTCAATAGCTGGTAGCCCGTCACGTATGGCTAATATCTCTGACGTGCTAGTGGTTAAATCCATAGCCATAGTATTGACGAGTCTTTAGAGTCCACCACACTCAGTTACTCCAGTTTCGGGCGAAACGCTGTAGAGGCCGTATGGAGATATGGCAGGGTTCGATCAGATACATGCGGCATTGCACGGATCGTGATCGGACGGATAATACTAGCGGGCTTTGGTTTAAGCCGGATCCTAGTATTGTACAGTGTAGATTTTGTCTCTTTGCATTTGTATTCAGTGGGAATACAAATGCTGGTATGTATATACAGTCGCGGGGTTTTCCTGTAATTTATTATGGGATCAGTTTTCTGAAGTTGCCAGTTTGCATTCCGTTCCGGCCAGTTTTCCTTTGTTCCTTCACGGCCGGACTTTTTCGATGGAGGGGTAATTTGCAGGTGTGCAAATTATCTTTTGTGGAGGGGTTTCTTGTAAATTATGGCTTCATGATGGTTTTAGCATCATGAGATTCTTTTTATATCTCTTCACTTGCATTAAATGAGAAATGATTTAGATGGGAATTGATTTGGCTTGAGATTAGCATTTGGTGTGACTTTAATCCATTCATATCATCACACATTATCCCCACTTGCATTATTCCCTTTTCCCTCATCCATTCTTTTAAGGGGCCGGCCACATCTAGGAGTGAGAGAGAGATTCATTTTTTGTGTGTGGGGAAATTATCTTCTCATTCTTAGATACACCAAAGTTCATCTCCATTGTTCATTTTTCCCTCCATCAAAAGGCAACTTCCTACCCCAAATGTGACAATGGTTTCTATACTACACTTACAACATTTCTTGAGCATGTCGGCTCGCCAACTTCGTGCCCCAGTTGCTTCGGTCCAGAGGTGGGAGCGCGTAAAAGAACCCGGCGATGTGGTGCCCGTTTCGACGAGAAGGTGACGACCAGAGATTCCGCGAGGAGATCGAAGTAGAGGCGAAGAACGAAGGACACGGATCGCTTGGTATAGCTTCTCTGCTCTTATTCTAGTTTGCTAGAGTTGGGTTAATGGCCCGATCCGGGTTATTAGTGCGCGGTGGTGCCGGTTTTCTAGTTTGAAAAGTTCTTCGTTTCTGCATTCCGGCGTCGGATTGACGGCCGGGGCGCCGCCGTGCACTTACACTGGTATCAGAGCCACGCCATTAACCTAGTCTAGCTTGCTCTAATGTGTTTACAAGTTCGATCGAACAAATTTCCGAAAACCCGATTTCCATTGCATGAGTTTCTGTCGAAATTTTTTTGGGCTTTAAAATTTTTCCAGGTTGTTTCAGAATAATATGCAGGAAATTTTAAGCGTTCTGCAAAAATTTGGTGACGTGAAGCTTCAGTACGACCGCGGAAACGCGGACAAACCCCTGGTTTTGCCGCGGTTCCGTGGGGGAAGGAAGTCAACGCCGTACCAAATTTTTCCAGAGGGCTTTCTACATGGAAATAGGGGTTTTGGAACATTCTTTTTGGGCCTAGATTTTCTGTGAGTGCTACAGTAGTGCTTGGGGCCCACTTGGATAAATTTGATCGATCGAGAATTTTAAACATGTTAGTTCACAGTATTTACTTTATATCTGCGACCGTGAATGTCACTCGATCGGTAAATCCAGTCTATCTGCTATAGCCCTTTTAGACGGATTTGCGAATGTGACATTCACGTTGATATTCTGTGTTGTGCTGTGATGTTGCGGATTGGTCGTGGGGGATAGTCTGGATGCAATGTTAGTACAGTTTCGTTTTATATGTACATTTGATATTGCGGGGCGAGCATCCGACATGTGGACTGCTGTTACTGCCTGTTTGTATATTATTCTTTTGGGGCACGACCAGGGTGAGGTCGATGTACTCGTTGTATGTATATTTTACTTTCTGTACTAAGATTACCCCGCGGTGGGGTGCACGGATAGCCGGAATCTAGAGGGCAACGGGCCCGCATCTCATGGCATTGAGACGGAGGAGGCTTTACTCTAGAATTGGCGGACTATTCGCCGCACTCGTAGGGGGTACAGGTTGACCCAAGGAGGGGTGCCCAAGTTACCGGATTCCGTGAAGTGCTGGGTGGTCCATTCATGTTGCTGAAGGGGGCTACCTCGCTTCAGGTTTTGGCGGGTAACTTGCCGCGCCCGTAGGGGTCTAGGATTTCATTGCACAAGCTATTCACACGACCAGGTGAACGTCGGGTTTCAGTAGCGGCTCTATGAAACCCGGGGATCCCATATATCTGTATTGTTCTGTAATGCTGATTACGTTTCTGTGATGTTGCATTTTTATCACGCCTTGAGCGAATATTATATATTGATATATATACTAGTAGATGTTGTATATGTTTTGCATCCGCGCTAGTCCAGTCCCCACTCTGTCGTTAGTTAAGTAACCTAACGGGTGATGACGGGACCCAGTGGCGAATGCGGATGGCATATACGTACATCATTATTTTCGTTCTTTATTGGTGTGATCAATTGATGGGACTGCGTTGATTCGCATCAATGCAAGCTAAACAAACCTATTCTGATGTTGTTGGAACATTTTTCAAAAAGCTGTTATTGCAAGGGCGTTCTCTTTTGTTTTGCACAGTGGTATTCGGTTATGAATATCCAGCTCCTCAGTCGACGAGGCAAGGGCCGAGATCCCTTCACCGGGAGTGACCCCTTGGACAGAAGTTTGCGTCAAGGCAATAACTTCACTATAGCCGATTACTTTTTCTTTCCATCGTGGTATTCAGTTGGAATATCCTGCACCTCATTCCACGAGGAAAGAGCCGAGATCCCTTCACCGGGAGTGACCTCTTTAGCAAAAGTTTTCGTCACTATATTTTTATAAAGCTATCCGCTTCCTTCAACGATATCAAGTTTATTACGTTAAAGGTTTTCGCCAGAAACCATTCGTAGCCCTCCGTCGTTTCATATGGGTAGTCAATAGTATTCAAGCTGTGTTTGTTGGCCAAAGTCAAGGCACAGTGTTTGGTAGCTGTTGGGTATTCATATGCAGCATAGATAGATGCGTTGGTTTGGGACAGTCGTATAGTCTTGTTGGCCAAAGTCAAGGGCTTGTACGGGTGGGTTCAAATCAACCTGGAGAATGACGGGTAGAACTTGACATGTGACTTATGATTTGTTGGCCAAAGTCAAGGTCATAAGAGCATGGGGCAAAAATCATATCGGGAGTTTCTAAAGAAACTGAAATTTTCCAGATATGCGCATACCTTCTGGAGTGTGATAACATGAGCGGATTCCGTCACGTTATCATGCGATGATAGTTGGATCCCGATTCCCACTGATGAGTTGGTTTACTCCTTGGGTGATCCCGACTAATTCTTCTTTCAGGTTTGGGGAAGAATTTGACGTTACAGTGGGAGGTTTTCTGATTAGATAAAGTGATAACCATTCTGATCTAGGTTAGAGTGCACGCTGAGTGTTTCTTTTCTCTCTCTCTGTGGCAGCGACCATGACCCGACCTTTGACTATGACTCAGTGACCAAGATTAACCGAACCTTCTTTAACACTGGCTTTTGGATTGTCAGAGTTGCAAACCTCATTGCCACTCCTATTTTACCCTTTTCTCCAGGACACCCCGTATTACTACGAACGTCCACTTCCATTGGACAAAACCATTGTATGGTTATATACGAACTCGAAGGAATTCGAGGATGGTTTCCGTTTCTGGAGAAAACGAATAGGACTATTCAGTTGTCTTTTCCTTTTACCTTCTCTCAGATTGCGAGTACTCCTTGGTTTAGGAGATAGTACACCTATTACGCAAATTGGATAGTCTTCTTCCAAACCTTAGGCTAGTGCCGAACGGTGGGGAATGAAGAAAATCAATTAGCCTAAACGGTGTACAGAAGGTATTAAGTAAAGACATATCAAGGGATTAGTAAGAGGGCAAAGTAAATTGCGACTGCTATTCACGACCAAACCAAGTATTTCATCGCCAATCCTAAATCACCTTTGTATTTCTCCAGAACACTCCGTATCACTATGAAGATCTACAGTTTATTAGATACTCCATCGTATGGTTATATACGAACTCGAAAGGAACTTGTTCCAGTTCGGGGATGGATTCTGGTTCAGGAGAAATAAGAATAAGGTTTATTCGGTTGTCTTTTATCTTCACTTTCTCTCGCATTGCGAGTGCTCCTAGGATTAGGACAGTACACCCATTATGCTTATTGGATAGTCTTCTTCCAAACCATAGGCTGGTGCCGAACGGTAGGGAAGAAAGAAAACCATTTGGCCTAAAGGGGTGTACAGAAGGTAATGACTAAAGACATATGAAGGGATTTGGAGAGATGGCAAAGAGATATACGGTTACAGCTGTGAATCTGGATAATGGAAGAGGCATTACTAGGAATACCGGGATACCCCATCGAAACATTTCAATGTTTCAGTTTCACTGTGTACTGTTAAAAGAAAACTGATTTCCCAATTAGACACTTGCTCCAGGGTATGTATTTACCAGGTTTGATTCTCACATCTGTATGGTTTTATAGATGATGAGTGGGAGTAGGTTATTGGGAATTAGGTGATCATCCTCATTATATCGGAATTCGTTGTAATTGGTGATATTTGAGGAAGTCACCTGGGTTGTTTGCCGGACGGCAAATATTTGGTTTTGAATATCCGTTGTTATGCACCAATTTTAAATTGATATATCTGTACGTCTATTTTTATAGAGTGAGATATACCTTTCTGAAATTATTTCTATGATATTTACCTATATCAGTGGATGGTTAGGTAAGGAGCATTAAACAGCGGTGTAATTCTTCTTAACCATAAGTACAGTTTTCAACCTACGACACACAGGGAATGAGTTATTAGAATCATGGGACTTATACAGAGTATTGTATGTTGTCCAGCGTCCATGAGGACAGAGGGGTTGGTTCTCATACTATATTCGGTTTACTTATGACTTCTCTAGTTTTTAGACAGGTGTTTCGTAGAAACACAGGGTCTAAGTTTTGAGAAGTTATAGGTATATGAATAAAGTAGAGAACCAGGTATTGCAAGTATCGGGATTCTTCAAGGTGATCGAAAATGTAGATACTTGTGTATGGTATTCAGATAATAGTAATGATTAAGAGAACTTGCTTCTCTTTCAGGTTACTCATAATTGAAAGCATTCCTAAGTTGAATAATGCTGATCGGCCTCTTTCCATTTAGTTGACATGCATTGGAGACAGCTGCATGATTTGAATCTGGTTCAATTAAATCAGTGTATCTGTTTCTGTATTGGATATAGAACAGTTCATATCTTGACATTGTTAAGATACGGGGAGTTGTCCGGCTTATGCTTAAAACCAGGCACTGGACAACTCAAGGCACGTTTCTATAATGGATGTTTGTGGGTTGACCCAGGCTATGACGAAGGTTGACTTTTTACCATCAGGAAGATCAATAGTGATATTGTTCTTGACTCGCCACAGTTTTAATAAAAATGTATTTTTTCAGAAAATAGTAGTGGGAGTATGGTAGAACTAGAAGTGATTCCAGAACCACAAACGATTACTGAAGATTTGATAAGAACCTAAAGATTCAATCTGATTTGACATTCCATTAGCCACTTCGCAGATATGGTGGGTAACCTCAGGCACTCGAGAGGTACTTCGGTATGCTCAAGGACGGTGGCAGGGAGGTTCTTGTTTACCCAGACTTGCCATTGCTGTTGTTCCAGACTGTGAGACCCGGCAGGAGGATGAGTATAGCGTCGTTCTGAACTAGCTTTAGAAGTGTACGTTTATATGACTCTGCCAGAAGGTTGTCGTAGTCAGTGGGAGCAGCGGAAGCATAGTGGACAAGTGGCTTATGTCTATTTATAGACTAAAGCAGATACAGCGGAGATAGATCATCTATTTCTGATGTGATAGTCATAGGTTTGACTTCATCAGAATAGGGGATGGATCTGTTGAGAAGGTAGTAGGGTGTAATATCCTGGTATTTGGATGACATACACACAAGAGGAAGTGAGATTCCTATACTACGATCGGTTATACTTTGGTTGTCATACAGTGGTTTCTCCAGATAGGATATTAATCCAATCCTGGAGAAACGATCGAAGGCAGTCTTAGAACATAAGTGAATGTTCTAAGAATATGATAACGGCAGTCTCTTTTAGGAGACGGTTATCATTCCAGGCTTCCAAGGTGACCTGGATGGCAGAGTGGCTGTCAGAGTTATAGTTTTGCCTCTAACAAGGGGCAGTATTTTGGACAGATGGTCCAGGCAGATACTGAGGGTGGCATGGCGCAGGACACTGATTAAGTTCAGTCGACGATACAGTCTAAGAAGTTTGGATTTGGAGTTCATTTATGAGCTAGGTCCCATCAGACATCCAGACACATTATAAGACAGGTATTGCTCATTTCGGGAGATGGCTTTCTCTGCGAACTTGAGATAAAAAGAGACATAGAAAGAAATATTAGAGCGGATCCACTCACTGAGGCTATTCCTCGAACGCAATAGTTTCGCAAAAGAGCTTTGTGAGACTGACTAGTAGAGGAGTTGGGTGTTCGGTATCACACGGGCTGTGAGTATGCGACATCACAATAATTAGCCTTGAGTGCAAGTGGGAGATTGTTGGATATAGTGCCCTCAGAGTCAATTATTGGATCACAGGCACGTGATTGCAATGATTGAGGGAGGACCTATGCCGGTAGGACAGTCTTACTCAAGATGATAGTATGCTATCTGGTTTATCTTTATCGTCGTATACTGCTTTAGGTGACCTTACAGGTCGCTATTACACGTTGATAGAGCCCCTAGGATTCTTGCTTGACTGCCAGCAGTATGAGAGCGATCATATACGTGGGAGTTGGGGTCTATAAGCACATCCTTAAAAGGTCCCTAGTCGTGGGAGTTTCGAGACAGGGCATCGATACTCCAGAGTACACTAGTGTAAAAAGTCGAGACCCTGACGAGGGGCGGTGGCCGGTCTCACAAGCCACTGGTGTCAGTTGGTTCACCTAAGATGTATACAGGTGCTCATTGGGTTATGAGTACACCGGACAGGACTCGCCGGGAACATGCTAGTTGGTCTTATACCTGACGTCAGATAGCAGTTCTCTGGTGACATGTGTATATGTTAGTTCATCGACCTGAGGATTGTCATTTGTCTCGTGTGAGTTCCCACTGTATTTTGATTACTACCCTACCATGCTCAAAGGAGACGTACAAACAGGTTTTAGTTGGGTACCGTCCCGAGCCATATGGAGACAGTGAGCGGATTTTCAGGGGTTCGTCTCTCCCGGTATTGGCGGTGAGGCCGCGCTGTGTCTAGGAGAGCCCTTGCACAAAGTCCTTGGCCAAGGCAGGAGATTTACTGGTAGGTATTCCAGTAGTATCTCAAGGTGTTCTGGGCTACACTCCGACACGACTTGTACCGCTTTTGGGGGTCTGACTTTTACCAACCCCCTAGGCCCGCCATGCGATGCTCATAGACGAACGGACTGGACTGTACGGATATTGTCACTGACAGGCTCAGTAGGGTGTCAGGATGAGTTTGCTCATCGACGTCCCTTTTGGTCAATAGCTGGTAGCCCATCACGTATGGCTAATACCTCTGACGTACTAGTGGTTAAATCCACAGCCATAGTATTGATGAGTCTTTAGAGTCCACCACACTCAGTTACTCCAGTTTCGGGCGAAACGCTGTAGAGGCCGTATGGAGATATGGCAGGGTTCGATCAGATATGTGCGGTATTGCACGGATCGTGATCGGACGGATAATACTAGCGGGCTTTGGTTTAAGCCGGATCCTAGTATTGTACAGTGTAGATTTTGTTTCTTTGCATTTGTATTCCGTGGGAATACAAATGCGGGTATGTCTATACAGTCGCGGGGTTTTCCTGTAATTTATTACGGGATCAGTTTTCTGAAGTTGCCAGTTTGCATTCCGTTCCGGCTAGTTTTCCTTTGTTCCTTCGCAGCCGGACTTTTTCGATGGAGGGGTAATTTGGAAGTGTGCAAATTATCTTTTGTGGAGGGGTTTCTTGTAAATTATGGCTTCATGATGGTTTTAGCATCATGAGATTCTTTTTATATCTTTTCACTTGCATTAAATGAGAAAGGATTTAGATGGGAATTGATTTGGCTTGAGATTAGCATTTGGTGTGACTTTAATCCATTCATATCATCACACATTATCCCCACTTGCATTATTCCCTTTTCCCTCATCCATTCTTTTAAGGGGCCGGCCACATCTAGGAGTGAGAGAGAGATTCATTTTTTGTGTGTGGGGGAAATTATCTTCTCATTCTTAGATACACCAAAGTTCATCTCCATTGTTCATTTTTCCCTCCATCAAAAGGCAACTTCCTACCTCAAATGAGTCAATGGTTTCTATACTACACCTACAATATTTCTTGAGCACGTCGGCTCGCCAATTTCGTGCCTGAGTTGTCTCGGTCCAGAGGTGGGAGCCCGTAAAAGAACCCGGCGATGTGGTGCCCGTTTCGACGAGGAGGTGACGACCGGAGATTCCGCGAGGAGATCGGAGTAGAGGCGAAGACCGAAGGACACGGATCGCTTGGTATAGCTTCTCTACTCTTATTCTAGTTTGCTAGAGTTAGGTTAATGGCCCGATCCGAGTTATTAGTGCGCGGTGGTGCCGGTTTTCTAGTTTGAAAAGTTCTTCGTTTCCGCATTCCGGCGTCGGATTGACGGCCGGGCCGCCGCCGTGCACTTATAATTAGATTTAGGGATGGGTCCACATTGATGTTTTTGTTTGCAAACGAGAGTTGAATTTTGGACGCATTTCTCATATCGATAAGATCCGATAGTTCAAAATATTTGAGTTTGATCTAAGAATCGTTAGTTGTATTTGGGACTAAGATCGACTTAGAAAATATGGGTAAGGATCGTTAGTCATATATGAGACTAAAATCAACATAGAAACAGTGAGCATATGGAATCAATTGATCATTTGATCACATATGAAGCATAATCTTCAATACATAACATATTTTTGTTAAGTTCCAAGTTTTGGCTTGTCATCGGGTGCAATTTACTATGGATAGCCTATGGATAGTATACGGTAGCCAATTTGGTGACAGGCCGCAGGGCAGAATACCAGTTTAGAGATACAACGGTCCATCTTTCAAGTTGCGCGGACCTGTATATCACGTGGCGAAGCGCATGATGCTAACATCTACATGGGATGCGCCCAACATTCGAATGCGATCTAATTTGAAGGCATTTATATTTTCTTCAAAGATATGCATATACATATATTTATGCTTTCATAAAACCATGGCTCTTTTGTTGATTGTATATATAAGTCGATGTCGCGCACCCCACGGGTCCGCGGGGAGGCGAAATTTTCAAAAAAACGATTTTAACATACTTCGCAACACCGGCTAACTCCAGGATCTATACTAAAACCTTAACTAACTAAACTAACTAAACTAATTAGAAGGTATAGCTACTTGGTAAGAGTGTTATACCTCCGTGTACTAGTCTTTCAGGTCTTCTTTTCCTCCTTTCATTGGCTCCTAGAAGTATGGATCGAGCTTGCGACATCGGCCTCCTCGCGTCAAAGATGATCCATCCGAGAGTATGTGCTTTGAGCTCCAACCTCTAAACCGAAGTAACTAGGGTAATTGGTTCGCTAATCCAAGTAGCCTAGGTGATGTAGAGAATGCTAGTGGAGTGTTTTATCTCATGAGACTCTTTGTTTCACAACTCATGTGAAAGTAAGAGTCTAGAGGAAGGAGATGAAACTTGGAGAGAGAAAGCTCAAAAGAGAAATGAGCTAGGGTTGTCCAAAGTGTATAGAATAGCTAATGAAAATAAACTCACTTATTGAACCATGGACATATCCCACAAAATAAAATCCTCCCATGCTTCAATAGTGATCTCAAATCAATAAAATAATGCAATAGCCATTCTTTACACCATACCACAAAATGTCTCTTCCATTTCCACCCCATTAATCCATTTAAGAAAATGGATAATACCAAATAATGAGGTGTCTCCTTCTAGAAGCATTCCTGAGAAAGTTACAAGAATACCCCCTCACCGTATATACATACCCGTATCCGTATTCCGAAAAATACGAATACACTGAGATGAAAAACAATCCAATAATACAATACTAGGATCCGGCTTAAACCAAATCCCACTAGTATTGTTCGCCGGAACATCATCCATGTACAAGTACACGTATGTGATCGTATACCTGCCGTAAAACCATACGACCTCTACATCTTTTTCCTGAAGCAGGGAAACCCTCTGTGTGGGACTCTAAAGACTCGACAGTATACTGGCAGTGGGTTTAACTACAAGCATGTCAGTGGTACTAGCAGCATGTAATGGCTACCCAGGTATCTGTCGATAAGAAGACCGATGAGCAAACTCATCCGAACTCATACTGAGCTTATATGTGACACTCTCCGTACAGTCCGGTCTGTTCGTCTAAGATACTCGCATATCGGGCCTAGGAGAATGGTAAACGTCAGACCTCTAACAGCCCAATAAGTCGTGCCGGAGGAGAGCTCAATATACCCCGAGAAACTACTAGAGTGCCTACCAGTATTTCTCGACTGCCCTGGCCAGGGACTTTGTGTATTGGCTTTCTGAACACTGCGCGATATCAACCCCCAATACCGGGAGAGATGAATCCTATCTTCCCGCTACTCCTCCAAGTGCTTCGGGACTAAACCCAACTACTACCTGTTTGCACGACTCCTTTGAGCCATAGTAGGGTAGTAATCAAAGTGCAGTGAGAACACACTCGAGAAAAAGTAGCGATGGCACGTCAACGGACTAATGTGTACTCATGTCACCTGGGAACTGCTTTCTGACGATAGGTATAAATCAACCTGCAGTTTCCGACGAGTCTTGTCCAGTGTAACTCATAAGCTAATGAGCACCTGCATACTATCTTCAGTACGTCATACTAATGGCTATGGGACAGACCATATCCCCTGTTAGGATGAGAAGTGTATACATTAGTCTACTCCGGAATATCGATACCCCATCTCGATAATCTTATGACTAGGGACCTGTATAAGGAAGTGATTATAGACTACCCAGCTCCCACTAGAGTGTCTGCCATCACAACTGGTAGTCAAGCAAAGATACTAAGGGCTCTACCAATATGTATAAGCGATATGCTAAAAGAAACACATACACATATTAAGGTAGAATCAAACCAGGTAGCATACTACCATTTTGAGAAAGACTATTATTATAACTGTGAATATCCCAAGCTTCCAATATGTAATATACAATCCAGTATGATACAATAATGGGCTCTAGGGCATATATCACTAATAATCTCCCACTTGCACTAAGGCCATATATTGACATATCGCAGACCTATCATCTCGATTAGCCGCTCGAACTGTGTCTGAGGGATGGCCTTTGTGAGTGGATCTGCAGTGTTGTTCTCTATCTCTGCTCTCCGCACCTCGATCTCCCGGCGATCAATGATCTCCCTGATCAGTTGGAACCACCTCAAGATGTGTCTGGACATTTGATGGGACCTTGGTTCCTTCGCCAAAGCTATATCGCCGTTGTTGTCACAATACAACGGTATTGGATCAACAATGGACGGAACCACCTGAAGTTTTGATATGAACTTCCTGATCCAGACTACTTCATTTGCGGCGTCACATGCAGCGATATACTCCGTTTCCATAGTCGAGTCAGCAACGGTGTCCTGCTTGGAGCTCTTCCAACAGACCGCCCCTCCATTGAGGATAAAGACATAACCCGACATGGACCTGGAGTCATCATTGTCACTCCGGAAGCTAGAGTCGGTGAAAGCCTCGATCTGGAGGTCTTCTTTGCTGTACACCAAGAACATCTCCTTAGTCCTTCTCAGGTACTTGAGAATGTTCTGCACTGCAGTCTAGTGCTTCTCTCTTGGGTTCGACTGATACCTGGTTACAATGCTCAGGGCGTAAGCTACATCTGGTCTGGTACACAACATCACATACATTATAGAGCCTACCATGGAAGCGTAGGGTATAATAGACATGCGATCCCTTTCTAAATTAGTCCTGGGAGGCATCTCTTTGGAGAAGGCGATTCCGTGACAAGCCGGTAGGTTACCGCGCTTTGAATCTTCCATACTGAATTTTTTCAGTATGGTGTTAATGTAACTTGATTGTGAAAGTCCCAACATCCGTTTAGATTTATCACGATAGATCTGGATCCCCAGAATGTAGCAGGCATCACCCAGGTCCTTCATGGAGAACCTTTGTGATAAGAATCCTTTGACTAGTTGTAGCATAAGAATGTCATTTCCTATCAAGAGAATGTCATCCACGTACAAGACGAGGAATACCACAATTCTCGCTACAGTTTTACTATAGATGCACGGTTCATCTGGATTTTTGATAAAGTCAAATTCCTTGACCGTCTCATCAAAACAGATGTTCCAACTTCGTAATGCCTGCTTTAATCCATGAATGGACTTAAGCAATTTGCACACCTTTCCGCTGCTCCCACTCTGAATGAAACCCTCTGGCTGATCCATATATATGCACGCTACCAAGTTTCCATTTAGAAAAGCGGTCTTTATGTCCATCTGCCAAATCTCATAATCGTGGAAGGCAGCAATGGCAAGAGGGATCCGAATGGATTTGAGCATAGCCACTGGAGAAAAGGTTTTATCATAGTCCAAACCAGGTCTTTGACAAAAACCTTTTGCAACAAGTTTATCCTTATAGGTTTCAACCTGTCCATCTACATAAATCTTCTTTCTGAAGATCCATTTGCAGCCTACGGGTTTTACCCTTTCTGGAGAAATATCCAAAGTCCATACTTTGTTGGTGTACATGGACTCCATTTCGGTCCGCATTGCATTCAGCTATTTTACCGAGTCTCTGCTCTGAATGGTTTGCTGGAAACTAGTTGGCTTATCATCGTCGATGATGCAATCCTTTCTATCCCCATCTATAATAAAACCGTAGTATCTCTCGGGCGGATGAGACTGCCTACTAGTCTTGCGTAGTGGCGCGGGAATGTCCGGTTCTTTCGAAACTTCTGGTTCCACCATACTTTCAGTAATAGCTTGTGGTTCTGGAATTTCTTCCAGTTCTATTGCGCTCCCACTTATCTCTTTTCCTAAAAACCGAGTTTCCAAAAAGTGGGCATGCCGAGAAACAAAAACCTTTTATTCTTCTGCGTAATAAAAAAGATACCCTTTGGAGTTCTTTGGGTATCCCACAAACTTACGCAGTACTGAGCGTGCCTCGAGCTTGTCTGCATGCTGCTTTTTTACAAAAGCTGGACATCCCCATATTTTCAAATACTGAAGAGAGGGTTTCTTCCCACTCCACATCTGATATGGTGTGGTAGGCATAGTCTTGGTAGGAACCTTGTTCAAAAGATATGCAGCTGATTCTAGTGCATAGCCTCAGAAGGATCGTGGCAACTCAGCGTTACTCAGCATGGAACGTACCATATCCAATAAGGTTCTGTTCCGTCTTTCCGATACACCATTTTGCTGAGGTGTGTATGGAGGAGTAAACTGAGAGAGAATTATATTCTCTTTTAAGTAGTCCAGGATCTCGGCACTTAAGTATTCACCACCTCGATCAGATCTTAGTTTCTTGATACTTTTGCCGGTTTGTTTTTCCACTTCATTTTTATATTCCCGGAATTTCTCAAAGGCCTCGGATTTATGTTTCATCAAGAATACATGTCCATACCTTGAGAAATCGTCCGTAAAAGTAATGAAATAGGAATAACCACTTCTTGCATGTGTAGACATTGGACCACACACATAGCTGTGTATGAGTCCCAAGAGCTCGCTCTCTCTTTCTCCGTGTCTAGTGAACGGAGTCTTTGTCATCTTTACTTTGAGACATGATTGACAAGTTGCATAGGAATGATATTCGAACGGATCCAAATATCTCTCTTTATGTAATTTCGTCAACCGCGTTTCATTGATGTGACCCAGTCTACAATACCATAAGAAAGCCTGATTTAATTCCGGAGACTTTCTTTTAAGTGTGTTCCGGACGCTGAAAACCTGAGCTTGATTTAATACGTATATGTCGTTATCTAATGTACCTAACCCTATCAAATTTTGATTAAGGTGGATGTGTACCACATCGCTTACAAATGTAAAATCATATCCTTTTTTTAGAAAGTAAGGATACAGATATGATATTACAAGCCATACTAGGTACATACAAAAAGTTACGCAAAATCAATATCTGCCCACTTGTCAATTCTATGTGATATTCCCCTACGGATACATTATGCACGCTCATTCCGTTAGCAACCCCGAGAGTCATATCACTTGCCTTGATAACTCTACGGTTTCTCAAAACCTGTAATGAATTACAGATATGAGATCCTGATCCGGTATCTAGTACCCAGGAAGTAGAGTTAATAGAGATACAGTTTTCAATCATCAACACACCCGAAGCAGAAGTCACAGCTTGCTTCGAATCCTGGTTTCTGACTTTCCAAGCCTTGTAGTCCTTATGACAATGCGCTTTCCCGAGATAACAGAAACATCCCTCTTTTCCTACTGTTAGCCCCGAAACTTTTGCCCTGCCCTTCCCCTCTACCCCACTAACACAGCTTATCGGCTTGGTGGAGCCTTTCTTCTTCTCTCCCTTGGTTTTCACCTTGGATCTAGAAGAGAAAAATTCCCCAATGAGCAGAGCGGGTGTCTCCCTGGATTCATGCAGGGTACCCTCTGAGCTCCTCAATATGTTAAGAAGTTCTGGAAGTGTAACTTTTTCCCCTTGAATATTGTAACTCAAGATAAATTAGGCATAGGTGGAGGGGAGTGACTGTAGAATCATGTCAGTAAATAACTCGTACTCCAACGTGGTCCCATGGTCCGTGAGCTGTTCAATATATCTAATCATCGTAAGGACATGGTCCCGTACAGATGACCAGACAGCCAAGCTCGCCTGAAGCAATATTTTCGAGGTCTCATATCTTGCGATATGAGATTGCTCTCCATATAAAACTTTGGTATGGAGGAAGATGGAAGTTAAGTCCATCTTCTCGTGCTGCCTCTGGTGTTCACTATCCATTGAGGCTAACACGAGGCACTTGGCTCTCACACAATCCTTTTCCCATGTCTAACGGACATCAACATCCGCGACGGTGGAATCTGGACCTTGGACGGCGGGGGATTTGGTAGTAAGGAGGTAGTCCAGCTTGTCATAGGTAAGTGCTATTTGGACATTTTTTAGCCAATCAATATAATTTGGCCCAGTCAATTTTTTATCTAATAACCTAAGTCCGGTCATAGCGGTTTCTTCAATTAGGCGAGAGAGAAGAAAAACTTAGCATGATGCTCTTGTAAGTTTAGATAGGTTATTATTATATCTAAACAGGATGGCTCCTACTATTCCTCGAATCCTTCCTCAAACCATAAAAGAAGAATTAGTCAGGATTAATCTCACTCTTACAATTCTTGCTTAACTTTTCAACCAGGCTGGTGTCAGTACTTTGAGGGAGGTTTTCCAACGCTTTCGTGAAGTTACTTAATTACATAACATTATTTCCCTGGAGGCGTAGCCCTGCTAACACTGTTCTAGACACCTACTTGGTTTATAACATAGATTGTTTAGTAAAAAATCTCCCGAAGAGTAGCGGATACTCATAGTAGGATCGGGATCCAAATATCATCGTGTGACAACTTTGAAGGAATCCTACCAAAATCATCACACTCCAAATGGTAAGCAACACCAGCAAGTTTCAATTTCCTTAGAAACTCCCGATGTGGATTTTTGCCCCATGCTCTTATGTTCTTGACGAAGGCCAACATATCATAAGTCACATGTCAAGTTCTACCCGTCATTGTCCAGGTTAATTTGAACCCACCCGTACATACACTTGACGAAGGTCAACATAGTAGTACGACTGTCCCAAACCAACGCATCTATCTATGCTACATATGAATACCCAGCAGCTACCAATCACTATGCCCTGGCGAAGGTCAAAATATATAGCTTGAATACTACTGAATACCCATATGAAATGACGGAGGGATACGAATGGTTTTGGCGAAACCATGAACATAATGAACTTGATATAGTCGAAGGAACCATAATAGTTTTTTAAAAGGAGTGGTTTAGGCTCCGCATTTAAAATTTGCTTTTTGAAGAAAACCGAGTGGTTTTGAAACTGTTCAACGATTAAGCTTTGGTTTGTTTTTTCTTGTATTAATCAATTTTAATGCGGTCCCATTATTTAATCCTATCATTGCAGAAAAAGAAACGAAAATACAACGTACGCTTATGCCATCCGCATTCGCCATGGGGCCCTGTCATGCACCGTTAGGTTTGTAGGGTGTTTTTCGTCACCCCATTGAGATGAGAATATGCGCGCGCTTGTCAGGCGTACTACAGATTCCCCCTGCCTAGGGTAGGCCAGGGTTTATTGATTGTGGGGATCCGAATCTCCGGCAGCCGCGGACTAAGCTGCCGTTAATTACCCCTCGCCTTTGGAGCGAGGGAACCTCTGATTGACGGGTTAAACTGGTCATGCGAACTCAATATGCAGTGTACGTGTGTTTTGTTTTGGAGGGGGCTTGGATATATCGGGAGCCACGCTGAGTTTTTACGGGGGTCCCGCTACCCGGATAGCGGGCTGGGGGTCAAGGGGGCTAGCAGCCCCCTTGCGGGGTGCGGGGCAGCGTCCCGGCCCAAAATTTTTTTGAGAGGGACAGTGTTGTAGAGTATGTGTGTGTGTGTGTGTATGTGTGTGTGTGTGTGTGTGTGTGTGTGAAAAAGGGAAAGGGCATCCAAAGGATGCATGCGGGCTAGCGCCTCGCGTGTCTAACACGCGAGCACTGGACGCTTAGGCGCTGGCGCACCACGTGCCCGGCACGTGGGCGCTTGAGCGCTAGGCACTCGAGCGCTAGCGCACCACGTTCCTGGCACATGGGCGCTGGGCGGTTGAGCACTCGAGCGCTAGCGCACTACGTGTCCGGCACGTAGGCGCTGGGCGCTTGAGCGCTCGGGCTCCAGGTGCTCGGGCACTTGGGCGCCGGCGAGGAAAATGGGGATTTTAGTCCCAGAAATAGGATTTAAAATCCCAAAAGAGGATTTACAGTGGAGTTAAACTCTTAAGATGTTTTGGAGTTGATGAAAGGGGTTCTTCTTTGGAGCCCTGGGTCTTCCCCAAAATGGGGTTTTCGGAGATGGGCCTCCTTCTTCCTCCTCTGTTGGTAGGATCTTGAAGATCAAGAGATGTAGGATTTTAAAAATCTCTTCTTTTTGAGATCTAATGGGAGATCTAAGCTCCCCTTTGTGGGTTTTATGGTGAAAAACTATTTAGTTTTGGAAAAGAAAGAGTAAAACTCTTGATTCAATTCAAAAGAATGAAGAATGTTTAGAACCTTCAGAAAGGGGAAAGAGGCACAAACCCTAGATTTTGAGGGGAATGAAAAAAGTATATTAGATATTTTCATCATTTTGCCTTATATAGGGTTACATATTTACATAGAGCCCCTTGGGCCTCACAAAATGGCATTTTGCCCATCCCATGGCTCATGTGCCATTTCTTTTTGCACATAAGCCATGGGCTTCACAAAAATTTGTCTTTATACCCATTTTGCTTACATTCATGTATAAAAAACTACATCAAAATTATTTGTTACATGATTTTTATGTTGGCATGGGGAGGCTGGCCGCGGGCTCGACTTGGACATGGGCCCGGTTGACCTGGGCTTGGGCCCACCTGGCTTGGGGTTGACCTTGACTTTGGCTTTGTCAACCGGGGTGCAATTTTCGACCCCAACAAGGTTACTTAACTATCGGCAGAGCGGAGGCTGGACTAGCGCGGGTGCAAAACATAAGCAACGCCTACTGTATTTCATATATATATATATATATATCCATTCTTCTCACGCAATAATAGGCATTCCAGATCATAGATGAATATATTGGATATACTAGGAATTCCGCATTTCGTTTAAGCCTATAATGAAAGACGGATTCCACGGTCCTAATGAATAGCCAAACCCCACCCTAGACCCCTACGGGTGCGGCAAACTACCCGCCAAATTCCCGAAGTGAAGCAACCTCTCTCAATAAAATGAATAGGCCACTCGGCACTTCAAGAACCCGGTAGTTTGTGCACCCCACCTTGGGTTTATCCTAGAAGAAAAAACAGTAAAAAAATAATACAACGGTGGCTACAACCTCAACCCGGATGTACTCCACAAAATAATATTACATCACTTTTACAAATTACATGAATGAAAGAAAAGAAAACACTCTTCTCACATCCCCCGGCTATTCATCCACGACGATCCAATACTCCATATACACAAACAACAATCATAGATCACAGATATGTGCAACCCCCACTAATCGACGTATAGCGATTAGCAGACGTTTAGCATCATATATTAAACACAGAAAACCCGATTAGCCAAGTAATCTTAGAATTTCGATCAATTAACTAAAACCGTGTCTACCCCATGAACAATCCAGCACACAAACAATCTGAGTAGAAACCAAATATTCCCAAAATCACAATTCTAGATCGTAGACCCACAGAAGAAATTTGGACCGAGTCAGCCTTGACTCGACCGCGGAACGGCGGAAAAACACACAGTTCTGCCGCGGTTCCGCGGCGGTCTTGACGACTCACGAAACCAAATTTCTCCTATGTTCATTAAAAACCCTGCTTGTATTTTTAAGGCCTCTGAAAAGATTTTTAGACCAGTTTTGAAAATCGATAGAAAACAGGCATTTGGATCATGATTTCGGGATTTTTCCGACGATCGAATTTCTAACTACTTGCTAAACTAGTTAGTTAAGGTTATGTAGGCTCTGATACCACTGTAAGCCGATGTCGCGCATCCCACGGGTTCGTGGGGAGGCAGAATTTTCAAAAAACAATTTTAACATGTTTCGCAACACCGGCTAACTCCAAGATCTATACTAAAACCTTAACTAACTAAACTAACAAGGAGGTTTAGATACTCGGTAAGAGTGTTATACCTCCGTGTACTAGTCCTTCAGGTCTTCTTTTCCTCCTCTCCTTGGCTCCTAGAAGTATGGATCAAGCTTGCGACGTCGGCCTCCTCGCGTCAAAGATGATCCATCCGAGAGTATGTGCTTTGAGCTCCAACCTCTAAACCGAGGTAACTAGGGTAATTGGTTCGCTAATCCAAGTAGCCTAGGTGATGTAGAGAATGCTAGTAGAGTGTTTTATCTCATGAGACTCTTTGTTTCACAACTTATGTGAAAGTAAGAGTCTAGAGGAAGAAGGAGATGAAATTTGGAAAGAGAAAGCCCAAAAGAGTAATGAGCTAGGGTTGTCCAAAGTGTAGAGAATGGCTAATGAAAATAAACTCACTTATTGAACCATGGAAATATCCCACAATATAAAATCCTCCCATGCTTCAATAGTGATCCCAAATCAATAAAATAATGAAATAGCCATGCTTTACACCATACCACAAAATGTCTCCTTCATTTCCACCTCATTAATCCATTTAAGAAAATGGATAATACCAAATAATGAGGTGTCTCCTTCTAGAAGAATTCTTGAGAAAATTACAAGAATACCCTCACCGTATATACATACCCGTATCCATATTCCGAAAAATACGAATACGCTGAGATGAAAAACAGTCCAATAATACAATACTAGGATCCGGCTTAAACCAATACCCACCAGTATTGTCCGCCCGAACATCATCCCTGTATAAGTACATGTATGTGATCGTAGCCCTGCTGTAAAATCATACAGTCTCTACATCTTTTGCCCGAAGCAGTGAAACCCTCTGTGTGGGACTCTAAGGACTTGACAGTACGCCGACAATGGGTTTAACCACAAGCACGTCAGCGGTACTACCTGCACGTAACGACTACCCAGGTATCTGTCGACAAGAAGACCGATGAGCAAACTCATCCGAACTTTTACTGAGCCTATCTGTGACAATCTCCGTACAGTCTGGTCTGTTCGTCTAAGATACTCGCATATCGGGCCTAGGGGACGGTAAATGTCAGACCCCTAATAGCCCAATAAGTCATGCCGGAAGAGAGCCCAATACACCCTGAGAAACTACTGGGGTGCCTACCATTATTTCTCGACTGCCCTGGCCAAGGACTTTGTGTAGTGTCTTTCCGAACACTGCGCGATATCAACCCCCAATACCGAGAGAGACAAATCCTATCTGACCGCTACTGCCTCCAAGTGCTTCGGGACTACACCCAACTACTACCTTTTTGCATAACTCCTTTGGGCCATGGTAGGATAGTAATCAAAGTGCACTGGGAACACACTCGAGACAAAGTAGCGATGGAAAGTCAACGGACTAAACTGTACTCATGTCATCTGGGAACTGCTTCCTGACGATGGGTATAATACCAACCAATAGTTCTCGCCGAGTCCTGTCCAGTGTAATTCATAACCTAATGAGCACCTGTATACTATCTCCAGTACGTCATACTAATGGCTGTGGGACAGACTATATCTCATACTGGGATGAGAAGCGTATACACTAGTCTACTCCGGAGTATCGATGACCCGTCTCGATAATCCTACGACTAGAGACCTGTATAAAGATGTGCTTATAGACTACCCAGCCCCCACTAGTATGACTGCCATCACAACGCTGGTAGTCAAGCAAAGATCCTAAGGGCTCTACCAATATATATAAACGATATGCTAAAAGAAACACATGCACATATTGAGGTAGAATCAAACTAGGTAGCATATTACCTTTTTGAGCAAGACTGTTATTATAACTGTGAATATCCTAAGCTTCCAATATGTAATATACAATCCAGTATTATACAATAATGGCCTCTATGGTATATATCACTAACAATACGCATGTCTATATGAGGTGTGCATCTGTATGGAGCGCGCATTTATATGGGGTGATCATCTGTATAGGGTGATCATCACGGGTTAAGGTATTCCCTGTCATGATGAAATTTCATATCTTTCAAGACGTTAGGACGAAGGAGGACTTGTTAGTTGTTGAGACCCGCCACCTCTCTGAAGACGCTGAGAAATTATGACGCTGTATATAAAAGGTGTGGAAGAATGTACCCTTGAACCAAATCCCGTATACGAGGGAAGAAAACATGTTGGAACTTGGCGAACTTATATTTTATCTAAGAATCATTGGTTTTATATGAGACTAAGATCAACTTAGGTAATATGGCTAAGCATCTCTAGTCGTATATGTGACTAAGACCGACTTAAATATCATGAGCATATGTTTGAATGATCGTATATAGGACTAAGATCAGCTTAAAAATATAATTAAGAACTGTTAATCTTGTTTTATATTAAGATCAACTTAAACATTTAGCTAAGAGACATTAGTCATATTTGGAACTAAGGTCAACTTAGAAAATATGGAGTAAGGATCGTTAATCTTGTTTTAGATTAAGATCAACTTAGATAAAACTGTATGTTTGATCATAGGATCACATGTGAGAAGCATAGGCTTCTATACTTAGTATATTTTAACTAAGTGCTCAAGCAAAAGCTTGCTGGTCCAAGTGCGCACATGCACATGTGCCTTATGTATGATACACACTTGCTTGTAGTGTATATGATGCACACTTATTTGCTGTCACGTGGCTGCACACGTGCATATCACGTGGCTGCGCACATCTTCATCGGTTTATATTTCCATCTGCATATGTATATATGTGCATGTCTTAAGGGATGATATGTTCCACTTGCGCACCGGTGAGTATCATATGATGCGCATCTTTTCCAGAAGCATTATTATTTTTAAGTGCTTATATGCGCACTTCTGTATGAGCGACCTTTTTAAAGTGTGACCTAGAGTCAGGTGCGCATTGTTCATAAAAAAGCAACGGATTTCAAAAAGAAGAGATTATAGTCTCTGTTCTTTTATTTTATGGAATACTTCCATGATGTATCCAATTTTATGAGAGTTGTGACCTTTTAACAGAGTTAAAACTGTTCAAGAAGCAAAAGCTTTTGTTTTCATTATATATGCCAAAACATCTAAAAAGTCTTAAATCTTAGGATTAATCTCTCGTAAAAATATGAACTTTTATATGAGAGGGATCAACCGTTACATCTTTCGATTTTTCATATAATGCATCAAAATATTCAGCAAAAACAAACCCTTTTATCTTAAAACTAATGTTTTAATTATCGAAGGATCATATTTCTCTTTTTCTTCTTCTTCTTCTTTTACCTTTTTGTGAGAAAAATCGAAGAAGATGATGAAGATTTCTTGGTCGAGATGAAATGCGCACTTGATTGCTGGCAGCTCTCTCAAGAATTATGAATCTCTTAAGAATTCTCTATCTATCATTTTTTTCTTTTAGATCTTTATTTATAATAGAGAGTTCATCAGGATTTGTTGCAATTAGTTAGAGATTTAATTGAATTTAAGGAGATTTTAGATTAAGTTTAAATTGATTCATATCACTTTAGAGGCCCTGCGCAATGTTGGATCTTGATCCAAGATTGATTTGATCAATAACACAAGATTTTCTTTCTCAACAAAGATTTAGATCTTTGTAACAATATTGAACAGGAGTGCATGCTTTCTTGGCTGCTAGTGCACATGGCAATGATGCGCTCACGTGCTGTGCATGTGTCGTTGTCTATCTCATGCATTAGCTTTCATATGCGCATATATATTGGTGCGCATATCATCATCGTTACTTATCTGCCATGTGTGCACTTAACACTTGCGCAAGTGCCTTTAGCCATTTTATTATAAGTGCGCACTTGATATTATCCTTATTCAAATAAGTGCGAACACCTACACCAACCTCTGCACTCGCATATGACACTAAAGGCACATGATCTGCATTTGACCCTGGTGATAATATCGCCATAAGCTTGAAGTGCAGCTCTAAGCAAGAAAACATGGGCCAAATCTCCTCCATCCCATACCAATCTAGAATATGCACGATACACTGCTGCAACCGACGTAACTCCCCATCCATGATGTTGGATATATGTATGCCCTAGAGGCCATTATATATATAGTGGATGCTTGAACATGTATATATGCATATAGATTACTTTCTTGCTCGACATGATAGTATGCTATCTGGTTTACTTTATCTTGACGTGTTCATTTTACTTATTTGGTACATGTTGATAAACCCCTTAGGATATTTGCTTGACTACTCCGACTATGATGCGGATCATACTAGAGGGATACGTGTAGTTTATAAGCATATCCTTGAACCGTTCCTAGTTGTGGGTGTATCGAGACGGAGCATCGATATTCCAGAGTAGACTAGTGTATACCATTCTTGTCCCATATGATGGGCGATGGATGATCCCATATCCATCTGGTGTGGTGACACCAAAGATTGTATGCGGGTGCTCAGTGGAGACTGGGTACACTGAATTGACTCGTCGAGAACTCCTATGTGGTATTATATCTATCGTCGGATAGTAGTTCTCAGGTGACACTGATACATGTTAGTCTGTAGACCCGAGATCATCATAGAGTCTTGTGTGTCCTCCCACTGCACTTTGATCTCCACCCTACCACGGCTCTACTGAGTCATGCAAACAGGTAGTCTTTGAGTACAGTCCTGAGGTACATGGAGGAAATGAGCGATAGGAGTGGTTTCATCTCTCGGTATTGGGAGTTGATGTTGTGCTATGCTCGGTAGGCTATAACAGGAAGTCCTTGGCCATGGCTGCTGTGATTTACTAATAAGTGTTATCAGTAGTTTCTCGATCTGTTATGAGCCATACACCAGCATGACTTATTAAGTTATTAGGGTCGACGATACTATCCCTAGACTCGATATGCAACATATCTGACGAAGAGACCGAACTGTACGGTAAGTGTTGCCAGATGGCTCGACGGAAGTTTTGACAACTTTGCTGGTTTTTCTTCTGATCGCTCAATACCCGGGTGGCCGTTACGTTTAGCTGGCCGCTTGTAGGTGTTTGATATGATCATCATCTACTGCCGGCGTATTGACGAGTCTTAGAGTCCTACACAGGAGTTCCCTAGCCCAGGCGAAACGATGTGGTGTGCATATGAGATGTGCAGGGGACCCGATTAAATACGTTCATGTGATACCGTATTTTAGTCGGGCGTTTTTCTATTGGTTGGGTCGTATGTGATATGACCGGTTTGTTAAATCAAGTGTTGATTTAACATTTGACTTTTATTTTAATTTCTTTATTAAACCCATTTCTTTTTATATGATGCATGCATGTATGTATGCACATGTTGATGTGCATGGACACATACATGCATACATAGTATCATGGTTGATGATACACCTTTGATGGAAATATAAGACTCACATGGAACTATTAAATATATATATATATATATATATATATATATATTTGTATTTGATTTAAAAGAAAAGAAAAAGGAAAATTGATTCATGGTTGACTTTTTCTACACACTTCCAAAATAAACCAAAGTTGACCTAATTTTAACCATGGATTAGTTATTCCTTTTGGATTTTAACTAACTTGCAAAATATCTAGATATTTTTAGTTACCATGGTTTGTTGAGAGAAGGAAATTATATTTATATATCATTTTATTTTCTCTTTCTTCATTATCTTTTGATATTATCTCTTGAGCTCTTTGCTTGCCATCTTCTTCTTCCTCAATTCTCTTGAGTTTTCCATAGAGTGAGGGAGTTAAAAAGAAAGGGTTTTGACTAAAGAAAACACACCACCTCATCATTCTACTCTAATCTAGCTAATTAGTTTAGAGTGTTGGCTTCATCATCTTCTTTGATCAAGTGGAGTTAGGAGTTTGGACGAAGTGGACTTCGGGTGGATCATCGTGGACAAGAGAGCTTACTAGCAAGCCTTTCCAAACTCTCAATGATCTTAGGAGTCATAACAAGAGGACTATAAAGGTTGTATTATTTTCACTTAGTGATAATATGTTCTTTGTATGAGATACACGTGTTGTTACCCTAAATTTCTAGTTAAAGATCCTTGCATTGTTTGCTTAGCACCTCTATATTTTTAAAGTGGCATGTGTTATGATTCAATACTCTACAGTAGGTGCTAGGGAAACCCAATAATGATATTAGAGCCAAGCTAGAATTTTAGACACGGTGCTCGAACTATTACGAAAACGAAATCGACTCCGAAAACACGATATGTGAAACCCTAGATTTTGCTCTCTGTAAATTTTTTAAAAAGTCATTTAAAAATTTTTAAAACAACTGCAGAACACTATTTGGGACATTATAAGAACACAGGGGAAATACGGAGGGGAGTGCTCAGATTTTGGCCGAGCACAAGGCCATAAAATCCGGCCTGCTCGGCCCCCTTGCCTCCCCCCCGTATTGCTCCAGTGCTCTGTTGTCTTCAATTTGGGGTTTCAGGTATTGTTTGCTTAGCCTAAATTTTCATATGATGATTATTTAGATTAGGGGCTAATTCGTAGTGTTTCGTAGTCGTATAATCTAACACTGTATTGGTAACCTTGACAATGTTTAGCAGTTCGAACGAACTTCAAAACCCCATATCTTAACCCCGCTGAAATTTCCAAGTGTTGTAATTTTCCTAAGTTAACTTCATATTCAATAGTCGTGCAAGTGTTCCTATGGACCCTCTAGAAGAATAGAATAATCTTAACTCGATTCTATGCCCACGGAACCGCGATCGAACCCTAGGGTTTGTCGTAGTTCCGTGGTGCCATAGGTGAGGCAATGGTTAACCCCTTCTACGGCTGGTCCAAAGACACTGTGACACGTTTTTGAGTATTTGTGACTTTGCTCAAGTGTTGAGCTCTCGGGGTAAATTGTGGGTGTATGTTGATTCGATCAAAGCATTGAACATCGTTTTGATATATGTGATTGTGTTAATTGCAATTGTTGTTTTTCACTTTCTTTTCTGCGACCGTAAGTTTAGTATGTGGTGTATCGCCGGTTTCGTTGCTATACATCAACGACAATCGGGATACGCATACTTGCTTACGTTGATGATATGAGATATTATGTGTTGTTGAGATATGATGTGCGGGATTGTCACGATCGAATAGCCGGGGGTTTTATGTGAGATGATAGTGTTTATTTTCACTCATGTAAAAGTCAATTGTATGTAATATTCTTTTTTTAGGACACTTCCGGGTTGAGGATGATGTCGCCATTATTGTATATTATTTACTTTTCCGCATTAGGATAGAACCAAGGAGGGGAGCACAAGTGATCGGGTTCTAGGGTTTAGTGGGAGACCATCTTGAGGAGTCAAGACCGGGTCTCCTAAACTCTAGAATTGGCAGGATCACTTGCCGCTCTCGTAGGGGTCTAGAGGTGTGGGCTTGGCTATTCATCGCAACCGTGGAATCCGTATTTTCTATTGCTGGCTGAATACAAAATACGGACCTCCTAGATATCCTTTTTATTTTCATATGTGCTTCTGCTATTGATATTCTGTAATGTGATTACTTAGTATCTGAGACGAATGGATTATTATTATGTATATGATATATAATAAACGTTGCTTATATTTTACACCCGCGCTATCCCCGCCCCGCTATGCCGTTAGTTAAGGAACCTAACGGTACATAACAGGACACTGTGGCGAATGCGGATGGTATAAGTATACGTTCTACTTTCGTTTCTTTTCTGTGATGGCTTAGGAACTTAAATGATGGGACTACATTAATAAGATTAATGTAAAGAAAAAGAAACCTAAAGATGTTGTAGAATCGGATTTGAAACACACACGGCCTTTTTATGAAAAATGCAAGTTTCAAAAGATGCTGAGCTTAAGCCACTCCTTTTCTAAACTGTTTTGATTCTACAACGAGATCAAGTTCAAAACGTTAAAGGTTTTCATAAAAACCATCCGCAACCTTCCGTCATTTTAGGAAGCAGAGTACTTAGTATTTATGCTACATATGTTGATTATAGTCAAGGCGTAGTGTACGGTAGCTAAGTGGTGTCTTCCTACAAAGCATATGATGCGATCAATTAGGACATTCATGCGATTATGTTGATCATAGTCAAGGGTCATATGGGTGGGTCTAGTTAATCTCGAAATGAAGAGTAGAACTTGACTAGTGCTTATGATATGTTGACCATAGCCAAGGTCATAAGTAACTAGGGGTAAAAACCATATTGGGAGTTTCAAGAGTTGAAATTTGCAATGAGATTGCATACCATCTATATGATAGTTGGATCCCGATCCTATTGTGAGTAAGAGTTACTCCCAGGAGAGTTTTGCATTTTACAATTAGCTAATCCAGTAGATGTCTAGAAATGTGTCAACGAGTTTGACCTCTGGGAAAACGAGGTTTATTTTAATTAGGTTTGTGCGAAAGCACGGGGAACCTCCTTCAAAGTACCGACATTGGCCTGGTTGACCGGTTAGCAAAACTGTAGAATGTAATTAATCTTGGCTAGTTTTCTTTTCAGGTTTTGAAAGAAAATTTGATAAAAGAAGTGGGAGACATCGATTAGATAAGATAATAACCAATCTAATTCTTTGCAAGAGCATTTCGCTGAGTGTATTCTTTTCTCTCTTCTAATGGCAGATACCGATGACGGGACTTAAACTTCTTTTAGAGAAAAACAAATTGACAGGACCGAATTATAAAGAATGGTTGAGGAACTTGAACATTGCACTCACATATGATAAAGCATCATATGTCCTCACTACCAAAACCCCACCCGTCCCAGGACCTGAATCATTTGTTTCGGATAGGAAGATCCGAAAAACATGGGATATTGACTGTGACACGGCCAATTGCCTCGCGCTTGCTTCTATGGACAATATTCATCAGAAGCAGCACGAGAATATGGATGTACAATCCATCTTTCTTCATACAAAGGAGTTGTATGCAGAGCAATCTCGGACTTTACGATACGAGGCATCTCGAAAGTTGTTTCAGATGCGTATGGCTCCTGGCACATCAGTAGGAGAACATGTTTTGAAGATGATTGGTCTTATATAAGAACTCGAGGAACTAGGATGGACAATAGATAATGAGCAATATACAGATATTGTTCTGCAGTCTCCCCCCCTTCGCCTTTGCTCCGCTCATAGTGAATTTCAATATGAACGATTTGGAGAAATCATTGCCTGAACTTCTCAATATGTTGAGAAGTGCAGAGAGAACGCTTAAGACAGCGAAGACTCCCACTCTTCTTGCTGGGCCATCTTCCTCTTCTATCCCAAAAGCTAAGGCCAAGGGAAAGAAGAAGAAGAAGTCCATCAAACCGAAAGGTGGAGTTAAAAAGGCGAAGGGAAAAGAAATATCTTGGGCCGCGGGAAGTGGAAAAGGAGAATGTTTTTACTACCACAAGTCAGGACATTGAAAACGCAACTGTGCTGTGTATCTTGCTGATCTCAAGAAGAAGAAGCATGCTGATGCTTCCTCTTTAGGTGTGTTTGTAACTGAGAACTGTTTTTCAATTAACTCTGCATCTTGGGTATTAGATACCGGTTCTGGTTCTCACATCTGCAATTGTATGCAGGGATTGAGAAACAGTAGAGTTTTGAAGACTGGAGACCATACTCTGCGGGTTGGAAATGGTTCCAATATACATGCTGTATCCGTAGGAGAGTATCATCTGGGGTTGCCTTCGGGTTGTATTTTGGTTTTGAACCCTTGTTATTTTGTACCAAGTATGCTATATAATATAATATCTGTTTCTTTGTTAGACAGTGAAGGATATCATTTTGTGTTGCAGAATAATGTTATGAACATTAACTTGAATCAACAGTTGATTGGGTCTGGTACATTGAAAAACGGTATTTACGTCCTGAACCAACACACAGTTTTCAATATACAACATACTAATAAAAGAAAATTTTCAGATATAAATGAAACTTTTCTTTGGCATTGTAGATTTGGTCATATTAATGAAACAAGACTAAGTAAGCTACATAAAGATGGATATTTAAATCCTATTGAATATAAATCTTATGCGGCTTGTCAGTCCTGTATCAAAGGTAAAATGACCAAAACTCCGTTTACGGGACACGGAGAAAGAGCCGTGTAACTCTTAAGCCTCATACATAGTGATGTATGCGGACTAATGTCTACACATGCACGGGGTGGTTTTTCATACTTTATTACCTTTACTGATGATTTCTCTAGATTCGGGCACGTGTTTTTGTTAAAGCATAAATCCGAAGCTTTCGAGAAATTCAAAGAGTATAAACTTGAAGTAGAAAAACAAACAGGCTTGAGTATCAAGAAACTTCGATCGGATCGAGGTGGAGCGTATTTAAGTACAGAGTTTTCAGACTTCTTAAAATAGAATGGGATACTCTCTCAGCTCACTCCTCCTTACACACCACAGCACAACAATGTGTCAGAACGGAGGAATCGTACCCTATTAGATATGGTACGGTCCATGATGTATGATGCCGAGTTACCGCTTTCCTTTTGGGGGCATGCATTGGAGACAGCAATGTATCTGTTAAACAGGGTTCCAACCAAGATCGTATCTACCACTCCATTTGAGATATGGAGTGGAAAGAGACCATCTCTTAAAAGAGTTAGGATTTGGGGTTGTCCGGCTTTTGTTAAAAAGCAGAATCAAGACAAACTCGAGACACGATCGGTCATGTGTAAATTTGTGGGATATCCAAAATATTCGTATGGATATCTATTCTACCACAAGGAGGAACAAAAAGTGTTTGTTTCTCAACTTGCCACATTTTTAGAAAATGAAATCTTTACAAACAGTACTGATGGTAATTTGGTAGGACTAGAAGAGGTTCTAGAGACACAAATTACTTAGGACAAATTGGTTGAAACAGATGTTGCAGTAGAACTTCAAGAACCTCAGCCGCTCCAGAGATCTAGTAGAACTTCTCGCCCACTGTTCATATCATAATATTGCATTATTATATTCCCCATTCTTATGTATTTTACAAATAAACAGGTGCTTTTGACCCATGTCTGCTACTTAATTACAGGTTACAGGTTCTTGGACAAAAACAGTGAAAAAGACAGAAGACGATGCAGAAAGTGAGACTAAGACCGACAAATGGGAGAACCTTGAAGATCAGTTCACAAAGTACAAGGTAGTGCAAGGTTCAAGACTTCGTCACGAAGCAACGGCAAAAGTCCACTACAATGTTCACTGGAAAGATCTAGAAGAAACTTAGAAGCCAACCTGAGAAAAGAACCAAAGAAATAAGAAGACAAAAACACCAGGAACCAAACCAGAAAAATTCAGCTCCTGAAGCCTTTACTTGGCCACGGATCCGCGGCTAAACCCTGCTTCTAGCGGCGGATCCGCGGCCGTCTATTGCACGTGTGGGTGCAGAAAAATTCTGGCGGTACGTCGGTGGATTTGTTGGGATTCTTAGGGGGTATTTTCGTAAAAGCAGATGTGCGAGTCAATTGTAACCTAGGGTTTCTATGAATCTATAAATAGAAGCCCTAATACCTCTTTTGGGGTATGCCTCTTTTCACTTCATAAATTCAGATCTGTACTGTGTTGATATTTGGAGAGAGTCATTAATAAAAATTAGTAAGTTCTTTTATTTCTTTGCCTTAGTTTAGTTTAATTTAGAATGTCTTTCAATCCCCTAATGAGCGATGTTCATACCATAATATTGCATTATTATATTCCCCATTTTTGTTCTTTTTATAAATAAACAGGTGCTTTTGACCCATGTCTGCTACATAGTACAGGTTACAGGTTCTTGGATCTAAAACAGTGAAAAAGATAAAAGACGATGCAAAAGTGGAACTACAACCAACAAATAGAAGGATCTTGATCAAGCCTACATAAAAGATAAAGTTCACAAAGTACAAGGCAGCGCAAGGTCCAAGATCACGAAGCCACGGTTAAAGTCCACCACAATTATTCACTGGAAAATCTGGAAGAGAACCAGAAGCTATTTTAAAGAAATAACCAAAGAAACAGGAAGCCCAAGAATCCCAGAAGCAGCCCACAAAGAATCAACAGAGGATCTTCTTATTGGGCCGCGGAACCGCGGCCCAACCCTTGCTGTGGCCGCGGTTTCGCGGCCATCTAGAGCATATTATGAAAATATTTTTTACCATAATTCTTGGCGGCTTTGACCGGTCTTCCTAGGGGTATTTTGGTAAATGCAGACATGCGGCAATTGTAAACCTAGGGTTTTCTATGTCCTGTAAATAGAAGCCCAATTCCTTGTATTTGTTCATGCCTCCCTTCATTAATAAAATTCAGATTTCTTTGGAGATCATCAAATTGTAAGTTCTTAATTTATTTTCTGCCCTACGTAATTTTAATTCCTTGCCCTAGTTAAATTTAATTCATTGCCCTAGTTAGATCTTTAATTCCTTGCCCTAGATAAATGTTCTTCAATTCCCTAATGAGTGAGTAGTCTCCTCGCTTGTTAGGGTTAGAATTAGGGAAGGTTTGAGAGATGAAGATCTCTCACCCCTTTCTTACCCGTCACATATAATTAATAGGACTTCATGCATGCATGCACGTGCCGCTCCCTACGGCACCCTATCCCGCGAGGTAGCGGTGATACCGTAGTATAAAGGCCCGGTCGCGCGTGTTTTCCATGAAGGTTAGGGTAAGGATTGATAAAGGAAGGACAAGAAGCTAGAGGAAGAAACATCTTCCCGATGATTCTAATCCCCTCTATTAATAATTACCATAACTCCTAATAGATCTTCATATGGGTATAGAAAGCGGTGAGATTTATTGACTTTCCAAACTTAACTTGGACCTAACCCTAACAAGACTTAGATCTAGATTAATTTAGTTTTTAGATTTAATTGATCCATTCACACCGTTTGGAATTAACTCGTAATAGGGATTAGGAAATTCACAATATCCCTGTGGACCGACCCGTACTCACCGGCTAGCTATCAAGCGACGCCGTTCTTGATTGCGGTTATAGAAATATTTTTGAGATAAATCAAATGGCGCCGTTGCCGGGGATGGCGTGTTATTTCCTTTTTGCAATTTCGGGTTAATCTAAAAATTGAAAAATCATAAAAACTGAAAAATCACAAAAATATAAAAATATATCATCTGTTATTTTTGGAAGGGTATTTTTGTGAATCTTTGCAGGATCGACGGATCTGGAAAAATCCAGAGTGCGAAACAGAAAAAGGTAGATCAGAACAGAAGGGAATTGGACCAACAGAACACTAGAATTTTTTCAGAGACCTGAAGCCTCAACGCCGTCGCATTTCCGCCGCGTAAGCCGCCTCCCGCCGCTAATCCGCGGTCCTTCTGGCTCTTCATCGCGCGAAAGTTTCACTGTTTGTTTCCTTTTTCCCCCCTCTGCAACCTAAAATATATCTTTTGTCAAATCTCCTGCAGGATTCTTTGCACTTAAAAATATTCCCCCTTCTCAATAACAAATCTTGTGCATGATTCTTTGCGCTGTGCTTAAAATAAAAAATCTTTGATTGCAAGTGATTTTTTTTCTATTTTGCATATCTTTAATCGGACTTTAAGGGGCTTTTGACCAATTCAGATTGGGTTGGGATTTCATCACCCTTCCCAGGACCTCAGAAATCACATAAGGCATTTGCATTGACCAATCTTTAATTAAAAAATACTAGACTCAGCCCTAAGGACTTCGAGCTCAATAGGACAGAGGACTAGTTATAGGCATCGGCCGTTAATCCTAACCTGACTTTGCGGTGTCTAGGCAAGTGTGTCTAAGTCGAGTGGTTACTTAATTAGGGCCACTACTTGTAGTGGAGAGCCTCCCACTCACCTGGAACTTACCTGACCGCAATTAGCGGTGAAGAGGCGGTTTGAGGTCCTACTTCTAGCCCTTTGGAACAGTTAGGAGCTGTCTGGCTGACCTAGGTGACCATAGGTCTAGGCCTGATTGTGCATTTGTGTCAAAGCCCTTTATCGAAAATCTTTTTTTGCAAACAGTTCCAAATAAAGAGAAAAAGAAAAAAAAAGGAAATTTTTTTATAAAAACTTGCAAAATTTTGTCGCTAAGAAATCCTTGCACCCCACTTACACCCACCTTCTTTCTCTTCTCCTTCTGACATCATGGGTACCCCACCTCACAAATCTCTTGCCGAACTTTGGTATCCCGAACCTAAGTTTGCCTCGTACGTTAATTGTTTCGGTCGATTTAAGGACGACCCCTCCATGCCTAAAATTTCTTTGAAAGATCAAATAGAAGCGTCTAGGAGAAACAATTCGACTTTGCAATCCACTTTGTATCAACCATCTCAACCTTCACCACCTTCGTACGTTGATACCACTTTTTCGAGTCCTGTTGTGACTCCTAAACCGATGTCTGTTGCTGAGTATATTGCACAATCTTGTAGCCGATCTTTCACTCCTCTCCACACATCCAGTTCTAAGGATCAACACGTCCATTCACCTTTTTATCCAAATGTTGACCTTACTCCTGTCCAACCATCCAATTCCTACCAGTCCTATCCGACTTTCCCACCTTCACTAGACATTGCTTCTACACAGCCATTTGGGAGTTTTACGTATCCAAACAATTTCGAATCTTTTACCGAAACCCCTTCCCAACCCATGTCTAGTTTGGAACAGTCGTTGGAAGCTTATATTTTAGCAACAAACAAAATGGTGAGGAATGTGGATGCATCCATTGCCGCCCTTATGCGATCTAATGAACCAGTAGCTAGTTTCCAACTAGCTCCAAATTTTCCAATGTATGAGGAGGCGGTTGGATAGAGTGACAATTTGAGAGGAGAGAGTAAGTTATACACCTTTCCAAATCAAACCTACCCATACCCAATTGAATTCCACAACTCCGGTTTTCAAACAAGTGTCCTAAATGATTCATCAGTTAAGGATAAAAATGAGTTGTGCGACTTTGTAGTGCTTGATTTGCCAGATTGTGAGGAATCCCTTTCTAGTGAAACCATAACGAATCCTTTTGAACTTTACACCTCCACTCTAGAACCTAAATTGATAAATATCAATGCTTTTGATGAGGTGTCAGAAAAAATTGATTTTCACTTGATTGAGGATTTAGACGCCGGGAATATTTTGGATGATGAACCCATAGATTTGATTGAAATTTTATGTCTAATTCATCATCCCGAGTCATTAAATGTTTCTCCCAAACTTCATATGCGTCTAGATTTTGATGATAATGGCATGGATAGGCTAAATTTTGAGGAGAATATTGAGGATGAACCAGTTTTGTTTGATGAGTCGCATTTCCCAATTCATCATGTCCCTTCCACTGATTGTGTACACCCTCCTGAATCTTTAACTGATACCCTTCCTCACTCACTTTCCCCTGTCCTCGTTCCGACCTTGCAAGAGACCGTTACGCTTTCATCTCCAATACCAAGTTCGACGTACCCATGTGTGCTCACGAATCTTGAGGGATTTAATCTCATTTTTCCGCGGGTTGATAGATTAGCACAATCGTTTTTTACACATCGGTCATTACAAATTGTGCTAATTTATACACTCCACCCCTACCCTCAAGTTCATATTCCCACTTTCTTTGGTTCTACTAGTCTTCCTTTAATGATGTCGAGTGTTGATGAATCACAATCCGATATTTTAAGTTCGATAATTTTCAATTGGACCTTCGATGACAGTTTCGAAGATATTTTCGCCGACGAACTCGCATTCTTAAACGATATGAATTTTGTGATTAATCAACCTCCACTTGAAGAAGTAGAACCACTACCATTTCTTTTCCCCTTCCGCCATTCTTCTCCTCCACCGAGACCGTATACTGCTTCTATCTTGACACGGTCTTGTGTGCTTCTCATCTCATTTCTCTATACCCTATTCTTTCACCAACTCTACCATTATCACGATAGAATTTTTGAATGGTTGGTGCTAACATTTGGCTTGTGTAAGGCCTTGCTTAAGTTTGGAGGGAACCTTGTTGTATATATCTTTTTTGTTTTTCTCTTCTTTTAACAAAAACTTTTATATTATAAATAAATAAACAGAGGAGTGCCGACATTTTGACCTTCTTGGTGTGGCATAACAGTGAGGACACTGTCAAGTTTAAGTTTGGGGGTATGCTCGGTAAGCCTTCTTTCTTCGCATTCATGTGTATATTTTTGCATTTGCATACTTATTTTAAAAACCCAAAAAAATTGAAAAAATTGAAAAAATTATAAAAATTAATGTATTCAATTTTGGCTTAATTGAATTGAGTTTGACAAAAAAGTTAACTAGCTAGGAACAACTAGATCTAGACTTAGTAAATTAAAAACTCTAAAAATAATCTTTCTTAAAGTTTAACGGTAGAAAATATATGTCTTTGTAGTTTATTTAAAAATAGGCAAATTTTGAGTTCACTTCTTGGGCTAAGTTAAAACAAGGGAAGAGTATTGATGTTTTTATCAAAATATAAGTTTGAAAAATAGTTCCTAAGTTAAGTCTAAATTCTGAAAATATATACCCTACAACTTGCACAAACACGAACCTTGAAACTTGGAATAGTAGAGGAGACCTTGAAATGCTCTTGTCTAAAGTCCTTAGTATGATGAAAAATAAAAAAAATACAAGTGTGAATAAAGAAAAAAAATGAACACTGGTTTTTGTAATTACTTAAGGCTGCAAAAATAGAAAAATATTTAGCGAGGGTGCTTCATCACCTAGTGCCTTAGACCAACTGGTTTGGGAGTCACTGCTAAAAAAGCCTTAGGTGTTACAAGACTAGGAAGTACGCTTTAAAGTGCAAACGCGTCTTGTAATCGGTTGTTGGTACCTGAAGAAGTATTAACAGTCGCATGAAGGATGTGTGAGCAAAATTCATTTAAAAATTCACCAATTAATAAGTACTTTGGACAACGGACAAGAGTATGATTGCTTGATTTGAATTTCCAAGTATAGGGATGATTTATACACACACGTAGGGGTATGTGATTGGGATTTAGATAAGAGAAAGGAATGAAGAATAGAACTTGTATCTTTAGTAGAGTTGATAAAAATTCCTAAATGGAGATGGAACCTGTTCATAACATAATATTGCATTTTGTATTCCCCATTCTTATGCATTTAAGAATAAAAACAGGTACTTTTGACCCATGTCTGCTACATGTTACAGGTTACAGGTTCTTGGAACGAAAACAGTGAAAAAGACAAAAGACGACACAAAAAGAGACTTTTGACCAACAAATAGGAGGATCTTAGTCAAGCCTAAAAACGAAGAATAGTTCTCAATCAATAAGGCAACTCAAGGTCCAAATTGTCATGGCAAACGATTAAAGGATCGGTACAAGTGTTCACTGAAGTTCTGGAATCACTGTAGAAGTCCAAATGGAAAAAGAACTAAATAAATGAAAAGCCCAGAAGAACCTGAAGAAGCCCAGAAAAAAACCATCACATGATCACACTAAAGGGCCGCGGAACCGCGGCCCAAGCCAACCCATGTCGCGGTTCCGCGGCCGTCCTGTGCCCGTGCTTCGAGAAAATTTTACCAAAATTCTGTGGCGGCTCTGAAAAGATTTTCTAGGGGTATATTTGTAATTTTAGACATGCGAATCAACTGTAGCCCTAGGGTTTCTATGTCCTATAAATAGAACCCAAGTCCTTGTATTTTTTTTATGCCTCTACTCATGAATAAAATTCTGTTTTCTTGAAGTTAGAGCGCATCAACAGTAAGTAGGTTATTTTCCTTACAGTAGTCGTAGTTTTTCATATCTGCTCTTATTTTCTCTCCTTAGTTTAATTTAGTTTAGCTTTTATTAACTTGCAATCGATGTTTTCTCTCTTTAATAAAATCATGTTTTTTTCATCCCCTCAATGAGCGAGTAGTTTCCTCGCTTGTTAGGGTTAGGAATAGGGAAGGATTTGAGAGATGAAGATCTCTCATCTCTTTTCATTGCCAAACTTTTATGAACATTAGAACTCCATGCATACCTTCTTATTCCGCTCCCTACGGCACTTTTACCCTCGAGGTAACGGTGAATTCTGTAGTCTAAAGGCCCGGATTTTAAGGTTTTCCATGGAGGTTAGGGTAAAGATTAATAAAGGAAGGACAAGGATCTAGAGGAAGAATCAATCATCCCAATCATCCTAATCCCCTTTATAAATATTTACCATAACACTAATATGATAGATTTAATTAATGGCAATGGAAAGAGATGTAGATCTTTGTTTACCAAATTTTCCCTAGACCTAATCCTAGCAAGTTTCTAATCCTAGTCTCATACAACTTCAATTTTTAGGTTTAATTATAAATCCAAACACCATTTGGAATTAACTCGTAAGAACTTAAAGGAGATTGATTAGTCGAAAATATTGCATATTTTAGCCGGCAATTTCCTCATCATTTGCATTCATATAGAAGTGTTCGGTATCCGTATTTGACATATTAGCAAATCTATCACAGATTATCAGATTACATGTATTAGACCTTAAAACCGGCATTTCTAGGGAAATTGACTGCATTGCATGGCATCACAATATTTCTATATGTCACAACCCGTGTTTCGAAGTCTGTGCAGGACAAGGAGAAGCTCGCTCAAATTTACACCACTCAAAGATACGTCAACTCACTAACTTCAAATCTGGTATCATTACAAAGGAGCAATTGAAAATCAACATATCAAAGAAAGCCCTAAAAGACAGAACAAGGCCACAACAGAAGACCCAAAGCCCAAGCTTTCCAAAGCACCGCGGATCCGCGGCAATGGCTTGCTTGTGCCGCGGATCCGCGGTGGGACAATGGATTCAGACAACAAATTTTGGTCTACAATTCTTCATTCATGGCCCACTGCTCAGAATTGTATCTCTGTGTCCAGAAGACTCCAGGGGTTTCTGCCAGATCAGCAAACTAGGGTTTCCAAGCCTAATTAAACCTAGCTTAAACTCTAAGCTAGCTCCTAACAAACTACCTTCTAGAAGACTCAACAAAATTTTGGAGGGAACTACCATTTCAAACCTAAACCTAGGGTTTGGGAAGTCTATAAATAGAAGCCTAGACCTAGGGTGAGATATCATGTGGAGATAGATAGAATCAAACCATTTTGTGATTCATTTTAGTTCATTTTTTTAGCTAATCTCCTTCTTCATCTTCCTCTTCCACAAGTTTAGTGAGAGAACTTGTGTGAAACCCTAACCCTAATTCCAATCAAAATCAAGATTCCCGAGTACCCATTAAGCAAGAAGCCCTACAACCTTTATGAGCGAAGCCGATCTTCAACGGAGCAAGCGATCCAAACCGATCCACGACTCACGAAGCCGAGCGACGCCCTATCAACAATCTAGATTCTTCCTCTTGTAGTTCTTGAAGCGAATGTAATCAAAATTGTTGAGATAAATAAAGGTGATATTCTTTTATCTTGTTTTCTTTAAATTCTGCATCATGATATCTTTACAATTCGTAAATATTTTATGTGTGGTGATGTGTGAATAAAACTCCGCTCGTCGAGGAGTCGAGACGGTCAATAGAATGATGATGTAACATAGCTTTAATCGATTCTTGAGTCCTACGAATTTTGCAAACCCTAGCAAGCTCAAGAAACGACGACCCATTTTGTTTCGATGCTTTCTTGATTGACATCGTTCGAAATTGGGGAGTTACGATCGTTTCTTGAATTTGGTAGAGGTTAGAAAAGTAATGATATCTACGAAAGAACATGGGTTATAAGATGAAACCCTAGTTTCACGAGAAAGCCCCAACTCTCGTCGATTATCATCAATCTAGTATCAATCCTTCGAAGGACAAGAACACAAAATCTTGAGATTACATCACATCTATAGATCCGATCGATTCCTACGAGCCTCTTTTAGATTCTTGACTGTTGATTGGAAATATCATCGATACACCGATTCTTGATTGTTTATCATTTTCTTGATTCTTGAATAGAATAGTGACACTTGAAAATCAAAATTCTTGAATCATGTTTTCGTTATTCTTAGCTTAACTTTTCAATTCAAGCATATCATAATACAAACGAATCGTGCAATCCCTGTGGACGATCCGCACTCATTCATGAACTACAATTGACACCGTAGTTTGATTGCGGTCAAAATAATTTTTGGTTGTGATTTCTATACAATTTTCTACATACACAACGGAAAATCATTCAATCAAATGGCGCCGTTGCTGGGGATCGCGCGCTAATTCGTTTCATATTATAGTTTGAATTGAAAGAATTATTCCATTGTTATTTTGAGATCAAAATTCGTGCAAACCCTAAACAATTTGTCGTGTTTCATTGCAAGGAGATCTGGAGCTTGCTGGAAATTGATAAAATTTTTGGAAAATACCAGAGAGCAGAGGGAGTCAACATAAGCTCCCTAAAAATTTTTGGTGCAGTGTTCCTACAATACTACCGCGGAAGAGCGGCATTAGAGTGCATACGCGGCGGAACCGCGGCCTCTTAGGGGGTTCTCTGCAAAATTTTTGCTTCAGGTAATTTCTTGACTTCTCCTCTCTCCTCTTTTTAGCTCCAATTAACACTTTGCTGCAGGATTCTTCGCAAATAATCGCAGCTTGCAAATTGCAAAAGTAAATTTGTGCGTGATTTTGTTTCTTGGTTGTTTGCATTATAAATACGGAAATTAAGGGGCACGGCCAAATCCAAATTAGGTGGGGATTTCATTACCCTTCCTAGGCCCCGAAAACCACCAAACTTGCATCCGCATTGACCCACATTAACTAAAAGAAATCTAGAGATGACTCTAAGGACTGTCGCGCTCAATTAGGACAGAAGAGGGCCGTGGGTAATTCATTGCTTATCCGCGTTTTCTTGTGGTGCCTAAGGCGAGTGTGTCTAAGGCTAGTGGTTTTTAATTAGGCCCACTACTTACGTAGTGGAGTACCTTCCCACTTACCTGGCACTTATCCGGCCACAGGGGGATAAAGAGGCAGTGGAGGATTCTATCCTGCGACTTGTCTTTTGGCAGTTAGGAGCGGTCTAGAGCCTGACCTAGGTGACCATTAGATTCTAGGGTTTGTGTGCTGCATTTGTTGTGTCGCATCATTTTTTCAAAAATTCGTCCCTTTTTCAAAAGCAAACACCGCATTCATTTTTTCCCTAATTATAAGCCAACGCTGCCACTTGTACTAACCCTTTTTAGTACAAGATAGGCTGGACACGGGATTCTAGTGCCCGTTTAGTCCGCGTACCTTTTATCGACTCCGAAGTCGATATTTCTCCATTTACCTTTTCTTTACCTACTACCACACCCACACCGATGGATCTGAATCCATCAAACTTCTTTAACCCTAATCTGCCGCCGTCCATTGGTGCGCAGAATCCTCCCCGCATTTCTCTCCAGGAGAGATGCTATCCACATAGAGGTCCTCTTTCGACCTGCTTATCCACACCACCAGCCAATGGGGATAACTTTGAGATTAAGCCCCAGTATATCAATCTTTTACCTAAATACCACGGACTCGAGACTGAGGACGCTTACGTTTTCATTACCAAATTTGAAAACGTATGCGCAATGATGGGTACGTCACAACTTTCAGTGGATGCGATGCGTCTACGACTTCTTCCATTTACATTGTGCGATATAGCCGAGAAGTGGCTATATAACACTACCGCACACTCTATTACGAATTAGGAAGAATTCATCGCTGCATTCCTTAAGAAATTTTACCCAATCCAAAAGACAGCTCGAATCCGTAGCGAACTGAATCAATTTGCCCAGCTCCCTACCGAACCATTTTCAAAATGCTTTGAACGTTTCAAGGATCTATTGGTTCAATGTCCTCATCACGGCATCCCGAGATGGGAGCTTTGCCGAATCATATATGAGGGCAGTAACCCTAACACTAAACAGAGCCTTGAAAACATGTGTCAAGGTACTTTTATCATCAAGGATGATGGGGAAGCTCGGAAGTACTTAGAAGAGTTCGCTGAAAAATCACTACAGTGGGAGAGTGGAACCCAACCATTGATTAGGGATGGCGTACACCAAATAGATGTGTCCATAGGTGTTCGAGCTGAAATGGCAGCAATGCAAAAGAAGCTCGACGCTATGGAACACAAATTTTCTGCAGCCTTCCTAAACCCAATGTCACTCCCCAAAACTGTTTGTGGGTGCTGTTATGATCCATCACATTTAACGGAAGAATGTCCATTAAACTCTGCGTTTCAAGGTCACGAGCATTCTAATGCCGCATTTCAAAGACCTCGAAACGATCCATATTCTTCCATGTACAATCAGGGTTGGAGGAATCACCCGAATTTTGCTTGGAACCAAAATCAATCTCAAAACACGGTTCCAAACATGAATAATTTTCAAAGGGCTCTTCCTCCACCACAACAGCAACCCCTTCAACTCACTCAGCACCCCTATCAGTCACAAAATTTCCAAAATCAGGGCAACAATCCTGCACAGTCTAATCCTATGCAGTTGTCCAGTTCTGACGAATTCTCTCAATTCACTCAAACCATGAAATCACTTTTATCAAATTTCATAGAGGTTTCGACTGAGGTTAGATCTGTAAGTCCATATTGCGACCCCCGGTTCTTACGGGGAGGCGGAAACGGTATAAAAAAACAAATTTTTATCGCAAGAGGCAACATGGACTAACCAAGGTCGGGATCGTTGTCTAAACTAAAACTAGCAAACTAGCTAAAGAGATTTAGCTACTCGGATGAAGATGATTATACCTAAACTTGAACTCTTTCTTCTTCAAACTTTGTTGTAGAGGTTGATGGTTCTCCTTTGTCGCCTTCTTCCGTCGAAGATGGATCCACCTCGAAGGCTCGACCTTTGGGCTCTTTCTCGAACTTGGAGTGAACTAGAATCGCCGGCTTGCTAAACCCTTGATTCTAGAGTGAGTAGAGAGTGTCTAAGGGTTGCTTTTGTTTTTAAAGAGAAGGATTCTCAACACATGAGAAGGTTTCTCTTTGCTAGAGGAAGAAGAAGATGAAGATGAAGAGAGAGAAGCTAAATGAGATAATGAGCTCTCATTTTCTTTCTTGCAACCATAATGCCAAAAGAAAATGAATTATCAAATAATAATAATCAAAATGAAAAGGTTGATGGAAAGTTTTAGAATGACCAATATCATTACAAACATTAAATGAAAATGCAAGAATCAAGAGCATCTTTCTTTTGTAATGATAATGGTCAAAAGTTCAACCATGGTCAACAAGTCAACCATGGTCAACAAGTCAACAAAAACTAACCATGACACAATTTCATTTTATTATATATTATTAAATGATATAATACAAATCCATTAGGGTTTGGAAAAAGACGACTGTCAACTGTGCATACGCACCCGTTCCGAAACCCTAATGAAAGTCCTCTTCCTCTTCCTCAAATAACTGTGCATACAAACCTGCATCCTTGTTCCGAGGAACATGAATACTGAGAGATAAAAGCAACCCCAAATACTATACCAGTATCCGGCTCAAACCAGAGCCCGCTGGTAATATCTGTCCGGACTCCAAACGTGCACAAGTGCGCGGATGAGAACGAACCCTGTCGCAAAACCATGCGACCTCTACTCTGTTTTGCCCAGAGGCGAATACCCTCTGTGTGGGACTCTAAAGACTCGACACTACGCTGGCAGTGGGTTCAACCACAGACCGCAAGCGGCACTAGCTGTGCGTAACGGTCCCCAGGTAGATGTCGACAAGAAGGCTGACGAGGTGAAACCCCATCTGAACTCCTACTGAGTCTGAATGTGACAGTCTCCGTACAGTCCGGTCTGTTCGTCTGATACATCGCATGGCGGGTCTAGGGGGCGGTAAACGTCAGTCCCCCAATAGCGGTACAAGTCGTGCCGGAGCGAAGCCCAAAACACCCTGAGATAACACTGGAACCTACCAGTATATCTCGCTTGCCCTGGCCAGGGACTACTCGTGTAATGGCTCTCCTAGACACAGCGCGATGTCAACCCCCAATACCGGGAGAGACGAATCCTGTCTAACCGTCACTGCCTCCAAGTGCTTCGGGACTGCACCCAACCACCACCGGTTTGCACGACTCCTTTGAGCCGTGGTAGGGTAGTGATCAAAGTGCAGTGGGAACACACTTGAGGCGAAGTGCCAGTGTCAAGTCAGCGGACTAAGCTGTACTCATGTCACTTGGGAACTGATGACTGACGATAGGTATAATACCAACCTGTCAGTTCCCGACGAGTCCTGTCCAGTGTACTCGTAACCCAACGAGCACCCGTATACTATCTCCAGTACGACGTACTGATGGCTGTGGGACAGACCATCTCCCACACTGGGATGAGAAGCGCATACGCTAGTCTACTCCGGAGTATCGATGCCCTGTCTCGATAGTCCTGCGACTAGGGACCTGTATAAGGATGTGCTTATAGATTACCCAGCCCCCACTAGTGTGACTGCCATCACAACGCTGGTAATCAAGCAAAAGATCCTAAGGGCTCCACTAATGCGTATAAGTGATATAGTAAAATAAACACAAGTACACATTGAAGTAGAGACAAACCAAGTAGCATACTACTATTTTGAGCAAGATTGTATATACAAGGTGAATATCCCAAGCATCCATTAAGTAATATACAAACTAGTATGATACAGTAATGGCCTCTAGGGCATATACACTAACAATCTCCCACTTGCACTAAGGCCATGTACTGGCGTATCGAAGACCTATCATCTCGATCAGCCGCTCGAACTGAGTCTGGGGCAGGGCCTTGGTGAATGGATCTGCAGTGTTGTCTTCTGAAGCAACTCTCCGAACCTCGATCTCCTTGCGATCCACGATCTCCCTGATCAGGTGATACCGCCTCAAGATGTGCCTGGATCTCTGATGGGACCTGGGTTCCTTCGCTAAAGCTATAGCCCCATTGTTGTCGCAATACAGAGGTATTGGATCAACAATGGACGGAACCACCTGAAGTTCTTTCAAGAACTTCCTCATCCAGACAGCTTATTTTGCGGCATCAGATGCAGCGATGTATTCCGCTTCCATCGTCGAGTCTGCAACGGTTTCCTGTTTGGAACTCTTCCAACACACCGCCCCTCCATTGAGGGTAAAGACAAAGCCCGACATGGACTTGGAATCATCCTTGTCACTCTGGAAGCTGGAGTCAGCAAAGGCCTCGATCTGGAGGTCTTTTCCGCCATACACCAAGAACATCTCCTTAGTCCTTCTCAGGTACTTGAGAATGTTCTTTACTGCTATCCAGTGTTTCTCCCCAGGGTTAGACTGATACCGGCTTACCACACTCAGTGCATAAACTACATCCGGTCTGGTACACAACATCGCATACATTATAGAGCCTACCGCAGAAGCGTAGGGTATAATAGACATGCGATCCCTCTCCAAATCAGTCTTGGGAGACATCTCTTTAGAGAGGGTGATCCCGTGACAAGCCGGTAGGTTACCGCGCTTGGAATCTTCCATACTGAATCTCTTCACTATGGTGTCGATGTACCTGGACTGAGAAAGTCCCAATATCTTCTTGGATCTATCACGATGGATCCGGATCCCCAGGATGTATGAGGCATCACCCAGGTCTTTCATGGAGAACCTGTGTGACAAGAACCCCTTGACAGATTGTAGCATAGGAATGTCATTTCCTATTAAGAGAATGTCATCCACGTATAAAACGAGGAATACTACAGTTCTCGCTACAAATCTACTGTAGATGCATGGTTCATCTGGATTTTTGATAAAGCCAAATTCCTTGACCGTCTCATCAAAACAGATGTTCCAACTCCGCGATGCCTGCTTCAGTCCATAGATGGACTTAAGCAACTTGCACACCTTTCCGCTGCTCCCACTCTGAATGAAACCCTCTGGCTGGTCCATATAGACACACTCCTCTAAATTTCCATTTAGAAAAGCTGTCTTTACGTCCATTTGCCAGATCTCATAATCGTGGAAAGCAGCAATGGCAAGAAGGATCCGAATGGATTTCAGCATGGCTACTGGAGAAAAGGTTTCGTCATAGTCCAAGCCAGGTCTTTGACGGAAACCCTTTGCTACCAGCCTAGCTTTATAGGTCTCAACCTGTCCATCTACACCAATCTTCCTTTTGAAGATCCACTTGCATCCTACGGGTTTTACCCCGTCTGGAGCAATGTCCAACGTCCATACCTTGTTGGTGTACATGGACTCCATTTCGGTCCGCATTGCATCCAGCCATTTCACTGAGTCAACGCTCTGAACGGCCTGCTGGAAGCTAGTAGGTTCATCATAATCTATGATGCAATCCTCTCTATCCCCGTCTATGAGAAAACCGCAGTATCTCTCGTGCGGATGAGACTGCCTACTACTCCTGCGGAGCGGCGTAGGAATGTCCTGTTCTGTTGAACCCTCTGGTTCCACTAAGCTTTCAGTAACAGTCTGTGGTTCTGGAACTTCTTCCAGTTCTATTGTGCTCCCACTTATCTGGGTTTCCAAAAACTCAGTTTCCAAGAAGCGGGCATGCTGAGAAACAAAAACCTTTTGTTCCTCAGCGGAATAGAAAAGATACCCCCTGGAGTTCCTTGGGTATCCCACAAACTTACACTGTACTGAACGTGCCTCAAGCTTGTCCGCATGCTGCTTTTTTACAAAAGCTGGACATCCCCATACCTTAAGATACTTAAGACAGGGTTTCTTCCCAGTCCACATCTCATATGGGGTGTTAGGCACAGTCTTGGTGGGAGCCTTGTTCAAGAGATACGCAGCTGCTTCTATTGCATATCCCCAGAATGATCGCGGTAACTCAGCGTTACTTATCATGGACCGAACCATATCCAATAGGGTTCGGTTCCGTCTCTCCGATACACCGTTATGTTGCGGAGTGTATGGAGGAGTAAGCTGAGAGAGAATACCATTCTCTTTTAAGTAATTCAGGAATTCGGCACTTAAGTATTCTCCACCTCGATCCGATCTTAGAATCTTAATACTTTTGCCGGTCTGTTTCTCTACTTCATTCTTATACTCCCGGAATTTTTCAAAGGCCTCGGACTTATGTTTCATTAAGAAGACATAACCGTACCTTGAGAAGTCATCCGTAAAAGTAATGAAGTAAGAATGTCCGCTTCGAGCATGTGTAGACATTGGACCGCACACGTCACTGTGTACGAGTCCCAAGAGCTCGCTCGCTCTTACTCCATGTCCAGTAAACGGAGTCTTTGTCATCTTTCCCTTGAGACAGGATTGACAAGTGGCATACGACTGATATTCGAACGCATTCAAATACCCTTCTGTATGTAACTTCGTCAACCTTCTCTCATTGATGTGACCCAATCTACAATGCCATAAGAAAGTCTGATTTATTTCTGGAGACTTTCTTTTGTGTGTATTCTGGACATTGAAAATCTGTGGTTGGTTCAATACGTATACACCATTACTCAATGTACCTGACCCAATCAGAACTTGATTAAGGTGAATGTTTACAACATTACTTACAAACGCAAATTCATAACCTTCTTTAGAAACTAAAGATACAGAAATGATATTACAAGTTGCGTTGGGTACAAAAAAGCAATTACGCAAAACCAAAACATGTCCATCTGACATTCCCAGGTGATAGTCCCCCACGGCTTTAGCATCCATGCTAGCTCCGTTCGCAACTCTGAGGGTCATGTCACCTGCCTTCAAAACCCTACGGTTTCTCAACGCCTGCAAAGAATTACAGATATGAGATCCTGATCCGGTATCCAATACCCAGGAAGTAGAGTTTATAGAAAGACAGTTTTCAATAACATACACACCTGAAGCTGAAGCTGCAACCTGCTTCAATTCCTGTGTTCTGGCCTTCCAGGCCCTGCAATCATTCTTCCAGTGTCCTTTCTTATGACAAAAGAAGCATTCTTCCTTATCCACAAGCTTCCCAGCTATCTTTGTTGCTTTACCTTTTCCCTTCGTATCCACTTTACTAACACCTCCCCTTGGTTTGGCGGGGGCTTTCTTCTTCTTTCCCTTGGCTTTCGCCTTGGACCTAGAAGAAGATGATCCTCCTACAAACAAAGTGGATGTTTCCCTATTCTTCTGTAGGGTGCCCTCTACGCTCCTCAGCATGTTGAGGAGTTCTGAAAGTTCAACCTCTTTTTCTTGTAGGTTGAAGTTCAGTATGAACTGGGCGTAAGTGGAAGGAAGGGACTGGAGAACTATATCCGTATATAGCTCACTCTCCAATATGATCCCCAGGTCAGCGAGCTCCTTAATGTAGCCGATCATCTTTAGCACGTGCTCGGCTACTGATGATCCGACGGCCATTCTTGTCGAAAACAACTTTTTCGACGCTTCGTATCTTGCGATACGTGATTGCTCTCCATACAGTTCTTTTGTATGAAGCAATATGGACTCCATGTCCATATTCTCATGCCTCTTCTGATGTTCGTTGTCTATCGAGGCAAGCAGGAGGCACTTGGCCTTCGCGCTATCAATCTCCCAAGTCTTGCGGATTTCCTTATCCGCGACGCTGGAAGTTGGACCAGGGACAGGGGGAGCTTTGGTGGTAAGAAGATACCCCAGCTTGTCATAAGTGATTGCTATCTTGACATTCCTGAGCCAATCTTTGTAGTTTGGCCCTGTCAGTTTGTTTTTATCTAGGAGTAACTTAAGTCCAGTCATGTTGATTGGTTGCTGCAATTAGGAGAGAGAAGAAGAAATACTCAGCATGATGCTCTTGCAAGTTTAGAGTGGTTTTTAGTTTGTCTAAACAGGATGGCTCCCACTGTTTTTCGAATCCCTCCTCAAACCATAAAGGAAGAATTAGCCAGGATCAATCCCACCGTACAATACTTGCTTAACCGTTCAGCCAGGCCGGTGTCGGTACTTCGAGGGAGGTTTTCCAACGCTTTCGCGAAGTTCCTTAATTATAAAACCTCTTTTCCCTGGGGGCGTAGCCCCGCTAACACCTTTCTAGGCACCTACTAGGTTTATAGCATTGATCGTTAAGTGAGAAATTTCCCGAGGAGTAGCATATACTCACAGTAGGATCGGGATCCAAATATCATCGTGTGACGAAACTGAAGGTATCCTACCAGAATCACCACACTCCAAATGGTATGCAAATCTAGCAAGTTTCTGTACTTATGAAACTCCCGATGTGGATTTTTGCCCCATGCTCTTATGACCTTGACGAAGGTCAACAAATCATAAGTCACATGTCAAGTTCTGCCCGTCATTATCCAGGTTAATTTGAATCCACCCGCATATACCCTTGAAGAAGGTCAACAAGGTAATGTGAATGTCCCAAACCAACGCATCTATCTATGCTACATATGAATACTCAACAGCTACCAATCACTATGCCTTGACGAAGGTCAACAAACACAGCTTGAATACTATTGAATATTCATACGAAACGACGGAGGGCTACGAATGGTTTTGGCAAAACCGTGAACGTAGTGAACTTGATTTGGTCGATGGAACGAGATAACTTTTAAAAAGAGTGGCTCAAACTCCGCATTTAAAAGTTGGTTTTGAAAAGAACCGAGTGGTTTTTCGAAATTGTTCCAACGACTTTAACTTGGTTTATTATCTTGCATTAGTTCTTTTAATGCGTGATATTCTTGCATTAGTACTTTTAATGCGTCCCATCATTTAATCCTACCATTGCAGAAAACAACCAAAATATGACGTACGCTTATGCCATATGCATTCGCCACGGGGCCCCGTCATCACCCGTTAGGTTACTTAACTAACGACAGAGCGGGGGCTGGGCTAGCGCGGCTGTAAAACATAAGCAACGCCTAAATAGTTATAGATATAGCAATAGTAGACATTATAGATCACAGATGAATGCATTGGATATACTAGCAATCCGCAATCCTTTCGAGCCTGAAACGAAAAGCGGATAACACGGTCGCGGTGAATAGCCAAATACCCCACCCAAGACCCCTACGGGTGCGGCAAACTACCCGCCAAGTACTCGGTAGTTTGTGCACCCCTCCATGGGTCTATCCTAGGAGCAAAAACAGTAAAAAGAATTATACAATGACGGCTACAACCCCGACCCGGTTGTGCGGCCAAACAAATAATATTATTACATCAATTTACATTTACAATGAATGAAAGAAAAACAAAAGCTCATCTCACATCCACCCCGGCTATTCACCCGCGACAGTCCAACACATTCATATACACATTCCAATATCAAACACAGATCATGTATAACCCCGACTAATCGACTTATAGCGATTAGCCGACGTTCAATACATGCAAGCATCACAGATATAACCATCATAGTCAAAGTGCAGTGAAGTTCGGAAAAATACGGAATTATAGGACCCCAAAAGTGAATTTCAGTTCTGGAAAATCTGGGCACATATAATATATCTTAAAAATCCCAAAACCAACACACAAACACACTGCACGAAAAACGATGCAGAGAGGAAAACAAACGGCGGCGGTTCCGCGGCACATGCCTACCTCGTGCCGCGGAACCGCGGCGTTTTAAATGAATTGGCTCATCGTTTTTCTTGGGTGTTCTAACAAAACCCTGAGACGAATTTACAAGTATAAATTTTTTCATTTTGAGCCAAAAAAATTTCAACAGAAACTCAGATTTTGAAAAAGTATGGTTTTTGGGTTTTTTCGGTTCCGAACTTCGTTACACTTCACTACCAAGCTAGTTTAAGTTTAGTTAGGCTCTGATACCACTGTAAGTCCATATTGCGACCCCCGGTTCTTACGGGGAGGCGGAAACGGTATAAAAAAACAAATTTTTATCGCAAGAGGCAACATGGACTAACCAAGGTCGGGATCGTTGTCTAAACTAAAACTAGCAAACTAGCTAAAGAGATTTAGCTACTCGGATGAAGATGATTATACCTAAAATTGAACTCCTTCTTCTTCAAACTTTGTTGTAGAGGTTGATGGTTCTCCTTTGTCGCCTTCTTCCGTCGAAGATGGATCCACCTCGAAGGCTCGACCTTTGGGCTCTTTCTCGAACTTGGAGTGAACTAGAATCGCCGGCTTGCTAAACCCTTGATTCTAGAGTGAGTAGAGAGTGTCTAAGGGTTGCTTTTGTTTTTAAAGAGAAGGATTCTCAACACATGAGAAGGTTTCTCTTTGCTAGAGGAAGAAGAAGATGAAGATGAAGAGAGAGAAGCTAAATGAGATAATGAGCTCTCATTTTCTTTCTTGCAACCATAATGCCAAAAGAAAATGAATTATCAAATAATAATAATCAAAATGAAAAGGTTGATGGAAAGTTTTAGAATGACCAATATCATTACAAACATTAAATGAAAATGCAAGAATCAAGAGCATCTTTCTTTTGTAATGATAATGGTCAAAAGTTCAACCATGGTCAACAAGTCAACCATGGTCAACAAGTCAACAAAAACTAACCATGACACAATTTCATTTTATTATATATTATTAAATGATATAATACAAATCCATTAGGGTTTGGAAAAAGACGACTGTCAACTGTGCATACGCACCCGTTCCGAAACCCTAATGAAAGTCCTCTTCCTCTTCCTCAAATAACTGTGCATACACACCTGCATCCTTGTTCCGAGGAACATGAATACTGAGAGATAAAAGCAACCCCAAATACTATACCAGTATCCGGCTCAAACCAGAGCCCGCTGGTAATATCTGTCCGGACTCCAAACGTGCACAAGTGCGCGGATGAGAACGAACCCTGTCGCAAAACCATGCGACCTCTACTCTGTTTTGCCCAGAGGCGAATACCCTCTGTGTGGGACTCTAAAGACTCGACACTACGCTGGCAGTGGGTTCAACCACAGACCGCAAGCGGCACTAGCTGTGCGTAACGGTCCCCAGGTAGATGTCGACAAGAAGGCTGACGAGGTGAAACCCCATCTGAACTCCTACTGAGTCTGAATGTGACAGTCTCCGTACAGTCCGGTCTGTTCGTCTGATACATCGCATGGCGGGCCTAGGGGGCGGTAAACGTCAGTCCCCCAATAGCGGTACAAGTCGTGCCGGAGCGAAGCCCAAAACACCCTGAGATAACACTGGAACCTACCAGTATATCTCGCTTGCCCTGGCCAGGGACTACTCGTGAATGGCTCTCCTAGACACAGCGCGATGTCAACCCCCAATACCGGGAGAGACGAATCCTGTCTAACCGTCACTGCCTCCAAGTGCTTCGGGACTGCACCCAACCACCACCGGTTTGCACGACTCCTTTGAGCCGTGGTAGGGTAGTGATCAAAGTGCAGTGGGAACACACTGGAGGCGAAGTGCCAGTGTCAAGTCAGCGGACTAAGCTGTACTCATGTCACCTGGGAACTGATGACTGACGATAGGTATAATACCAACCTGTCAGTTCCCGACGAGTCCTGTCCAGTGTACTCGTAACCCAACGAGCACCCGTATACTATCTCCAGTACGACGTACTGATGGCTGTGGGACAGACCATCTCCCACACTGGGATGAGAAGCGCATACGCTAGTCTACTCCGGAGTATCGATGCCCTGTCTCGATAGTCCTGCGACTAGGGACCTGTATAAGGATGTGCTTATAGATTACCCAGCCCCCACTAGTGTGACTGCCATCACAACGCTGGTAATCAAGCAAAAGATCCTAAGGGCTCCACTAATGCGTATAAGTGATATAGTAAAATAAACACAAGTACACATTGAAGTAGAGACAAACCAAGTAGCATACTACTATTTTGAGCAAGATTGTATATACAAGGTGAATATCCCAAGCATCCATTAAGTAATATACAAACTAGTATGATACAGTAATGGCCTCTAGGGCATATACACTAACAAGATCTTCCGTCAGTGAGATAAAGAAAAACTCAGCGTCCCAAGCTGGGAGTATCAGATCGATGGAAGCTGAAATCGCACGCCTAAAAGCCGAAATGAGTGCGAGAGAAAAAGGGAAACTTCCCTCTCAACCCCTACAGAATCCTGGGCATTACAATGTAAATGCCGTCACAACGTTGAGATCGGGAAGAGTGCTGAATAATAATGTCGGGGAAGGTATTGATGATACTGAAATTCATATCAACACCCCGGCTGAGACCTTTCCACACACACACACTTCTCCTTCTGATCCTTCTTCTTCTACCATACCACCTTCTCACGAGCCTATTCTCCAGTTCCCATTAGACTCAACACCTTCTCCCAACCCTTATAGTTCTCCACAGACGGTCCCCACACCTCTTTTGGGACCTCGTCTACCCCCTCTTTCTTCTCCTATGATGGACCCTACGCTTATTGCGAAAGCTCCTTACCCGAACCGGTTAAGGAGTAATAGAACGAGTCCTCATATGGAGAAAATTATAGAAATGTTCAAACAGGTTAACATCAATATCCCTCTCCTAGATGCGATTCAACAAGTCCCCGCTTATGCTAAAATTCTTAAGGACTTGTGCACTAGGAAGAGGAAGACTCAAGTGCCGAAGAAGGTCTTTATGTCTAATAATATCAGCACTGCTTTTATTCCCCAGCTACCAAAGAAACGAAAGGACCCAGGATGTCCTACAATATCGATTTCTATTGGGGGTAAAAACATAAATCGTGCTTTTTTAGACCTTGGCGCAAGTGTTAACCTGCTCCCTTATTCTGTCTATGAGCAATTAGGGATTGGAGAGCTGAAACCTGCTCATTGCACTCTCCAGATGGCAGACCGATCTATCACCAAACCAAGGGGTGAATTAGAGGATGTGTTGATAAAGGTCGGGGAATTTGTTTTCCCTGTAGACTTCATTGTGCTCGACACACATCCTGTAGCAAACCCCCGGGGCCAAATTCCGGTGATTCTGGGTCGTCCTTTCCTTGCCACTTCCAACGCTGTTATAAACTGCAGAAATGGTTCAATGAACTTATCATTTGGAAATATGACCATTGAACTAAATATCTACAAAGTTGGAAGTCAGCCATCAGAACCCTCTGCTCATATTTTAGATGTGTGCTCTGTCCATGAGATCGCTCCTGATAGTTGTGGAGCCGAGGAACTTTGCTTTACTGATCTCGATGACATTACCACATCTCTGTTTGACTTTGCATAAGATCTTGGTGAGGACACTTTACCTACACTTGAGTCCTGCACTTCTGACTTTTCTCCACCCGAGTCAGCATCTTTCACAGGCTCTGAGCTCTTTGTAAATCCAAAAATCACTCAATGATCCCTCCTTCTATCATTTCTCCGCCCGAGTTAGATCTAAAAATTTTACCTTCTCACCTTAAATATGCATATCTAGGTGAGAATGAGTCTTTACCGGTTATAATATCCGCTTCTCTTGCATCAGAGCAAGAAAATGCACTTTTATCGGTATTGAGATCTAACAAAGAGGCGTTTGGTTGGAGTATGGCGGACATCAAAGGGATTAGTCCCTTGATAGTTGAACATCATATACATGTGATGGATGATGCCAGACCAACCCGAGAACCACAGAGACGGTTGAATCCCGTCATGAAGGAAGCGGTCATGAAAGAGATCGTCAAATGCTTAGATAATGGTATTATATACCCCATCTCCGATAGCCAGTGGGTGAGTCCTATACATGTCGTTCCTAAGAAATCCGGCATCACTGTTATAACAAATGAGGCGAATGAGTTGATTCAGACACGCGCCCAAACTGGGTGGCGTTTATGCATCGATTATAGAAAACTCAACACTGCAACGAGGAAAGATCATTTTCCTCTACCATTTATTGATCAAATGCTGGAATGCTTAGCGGGACGAGAGTACTATTGTTTTATGGACGGATACTCAGGCTATAATCAGGTCCCCATCGCCAAAAAGGATCAAGATAAAACCACTTTTACTTGTCCTTTTGGTACCTTTGCTTATAGTCGCATGCCCTTTGGGCTATGCAATGCTCCCGCTACCTTTCAGCGGTGTATGATGGGGATATTCTCTGATATGGTAGAGAATTTTTTGGAAATCTTTATGGACGACTTCTCGATTTTTGGAGACTCTTTTTCCGATTGCCTAGCGAATCTGGACGCTGTTCTTACTCGTTGCAAAGAGAAGAACTTGACTTTGAACTGGGAAAAATGCCATTTTATGGTCCAAGAAGGAATAGTCCTTGGACATGTCATTTCACGGAAAGGCATTGAGGTTGACAGAGCTAAAATAGATGTCATTCAAAACCTCCCTCATCCCAAAAGCGTCAAAGATATTCGCTCTTTCCTTGGCCATGCGGGCTTTTATAGGAGATTCATTAAGGACTTTAGCAAAATTGCTAGACCTTTAACTCTTCTCCTGGCCAAAGATACGACCTTCCATTTTGACTCAGATTGAGATACAGCTTTCGACTCACTTAAACATTCACTCACTTCAGCCCCCATTTTATCATCACCAAACTGGGACTACCCCTTTGAGCTGATGTGTGAAGCATCTGATTTTACAGTAGGTGCAGTCTTAGGACAGCACATCGAAAAGATGCCACACGTAATATACTATGCAAGTAAGACCCTGAATGATGCGCAAATCAATTATACAACCACAGAAAAAGAACTCTTAGCGGTTGTATTTGCATTAGAAAAATTCAGGCCTTACTTAATTGGCTCACCTATAGTTGTGTATACTGACCATTCCGCTTTAAAACATCTTCTGGCGAAGAAAGATGCAAAAGGTCGACTAATACGTTGGATCCTTCTGTTACAAGAATTCGATCTTGTTATCAAAGATAAGAAATGATGTGAAAACGTAGTAGCTGACCAACTTTCACGCATCATTTCTCCTCCTGTGACCCTGCCGATCAATGACTCGTTCCCTGACGAACAACTCTTGAGCGTATCCACTGAACCATGGTTCAGGGATATTGTGAACTATCATGCCACGGGACTTATACCGAGCGATTGGTCAAAACAGGACAAATACCGTTTTCTATCCCAAGTAAAACACTTTTACTGGGACGAGCCCTATTTGTTTAAATATTGTCCTGATCAGATCATTCGCCGGTGTGTCCCGAATGAAGAGTTCAAGAGTGTTCTTTCTTTTTGTCATGATTAGGCCTGTGGGGGTCACTCTGGTCCTAGAAAGACAGCGGAGAAGGTTTTGCAATGTGGATTTTATTGGCCGACCTTATTCAAGGACGCATTTGAGTATTGCAAAACCTGTACACAATGTCAGTATACGCGTAGAATATCCCAGAGGAATGAAATGCCTCAGCAACCCATTCTGGTTGTTGAAATGTTCGATGTTTGGGGTATAGATTTTATGGGTCCTTTTCCCAACTCCTTTGGGAATCTGTACATATTGCTGGCGGTTGATTATGTCTCAAAATGGGTAGAAGCCATTCCATGTCGCACTAATGACAGGAAAGTTGTCATTAAGTTTTTAAAAGAGAATATCTTCTCGCGATTTGGACACCCACGTGCTATTATTAGCGATAATGGGACACACTTCTGCAACAGGTCTTTCGAGACTCTGATGCGGAAATACTCAATCAACCACCGACTTTCTACACCCTATCACCCCCAAACAAGCGGGCAGGCTGAAATCTCAAACAGACAAATCAAACTTATCCTATAGAAAACTGTTGCTAAAAATAGAAAAGACTGGTCGACCAAATTGACGGATGCTCTTGGGGCATTCAGGACTGCATATAAGACCGACCTAGGAATGTCTCCATATAGGATAGTGTTTGGAAAAGCATGTCATTTACCCGTCGAGATAGAACATAAAGCATTTTGGGCAATAAAGGAAATAAATTTTGATCTAAACCTTGCTTGCAACTTTCGGAAGCTGCAACTTAATGAGCTAAGCGAACTCCGCGATGAAGCTTATGATAACGCTGTAATCACAAAGAATAGGAGTAAGGTTTTTCACGATAAAAACATTTTAAGGAAAACATTTTCACCTGGTCAACAAGTCCTTTATGATTCACGATTACACCTTCATGCGGGTAAGCTCCGATCTCGATGGGAGGGACCTTTCGTTGTGCGGTCTGTATACCCGCACGGGGCAGTAGAAGTAGAAAATATTAAAAACGGCACCGTTTTCAAAGTAAATGGACATAGATTAAAGCCGTTTTTTTCCACTGACCCCACGGAGGAGCTCTTGTTCTTACAAGAGCCAGTTTATTTGGATTAAAATTCCTCCGTCTCACCTTCATATCCAGTATATCACTGCATCATCTTTTGAATGGAGGTGAGTAAAAAGAATAAGGTTGGGAGAAGTTCTTCACTTATATATTTTGCCCCCACTAATAATTCCTCCCAGACTTACAGGTTTTGTAGATATAACTGTCGGCAACAGTGAGGACAATGTTGAAAACAAGTTTGGGGGAGGTTTGTGCTTATTTTCGCATCATTTGCATATCATCTGCATAAGCACAAAACATTCTTTTAAAAATCTATAAAAATTTAAAATTTTTTTTCAAAACCCATAAAAATTTTAAAAATATTTCAAGTATAAAAATAATTTTAATATTTAAACTTTTTGTACATAAATAAGATAATGAAAGTTTAGATAGTGAACATTTACATCCATGAGATTAGAAAAAATTTAAGAAAACTAAGAAAATTAGAAGTTTTCTTATACGAACTAGTAATAAGTAGTTATAAGCCGTTGTCCCAAGGGTTAGTAAGATGAAGGTAGTCACTAATCTGAGGATAAAAATAAGTCAGAAAAATAGTTTCTATTCTGGAAGCCAAACATTTTGAACGTTGCTACCCTGCTATTCGCACTTATACACGTCTTAAAGCCTGGGATAGTAGAGGATACCTTGAAATGCTCTTGTCTTAAAGCCAAAAGTATGAAGGAAATAAAAAGAAAAAAAAATGAATAAAAATATAAAGTGGTGAGAAAAATGGACACTGGTTTTGTTATCACCAAGGGCAATAAAAAATATATAGCGAGGATGCTTCTTCACCTAGTGCCCTAAGGCCAACTGGTCTGGGAGTCACTGCTATGCCTGAGGTGGTGCAAAACGAGGAAAATACACCAAGTAAGCAAGCACAGGAGTAATCGGTCGGTTAGTACCTCAAGAAGTATTAACGGTCGCATGAAAGTGTGTGAGCAATCTCATCTAAATATTCATTAATTAAAAAGTACTGAGGCTGATGGGCAAGAGTATGATAGCTTGAATTGAATTCTCCGGGTGTAGGGAAGTCTTTACACACACGCAGGGTTATATGATCGATGTTTAGAAGAAAGATAGGAATGAAGAATAAGACGATGTTTTATTGAGGGAGGACGTGATTTCTAACATCTTTTCATGACCATTAAGATAGGGCTCATGACAACCGAAAAGCTAGCTTAGTTGGAAACCCTAATTTTCAAAGCTTTTCTTTTACGATTCTTTTCTTTAAATGTAATATTCATGATCTTGCTTTTATTATTGGATTTTGTGGGTGTAATCCGCTGAAAACCCTCAGGAGACAACACTCCTCCTACTAGGGACACCTAGAGATTTAAAGGCTTGTTGCACATGCTCAGTGCAATCGTGTTGCCTACGAAAGTGTGCTAGTTAGTTTTTCTCTTTCTTTATTTTCTCCTTCCCTTTTTAATAAAACATTCGCTCGAGACGATCGAAATTAAGTTTGGGGGTATTTGATTAGTCGAAAATATTGCATATTTTAGCCGGCAATTTCCTCATCATTTGCATTCATATAGAAGTGTTCGGTATCCGTATTTCACATATTAGCAAATCTATCACAGATTATCAGATTACATGTATTAGACCTTAAAACCGGCATTTCTAGGGAAATTGACTGCATTGCATGGCTCGCAATATTTCTATATGTCGCAACCCGTGTTTCGAAGTCTGTGCAGGAAAAGGAGAAGCTCGCTCAAATTTACACCGCTCAAAGATACGTCAACTCACTAACTTCAAATCTGGTATCATTACAAAGGAGCAATTGAAAATCAACATATCAAAGAAAGCCCTAAAAGACAGAACAAGGCTACACCAGAAGACCCAAAGCCCAAGCTTTCCAAAGCGCCGCGAATCCGCGGCAATGGCTTGCTTGTGCCGCGGATCCGCGGTGGGACAATGGATTAAGACAGCAAATTTTGGTCCACAATTCTTCATTCATGGCCCACTGCTCAGAAATGTATCTCTGTGTCCAGAAGACTCCAGGGGTTTCTGCCAGATCAGCAAACTAGGGTTTCCAAGCCTAATTAAACCTAGCTTAAACCCTAAGCTAGCTCCTAACAAACTACCTTCTAGAAGACTCAACAAAATTTTGGAGGGAACTACCATTTCAAACCTAAACCTAGGGTTTGGGAAGTCTATAAATAGAAGCCTAGACCTAGGGCGAGATATTATGTGGAGATAGATAGAATCAAACCATTTTGTGATTCATTTTAGTTCATTTTTTTAGCTAATCTCCTTCTTCATCTTCCTCTTCCACAAGTTTAGTGAGAGAATTTGTGTGAAACCCTAACCCTAATTCCAATCAAAATCAAGATTCCCGAGTACCCATTAAGCAAGAAGCCCTACAACCTTTATGAGCGAAGCCGATCTTCAACGGAGCAAGCGATCCAAGCCGATCCACGACTCACGAAGCCGAGCGACGCCCTATCAACAATCTAGATTCTTCCTCTTATAGTTCTTGAAGCGAATGTAATCAAAATTGTTGAGATAAATAAAGGTGATATTCTTTTATCTTGTTTTCTTTAAATTCTGCATCATGATATCTTTACAATTCGTAAATATTTTCTGTGTGGTGATGTGTGAATAAAACTCCGCTCGTCGAGGAGTCGAGACGGTCAATAGAATGATGATATAACATAGCTTTAATCGATTCTTGAGTCCTACGAGTTTTGTAAACCCTAGCAAGTTCAAGAAATGACGACCCATTTTGTTTCGATGCTTTCTTGATTGACATCGTTCGAAATTGGGGAGTTACGATCGTTTCTTGAATTTGGTAGAGGCTAGAAAAGGAATGATATCTATGAAAGAACAAGGGTTATAAGATGAAACCCTAGTTTCACGAGAAAGCCCCAACTCTCGTCGATTATCATCAATCTAGTATCAATCCTTCGAAGGACAAGAACACGAAATCTTGAGATTACATCACATCTATAGATCCGATCGATTCCTACGAGCCTCTTTTAGATTCTTGACCGTTGATTGGAAATATCATCGATACACCGATTCTTGATTGTTTATCATTTTCTTGATTCTTGAATAGAATAGTGACACATGAAAATCAAAATTCTTGAATCATGTTTTCGTTATTCTTAGCTTAACTTTTCAATTCAAGCATATCATAATACAAACGAATCGTGCAATCCCTGTGGACGATCCGCACTCATTCATGAACTACAATTGACACCGTAGTTTGATTGCGGTCAAAATAATTTTTGGTTGTGATTTCTATACAATTTTCTACATACACAACGGAAAATCATTCAATCAGAGATTTACACATCCCTGTGGACCGACCCGTATTCACCGGCTAGCTTCATGCGACGCCGTTCTTGATTGCGGTAAATATTTTTGATCGACAAAACTCTCAAATCAAATGGCGCCGTTGCCGGGGATGGCGTAAAATTTTCTTTTTGTAATTTCGGGTTAATATAAAATCTAAAAAATCATAAAAATCTGAAAAATTCCAAAAATAAAAAAATTTATCATCTTTTATTGTTTGAAGAGTTTCTTTGTGAATCTTTGCAGGGTTTGACGGATCTGAAACAACACAGAAGGAAAATCAGAAAAGGGTATATCAAAACAGCAGGAGATTGAAAGTACAGAGCAGCTGAAGAAAGTTGGACACCTGAAGCCTCCATTGCGCCGCGATACCGCCGCGGTAGCCGTCTCCTGCCGCTGAACCGCGGTCTTCTGAAGCCTTCTCTGGAAAAAAATTGCATGGTTTGATTTATTTCTCCTTCCTCTACAAATCCCCATATATCTTTTGCCAAATCTTCTGCAGGATTCTTTGCGCTAATAATCTTCTTCCCCCTTCCAATAATTGATTTTCTACAGGATTCTTTGCGCCGCGCTAAATAGCAAATTGATTGCAAGTGATTTACTGCTTTGCATACTTTAATCTGACTTTAAGGGGCTATTGACCAATTCAGATTGGGTGGGGATTTCATCACCCTTCCCAGGACCCCAGAAATCACTTAAAGCATTTGCATTGACCACTTTTAATTTAAAAAATATTAGACTCAGCCCTAAGGACGTCGAGCTTAATAGGAAAAGGACTAGTATAGGCATCGACCGTTTATCCTAACCGACATTGCGGTGTCTAGGCTAGTGGTTTTTAATTAGGCCTACTGTCGTGGTGGTTCCTTCCCGCTTACCTGGCCGTACTTGTCCGTGAAGAGGCGGTTTGAGGTCCTATCTCTAGCCCTTTGGAACAGTTAGGAGCTGTCTAGCTGACCTAGGTGACCCTAGACTTAGGCCTGGTGCATGTGTGGTTAATTGCATTTGTGTCACAAGTCTCTTTTCAAAAATCTATTTGCAAAAGCTCACTTAAAAAGAAGAAAAAGGGAAAATCTTTTCAAAACTTGCAACTTGCCGCTAAAGAATCTTTGCACTCACTTACACCACTTCTTCTCATTGACGTTTTCTTACCTTCTGTCTTTCATCTTTCGACTACACTAACCCTTTTAGTGTATGTCCGGTTGGACTAGGGACCCTAGCGCCCGATTAGTCCGTGTTTCGTTGGTACCGACCGACGAACCTTTCGACTCCGAAGTCAAAATCTTGTCCACTTCTTCACTTCCACCATCACATTCTTCCGAAGGTATGTCGGGATACGATCCTAACAACACCTTACCGACGGGACTGATTCCACCTCCGTTAGGTGCGAATAACCCGAATCACCCACCTGTCGAAGCGCCCGCACGAGTCGCGCTCCAGGAACTTTTCTACCCCATCCGCACCGCCCTTCCTACTTGTCTTTCCCTCCCACCGGCTAATGGGGATAATTTTGAGATCAAACCCCACATCATCAATATGCTGCCTAAGTTTCATGGTTTGGAATTCGAAGATGCATATATCTTTATCAACAAATTCCAAAACGTTTGCGCCATGATGAAAACTACCCAATTAAGTGATGACGCTATAAGACGAAGGGTCATTCCTTTCACCTTATGTGACCTAGCCGAGAAGTGGCTATACAGCACCGCATCACACTCAATTAGAAATTGGGACGAGTTTGTGAAGGCTTTTCTTAAAAAGTTCTATCCTCATCACAAAACTGCTAAAATCCGTAATGAGATTATACAATTTTCACAGCTTCCTGCCGAACTATTTTGGAAATGTTTTGAAAGATTCAAAGACCTACTCATTCAATGCCCTCACCATGGGATCGAAAGATGGCAACTTTGCCAAACATTATACGAGGGATTGAACCCGGCAACGAAGCAGTTGCTAGAAACCATTAGTCAAGGTCACTTTCTGTCCAAATCTAGTGAGGAAGCATGGAAGTTTCTTGAGGATCTTAGTGAACAAACAATTCAGTGGGAGAGCACCAAGACCACATCATCATCTTCTTCTATTGTTCAACCTAGGGCAGGCATACATCAAGTAGAGATGTCAATTGCTATGAAGGCCGAGATGTCCGCTCTTACGAAAAAGCTAGAAGCGCTTGAGACCAAAATCTCAGCACCTTCTCCTGCCCCTGTTGTGCCCCCACGAACTGTTTGTGCTTGTTGTTCGGATCCATCACATATCACTGAAGAGTGTCCTTACACTGCATCCACTCAAGGACAAGATCAAGTCAATGTTGCCTTTCAGCAACGACAAAGAAATGATCCATACTCTTCAACATACAATCCGGGTTGGAAGAGCCACCCTAATTTCGCTTGGAACCAAAATCAACAATCCCAAGGAAACAACAATTTTCAAAGGGCTTCTCCTCCACAACAACAAGCACCTCCACAAACTCAATTTCAGCAACCTCTCCAACAGCAGCCTTACCCTAATCAGATGAACAATTTTGTGCCCAACAATTTTGTTCCCCCTCAAAATGCTGTTAGCTCGCTCGAAAGAAGTCTAGAAGCATTCCTAAAGCAATCTGCACAATCCACAGCTAGGATAGAGACTTCTGTTCAATCTTTAGTGCAAAACAGTGCCTCACACGATCAAAGCATCAAAGCTATTGAGGCATAAATTGCACAACTCAACGCAGCATTGAAAGAGCGAGAGAAAGGAAAACTTCCGTCTCAACCACTCCCAAATCCCGGTCACGCACATGTTGCACATGAACATCAGAATCATAACGTGAATGCTGTGACTACGTTGAGATCAGGAAAAGTGCTGCAAAACAATGTGGGTATTCACCATGACACCTCTGCCGGTGGTTCTTCATCTTCCTCTTCTTCTTCGTTAGAGCCTATTCTCCATCCTTCACATGGCTCTACTTCTTCTAGCTCAAACGAGCCCTCTTCTCACAACATGAACACATCTACACGGGGTTCCGTTCCAACTCAACAATCTGATCCGCAAAAATTGGACTCAACAACTTTTCAAAATGTTCCTTTTCCAAATCGGTTGAGATCCAATAAACCAACTCCACAAATGGAGAAGATTGTAGAGTTGTTCAAACAGGTTAGCATAAATATCCCTCTTTTGGATGCAATCCAACAAGTTCCTTCATATGCAAAAATCGTAAAGGACTTATGCACCAAAAAGAGGAAGTCACAAGTACCAAAGAAAGTTTTCGTGGCTAGTGCTGTTAGTGATGCTCTTGTCAATTCTTTACCCCCAAAGCACAAGGACCCCGGTTGTCCTACTATTTCGATCATAATTGGGAACAAGACCATCAATAGAGCACTATTAGATCTTGGTGCTAGTGTCAATTTGCTACCTTATTCGGTGTACGAACAATTAGGCGTTGGAGAGCTTAAGCCTACTCATTGTACTCTCCAAATGGCCGACCGATCAATCACCCATCCTAGGGGAGAGTTGGAGGATGTGTTAATTAAAGTAGGGGATTTCATTTTTCCCGTTGACTTTTTTGTTATGGATACACAGCCTGTCGCTAACCCCCGTAATCAAATTCCGGTGATACTTGGTCGACCATTCCTCGCAACTTCTAACGCGGTAATCAACTGTCGTAACGGTTCAATGAATCTATCTTTTGGCAAGATGACAGTTGTACTTAACATTTTCAAGTTAGGAAGTCAGCCTTGCGAGCCTAATTCTAGCGTACTTGATGTGTGCTCGATCGATGAGATCGCGGAAGAGGACTGTGAGTTCGAAAATTTTATGTTTGATCACAGTAATATAGACGCCACTAGTGCGTTCCTCCTAGAATCCGACACAGCTTTCACGACGGACAAAGATTATGAGTGTTTCACCTTTGTTGATGATCTTGAAGACTCTCCACCCGAGTTTGAGTCTTTTGCTTTTTCGGATGAGTTAGTTGAACCATCCGACTCGGTAGCAGACACTCAATTTGAACCTTTGATGGAATCCTTCGAGTTTGAAACAGTTACTCTATTGTTACCATCTATTGTTTCACCACCTAAACTCGAGCTAAAGCTTTTGCCGTCGCACCTAAAATATGCTTTTCTAGGTGAAAATGAGACCTTACCAGTTATCATATCGGCCTCTTTAGCTCTTGAGCAAGAGAAGGCTCTTTTAACGGTCTTATACAATAATCGGCAAGCTTTCGGCTGGTCTATGGCGGACATCAAGGGGATTAGTGAAAGGTTTGTTTAGCACCCTATGAAGAGTTTTGAAGCATCACATGTCCAAAAGTTTATGTTTTTATGGTGCTAAACAAACACGCAAAGGAATCGATCCTAGAAAATTAAGGTTACTAAACTTTAAGCTAATAAAAATTAGGGTTTAGAGACTACAACCTTTGTAGCTCCATTTTTGCTTGACTCCTTAGACTCTTAGGTGTTGGAAGAAGGTCTACTTGTAGTCCTTTCACGTCCACGACGATCCACCCGGAGTTTCCCGTCCAAGCTTGCAACTTTGGAAAAAAAAAGAGAACACTCTAATCAAGTTGGCTAAACTTGAGTAGAATGATGTTGTGGCTAATGATCTCACTTCAAAATCCTATTTTTATGAGTATTTTGCTCTCTTGAAAGAAGTAGAGAGCAAAGCATCAAGGTTGATGAAGATGGTGGTCTTTTTGTGAAGAAGAGAATAATGGAACCCTTGAAAGAGAAAAGAAAAAATAAGCATATATATTTTCTCTTTCTCATATCCAACCATGGTTAACTCTAAAGATATTATTGGATTAAAGTTAAAAGCACAAAAAGAAAATAAACCATGGGTTAAAAGGTAGGTGAGCATGGTAAGGTTAGGAAGAGTGTAGAAACCTTTTATGATTTAACCCATTTTCATTTTCTTTTGCTTTAATTTAAAAAAACAATAATAATCCATAAAATTAACCATGGTGTGATTCTTATATTGCCACCATTCTCATTGTATAAGCAACCATGATAAAGTGATGTATGTATGCATGTGTGCTTGCACATCCATATGTGCATGAACAAGAATGAATGCATACATGCATGCATACATCCAAAATAAACAAGATAGGATTTGTAGTGAGAAGCTAATGATAAATCAACACTTGATTCACTAATCCGGTCATATCACATACGACCCGACCATTAGCAAGCCGCCCAATTAATAGACGGTATCCTATACACGTATTTTAATCGGGTCCAAGCGCATATCGCATACGCGCACCACAACGTTTCGCCTGGACTAGGTAACTCCTATGTGGGACTCTAAGACTTGTCAATAAGCCGGCAGTGGGTGATGATCATATCAAGCACCCCCAAGCCGCAAGCGGTCAGCTAAACGTAACGGCCACCCGGGTATTGAGCGATCAGAAGACAACAAGCGAACCTGCTACAACTCCCGTCGAGCCAACTGGCAACACTACCGTACAGTCCGGTCTCTTCGTCAGATATGCTGCATATCGAGCCTAGGGATGGTCACGTCGACCCTAATAACTCAATAAGTCGTGCCGGTGAATGGTCTATAACAGATCGAGAAACTACTGATAACACTTATCAGCAAATCTCAGCAGCCCTGGCCAGGGACTTGCTGTTATAACCAGTCGGGCACAGCACAGCATCAACTCCCAATACCGGGAGAGACGAAACCCCTCCTATCGCTCATCGTCTTCGTGTGTTTCGGGACTGTACCCAACGGCCACCTGTTTGCACGACTCAGTAGAGCCGTGGTAGGGTGGCAATCAAAGTACAGTGGGAGAACACACAAGACTCCATGACGATCTCGGGTCTACAGACTAACCTGTACCAGTGTCACCTGAGAACTGCTATTCGACGATAGATATAATTCCATATAGGAGTTCTCGGTAAGTCCGTCCAGTGTACTCTGTCACCACTGAGCACCCGTATATGATCTTGATGTCAAACATCGATGAATGTGGGAACATCCATCGCCCATCACATGGGTCTAGTATCATATACGCTAGTCTACTCTGGTATATCGATGCCCCGTCTCGATACACCTCCGACTAGGGACATTTCAGGATATGCTTATAGACTACAGATGTCCCACTAGTATGATCTCCATCATAATCAGAGTAGTCAAGCCGATATCCTTAGGGCTTTATCAGCATGTATGAATGAATAAAAGCATGATCAAATCAACATGTCAGACAAAGAATAGGCAGATAGCATACTATCATGTCGAGCAAGAATGCACACTGAATATATATATATATATATATATATATACATGTACAGATACATCCACTATCACATAATGGCCTCTAAGGCATACATATATCCAACAATCTCCCACTTGCACTAAGGCCAATTATTGGCGTATCTCATACCCAACATCTCAAAAAGTCGCTTATGCTGTGGCTGAGGGAGGGCCTTGGTGAGTGGATCCGCGGCGTTGTTCTTTGTGTCTACTCTCTTAATCTCGATCTCGCGGCGATCTACAATCTCCCGGATCAAATGAAATCGTCTCAGGATGTGTCTGGACCGCTGATGGGATCTGGGCTCCTTGGCTAACGCCATAGCCCCAGTATTATCACAATACAAGGGTATTGGATCAATAATGGTTGGAACTACTCCTAGCTCCGTGACGAACTTCTTCATCCAGACGGCTTCCTTGGCGGCATCATTTGCAGCAATGTACTCAGCCTCCATCGTAGAGTCTGGAAAGGTATCCTGTTGGAACTCTTCCAACTTACCGCCCCTCCATTGAGGGTAAATACAAAGCCTGAGATAGATTTGCTGTCATCCTTATCGCTCTGGAAGCTCGAATCGGTAAATGCCTCCATTTGGAGATCTGTATTACCATACACCAAGAACAATTCTTTAGTCCTTCGCAAGTACTTAAGAATGTTCTTCACAGCTGTCCAGTGGTTCTCCCCTGGGTTGGATTGATACCTGCTTACAACACTAAGTGCATAAGCTACATCTGGGCGTGTACATAACATCGCATACATTATAGATCCTACTGCCGAAGCATAAGGTATAATGCTCATGCGAGCTCTCTCTTCATCGGTCTTTGGACAAGAATCCTTGGAGAGAGTGACTCCATGGCAAGCGGGTAAGGCACCCCGCTTGGAGTCTTCCATACTAAATCTCTTTAGGATGGTGTTGATGTACCTGGTTTGGGACAATCCCAATAACTTTTTGGATCTATCCCTATAGATCCTTATGCCCAGGATGTATGTGGCATCACCCAGGTCCTTCATGGAGAACCTTAGTGATAAGAATGATTTGACCGACTGTAGCATAGGAATATCATTTCCTATCAGAAGAATGTCATCCACGTACAATACGAGGAATGTGACAGCTCTTCCTACAGCCTTCTTATAAACACAAGGTTCATCTGGATTTTTGTTGAAATCAAACTCTTTGATAATATCATCGAAACAGATGTTCCAACTCCGAGATGCCTGCTTTAACCCATATATGGATTTAAGCAATCTACATGCTTTTTCGCTGCTCCCACTGTCAATGAAGCCTTCTGGCTGATCCATATAAACGCATTCTTCTAAATCTCCATTTAGAAATGCTGTTTTAACGTCCATCTGCCAGATTTCATAGTCGTAGTGAGCAGCAATAGCAAGTAGGATCCGAATGGATTTAAGCATGGCTACGGGCGAAAAAGTTTCGTCATAGTCCAAACCCGGTCTTTGACGAAAACCTTTCGCCACAAGTCTTACCTTATAGGTCTCTACCTGCCCATCCACACCAATCTTTCTTTTAAAGATCCATTTGCACCCCACAGGTTTTACCCCAGGGGGTACAACGTCCAAAGTCCATACTTTGTTGGTGTACATAGACTCCATTTCGGATCTCATGGCATCCAGCCACTTCACAGAGTCACTACTCGTGATAGCTTGCTGAAAACTGGTAGGATCATCATCATCCATGATGCAATCTTCTCTGTCACCATCAATGAGGAAACCGTAGTACCTCTCCGGTGGGCGAGAAGTCCGACCAGACCTACGGAGTGGCCGAGGTTCTTCAGTTTCTGTTGCAACAGCCGGTTCAACTAAATCGTCATTTGTAGTTTGTGTCTCCAGAACCTCTTCTAGATCTACCACCTTGCCATCATCTCTATCTGTGAAAAACTCTTTTTCCAAGAATGTGGCACACTGAGAAACAAACACTTTTTGTTCCTCTTTGTGGTAGAACAGATATCCATAAGAATTCTTTGGATATCCCACAAAGTTACACATGACTGACCGTGTCTCGAGTTTGTCCGGATTCTGCTTTTTAACATAGGCCGGGCAACCCCAAATCTTAATTCTTTTAAGAGATGGTCTCTTCCCATTCCATATCTCATATGGCGTGGTAGACACGGCTTTGGTTGGAACCCTGTTTAGCAGAAACGCTGCAGTCTCCAATGCATGCCCCCAAAACGAGACTGGTAACTCAGCGTCACTCATCATGGACCGGACCATATCTAATAGGGTCCTATTCCGTCGTTCTGACACACCGTTGTGCTGTGGTGTGTAAGGAGGAGTGAGCTGAGAGAGAATCCCATTCTCTTTTAGGAAGTTTGCAAATTCTGTACTGAGATACTCACCACCTCGATCTGATCGAAGCATCTTAATACTCAAGCCGGTTTGTTTTCTACTTCTTGTTTATATTCAATGAATTTCTCGAAAGCTTCGGACTTGTGCTTTAATAAAAATACATGACCGAATCTTGAGAAATCGTCGGTGAATGTAATGAAGTATGAAAAACCGCCTCTAGCCTGTGTAGACATTGGCCCACATACATCACTATGTATGAGGCCAAGGAGCTGAGTAGCTCTTTCTCCGTGTCCGGTAAACGGAGTTTTGGTCATTTTACCCTTGATACAAGACTGGCAAGTCGCATAAGATTTATATTCAAAAGAGTTTAAATATCCATCTTTATGTAACTTGTTTAGTCTTGTTTCGTTAATATGACCAAGTCTACAGTGCCAAAGAAAAGCTTCATTTAATTCTGAAAATTTTCTTTTATTAGTGTGTTGTACACTGAAAACTGTGTGTTGATTTAGGACATATATTCCGTTATTAAGCGTACCATACCCAACCAACATTTGATTTAGGTGAATGTTCATAACATTGTTCTGCAACACAAAATTATATCCTTCATTGTCCAACAAAGAAACGGATATTATATTACATAGCATACTTGGTACAAAATAACATGGATTCAAAATCAAAATACATCCAGATGGCAACCCCAAGTGATACTCTCCCACTGCGACTGTATGTACATTGGAACCATTTCCAACGCGGAGAGTATGGTCACCTGTCTTCAAAACCTTGCTATTTCTCAGCCCCTGCATAGAATTGCAAATGTGAGAACCTGAACCGGTATCCAATACCCAGGAAGCAGAGTTTATAAAAAACCAGTTTTCAGTCACAAACGCACCTGAAGCAGAAGCATCAGCATGCTTCTTCTTAAGACTTAAGTACTCCGTGCAATTGCGCTTCCAATGTCCTGTCTTGTGGCAATGAAAACACTCGCCTTTCCTCGGGTCTCCAGCTTTGGACTTTCCCTTTCCCTTCACTTTTTTAACTCCGCCCTTAGGATTAGTGGGTTTCTTCTTTTTCTTTCCCTTGGCCTTAGCTTTCGGGCGAGAAGAAGAAGACTGTCCAATAGTCATAACGGGAGTCTTTGCTGACTTCATAGTGCTCTCTGCACTCCTTAACATATTAAGGAGTTCAGGGAGTTCCTTCTCCATGCCATGCATGTTAAAGTTCACTATGAACTGAGCAAAGGTGGAGGGCAGGGACTGCAGAATAATATCTATATATTGTTCATTGTCCATCGTCCATCCAAGGTCCACAAGCTCTTCAATAAGAGCTATCATCTTCAGAACGTGGTCTCCTACTGGTGTGCCAGGGGCCATTCGCATCTGAAACAATTTCTTTGATGCTTCGTATCGTAATACGCGGGATTGCTCCCCATACAGCTCCTTTGTATGGAGCAATATACCGTGAATGTCCATGTCCTCGTGCTGCTTTTGATGTGTGTTGTCCATCGATGCAAGCGCGAGGCATTTTGCCGTGGCACAGTCAGCGTCCCATGTCTTGCGGACTTCAATGTCCGCAACTGAGGATTTTGGACCTGGGACGGGCGGGGCTTAAGCCGTGAGGACATATGATACTTTATCATAATTCAAGGCGATCTTCAGATTCTTCAGCCAGTCTTTATAGTTGGTCCCATTCAGTTTGTTTTTATCTAGTAGAAGCTTAAGTCCAGTCATTGGTATCTGCCATTAAGAGAGAGAAAAGAATACACTCAGCGAAAGCTCTTCCACAGATTAGATTGGTTTATTATCTTGTCTAATCGATGTTTCCCACTGCTTTTTATCAAGTTTTTCTTTCAAACCTTAAAAAGAAAAACTAGCCAGGATTAATTACAGTCTACAACTTCGCTAACCGTTCAGCCAGGCCAGTGTTGGTACTTTGAGGGAGGTTCCCCGTGCTTTCGCACGGACCTAATTAAAGTAAACCTCGTTTTCCCAGAGGCGGAGCCCCGTTAACACCTTTCTAGACACCTAATGAGTTAGCTAATTGTAAACTGTAAAACTCTCCTAGGAGCAACTATTGCCCACAGTGGGATCGGGATCCAACCATCACATGGAAGGTATGCAATCTCATTGCAAATTTCAACACTTAAAATTCCCGATGTAATTTTTACCCCTAGTACTTATGACCTTAACTATGGTCAACAAATCATAAGTACCAGTCAAGTTCTACCCGTCATTTCTTGATCAATTAGACCCACCCATATGACCCTTAACTATGGTCAACAAAGTCGAATGAATGTCCTAATTAATCTGCATCATATGCAGTGTAGGAAGACATCACTTAGCTACCGTACACTACGCCTTAACTAAAGTCAACAAACGTAGCACGAATACTAAGTACTCTACTTCCTAAAATGACGGAGGGTTGCGAATGATTTTTAAGAAAATCTTTAACGCTTTGAACTTGATATCGTTGTAGAATCAAACAGTTTTCAAAAGGAGTGGCTTAAGCTCCGCAGTTTTGAAATGTAGGTTTTTCATAAATAGCCGAGTAGTTTTCAAATCCGATTCTACAACTTCTTTTTAGGTTTATTTTCTTTACATTAATCACATTAATGTAATCCCATCATTTAAGTCCTTAAGCCAATCACAAAAAAGAAACGAAAATAACACGTATGCTTATGCCATACGCATTCGCCGCAATGTTCCGTTATGCACCGTTAGGTTACTTAACTAACGGCATACCGGGACGGGACTAGCGCGGGTGTAAAACATAAGCAACGTCTACTATATATCATATATATAATATGTCATTCGTCTCAGATATCACAGAACACAGGCAGCAGAAACATAGATATAACGTGGGATATCCTAGGACGTCCGTATTTAGTATTTAGCCAGAATAGAAAATACGGATTCCACAGCCGCGATGAATAGCCAAGCCCACACCCTGGACCCCTACGAGAGCGGCAAGTGACCCTACTAATTCTGGAGTTTAGAAGACCCGGTCTCGACTCTTCGAGATGGCCTCCTACTGAACCCCAGAACCCGGTCACCTATGCTCCCCTGCTTGGGTCTATCCTAATGCGGAAAAGTAAATAATATACAACACTGGTGACACAACCTCAACCCGGAAGTGCCCCAAATAAAAGAATATTACATTACATTTGAATTTACATGAATGAAAATATAAAACTCTCATCTCACATAAAACCCCCAGGCTATTCAATCGCGACAATCCTGCACATCATATCTCAGCAACGCATAATATCTCATATCATCAACGTAAGTAAGTATGCATACCCCAATTGTCGTTGACGTATAGCAACGAAACCGGCGATATCAAACATACTACACTTACGGTCACAGAAAAGAAAGTGTAAAACTACAATATTTGGAATCCAGATTCTCTTTAGACATCATAAATGCGAAATATCATATATTTCGTATTTCATGCCTAAACTATATGAATTCCACATATTGTATCACATTCCAGATAAACAGACAGTATTAAAGTTTTCGAACAATCGATCAAATACTCAAGATTCACTAAAGCTCAACACTTGAGCAGAGTTCAAAAAACCGGAGTGTGACACAGTAGTAGCGGTCCAGCCGTAGAAGGGTCAAGCCAATGCCTCACATGTGGCACGCCGTACTGCCCCAAACCCTAAGGTTCAAAGGGCAGTTCAAGACGGTCACATAATCGAGTTAAGGTTTGTTGTCTTCTAGAGGGACCACCACAAAACTTGCACGTATCTCCAATATTTTCAAACCCCGTGAAAAGTGAGTAAATGATAGTTGTTCGAACACTTCAATACTTTCTAGTTTACCCGGAAAAGGAAACGAAATGAAAATTCCGATCAAAACGACGAGTCCAAAACCATCTCCAGAATTTTTCAACAGCAGATTCAGATTAAACATACTCAAAATATACTATAGCAGGTAAGGAAAAATACTGTGCAAAATGGAGTAAAAGATCCCCTTTTATGGCCGCGGATCCGCAGCCTAAGCCTGCTTGGGCCGCGGTTCCACGGTCAAAAGTACTGTTCATTGGCTCGAATTTTCCAGTTTGTCTTATATTTACCTGCTCTATTTTTTGAGAATTTTTAATTCTGAAAAAAGTCAGTTTTTAAAAAATTTCCAGAGAGTGTCCCGTAAATCCGTATTTTGGTTCGATCGGAGTTTTTACTTCGCAAAAAGGTCGCCTAATGTTCTAGGTCGGCTCTGATACCAATGAAAGGTTTGTTTAGCACCCTATGAAGAGTTTTAAAGCATCACATGTCCAAAAGTTTATGTTTTTATGGTGCTAAACAAACACGCAAAGGAATCGATCCTAGAAAATTAAGGTTACTAAACTTTAAGCTAATAAAAATTAAGGTTTAGAGACTACAACCTTTGTAGCTCCCTTTTTGCTTGACTCCTTAGACTCTTAGGTGTTGGAAGAAGGTCTACTTGTAGTCCTCTCACGTCCACGACGATCCACCCGGAGTTTCCCGTCCAAGCTTGCAACTTTGGAAAAACAAAGAGAACACTCTAATCAAGTTGGCTAAACTTGAGTAGAATGATGTTGTGGCTAATGATCTCACTTCAAAATCCTATTTTTATGAGTATTTTGCTCTCTTGAAAGAAGTAGAGAGCAAAGCATCAAGGTTGATGAAGATGGTGGTCTTTTTGTGAAGAAGAGAATAATGGAACCCTTGAAAGAGAAAAGAAAAAATAAGCATATATATTTTCTCCTTCTCATATCCAACCATGGTTAACTCTAAAGATATTATTGGATTAAAGTTAAAAGCACAAAAAGAAAATAAACCATGGGTTAAAAGGTAGGTGAGAATGGTAAGGTTAGGAAGAGTGTAGAAACCTTTTATGATTTAACCCATTTTCATTTTCTTTTGCTTTAATTTAAAAAAACAATAATAATCCATAAAATTAACCATGGTGTGATTCTTATATTGCCACCATTCTCATTGTATAAGCAACCATGATAAAGTGATGTATGTATGCATGTGTGCATGCACATCCATATGTGCATGAACAAGAATGAATGCATACATGCATGCATACATCCAAAATAAACAAGATAGGATTTGTAGTGAGAAGCTAATGATAAATCAACACTTGATTCACTAATCCGGTCATATCACATACGACCCGACCATTAGCAAGCCGCCCAATTAATATACGATATCCTATACACGTATTTTAATCGGGTCCAAGCGCATATCGCATACGCGCACCACAACGTTTCTCCTGGACTAGGTAACTCCTATGTGGGACTCTAAGACTCGTCAATACGCCGGCAGTGGGTGATGATCATATCAAGCACCCCCAAGCCGCAAGCGGTCAGCTAAACGTAACGGCCACCCGGGTATTGAGCGATCAGAAGACAAAAAGCGAACCTGCTACAACTCCCGTCGAGCCAACTGGCAACACTACCGTACAGTCCGGTCTCTTCGTCAGATATGCTGCATATCGAGCCTAGGGATGGTCACGTCGACCCTAATAACTCAATAAGTCATGCCGGTGAATGGTCTATAACAGATCGAGAAACTACTGATAACACTTATCAGCAAATCTCAGCAGCCCTGGCCAGGGACTTGCTATTATAACCAGTCGGGCACAGCACAGCATCAACTCCCAATACCGGGAGAGACGAAACCCCTCCTATCGCTCATCGTCTTCGTGTGTCTCGGGACTGTACCCAACGGCCACCTGTTTGCACGACTCAGTAGAGCCGTGGTAGGGTGGCAATCAAAGTACAGTGGGAGAACACATAAGACTCCATGACGATCTCGGGTCTACAGACTAACCTGTACCAGTGTCACCTGAGAACTGCTATCCGACGATAGATATAATTCCATATAGGAGTTCTCGGTGAGTCCGTCCAGTGTACTCAGTCACCACTGAGTACCCGTATATGATCTTGATGTCAAACATCGATGAATGTGGGAACATCCATCGCCCATCACATGGGTCTAGTATCATATACGCTAGTCTACTCTGGTATATCGATGCCCCGTCTCGATACACCTCCGACTAGGGACATTTCAGGATATGCTTATAGACTACAGATGTCCCACTAGTATGATCTCCATCATAATCAGAGTAGTCAAGCCGATATCCTTAGGGCTTTATCAACATGTATGAATGAATAAAAGCATGATCAAATCAACATGTCAGATAAAGAATAACCTGATAGCATACTATCATGTCGAGCAAGAATGCACACTGAATATATATATATATATATATATACATGTACAGATACATCCACTATCACATAATGGCTTCTAGGGCATACATATATCCAACAATTAGTCCCCTCATAGTCGAACATCATATACACTTAATGGATGATGCCAAGCCGGCAAGGGATCCTCAAAGACGCCTCAACCCCATCATGAAAGAGGCGGTCAAGAAGGAGATTGTTAAGTGTCTTGATAGCGGTATTATTTACCCTATCTCGGATAGCCAATGGGTTAGCCCCATTCATTTCGTGCCAAAGAAATCAGGCATCACGGTCATCACCAATGAGGCAAATGAGTTAATTCCCACTCGCAACGAAACTGGGTGGCGAGTTTGCATCGACTACCGGAAACTCAATGCCGCGACAAGGAAGGACCACTTTCCTTTACCATTCATTGACCAAATGCTAGAACGATTGGCGGGGCACGAATTCTACTGCTTTTTAGATGGCTATTCCGGTTATAATCAAGTCCCCATAGCCAAAGAGGATCAAGACAAGACTACATTTACTTGTCCCTTTGGCACTTTTGCTTATCGTCACATGCCCTTTGGGTTATGCAATGCACCAGCTACATTTCAGCGGTGTATGATGGGGATCTTTTCGGACATGGTGGAGAAGTTTTTGGAAATCTTTATGGATGATTTCTCCATTTTTTGTGACTCCTTCGATGAGTGTTTACGACATCTTGACGCAGTTCTCACCCGCTGTAGGGAAAAGAACCTGACTTTGAATTGGGAGAAGTGCCACTTTATGGTACGAGAAGGCATTGTCTTAGGACACGTCATCTCGCAAAACGGCATAGAGGTTGATAGAGCTAAAATCGAAGTCATTTCTAATCTTCCTCCTCCTAAATGCGTCAAGGATATCCGAGCTTTCCTGGGCCATGCCGATTTTTATAGACGGTTCATCAAGGACTTTAGCAAGATTGCTAGACTCTTGACTCTCTTGTTGGCCAAGGACACTACTTTTGTTTTCGACTCAACTTGCATGAAAGCGTTCGAGTCTTTGAAACACTCACTCATTTCTGCGCCCATCCTTTCATCTCCAGACTGGACGCACCCTTTTGAAATTATGTGCGACGCATCAGATTTTGCCATTGGTGCTGTTCTTGGACAGCACATTAACAAGATGCCGCGTGTAATTTACTACGCTAGCCGAACATTAAATGAGGCCCAATTAAACTACACAACAATAGAAAAAGAGTTTTTAGCGGTTGTGTTTGCCCTTGAAAAATTTCGGCCTTATTTAATCGGCTCTCAGTTATAGTGTACACGGATCACTCAGCTCTTCGCCACCTTTTTGCGAAGAAGGATGCTAAGTCTAGGCTAATACGTTGGATCCTTTTGCTGCAAGAATTTGACCTTGTTATAAGGGACAAAAAGGGATGTGAAAACGTAGTGGCCGATCACCTTTCACGACTTCCTTCTTCGCCCACACTTGAACTGCCTATCACTGATGCTTTCCCCGATGAGCAACTCTTGACCGTTTCTTGCGAACCATGGTTCTCCGATATTGTAAACTACTTAGCCACCGGCTTGATACCTAAAGATTGGTCGAAACAAGACAAACTACGATTTTTGTCCCAAGTAAAGCATTTTTACTGGGATGAACCTTATCTTTTTAAATATTGTTCCGACCAAATCATTCGTCGGTGTGTACTTGAAAATGAGGTTAAGAGTGTGCTGTCTTTTTGCCACGATCAAGCATGTGGCGGGCACTTTGGCCCAAAGAAGACAGCCGAGAAAGTTTTGCAATGTGGTTTCTATTGGCCACGACTCTTCAAAGATGCATTCGAATACTGCAAAACTTGCTCCCGGTGCCAACACTTGGGCCGGATATCGCGGAGAAACGAAATGCCGCTCCAACCGATTCTGGTTGTAGACATTTTTGATGTTTGGGGTATAGACTTCATGGGACCATTTCCTAACTCTTTTGGAAATGTGTACATTCTTTTGGCTGTTGACTATGTTTCAAAATTGGTCGAGGCTGTGCCTAGTCGAACAAATGATAACAAGGTTGTCGTTCGATTTCTAAAAGAACACATCTTTTCTCGATTTGGGCACCCTCGCGCAATAATAAGTGATAATGGTTCTCACTTTTGCAATAGGACTTTTGAGTCCCTAATGCGCAAATACTCTATCACCCATAAGCTGTCAACGCCATACCATCCCCAAACATGTGGGCAAGCCGAGATCTCGAATCGACAAATTAAGCAAATCTTGGAGAAAACGGTTTCTAAAAACCGTAAAGATTGGTCACTAAAATTAATCGATGCACTATGGTCTTTCCGTACGGCATATAAGACCGATCTTGGCATGTCCCCATACCGGCTCGTTTACGGGAAGGCGTGCCACCTCCCAGTAGAAATTGAGCATAAGGCATTTTGGGCCATTAAAGAGCTGAATCTATCTTTAGGAGATGCGGGCAGCAACCGAAAGCTGCAGTTAAATGAACTAGAAGAGCTGCGGGATGAGGCATATGATAATGCCGTGATTGCTAAGAACCGAGTTAAGGTATTTCATGATAAAAACCTTTTTCGAAAGACATTTAAACCAGGTCAACAGGTTTTATTATATGATACTCGGTTACATTTTCATCCCGGCAAGCTCCGTTCTAGATGGAGAGGACCTTTTGTAGTCTGCACCGTTTATCCGCACGGTGCGGTTGATCTTGAGAATCCAGAAGACGGTACTTTATTCAAAGTAAATGGACATCGATTGAAACCGTTCTTCTCAGCAGACCATTCGGAGGAGCTCCTGCTTTTACAGGAGCCGATTTACACCGATTGATTCTCCTCCACCTTCGCCCCCGAATTTCCATTTTTCCAAAACTTTATTTCAAATAAGTTTGGGGGTGTATATAATATGTAAATATAATAATAAGCAGGAACTTGTCGATATTATCAACCCACTTGGTGCAGCATGACAGTGAGGACACTGTCCATTGTAAGTTTGGGGGTATGTTCGGTAAGTTTTTCCTTTTGCATTCATATGTATATTTCTGCATTGCATCTTTATATAAAAAATCATAAAAATTTGAAATTTTGAAAAATAAAAAAAATTAGAAAAAGAAAAACCCATAAAAATTGAAAAACTCTAAAATTATAAAAATTAATGTATTCAATTCTGGTTAATTAACTTGAGTTTAATAAATAGGTTAACTGGCTAGGAAAAACTAAATCTTAGACTTAGCAAATTAAAAACCCTAAAAATAACCTTTCTTAGAGTTTAACGGTAGAAAGTATATGTCTTTGTAGATTATTTAGAAATAGGCAAATTTTGGGTTCACTTCTTGGGCTAAGTCGAAACGAAGGAAAAGTATTAAAACTTTTATTAGAATATAAGTTTGAAAAATAGTTCCTAGCTTAAGTCTAGATTCTGAAAACATGTACCCTACAAAATGCACAAACACGCACCTTGAAACTTGGATTAGTAGAAGAGACCTTGAAATACTCTTGTCTAAAGTCCTTAGCACAATGAAAATAAAAAGAAAAAAAAGTGAATAAAGAAAAAATGGACACTGGATTTTATGATTACTTAAGGCTGTAAAAATAGAAAAATATTTAGCGAGGATGCTTCATCACCTAGTGCCTTAGACCAACTGGTTTGGGAGCCACTGCTAAAAGCCTTGGGTGTTGCAAAACTAGGAAGTACGCTTTAAAGTGCTAACGCATCTTGTAATCGGTTGTTGGTACCTCAAGAAGTATTAACAGTCGCATGAAGGATGTGAAAGCGAAAATTCACCAATTAATAAGTGCTTTGGACAATGGACGAGAGTATGATTGCTTGATTTGAATTTCCAAGTGTAGGGATGATATTTATACACACGTGGGGATATGTGATTGGAGTTTAGATAAGAGAAAGGAATGAAGAATATAACTTGTATCTTTAATAGAGTTGAGAGAAATTCCTAAGTGGAGATGGAACCCTAGAAGGAAAACTTAAGAGATGCCGAAAGCTAAGTAAGTCTATAGGATATATATAATCTTAAGTTAAATAATGAGAAAGTGTGAAGAATACGGGTGGCTAATTTGCGGGTCGACGATAATAGATTTCCTTGTTAGAAAACCTAATTAGAGAACAAAAGTTGAAAAACCAAATTGATAGGATTTTGTGGGTAGTATCCGCTGAAAACCCTCAGGAGACAACACTCCTCCTACTACTGACACCTAGAGGTTTAACGGCTTGTTGCACAAGCTCAGTGCAATCGCGTTTCCCTGCGAAAGTGCGGCTAGGTTAGATTTTTATCGAGAATAAATAAAATAATAAGTTTGCTCGAGGGCGAGCAAAAGATAAGTTTGGGGGGATTTGTTCATAACATAATATTGCATTTTGTATTCCCCATTCTTATGCATTTAAGAATAAAAACAGGTGCTTTTGACCCATATCTGCTACATGTTACAGGTTACAGGTTCTTGGAACGAAAACAGTGAAAAAGACAAAAGACGACACAAAAAGAGACTTTTGACCAACAAATAGGAGGATCTTAGTCAAGCCTAAAAACGAAGAATAGTTCTCAATCAATAAAGCAACTCAAGGTCCAAATTGTCATGGCAAACGGTTAATGGATCGGTACAAGTGTTCACTGAAGTTCTGGAATCACTGTAGAAGCCCAAATGGAAAAAGAACTAAATAAATGAAAAGCCCAGAAGAACCTGAAGAAGCCCAGAAAAAAACCATCACATGATCACACTAAAGGGCCGCGGAACCGCGGCCCAAGCCAACCCATGCCGCGGTTCCGCGGCCGTCCTGTGCCCGTACTTCGAGAAAATTTTACCAAAATTCTGTGGCGGCTCTGAAAAGATTTTCTAGGGGTATATTTGTAATTTTAGACATGCGAATCAACTGTAGCCCTAGGGTTTCTATGTCCTATAAATAGAACCCAAGTCCTTGTATTTTTTTTATGCCTCTACTCATGAATAAAATTCTGTTTTCTTGAAGTTAGAGCGCATCAACAGTAAGTAGGTTATTTTCCTTGCAGTAGTCGTAGTTTTTCATATCTGCTCTTATTTTCTCGCCTTAGTTTAATTTAGTTTAGCTTTTATTAACTTGCAATCGATGTTTTCTCTCTTTAATAAAATCATGTTTTTTTTCATCCCCTCAATGAGCGAGTAGTTTCCTCGCTTGTTAGAGTTAGGAATAGGGAAGGATTTGAGAGATGAAGATCTCTCATCTCTTTTCATTGCCAAACTTTTATGAACATTAGAACTCCATGCATACCTTCTTATTCCGCTCCCTACGGCACTTTTACCCTCGAGGTAACGGTGAATTCTGTAGTCTAAAGGCCCGGATTTTAAGGTTTTCCATGGAGGTTAGGACAAAGATTAATAAAGGAAGGATAAGGATCTAGAGGAAGAATCAATCATCCCAATCATCCTAATCCCCTTTATAAATATTTACCATAACACTAATATGATAGATTTAATTAATGGCAATGGAAAGAGATGTAGATCTTTGTTTACCAAATTTTCCCTAGACCTAATCCTAGCAAGTTTCTAATCTTAGTCTCATACAACTTCAATTTTTAGGTTTAATTATAAATCCAAACACCATTTGGAATTAACTCGTAAGAACTTAAAGGAGATTTACACATCCCTGTGGACCGACCCGTATTCACCGGATAGCTTCATGCGACGCCGTTCTTTATTGCGGTAAATATTTTTGATCGACAAAACTCTCAAATCAAATGTAGCCCTAAGGTTCATTTATGCGACGCCGTTCTTGAACGCCGTTCTTCATGCGACGCCGTTCCGCGGCCCTTTAATGTGATCATGTGATGGTTTTTTTCTGGGCTTCTTCAGGTTCTTCTGGGCTTTTCATTTATTTAGTTCTTTTTCCATTTGGGCTTCTACAGTGATTCTAGAACTTCAGTGAACACTTGTACCGATCCTTTAACCGTTTTCCATGGCAATTTGGACCTTGAGTTGCCTTATTGATTGAGAACTATTCTTCGTTTTTAGGCTTAACTAAGATCCTCCTATTTGTTGGTCAAAAGTCTCTTTTTGTGTCGTCTTTTGTCTTTTTCACTGTTTTCGTTCCAAGAACCTGTAACCTGTAACATGTAGCAGACATGGGTCAAAAGCACCTGTTTTTATTCTTAAATGCATAAGAATGGGGAATACAAAATGCAATATTATGTTATGAACAAATACCCCCAAACTTATCTTTTGCTCGCCCTCGAGCAAACTTATTATTTTATTTATTCTCGATAAAAATCTAACCTAGCCGCACTTTCGCAGGGAAACGCGATTGCACTGAGCTTGTGCAACAAGCCGTTAAACCTCTAGATGTCCCTAGTAGGAGGAGTGTTGTCTCCTGAGGGTTTTCAGCGGATACTACCCACAAAATCCTATCAATTTGGTTTTTCAACTTTTGTTCTCTAATTAGGTTTTCTAACAAGGAAATCTATTATCGTCGACCCGCAAATTAGCCACCCGTATTCTTCACACTTTCTCATTATTTAACTTAAGATTATATATATCCTATAGACTTACTTAGCTTTCGGCATCTCTTAAGTTTTCCTTCTAGGGTTCCATCTCCACTTAGGAATTTCTCTCAACTCTATTAAAGATACAAGTTATATTCTTCATTCCTTTCTCTTATCTAAACTCCAATCACATATCCCCACGTGTGTGTAAATATCACCCCTACACTTGGAAATTCAAATCAAGCAATCATACTCTCGTCCATTGTCCAAAGCACTTATTAATTGGTGAATTTTCGCTTTCACATCCTTCATGCGACTGTTAATACTTCTTGAGGTACCAACAACCGATTACAAGATGCGTTAGTACTTTAAAGCGTACTTCCTAGGTTTGCAACACCCAAGGCTTTTAGCAGTGGCTCCCAAACCAGTTGGTCTAAGGCACTAGGTGATGAAGCACCCTCGCTAAATATTTTTCTATTTTTACAGCCTTAAATAATCACAAAAACCAGTGTCCATTTTTTCTTTATTCACTTTTTTTTCTTTTTATTTTCATTGTGCTAAGGACTTTAGACAAGAGTATTTCAAGGTCTCTTCTACTAATCCAAGTTTCAAGGTGCGTGTTTGTGCATTTTGTAGGGTACATGTTTTCAGAATCTAGACTTAAGCTAGGAACTATTTTTCAAACTTATATTCTAATAAAAGTTTTAATACTTTTCCTTCGTTTCGACTTAGCCCAAGAAGTGAACCCAAAATTTGCCTATTTCTAAATAATCTACAAAGACATATATTTTCTACCGTTAAACTCTAAGAAAGGTTATTTTTAGGGTTTTTAATTTGCTAAGTCTAAGATTTAGTTTTTCCTAGCCAGTTAACCTATTTATCAAACTCAAGTTAATTAACGAGAATTGAATACATTAATTTTTATAATTTTAGAGTTTTTCAGTTTTTATGGGTTTTTCTTTTTCTAATTCTTTTTATTTTTCAAAATTTCAAATTTTTATGATTTTTTATATAAAGATGCAATGCAGAAATATACATATGAATGCAAAAGGAAAAACTTACCGAACAGAACCCTAGAAGGAAAACTTAAGAGATGCCGAAAACTAAGTAGGTCTGCAGAACATATATAATCTTAAGTTAAATGATGAGGAAGTGGGAAGAATATGGGTGGATAATTTACTAGTCGACGATAATAGAATTCCTTGTTAGAAAACCTAATTGGAGAATTAAAGTCAATGGGCCAAATTGATAGGATTTTGTGGGTAGTATCCGCTGAAAACCCTAGGAAGACAACACTCCTCCTACTAGGGACACCTAGAGGTTTAACGGCTTGTTGCACGAGCTCAGTGCAATCGCGTTTCCCTGCGAAAGTGAGGTTAGGTTTTTTGTCGAGAATAAAACTAAGTTTGCTCGAGGATGAGCAAAAGATAAGTTTGGGGGTATTTGTTCATACCATAATTTTGCATTATTATATTCCCCATTCTTGTTCTTTTTATAAATAAACGGGTGCTTTTGACCCATGTCTGCTACATAGTACAGGTTACAGGTTCTTGGATCTAAAACAGTGAAAAGATAAAAGACGATGCAAAAGTGGAACTACAACCAACAAATAGAAGGATCTTGATCAAGCCTACATAAAAGATAAAGTTCACAAAGTACAAGGCAGCGCGAGGTCCAAGATCGCGAAGCCATGGTTAAAGTCCACCACAATTATTCACTGGAAAATCTGGAAGAGAACCAGAAGCTATTTTAAAGAAATAACCAAAGAAACAGGAAGCCCAAGAATTCCAGAAGCAGCCCACAAAGAATCAACAGAGGATCTTCTAATTGGGCCTAGGAACCGCGGCCCAACCCTTGCTGCGGCCGCGGTTTCGCGGCCATCTAGAGCATATTGTGAAAATATTTTTTACCATAATTCTTGGCGGCTTTGACCGGTCTTCCTAGGGGTATTTTGGTAAATGCAGACATGCGGCAATTGTAAACCTAGGGTTTTCTATGTCCTATAAATAGAGGCCCAGTTCCTTGTATTTGTTCATGCCTCCCTTCATTAATAAAATTCAGATTTCTTTGGAGAGCATCAAATTGTAAGTTCTTAATTTATTTTCTGCCCTAGGTAATTTTAATTTCTTTCCCTAGTTAAATTTAATTCCTTGCCCTAGTTAGATCTTTAATTCCTTGCCCTAGATAAATGTTCTTCAATTCCCTAATGAGTGAGTAGTCTCCTCGCTTGTCAGGGTTAGATTTGGGGAAGGTTTGAGAGATGAAGATCTCTCATCCCTTTTTTACCCGTCACATATAATTAATAGGACTTCATGCATACATGCACGTACCGCTCCCTACGGCACCCTATCCCGCGAGGTAGCGGTGATACCGTAGTATAAAGGCCCGGTTGCGCGTGTTTTCCATGGAGGTTAGGGTAATGATTGATAAAGGAAGGACAAGAAGCTAGAGGAAGAAACATCTTCCTGATGGTTCTAATCCCCTCTATTAATAATTACCATAACTCCTAATAGATCTTCAAATGGGTATAGAAAGTGGTGAGATTTATTGACTTTCCAAACTTAACCTAGACCTAACCCTAACAAGACTTAGATCTAGATTAATTTAGTTTTTAGATTTAATTGATCCATTCACACCGTTTGGAATTAACTCGTAATAGCGATTAGGAAATTCACAACATCCCTGTGGACCGACCCGTACTCACCGGCTAGCTATCAAGCGACGCCGTTCTTGATTGCGGTTATAGAAATATTTTTGAGATAAATCAAGCGAGTAGTTTCCTTGCTTGTTAGGGTTAGCTTTAGGGAAAGGTTTGAGAGATGAGATCTCTCACCCTTTTCTTGCCCCATCACACATAATAATTAGAACTCCATGCATACACGCACACACCGCTCCCTGCGGCACCTTACCCCTCAAGGTAACGGTGATACCATAGTATAAAGGACCGGTTGCGCGTGTTTTCCTTGGAGGTTAGGGTAAGGATCGATAAAGGAAGGACAATAACCTAGAGGAAGAAACACCGTTTCTTCCCGATGGTACTAATCCGTTTTATTGATAATTACCATAACACCTAATAAATCTAAAATAGGGCATTGAAAGCGGTAAGGAAACCTTTAATCTCTCAACTTACCCTAGACCTAACCCTAGCAAGACTTAGATCTAGATAATTTTAGTATAAATCAATTTAGGTTTTAGAAATAATCAATCCGACACCCATTGGAATTAACTTGTTAGAGCGATTAGGAAAACACAAAATCCCTGTGGACCGACCAGTACTCACCGGCTAGCTACCAAGCGACGCGTTCTTGATTGCGGTTTAGAAATATTTATTGACACACGAATCAAATGGCGCCGTTGCCGGGGATGGCGTAGTATTTTCTTTTTGCAATTTCGGGTTAATCTAAATTAAAAAAATCATAAAAACAGAAAAAGAAAAATTATAAAAATTTTATCATTTATTGTTTGAAGGGTATTTTTGTGTGAATCTTTGCAGGATCGACGGATCTGGAAAAATCCAGAGTGCAAAACAGAAATAGGTACATCAGAACAGAAAGGGGCTGGAACAACAGAACACCACAATTTTTCTGGAGATTTGCGCCGCCAATTCCACCGCTGAACCGCGGCCAGAAGTGGGTATTTGCCGCTAATCCGCGGTCCCTCTGTGACAAAATCGCGCGAAATTTTCACTGTTTGTTTCCTTTTCCCCTCCTCTGCAATCTAAAATATATCTTTTGTCAAATCTTCTGCAGAATTCTTTGCGCTTAAAAAATCTTCCCCCTTCTCAATAACAAATCTTGTGCATGATTTTTTGCGCCGCGTATAAAATAAAAAGATTTGATTGCAAGTGATTTTTTCTGTTTTGCATATCTTTAATCGGACTTTAAGGGGCTTGAGACCAATCCAGATTGGGTGGGGATTTCATCACCCTTCCCAGGACCCCAGAAATCACATAAGGCATTTGCATTGACCATTCTTAATTAAAAAATACTAGACTCAGCCCTAAGGACTTCGAGCTCAATAGGACAGAGGACTAGTTATAGGCATCGACCGTTAATCCTAACTTGACTTTGCGGTGTCTAGGAAAGTGTATCTAAGACAAGTGGTTACTTAATTAGGACCGCTACTTATAGCGGGGAGCCTCCCACTCACCTGGCACTTACCTGGCCGCAATTGGCGGTGAAGAGGCGGTTTGAGGTCCTATTTCTAGCCTTTTGGAACAGTTAGGAGCTGTCTAGCTGGCCTAGGTGACCCTAGATCTAGGCCTGATTGTGCATTTTTGGTTGATCGAAAAGTGTGTCTTAGCCCTTTATCGAAAATCTTCTTTGCAAAAAGTTCCAAATAAAAAAAAAGGAAAAAGGAAATTTTTTTATAAAAACTTGCAACTTGTCACTTAAAATCCTTGCACCCCACCACCACACACTTTCTTCTCATTGACATTTTCTTACTCCCACATTCTATTTTTCACCTTTTTGACTACACTACCTCTTTAGTGTATGTCACTTTGGACTAGGGACACTAGCGCACGATTAGTCCGTGTTTCGTTGGTACCGACCGACGAACCTTTCGACTCCGAAGTCGAAATTTCGTCCACTTCCTTACCTCCACCTTCAAATTCTTCTTTCGAAGGTATGTCTGGATATAATCCCAACAACACCTTACCCACGGGACTGATTCTACCTCCGTTAGGTGCGAATAACCCGAATCACCCACCTGTTGTAGCGCCCCAACGAATCGCGCTCCAGGATCTCTTCTACCCTGTCCGCACCTCCTTGCCTACCTGTCTTTCACCCCCACCGGCAAATGGGGATAATTTTGAGATAAAACTCCACGTCATCAATATGCTGCCAAAATTTCATGGATTGGAATCCGAAGATGCCTATATCTTTATCAATAAATTCCAAAACGTTTGCGCCATGATGGAAACAACCCAATTATCCGACGATGCTATAAGGCTAAGGGTCATTCCTTTCACCTTATGTGACTTAGCTGAGAAGTGGCTATACAGCACAGCGTCACATTCAATTCGAAATTGGGACGAGTTTGTTAAAGCTTTTCTTAAAGAGTTTTATCTTCATCACAAGACCGCGAGAATTCGCAATAAGATTATACAATTTGTCCAGCTTCCTTCCGAACCATTTTGGAAGTGTTTTGAAAGATTCAAAGACCTACTCGTTCAATGCCCTCACTATGGGATCGAAAATTGGCAACTTTGCCAAACATTACGAGGGATTAAACCCGGCAACGAAGCAGTTGCTCGAAACCATTTGTCAAGGTCACTTTCTAACCAAATCTAGTGAGGAAGCATGGCAGTTTCTCGAGGATCTTAGTGAACAAACAATTCAGTGGGAGAGCACAAAGACCACCTCATCTTCTTCTATTGGTCAATCTAGGGCAGGCATACATCAATTAGATATGTCGATTGCTATGAAGGCCGAGATGGCCGCACTTATGAAAAAGCTAGAAGCCATTGAGACCAAAATCTCATCGTCTTCTCCTGCCCCTGCTTTACCCCCACGAACTGTTTGTGCTTGTTGTTCGGATCCATCACATCTTCTCGAAGAGTGTCCTTACAATCACCCTGTTCAAGGATTAGATCAAGTCAATGCTTCCTTTCAGCAAAGACAACGAAATGATCCCTACTCTTCGACTTATAATCCGGGTTGGAGGAGTCACCCAAATTTTGCTTGGAATCAAAATCAACAATTCCAAGGAAACAACAACTTTCAAAGGGCTCCTCCTCCACAACAACAAGCACCCCAACAAACTCAATACCAGCAACCTTTCCAACCACAACCTTATCCAAATCAAACGAACAATTTGATTCAACCCAATGATGATAAGGTTATCTCGCTAGAAAAAAGTCTAGATGCGTTTCTCAAGCAATCTACAGAATCCGCAGCAAGGTTGGAAAATTCCGTCCAGTCTTTGGTGCACAACAATGCTTCACACGATCAAAGCATCAAACCTATTGAGGCACAAATTGCACAATTAACTGCTGCGTTGAGCGAGAGAGAAAAGTGAAAGCTTCCATCTGAACCATTGCCAAATCCCGGTCACACACAACGCACATGAATATCATAATGTAAATGCGGTGACCACGTTGAGATCTGGAAAAGTGTTGCAAAATAATGTGGGTATTAGCGATGACATCCCCGCCGGTGGTTCTCCTTCTTCTCCTTCTTCTTCTTCTCCATTCTCTTCTTCACCTTCATCTTCTCCGCTAGAGCCTATTCTTCATTCTTCAAAAGGCTCTTCTTCTTCTAATCCGAACGGACCCACTTCTCACTTCACGAACACATCCACACTGGGATCCGTTCTAACTCCACATTCTACTCCACAGACATTGGACTCGACAGATTTTCAAAATGCTCCATTTCCAAACAGGTTGAGTCCCAATAAACCAACTCCATAAATGGAGATGATTGTGGAGTTATTTAAACAGATTAGCATAAATATACCTCTCTTAGATGCAATCCAACAAGTCCCTTCATACTCGAAAATCTTAAAGGGCTTATGCACCTCAAAGAGAAAGTCGTCTCAAATACCCAAGAAAGTGCTAGTGGCTAGTGCAGTGCGCAATGCTATTAACCAACCTCAACCCTTACCCCAAAAACGAAAGGACCCCGGCTGTCCTACGATTTCAATAACAATTGGGGATAAGAAAATCAATCGAGCACTTTTAGATCTTGGGTCTAGTGTTAACCTTCTTCCCTACTCCGTGTATGAGCAATTAGGGGTTGGAGAGTTGAAACCCACTCGTTGTACTCTCCAAATGGCTGATCGATCAATCACCCATCCTAGGGGTGAGCTAGAGGATGTGTTGATCAAAGTTGGGGATTTCATATTCCCCATTGATTTTATTGTTATGGACACACAACCTGTTGCTAACCCACGGAACCAAATTCCGGTGAACCTCAGTCGACCATTTTTGGCCACTTCCAATGCCGTAATAAATTGTCGCAATGGCTCCATGACTCTATCCTTCGGGAAGATGTCTAGCGAGTTCAATATTTACAAGTTAGGAAGTCTGCCCCCCGTGCCTAAAACTGGTACACGAGAAGTTTGCTCTATTCACGAAATCACGCAGGAGGACTGTGAGCTTGAAAGATTTTTGTTTGATGAAAACAGTTTTGACGCCGTTAGTGCGTCCCTCCTTGAATCTACCACAGTTGACACAACCGATATTGATTATGAATGTTTCACTTTTTCGGATGATGACGACTCACAGCCCGAATATGAGTCTTTTGAATTTTTGGATGAGTTAGTTGAACCATCCGAATCGGTTGTTTGCAGTGATTTCGAACCTGTGTTGGAGTCCTTTGAGTTCGAGGTAGATTCCCTACTTTTACCTATGATTGTTTCGCCTCCGAAACTCGAACTCACGCCCTTGCCGTCTCACCTTAAATATGCATACATAGGTGAGAATGAGACCTTTCCCGTTATCATATCGGCCTCTCTAGCCCTCGAGCAAGAGAACGCTCTTTTAATGGTCTTACAAGATAGGCGGCAAGCTTGCGGCTGGACTATGGCAGACATCGAGGAGATTAGTTCCCTCATAATTGAATATCATATGCATATGATGGATGATGCCAAGTCGATAAAGGATCCACAGAAATATCTTGGAGATAGTGTGGATAGTCAACCTCCTCCTTTAGAAGTTGAACCACCCCCTTTTCTTTTAATAAGCTACGAGAATGCCAATATTCCACTGATTGCTGATCATTCCCATTCTCATTTTGATTCATCATCACCTCCTATCTATTCACTTCCACACTTTCCATACCGCCACTTCTATCTTCCCCAATTCTTTTTGGATCGGTACAACATATTCTTCCAACAACCGATACTCTTTACAAATAAATTTTTCGACTGGTTGGTGTTGACGTTTAGTTTTTGCAAAGTTTGGCAATGACGTTTAACTCTGTTTCAATGAAGTTTGGGGGGGCCTTTATGTATATATATTTTTGTCTTTTTAAAAATAAAAAAATTATAAATAAATAAACAGGGGAGTGCCGACATTCTCAACCCTCTTGGTTTAGCATGACAGTGAGGACACTGTCAAGTTTAAGTTTGGGGGTATGCTCGGTAAGTCTTCTTCCTTCGCATTCATGTGTAAATTTTTGCATTTGCATACTTATTTTAAAACCCATAAAAATTGAAAAATTTCAAAAAAAATATAAAAATTAATGTATTCAATTTTGGCCATAATTGACTTGAGTTTGACAAAAAGGTTAACTAGCTAGGAACAACTAGATCTTAGACTTAGTAAATTAAAAACCCTAAAAATAACTTTTCTTAAAATTTAACGGTAGAAAGTATATGTCTTTATAGTTTATTTAGAAATAGGCAAATTTTGAGTTCACTTCTTGGGCTAAGTTAAAACAAGAGAAGAGTATTGATATTTTTATTAAAGTATAACTTTGAAAAATAATTCCTAGCTTAAGTCTAAATTCTGAAAATGTATACCCTACAACTTGCACAAACACGCACCTTGTGTAATACCCTGCCCCTTTTTATACCGATATCTGTATTTCTATTTCACTTATAAAATTTATTTATTTTTATTAATAATTATTTATTATTTAAAAAAAAACTCCATTAAACCCTAAAACCCAAACCCTAAATCTCTACTTTTCTATTTCCATAATTCCTCAGCCCATTCTTCTTTTAAAAATCTAAAACCCTAAATTTATTTAAAGCCCCGGCCCATCAGTAAATCCCTCAGCCCATTTTTTTAAAAAATAAACTTAATTCTTTTTCTCTAAGCCCAACGGCTCGCACCGCTCACCCCAACCCGACCCGGCCCACTACCCCCTCCTCTTCCCCAACGGCTACTTCCTCTTCTTCCGCTTGCTCGACCCATTTCCTTCGCCCATGCCCACGCACGCTCGTGCGCCGTTACACCCCACGACGCGCAACCCTCGCGATCCCCTCGTCTCCCTTATCTCACTCCCCCTCACGTTCTCTCTCTCTCTCGCTTTCTCCCATTCTCCTTCTCTTTCCCGCTCCCTCGTCTGAACCCTCACCAGAGCCCCGCCGCCGGAAACTCCTACACCGCAACCATCCTCCGTCTCCTCCTTCATTAACCAAGCTCCACCTATCTCCAGCCAACTCACTCACCCTCAAACCACCATCGTCGTTGGCAGCAACCATCATCACCGACCACCTCATCTCTTCATCTACCTCCTCCCAACACCGTGAGCACCACCGCTGCACCGCCATAGACTCCACATCCAACACTTCCGACAATCCCTCTCCTCCCTCACCGGCATACTCTCCATCACCGGAGCTTCGAGCTCGAGACGAGCCCTGCACCCATCTTGACCCCCCATCTACACTCGACGTCGACGAGCTCCCTACTGCCCCGAGCCGCCTCGTCGACCGCAACATCATCATCATCATCATCGTCGTTGCCATCATCTCTCTCTATCTCTCTCTAATTCTCCTCTCTTTCTCTCTCTCTCTGGCTCTCTCTTTCTCTCTCTCTCTCTCCGGTTCTCTCTCACTCTCTCTCTGTCTCTCTCTCTCTAATTCCCCCTCTCTCTGTGTCTCTCTCCCTCTCCCTCTAATCCCTTCTCTCTCTCTCTCTCTAAATCTCCCTCTCCCTCTCTCTGCCTAACTCTCTTTCTCTGTTCTCTCTCGCTCTCTCTCTGTTCTCTCTCTCTCTCTCTTTCTTTGTTCTCTCTATACTCTCTCTCTCTCTCTCTCTCTGTTCTTTATACTCACTCTCTCTGCTGTACGAGCACCATCGCCTCGTCTCACTTAATGCCTAGCCACAACAGCCCGTCACCAAATTCGAGCCAAGCCCAAGCCTAGCCGAGACTCGGCGTGTTGTTGCTATTTCGTGCCCAAGCCGTGTCACCACTGCCTTTGCTGCCGTGCCATCAATTCAACGTCTCCAGGCAAGTATTTATACTTGCTACATGCTAATCTAATTACATTACGAACTCAAATCGTATAGATTGCTAATTTACAATTTATGATAATCCATGTGATATACCTGTTCGATGTGTGACCTTAATGAAAATATTCATCCAAATTGACGGAATTGGTTTGTCAATGCTGGCCCATGTAGTGATGAATGCGGTGTATAAATTTCACTGGATAATACGACTATTAACGACTAAAACGATTACCCCCAAGTATACCTGTAAAACTAGAAATTTCTTGTATCTGAAAACCGTTAAAATCACCATAAATTATGTACATACTGGAATGATGTGTTCGAGGGAATAAATCGAATCCGACTCGATGAACTATAACCTTATGCAAGTTTCTGATGGCTTCTGTACTTAAATTGTGACGATATTTGGTTCGGAGTGCGACTCTGGACTGCAGTCCAGAGCGACTCTGATTATTGCTTACTGTCCCATAATGGGTACCATCCTGTTTCCATAACTCGTATGTTGCGGAACTCCACTTTTTATTAGAGGTGAATCTGTTAGCTAGATAACACAAGTGGTTTAATTCTGTTTCGTCATTGTTTGCTATTTAATCTGTAATTTAAAAGATGGGGACGTATAACAGTCCCAACAGAATCAGAATTGACATACTAGTATTGAACAGTGTATATCTCCTGACGTACAGACGCGATTGAGAATCCGTATGTTGCGTTAAAAACCTTACTGAAAACTCTAGATTTCATCCAACTGTAGCGTCGCTAAAATATGATCCCAACTAGGATTAAAATGCATTGCGAAATGGACTTCTGATTCTGAAACCGGAATCCCAGCCGTGAACGCTTAAAATGAAATGGCCATATCTTGTGATCTTGAAACCCGATTGACGTGAAACAAAATTCGCTGAATAGATAATCGAACATACTATTTATTCCCCATTTATCGTTTCCCTAAAATGTACACGTTCGATTTATGATAAACTATGCAAGTGATAGAATACTGATTTATGACATCTTAATCATGCTTTACACACTGTTTCCTCATCATATCATACATATGTCATTACATTGATAACGTAGTGATCATGTTCATTACCCAGTGTTAAGTATTAGTGATGATTGTGGCAAGTACGTTAGTGTTCGTGCATAAGTGAATAAGTGAAAGTGACACGTACTTATACACAATCAGTGAACCTTATTATTCTATTGCATTGTCGACGTCTGTGGGACGCGTGTACGTGTGACTATAAGTGGTATGGGACACTTATGGAAGCTCTTGCACGGGTGTCACAGATAAGGCACCAGACACTGCCATTTATCTTGAGTATTAGTCGGGACGTGCTTGATGGAGATCCTGTCTCCAGTTCTCGTGCAGACTTGTCACAGACCGACTGGTATTTGAGGTTATGGTTAGCGTTTGATGTAGACCACGGGGTGTAGGGTAGTTTGAGTGTGAGTTCAACAAAATCTCGGGAGTCCCAAACCGGCTTATATATATGGAGATATATGGAGATTTACAGGGTACATGATTATTACCGTGTGTTACATGTTGGGCCCGTGGTCCCTTGCCCTTGGGTCCTACCTTTGGGTAGAGGACACTCGCGAGTGGTTGACTCTCACACTTGGACTGACGATAGGCTTAGTGACCTGTACAGTGAGACTTAGAGACTGATAGGGTTAATGGCATTGATATACATTACTTACCGTTGTTGACATACCTGGCATATTATTTTACTGCTTTATTGTTCATCTGATTTATTAGACACTTCTTTGGTTACTGCATGTTCATACCTACACCTTCTTGATTTACTGTCATATATATCTATTATCACTGTTCGAGTTGTCACTTGTATCTATATATTATATTGCTATTGTGTCACTCTAACGACTTGAGTATGCATGCTCAGTGTGAGGAGTGGATCTAGCCTGGACCAGGACTAGACGTACATCGCAGACATCTTGATCGGCTATTCAGAGTTATACTTTTTTTACCTCTATCAGGTCAGTTTCTTGTATTTCATTTGTTTCAGTTACTGCATTTCTCATTACCTGCGCATTCTTTACTGATTACCATGTAAAGCTAGAAGCCGAAGTGTGACTGCGGCAGGACATTTCCTTGACCGTAGGAGCATGGCTGGCCTTGTCAACCCCTCGTATTCCGTATTTTGGGAAGCGGGGCGTGACATAGTTTAGTTGGTATCAGAGCCAGGTTTTGCTTCGATTGGGATTGCAGTTTTCGGTGTATAGCTTGACAATCTAAGACATTCCTCGGTCTAGGTTGTAAACTTGTTATTCTTGATCCTTATTCATATTGTGTAGTCTGTTATCCATCCGCTAGGGTTTCTGGTGACTTGGCAGAGTTACGTGGTTGTAATTGTGGAATACATCGTAGTTACACTACCGTACTCTGTTTAAGTGACTTAGAGTTCTACAGTTGATTTCCACTTGTAATGAATTTCATCACACCCGATGTTCTTGATTCCTTGCCCAATCCATATTATATTTTAATCCTTAAAGCTTGTGTCTTATATTGTCCTCAAAATTTTTATTTCAGGATCATGTATTCCAATGACTCTTCCTCTATCTCCACTGCCCAGGATCAGACCGTTGAGATTCTGAGTGTACTGGAAGGTCTGAAGGAAGCCCAGGAGCGAACGGACGACTTGTTAGCTGAAGGACTGAGAAGGTAGATGAATCAGGCGCCAGCGGGAGTTTCCAATCGTAAAGGGATCCCTGTTAGACGAGGAAAAGAGAAGAAGATGAAACGCCCATTTGTTTCCCCGAGACAGAAGCAGCAGAAGACCCAATGTTGTGGGTACTGTAAGAGGCCAGGACATCTTCAGAGGGATTGTCGCCGCGCCCAAGGGAAATGTCTGATTTGCGGATCCAGCGAACATCTCATCAACGATTGCCCAAAAAGGAAAGAGCTACAAGGAGGAGACTCATCCACACTCTCCACTTCTGCCAAATGATGATTATTGCGTAGTTCAAACCTCGAGGGTAAGGCGGACCCAGCTCAGGATTCAACTCGCGTGACGAGAATGCAGCGATCTAGTAGTCAAAGATGAATTTTCATGTTTTCTACTTTCAGTAGTAATGTTGTCATCCTCTTATAAATATTTCTTTTCGTTTGAAATCTTGTATCCGTCGAACTTTTAGTTGAATGCAATAAAAACTTCGAATCGTAATATATGTATCAATCTCTTGTTTTTTCCCCTTATTCATACTATTTATTACCACAGCATTTTTAATCCTGATTTTTCAGTTCCTGCCCACCGCATATTTTCCTATACTTCGTACCCTTAGCTATTTTCTTGATGTGTTCCACTGTCTAATCATGACTCTTTCTTTCCAGGCCATGGCCCATCCTGGAGCAGCGCCACACCTACATGAGGATGCACAGTCATGCGTTTCCTTAGACTGCACGCTGAAGAGTTCTGACGACGAGATCAACGGTCCCCGGGTCATTTTCGGAAACAGCGATTCTGAGGACGAAGGAGCTGCCGTCCCAGAGGTTGACGTGATAGATGATTCCGACGAAGAGGAAGGAGACCCTGAAGAGAACCCGATAGAGGAAGATCCCGATGAAGACCCGATAGAAGAAAATCTAGTAGAGGAAAATCCCTTGGGAGAGGATCCAGAAGAAGAGAATCACATGGAAGCAGACCTCGATGAAGAAGCTCCAGCCGAGGGAGAAGGACCAGAAGAACGAGACCCAGCGATGGAAGAACTCCCAATGGCGGTCCCTGCGAGGCGTTATGGGAATGGACGTCCCTACCTGAGCGCACGAGCCTACCGAAATCTGCTGAACCTCCACAACTGCGACTGACAGAATTTTTTTAAATGTTGTCTTCTCTGGCCAAATAAATTTATGTATAGTTTAAGGCCACCTTTCGTTTTTGAGAATGCTTTGTTTAGAATCTTCTGGAATGAAATAACTTGCTGAGTTCGCTAATCTTTCAATCTTCTTAGTTCACTTGATGCTTGATTATTTCTCATATACATTTATTTTCCTGCTGAGATCCCTGACTGTCCACCCTTACTCCTTGTATTGTTTTAACCCTCGCTTCGATTAAAAAGTACCGCACCCGACCTTTTGAGTGGGCCACCCTTCATCCTTCGTTTGTGTCTCGTTTGAGATCCTTCTGGGAAAGGAAATCGATAGTAAAATTTCCAAGTTAGCTGACCCTTCGAAATTTTTGATTCACATGATGTATCGACCGTTATCCTCCCCATACATTTTTCCCCTTGTAGTCCTTTGCTGCTCACCTTACTTCCTGTGCTGACGCGACCCCAATCTCTTTGACCTTCAGTCTAAGGCCGTCACATTCCGACCTTTTGTATGAGTCACACTCCTTTGTAATCCCTACCCTAGCTAGCCTATACATATTTGTGCTTTTCCCTGTTACCCTAACTATATTTAGGGAGTTTGTTATTCAAAAATTTAGTTTTCATTATTTTGTATTTATCGAAGAGTGCGTGTTATTAATTACTCCGTTTTATGTATTTTAAGTACACTACTATTATTCTCATTTTCAGTAGCGTAACCTTACATCGCGGATATTTTCGTTCTATGTTTCTTATTTTCACTATGTGAGCTTTCTAAGTTATTTTAAAACTACTTGATCGATACATTATCCTATAATGTTTTAACCTACCGACAAATCTTTCACTACTTTATTATCGTTACTTTATTTTCGGGTATTGTGCCTATGGTTACTATTATAAATGGTTGTGTCTTATACTTTTATTTCTGCTGTGCTACTTTTGATATACTTATATGTGCACATATTTGGGTTTCGATTTTATTGAACATGCTTTGATTAATATTGTTCGTTATTGTTATCTATATTCTCGTATACTTGTAGTTGTCCTTATAGTTGTTCCTGCCTTATACCTATTTAGACCTATCCTTTGTATGTTGTTCTTACATATATAGACCTTCAAAATTTTATCCACCCGTTTTAAGTAAATCACTATGTATTGGTGTTCGATGTGGTAACTTTTCGCGTATTATTTATTAGCTTATCGTTTCTTTTAAATTTCGAGGACGAAATTTTTGTAAGGGTGGTATGATGTAATACCCAGCCCCTTTTTATACCGATATCTGTATTTCTATTTCACTTATAAAATTTATTTATTTTTATTTATAATTATTTATTATTTTAAAAAAAAACTCCATTAAACCCTAAAACCCAAACCCTAAATCTCTACTTTTCTATTCCCATAATTCCTCAGCTCATTCTTCTTTTAAAAATCTAAAACCCCAAATTTATTTAAAGCCCCGGCCCATCAGTAAATCCCTCAGCCCATTTTTTTAAAAAATAAACTTAATTCTTTTTCTCCAGGCCCAACTGCGCGCGCCGCTCACCCTAACCCGACACGGCCCATTACCCCCTCCTCTTCCCCAACGGCTACTTCCTCTTCTCCCGCTCGCTCAACCCATTTCCTTCGCCCACGCCCACGCTCGCTCGTGCGCCGTTACACCCCACGACGCGCAACCCTCGCGATCCCCTCGTCTCCCCTATCTCACTCCCCCTCACGTTCTCTCTCTCTCGCTTTCTCCTATTCTCCTTCTCTTTCCCGCTCCCTCGCCTGAACCTTCACCAGAGCCCCGCCACCGGAAACTCCTACACCGCAACCATCCTCCGTCTTCTCCTTCATTAACCAAGCTCCACCCATCTCCAGCCAACTCACTCACCCTCAAACCACCATCGTCGTCGGCAGCAACCATCATCACCGACCACCTCATCTCTTCATCCACCTCCTCCCAACACTGCGACCACCACCGCTACACGCCTTAGACTCCACATCCAACTCTTCCGACGATCACTCTCCTCCCTCACCGGCATACTCTCCATCACCGGAGCTTCGATCTCGAGACGAGCCCTGCACCCATCTCGACCCCCCACCTACACTCGACGTCGACGAGCTCCCCACTGCCCCGAGCCGCCTCGTCGACCGCAACATCATCATCATCATCGTCGTCGTCATCGCCATCATCTCTCTCTATCTCTCTTTAGTTCTCCTCTTTCTCTCTCTCTCTCTCTGGCTCTCTTTCTCTATCTCTCTACGGTTCTCTCTCACTCTCTCTATGTCTCTCTCCCCCTCTAATTCCCCCCTTCTCTCTCTGTGTCTCTCTCTCTCTCCCTCTAATCCTTTCTCTCTCTCTCTAAATCTCACTCTCCCTCTCTCTGCCTAACTCTCTTTCTTTGTTCTCTCTCTCTCTCTCTCTTTCTCTGTTCCCTCTCTCTCAATCTCTCTGTTCTCTCTCTCACTCTCTTTCTCTATTCTCTCTCTACTCTCTCTCTCTCTCTGTGTTCTCTGTACTCACTCTCTCTGCTGTACGAGCACCATCGCCTCGTCTCACCCAATGCCTAGCCACAACAGCCCGTCACCAAACTCGAGCCAAGCCCAAGCCTAGCCGAGACTCGGCGTGTTGTTGCTATTTCGTGCCCAAGCTGTGTCACCACTGCCTTTGCCGCCGTGCCATCAATTCAACGTCTCCAGGCAAGTATTTATACTTGCTACATGCTAATCTAATTACATTACAAACTCAAATCGTATAGATTGCTAATTTACAATTTATGATAATCCATGTGATATACCCGTTCGATGTGTGACCTTAATGAAAATATTCGTCCAAATTGACGGAATTGGTTTTTCTATGCTGGCCCATGTAGTGATGAATGCGGTGTATAAATTTCACTGGATAATACGACTATTAACGACTAAAACGATTACCCCCAAGTATACCTGTAAAACTGGAAATTTCTTGTATCTGAAACCGTTAAAATCACCATAAATTATGTACATACTGGAATGATGTGTTCGAGGGCTTAAATCGAAGCTGACTCGACGAACTATAACCCTTTGCAAGTTTCTGATGGCTTCTGTACTTAAATTGTGACAATATTTGGTTCGGAGTGCAACTCTGGACTGCAGTCCAGAGCGACTCTGATTATTGCTTACTGTCCCGTAATGGGTACCACCCTGTTTCCTTAACTCGTATGTTGCAGAACTCTGCTGTTTATTAAAGGTGAATCTGTTATCTAGATAACGCAAGTGGTTTCATTCTGTTTCGTCATCGTTTTCTATTTAATCTGTAATTTAAAAGATGGGGACGTATAACAGTCCCAACAGAATCAGAATTGACATACTAGTATTGAACAGTGTATATCTCCTGACGTACAGATGCGATTGAGAATCCATATATTGCGTTGAAAACCTTACTGAAAACCCTAGATTTCATCCAACTGTAGTGTCGCTAAAATCTGATCCCAACTGGGATTAAAATGCATTGCGAAACGGACTTCTGATTCTGAAACCGGAATCCCAGCCGTGAACGCTTAAAATGAAATGGCCATATCTAGTGATCCTGAAACCCGATTGACGTGAAACCAAATTCCCTGAATAGATAATCGAACATACTATTTATTCCCCATTTATTGTTTCGCTAAACTATACACGTTCGATTTATGATAAATTATGCAAGTGATTGAATACTGATTTATGACATCTTAATCATGTTTTACATACTGTTTCCTCATCATATCATACATGTCATTGCATTGATAACGTAGTGATCATGTGCATTACCCAGTGTTAAGTATTAGTGATGATTGTGGCAAGTACGTTAGTGTTCGTGCATAAGTGAATATGTGAAAGTGACACGTACTTGTACACAATCAGTGAACCTTATTATTCTATTGTATTGTCGACGTCTGTGGGACACGTGTACGTGTGAATATAAGTGGTATGGGACACTTATGCAAGCTCTTGCACGGGTGTCACAGATAAGGCATCAGACACTGCCATTTATCTTGAGAATTAGTCGGGACGTGCTTGATGGAGATCCTGTCTCCAGTTCTCGTGCAGACTTGTCACAGACCGACTGGTATTTGAGGTTATGGTTAGCGTTTGATGTAGACCACGGCGTGTGGGGTAGTTTGAGTGTGATTTCAACATAATCTCGGGAGTCCCATGCCGTCTTATATATATGGATAAATATGGAGATTTACAGGGTACATGATTATTACCGTGAGTTACATGTTGAACCCGTGGTCCCTTGCCCTTGGGTGGAGGACACTCGCGAGCGGTTGACTCTCACACTTGGACTGACGATAGGCTTAATGACCTGTACAGTGAGACTTAGAGACTGATAGGGATAATGGCATTGATATACATTACTTACCGTTGTTGACATACCTGGCATATTATTTTACTGCTTTATTGTTCATCTGATCTATTAGACACTTCTTTGGTTACTGCATGTTCATACCTATACCTTCTTGATTTACTGTCATATATATCTATTATCACTATTCGAGTTATCACTTGTATCTATATATTATATTGCTATTGTGTCGCTCTGACGACCTGAGTATGCATGCTCAGTATGAGGAGTGGATCTAGCCTGGACCAGGACTAGACGTACATCGCGGACATCCTGATCGGCTATTCAGAGTTATACTCTTTTTACCTCTATCAGGTCAGTTTCGTGTATTTAATTTGTTTCAGTTACTGCATTTCTCATTACCTGCACATTCTTTACTGATTACCATGTAAAGTTAGAAGCCGAAGTGTGACTGCGGCAGGACATTTTCTTGACCGTTGGAGCATGGCTGACCTTGTCAACCCCTCGTATTCCGTATTTTGGGAAGCGGGGCGTGACACCTTAAACTTGGAATAGTAGAAGAGACCTTGAAATGCTCTTGTCTAAAGTCCTTAGTACGAAGAAAAAAGAAAAGAAAAATATAAAAGTGTCAATAAAGAAAAAAAAATGAACACTAGTTTTTGTAATTACTTGAGGCTGCAAAAATAGAAAAAAATATTTAGCAAGGGTGCTTCATCACCTAGTGCCTTAGACCAACTGGTTTGGGAGTCATTGCTAAAAAGCCTTAGGTATTACAAGACTAGGAAGTACGCTTTAAAGTGCAAACGCATTTTGTAATCGATTGTTGGTACCTCAAGAAGTATTAACGGTCGCATGAAGGATGTGTAAGCAAAATTCAATTAAAAATTCATCAATTAATAAGTACTTTGGACAATGGGCAAGAGTATGATTGCTTGATTTGAATTTCCAAGTGTAGGGGTGATATATACACACACGTAGGGGTATGTGATTGGAGTTTAGATAAGAGATAGGAATGAAGAATAGAACTTGTATCTTTAGTAGAGATGATAAAAATTCCTAAATTGAGATAGAATCCTAGAAGGAAAACTTAAGAGATGCCGAAAGCTAAGTAAGTTTATAGAACATATATAATCTTAAGTTAAATGATGAGGAAGTGTGAAGAATATGGGTGGATAATTTACGAGTCAAAGATAATAGAATTCCTTGTTAGAAAACCTACTTGGAGAATAAAAGTCAACGGGCCTAATTGATAGGATTTTGTGGGTAGTATCCGTTGAAAACCCTCAGGAGACAACACTCCTCCTACTAGGGACACCTAGAGGTTTAACGGCTTGTTGCACGTGCTCGGTGCAATCGCGTTGCCCTGCAAAAGTGAGGTTAGGTTTTTGTCGAGAATAAAAACTAGGTTTGCTCGAGGACGAGCAAAAGATAAGTTTGGGGGTATTTGTTCATATCATAATATTGCATTATTATATTACCCATTCTTATGTATTTTATAAATAAACAGGTGCTTTTGACCCATATCTGCTACTTAGTTACAGGTTACAGGTTCTTGGAAAAAAACAGTGAAAAAGACAGAAGACGATACAAAAAGTGAGACTAAGACCGACAAATGGGAGAACCTTGAAGATCAGTTCACAAAGTACAAGGTAGTGCAAGGTTCAAGACTTTGTCACGAAGCAACGGCAAAAGTCCACTACAATGTTCACTGAAAAGATCTGGAAGAAAGGTAGAAGCCAACCTGAGAACAGAACCAAAGAAATAAGAAGACAAAAACACCAGGAACCAAACCAGAAAAATTCAGCTCCTGAAGCCTTTACTTGGCCGCGGATCCGCGGCCAAACCCTGCTTCTGGCCGCGGATCCGCGACCGTCTATTGCACGTGTCGGTGCAGAAAAATTCTGGCGGTACGTCGGTGCATTTGTTGGGATTCTTAGGGGGTATTTTCGTAAAAGCAGATGTGCGAGTCAATTGTAACCTAAGGTTTCTATGAATCTATAAATAGAAGCCCTAATACCTCTTTTGGGGTATGCCTCTTTTCACTTCATAAATTCAGATCTGTACTGTGTTGATGTTTGGAGAGCGCCATCAATAAAAATTAGTAAGTTCTTTTATTTCTTTGCCTTAGTTTATTTTAATTTAGAATGTCTTTCAATCCCCTAATGAGCGAGTAGTCTCCTCGCTTGTTAGGGTTAGCTTTAGGGAAAGGTTTGAGAGATGAGATCTCTCACCCCTTTCTTGCCCCATCACACATAATAATTAGAACTCCATGCATACACGCACACACCGCTCCCTGTGGCACCTTACCCCTCGAGGTAACGGCGATACCATAGTATAAAGGACTGGTTGCGCGTGTTTTCCATGGAGGTTAGGGTAAGGATCGATAAAGGAAGGACAAGAACCTAGAGGAAGAAACACTGTTTCTTCCCGATGGTACTAATCCCTTTTATTGATAATTACCATAACACCTAATAAATCGAAAATAGGGCATTGAAAGCGGTGAGGAAACCTTTAATCTCTCAACTTACCCTAAACCTAACCCTAGCAAGACTTAGATCTAGATAATCTTAGTATAAATCAATTTAGGTTTTAGAAATAATCAATCCGACACCCATCGGAATTAACTCGTTAGAGCGATTAGGAAAACACAAAATCCCAGTGGACCGACCCATACTCACCGGCTAGCTACCAAGCGACGCCATTCTTGATTGCGGTTTAGAAATATTTTTTGACACACGAATCACCCACCAGAGAGATACTATGGGTTTCTCATTGATGGTGATTGAGAAGATTGCATCATGGATGATGATGACCCTACTAGTTTTCATCAAGCTATCATGAGTGGTGACTCGGTGAAGTGGCTGGAAGCCATGAGATCCGAAATGGAGTCCATGTACACCAAAAAAGTATGGACTTTGGACGTATCACCTCCTGGGATAAAACCCGTTGGGTGCAAATGGATGTTTAAGAGAAAGATTGGTGTAGATAGACTGGTAGAGACCTTTAAAGCAAGGCTTGTAGCGAAAGGTTTTCGTCAAAGACCAGGATTGGACTATGATGAAACTTTCTTTCCAATAGCAATGCTTAAATCCATTCGGATCTTACTTGCTATTGCTATACTCTATGATTATGAAATCTGGCAGATGGACTTTAAAACTGCATTTCTAAATGGTGATTTAGAAGAATGCGTTTATATGGATCAGCCAGAGGGCTTCATTGACAGTGGGAGCAGCGGGAAAGCATGTAAATTTCTTAAATCCATTTATGAATTAACGCAGGCCTCATGGAGATGGAACATCTGTATTGATGATACAATCAAAGAGTTTGATTTTATCAAAAATATAGATGAACCATGCATTTATAAGAAGATTGTGGGGCATACTGTCGCATTCCTCGTATTGTACGTGGATGACATTCTCTTGATAGGAAATGATATTCCTATGCTACAATCGGGCAAATTATTCTTATCACAAAGGTTCTCCATGAAGGACCTAGGTGATGCCTCATGCATTCTGGGCATAAGGATCTATAGAGATAGATCCAAGAGGTTATTGGGATTGTCCTAATCAAAGTACATTGACACCATCCTAAAAAGGTTTAGTATGGAAGATTCCAAGCGTGGTGCCTTGCCCGCTTGTCATGGAATCCCTCTCTCCAAGGGCTTCTGTCCGAAGACCGATGAAGAGAGAGCTCGCATGAGCATTATACCCTACCCTTCAGCCGTAGGATCTATAATGTATGCGATGTTATGTACACGCCTTGATGTAGCTTATGCACTAGCTGTAGTGAGCAGGTATCAATCCAACCCAGGGGAGAAACATTGGATAGCAGTGAAGAACATTCTTAAGTACTTGCGAAGGACTAAAGAATTGTTCTTGGTGTATGGTAATAGGGATCTCCAAACGGAGGCCTTTACCAATTCCAGCTTCCAAAGTTATAAGGATGACAGCAAATCTATCTCAGAGTTTGTATTTACCCTCAATGGAGGGGCGGTGAGTTGGAAGAGTTCCAAACAGGATACCGTTGCAGACTCCACGATGGAAGCTTAGTATATTGCTGCAAATGATGCTGCCAAGGAAGCCGTCTGGATGAAGAAGTTCGTCACGGAACTAGGAGTAGTTCCAACCATTGTTGATCCAATACCATTGTATTGTGATAATAATGGGGTTATGGCGTTATCCAAAGAACCAAGGTCCCATCAGAAGTCAAGACACATCCTAAGGCGATATTATTTGATCCGGGAGATAGTAGATCTCCACGAGATCGAGATTCGGAGAGTAGATACAAAGAATAACACCGCGGATCCACTGACCAAGGCCCTTCCACAGCCGCAGCATGAGAGACTTTTTGAGATGTTGGGTATGAGATACGCCAATAACTAGCCTTAGTGTAAGTGGGAGATTGTTGGATATATGTATGCCCTAGAGGCCATTATATGTATAATGGATGCTTGGACATGTATATATGTATATAGATTACTTTCTTGCTCGACATGATAGTATGCTATTTGGTTTACTTTATCTTGACGTGTTCATTTGATCATGCATTTTATTCATTTGGTACATGTTGATAAAGCCCTTAGGATATTTGCTTGACTACTTCGACTATGATGCGGAACATACTCGTGGGACATGTGTAGTTTATAAGCATATCCTTGAACTGTTCCTAGTCGTGGGTGTATCGAGATGGGGCATCGATATTCCAAAGTAGACTAGCATATACCATTCTTGTCCCATATGATGGGCGATGGATGATCCCATATCCATCTGGTGTGGTGACACCAAAGATTGTTTGCGGGTGCTCAGTGGAGACTGGGTACACTGAACGGACTCGCCGAGAACTCCTATATGGTATTATATCTATCGTCGGATAGCAGTTCTCAGGTGACACTGGTACAGGTTAGTCTTTAGACCCAAGATCGTCATAGAGTCGTGTTTGTCCTCTCACTATACTTTAATCTCCACCCTACCACGACTCTACTGAGTCGTGCAAACAGGTGGTCTTTGGGTACAGTCCCGAGATACATGGAGGCAATGAGCGATAGGAGGGGTTTCGTCTCACCCGGTATTGGGAGTTGATGTTGTGCAATGCTCGATTGGCTATAACAGGAAGTCCCTGGCCAGGGCTGCTGAGATTTACTAATAAGTATTATCAGTAGTTTCTCGATCTGTTATGAGCCATACACCAGCATGACTTATTGAGTTATTGGGGTCGACGATACCATCCCTAGACTCGATATGCAACATATCTGACGAGGAGACCGGACTGTACGGTAAGTGTTGCCAGATGGCTCGACGGGAGTTTTGACAGCTTTGCCAGTTTTTCTTCTAATCGCTCAATACCCGGGTGGCCGTTACGTTTAGCTGACCGCTTGCGTCTTGTGGGTGTTTGATATGATCATCACCTACTGCCGGCGTATTGACGAGTCTTAGAGTCCCACACAGGAGTTCCCTAGCCCAGGCGAAACGATGTGGTATGCATATGAGATATCCACGGGGACCCGATTAAATACGTGCATGTGATACCGTATTTTAGTCGGGCGTTTTTCTGTTGGTTGGGTCGTATGTGATATGACCGGTTTGTTAAATCAAGTGTTGATTTAACATTTGACTTTTAGTTTAATTTCTTTATTAAACCCATTTCTTTTTATATGATGTATGCATGCATGTATGCACATGTTGATGTGCATGGACACATACATGCATACATAGTATCATGGTTGATTATACACCTTTGATGGAAATATAAGACTCATATGGAACTATTAAATATATATATATATATATATATATATATTTGTATTTGATTTAAAAGAAAAGAAAAAGGAAAATTGATTCATGGTTGATTTTTTCTACACACTTCCAAAGTAAACCAAAGTTGACCTAATTTTAACCATGGATTAGTTATTTCTTTTTGGCTTTTAACTCACTTGCAAAATATCTAGATATTTTTAGTTACCATGGTTTGTTGAGAGAAGGAAATTATATATATATATATATATATATATATGTATATATCATTTTCTTTTCTCTTTCTTCATTATCTTTTGATATTATCTCTTGAGCTCTTAGCTTTCCATCTTCTTCTTCCTCAATTCTCTTGAGTTTTCCATAAAGTGAGGGAGTTAAAAAGAAAGGGTTTTGACTAATGAAAACACACCACCTCATCATTCTATTCTAATCTAGCCAATTAGTTTAAAGTGTTGGGTTCATCATCTTCTTTGATCAAGTGAAGCTAGGAGCTTGGACGAAGTGGACTTTGGGTGGATCATCGTGGACAAAGGAGCTTACTAGCAAGCCTTTCCAAACTCTCAACGATCCTAGGAGTCATAACAAGAGGACTACAAAGGTTGTATTCTTTTCACTAGTGATAATATGTTCTTTGTATGAGATACAAGTGTTGTTACCCTAAATTTCTAGTTAAAGATCCTTTCTTTGTTTGCTTAGCACCTCTATATTTTTAAAGTGGCACGTGTGATGCTTCCATACTCTACAGTAGGTGCTAGGAAAACCCAACACATGACACTCACCATGCCATGAATCAAACATGCAGACTTTCTGCCGAACTCCTGATCCTCTTGCCTTAGAAACTCGTCCCTAGCCAATCCTGTGTGCCGAACTGTCCTCGGCCTTTGCACCACCGACTGTAATGAACTCTCCACCTAAATCGGAGTACCGACTACCTCATCTTGTGTAACCTAGAATGAGACATCGAACTCAACCTCGCTTGGCGGCATACATGTTCTCCGTTCACCATCTGACTAAGTATGTCTATTACGAAGTATCACAAACTCAATGAATGTCACTTGGTTGATTACATCACTCTGGGTCCCAGAACAACGATTTGTACCCTTTTGCTCCACTTCATAAGCCGACAAGAGAACGGTTCTTGATCCTCGGCTCCTCGATGCAACCAATAACGTGAAGCCCTGAGTAATCTCTAGCCCCTCCAGTACATAACTCATCGGGAATTCTCATATCTACCACCGTCGATGATGACTGATCAATGAGGTACTCGGTAGTAGATTGGGCTCCAGCTCGAAACTCCCTTGGAAAACCAGCATTAAACCGTAAAGTCATGTTCTTCCTAAACGTCCAAACCATCCATCCTGCAATGACATCTGACCGAGGATCTCCTAACATGGTGTATTGATGCACGATCCTCTCCGGCCTGCACAATCATGTGAATCCCTGCAAAGTGAACCCTCCGCCTAAATCGGACCGAAAAACCTTTACACGCTTCCCGAACTGCAAATCCAACACAGTCGTTCTGAACTTCTGAAAAGTCTCAGCCTCAGGTTTGAGAATGTACACCCACAACTTTCTCGAAAAGTTGTCCAAGAAAGAAACATAATGCCTGACTCCACCTCGAGAACAATCCGGTGCTGTAACCACCTGTATTTTCGTCTCACAGTCCTTACAGAAATCTGTCCCGTCTAACTTTCTACCTCCAAGTAAATGCCTTTTCCAAGGCACCTCCAAACTCGTCCGACTAATACGACCCAAAAGTGGACGCCGCATCTTGACTGAATTTGAACAGCCTGAACTGGTAGAATTTCGACAACATATCCTACAACTGTCTGTCCTTAAAGAAAATATAGATTTCCCGCCTTCTTCGCCTTCATGACAACCAGAGCACCCTTGGAAATTCTCATGGAATCTGTGTCAGCTACGAAATTGTAGCCAATCCCGTCCAAAACTCCTAAAGAGATCAAGCTCCCAAATCTGGCATGTATCTGACACCTCTCAACGTCCGAACTATCCCATCATGCATGCAAATCCAAACTGTGCCTACCCCAGCAACTTTGCTCGACGTATCGTTCCCCATGAAGACCGAGTCTTCAACAACTGAACGATATCTAGCAATTCAACTCCGATATGAAGTCACATGGAAAGAGCTCCCCGAATCCACAATCCAAGAATCATGTACGTCTGAAATTGTGCATACCGATAGAACCAAATCATCACTTCCCTGATCTGAACTCTCCTCTGTGACTGCAATACTGGAAGAAATCTGATTCTCTTTCTCTTTTAATTTTGGACAATCCATCTTCCAATGTCCTCTTTCTTTGCAATGTCTGCACTTGTGATTTACCTGGCTTCTCGACTCCTTAGAACCATCATCTGACGCTTCACCAAGTGGCCTCTAGTGAACATTGCGTCATCCGAACTTCTTCTGTCACAGGTCACCTTATCCCTCAACGCCCCTGTCACGACCCAAATTAGGAACACGACTGGCACTTAAATTACGTAATGTCTAAAGGCGTAACGTAGTTCAAGTAAGCCGAAAAACCCAGAAATCTAAACCAAGAAAAGGTAGACTGGTAAAAACAGTTAAAACATTTGTTAAAAATATTTAGAAACTTAAGTTAAAATCTCAAAATTTAAATTCATGTTTTTCTTAAAAATTTCGGCAGCATCTTGTTCCCCTCCGAAACACGGAGACGCGACCGCACAGGTCCTTCTTGCCTGAATTTTGGGGCAGATGCTAATTGGTGCTATCCGTCCACCCCTCCGAAAATGCCAAGTTGATTTATGGCACCATGTATCGAAGATTTAAACGGATGTGGCCGATGTAGCAGACTTCGTCAGATTCCCCCTCATTTAAGGGGTTTTTTGATTATGGGGACGCTCTTCCCTGTAGGCGCAAACCCCTGCAGTTAATTACGCTACCGCATCGCGGTAACCACTTTCTCCTTCTCCATATGGTCACTTCGTGTCGTGTGTGTTTGTTTTGTTTGTGGTTGCCCGTGGATTGTATACGGAGACTAATTTATGTTGTCGCCCGTAGGGCGTGGATTAGTTCAAATCATATCTTCTTAGATTTGGGTTTGGGGTTTGGGTTTAAGGATACCTTAGTCTCATTTGAGACTAAGATCAACTTAAATTTTAGTTAAGAATACGTTAGTCTCATTTTAGACTAAGATCAACTTAACAGGATCATTTAAATCCAACACAAGAGCATTTGGACTCTGTTGTTTAGTTTAGGGACATTGCGGATGATTAGTTTAAGGATATTATGGTCCAATGTTAGTTTAAGGACATCTCGGTCCAAGGTTAAGGAAATCATAGTCCATGGGCTTAAGGACCCCACATTCCAAGGTTAAGGACATCATAGTCCGTGGGTTTAAAGGACCCCACAGTCCGAGGTTAAGGGCATCATAGTCCATGGGTTTAAGGACCCCACAGTCTAGTTTAAAGACGTCATAGTCTATGGGATGTATGGGTGTCGGGACCCGTCACCTCTCTGAAGACGTTGAAGGATTACAATGACATATATCAGAGGGGTTCAGAGATGTACCCTTGAACCAATTTTGGTTGGGAAGTCTGTAGTCCAGTTGGGACTAAGATCTGAGATTTATGAGCATATGGGCATAATTAATCTGAGTTGAGGACTTATGGACAATCTTGGGCTAAGTCTAATCAAGTTAAAATGTTTAACATTTTATTTTGGGCTGTTGAGCCTTTATTTGGGCTTGGCCCTGACAGTGTTTTCGTCTTTTACTGAATGCTGAGCATTCCTCATAGCCTTGGGCTTATTACAGAACAATTTATATTCTATCAGCTTAACACGTGGTGTGCTTGGCGCTTTGCGCCAGTCGAAGAGCACAGTGCGCTTCTGCCAAATAGCGCATACATGAGGGACACGTGTTGCGCTTGGCGCTAAGCGCCAGATGATGGGCGCATTGCACCAGTTTATGAGCGCATTGCGCTAGTAGTTCGGTGGCGCACACGTGATTGACACGTAGTGCGCTTGGCGTTGAGCGCCAGCCCATGAGCGCAGTGCACTAGTTCAAGAGCGCAAAGCGCTAGCTGTTAAGTGGCGCACTCGTGAGTGATACGTGGTGCGCTCGGCGCTGAGCGCCATTCCAAGAGCGCAGAAGTGCATTTGATCAATTTTATGATCTGGGAAATAAATTCTCTCTTAGAAGAGACTTTGTCTCAAGCTCCTAAGAACAAAAGTTCTTACTTTGTAGGAGATATTTCCAATCTCTTATGTTGATGAAAGATTTTGCCTTTATAAATCTATGATCTTTAAGAGAATTGAATTATTCTCCTCCTTTCTTATAGTGAGATGTTCATGATCTCTTTGTATAAAAGACCTTTGTCTTGTAGATCTATGATCTGTGAGAAGAATTATGTTCTTCTTTTTTATGATGAGATCTTTTGATCTCTTTGTGAAAGACTTTTGTCTTGTAGATCTATGATATGTGAGAAGAATTATGTTCTTCTTTTTTTTATGATGAGATCTTTTGATCTCTTTGTGAAAGAATTTTGTCTTGTAGATCTATGATCTTTTTAAAGAAGTGAATCCTTCTTTTGAAATTAATTACGAGATGATTTCATCTCTCTGTTCATCATCATTCTTTTTTACCTTTAAGAAAAATCTTCTTTATCTGAGAGCTTGCATCTTCTTTTGAGATCTATCAAAGCTTATGGGGGGTTCCTCTCTATGCTTCTGTCTCTCTGAAACTTGAAGTCTTGAGGCCTTTATATAGGGCAAGCTGATTTGTTCAATCAGTTAAGGAGATCTTTTCTGTAATTGATTTGGAGATTTTTCCATCGTTGGATCTTTAATCCAAGGGCTTCTGATTTACAGAAGGTAATCTTCTTGTTTTTAACAAAGATTGGGAAATATTTCCATGCAGAATTTATTCTGTATTTTGGTGATTTTTAATCACCATTGGATCATTGATCCAACTGTGCTCTGATTTACAGAGCACAAATCTTGTTGTTTGGAAAGATTTTGAGGAATCTTTCCTTAACAGAATTTAATTCTGATTAATGAATGGTTTATTATTATTATTATTAGATCTTTGATCTGACAGTGGGGAGCTTTTAGTTCCAGCGCTAGAGCACCCGTGCTTTGCACGTGGTGCGCTGCTTAGAGCGCAGCGCACCTAGCGCTAGCGCACACGTGCTTTGCACGTGGTGCGTTATTTAGGGCACAGAGCACCCAGCGCTAGCGCACACGTGCTTTGCACGTGGTGCGTTATTTAGGGCGCAGCGCATCCAGCGCTAGCGCATCCGTGTTTTACACGGGGTGCGCTGCTTAGAGCGCACCTAGCGCTAGCGCACACATGCTTTGCACGTGTTGCGCTATTTAGGGAGCAGCGCACTCGGCGCTGTTTCTGAAGCATTGCTTCATTTCAAAATTTGAATTTTGAACAAAGCTTTGCTTTGATTGGGGGAAACAAATGCCCCCCACCGTTGCTCTCACGTGGCTCACATGTGAGTGCAGCGGTGGCAACATCTCCACCAGTAGATCAACTTAGAAGTTGAAACGACACTCAGTGTCTATAAATAGGACCCTTGGCTCTTGAGATGATTTCTATTCATCTTCTTCCTGTAGGGTTCCTAGGCACACTATAGAGGTCTCACAAGGCATCAACCATGCCAATTTAAAATTTTATGAGTGCCGCGAAACCCTAATACGGATCGTCGACTAGAAATTTAGGCGAAAAATGAAACTAGTTAACACTTTAACTAAAGGAGAGAGGCTACAACCTTTGTAGATCCGGTTCTCCACTTCCTTAGCTCCACGTAGGCGTCCTCTCGCTGTCCATCTCGAATCCCGAACTCAATCGTCGGCTTCATCGGAGAAATGGGCGGACTAGGTCTTCGGCTTCGTGCCGAAGATGATCTATGTCGAGGCATCACAAGTTCAAGCTTCGACTTCACCAAGTTGTGAAACTTGTGAAGAAAACACCCAAAACAACTTGGCAAGAGGTAGAGGGTGAAAAAATAGGAGGTGGGTTCACTTTGGAATTGGATTTCTCACACTATAGCTCAAGTTGCCATTAATGGCATCAAGCTTTCTTTCTTGATGAAGATGATGAAGAAGAAGAAAGAATATGATAAGTGTTAAGTTAAAAGAATAATAAAATCATTACTTATCATATACTAACTAGGGTAGAGTGTAGAGAATAGACCATGGTTACTTGGATGGGTTAGGGTTAAGCATGAAGACAAGAATGGTTAAGAAGTCAAAGCTTCAACTAGAAACAAAAGAAAGCCACCATTCTTATCATAACCTTTTCAAAATAAATAAACAAATAAATAAATGAAAAAGCAAAACCCTAATCATCTTTTAACCATGGTATAATTCTATACACTTAACCAAATGAGCATGCATCATCAAACATGATACAGACATTTGCACAAAAGTATATCACATATACCACTTGCACATCAAGTGAGAAAATCCATTTAAAATGAACCAATACTAGTTAATGCAAAGTATTATATCAAATATATAATTATACATTAAATCATTAAATCAACACTTGATTTAACGATCCGGTCATATCGCATATAACCGACTAGTATCCTATGTATCGTTTTATCGAATCAATGATTCGATAACTAGGTCATATCGCATACAACCAATCGAAACATTCATCGCGAGAATGAAATGCGGTATCACATACACGCATTATTCTCGGTCCCGCACATATCTCATATGCGCTCCTATTTCGTTTCGCTTGAGCCAGAAACCTCTGTGTAGGACTCTAAAGACTCGTCAATACGCCGGTAGCAGATAATGATCATATCAAGCACCCACAAGCCGCAAGCGGTCTGCTAAACGTAACGGCCATCCGGGTATTGAGCGATCAGAAGATCGACGAGCCAGCCCGCTCACACTCCTGTGAATCCAACCAGTAACACTTACCGTACAGTCCGGTCTGTTCGTCTGATATGTCCAATAACAAGTCTAGGGGTGGTAAACGTCAGACCCCAATAAACGATAAGTCGTGTCGATGTGAGGCTCATAACGGGTCGAGAAACTACTGTTAACACTTACCAGCAAATCTCTGATCAGCTCTGGCCAGGGACTTCCCTGTTACGGCCAATCGAGCATAGCGCAACATCAACCCCCAATACCGGGATAGACGAAATCCCTCCTATGGCTCATTGCCTCCATGTGACTCGGGACTGTACCCAAAGACCACCGTTTTGCACGCCCTCATGGACGTGGTAAGGTGGAGATCAAAGCACAGTGGGAATCATACAAGACTCTATGACGATCTCGGGTCTACAGACTAACCTGCACAAGTGTCACCTGAGAACTGCCATCTGACGTGAGGTATAATACCATCTGGGAGTTCTCGGCGAGTCCGTCCAGTGTACCCAGTCTCCACTGAGCACCCGTATACCATCTCTGATGTCAAACACTAATGGATATGGGATCATCCATCGCCCATCTCATGGGTCGAGAAGCGTATACGCTAGTCTACATTGGTATATCGATGCCCCGTCTCGATACACCCACGACTAGGGACCTTGAAGGATGTACTTATGGACTACCATGTCCCCACTAGTATGATCTGTATCATAGTCCAGATAGTCAAGTACACATCCTAAGGACTTTACCAACATGTAACCATAAGACAATTTAAAGAGACTAGTATATATGTTAAGATAAAGAGTAACCAGATAGCATACTATCATATCGAGCAAGAAAGTCATCTCTATATATGTCCAAGCATCCAATATAATATACATCATCTGTACAATACTGGCCTCTAGGGCATACATACAACTAACACTTCCTTCTGAGAATTTTATTCTCCTGCAGAGCATATCTCTTGGGCTTAAGAACTTTCTTAAGGACAGAACTCTGTCAAAATTTTTAAGTATAAATTAAATCTTTTAAAGAACCTTTTAATAATCTAGGGTTTCACCCATTAACAGAGCTTTGCTCTTCATAGATCTTTGATCTAAAGAAAAACCCTTTTAGGGTTTCATCAATAGAGCTTTGCTCTCTTGGACCCATAGATCTAAAGAGATCTTTTCTTTAGGTTTCTTAGCCCATGAACAGATGTTTGCTCATAAAGAACTCTTAGAGTTTGTTCATAGATCTTGAAGATCTCAGAATTTTTCATTCATAAAATTGATTCCAATTTTTCTAATAGATTATTCCATCATTTTTTCCAGAGCAGGGCTCTTGAGGAATTTTTTATTCCTTCATCATTAGAACTTGACAGGTGTCATTCTGTCACAGAGCACTGCTCTCGAGGGGAGATTTACTCCTTAGCCCGAGGGATTTCTCATTAAATGAGAAGCAATTGAGGATTTCCTCATTTAATTGACATTCTCATCAAATGATGGGGCAGTTTTATTAATAATGAACTGTCATCTAGATTTTGTGGGTCCCCTTTGGTCCCTTTTTACTGCATTGCGGTGCGGTATGAATTTTTAAAGTACCAAGCGTCAGAATTTAAATTATAGCACCGACGGTTGATTTTTTTCCTTTTTCACGCAGGTGACATGTCTTTCGATCGTTCTTTCCTATTTGTTCGTTCAGAGGAAGGATTCCCTGGAGCGCCTGTGGACAGGGAAGTCTTAGCATTGATCAGAGATCATGACCCGGAACATAAGAATCTTCATCTATGGGGGACATGGTACAATCAAATCGTTAAGGGTCGGCAGAGCTTTTCGTGCGCGGTACCCTCAGAGCCCATCATGGCGATCCATTACGCCGAATCACTGGTGAACTATACCGTAGAAGAAGTCAACTGGACTTCGGGAGGTATTCTTCAGCCTGCTATGGCTTCGATACCCGCTCAGCCTTCAATGGCTTTGGATACCCTGGGGAGACGTATTTGTCAAGGAGATTCGCGCCCGTGGGGACAACCATATATGATTGTCCTAATTCCTCATCATCCAGCTGGCTATCTGCAATGGGCCCACTATATTCTGTCAGTGAAGAAGTCGCAGTTGCTGAGGCTTGGGTTGTATCCCGCAATTTATGCTTCTCTTTTCCAGTATTGTACGCTTCCTGCCTGGTGGGTTAAGGCCTTTCTGGAGCAGTGGAATATTCCGACTCACACCTTCCTTTTTCTGGATCGAGAAGTATCAATCTCTTTAGAGGAATTTGCAGAAGTTTCTGGCTTACCGGTTATAGGGGAGCATTATGAGGAATTGCTTCCTACGGATGAATATGTTTTTGGTGCCAAGTCAGTGATGACAGGCCTTACCGCGGAGAACGCCATTCAACACCAATTCCCTAGTTTAATCAAAGTGTTGAATATTTATGAGGGCCTTTTCCTCAAATCTGGGAGCCGTGGGGTTAATTTCACGGATTTCATCGCTCGTTTTCTCCACCCGGAAGTCCTTTCGAAGGAGGCCGCTAAATTCGCCAAACTTGACGATCCTTTCGGCTTAGGTTTGGACAACCTGCCAACGACAGAGGCAGATCAGAAGAGTTTCTTCCTCCCCAACACCCCGGTCATTTCTTTTGCAGAGGTTGCAGTTCCTGGGATCGACGAGGAAACGTTCTTTTTGGGGTTTCTCGGGTTATGGCTGAGCTGTTTTGCGCTTCCGATCCACCATCGCCGTATAAGGCCGTCTGTCTTCTACCCAGTTCATCGAATGGTTATTGGGGTGAAAGTGGCTATCAGGGTCGCTGGGTTAGCTCATTTGTATTACGGCCTCAGCCAAGCGGCGGATACTACTGAACCAGGAGTGCAGCATGTGAACTTCTAGATGCATTACATCATGTCATGGCTCGAGCTACATGCACTTGGCGTTTTCGGTATCCATAAAAGGCCTTCCTTCTACGACAGGTGTGGCTTCCCCCGGATTATGTGGCTAGTTGACGCATCCATTGTAAATCTGTCACCGCGGGATGTTAGGGGTTTGCTCCTTCATCCTCGCACGGTTGGAGATGGCATGACCTTTACCGACAAGATTCTAACTATCGGCAAAGAGTCCGAAACAACGGTGCAGCCATTGCAGGACATTTTTAAAGATAGAGCCTCTGTTTTGAAAGCTCGGGAAATTCTTCATTTATATTCCATTAGACCAGGCTTTCTCGTGTTTAGGCAAAATGATGCGGCGTTATTCATGAGATACAACCCGCATCGTTTCGCCCAGCAGCTGAGCTATAATCAAGGAGTCCCGCTTGAGGCTTTCTTGGCAGAACCTGCTGCTACCGAAGAGAGAATGCGAAGCGCGCTGCATCATTTTATGTGCCTGAACATAGGGTCCAACTTCTTTATCAGCGAACCGAGCTGTGTTCCGAAGGCCCTCAACGTGTATGTGGCCTGATATCAATATTCAATGGGCACCGTCATCAGGGAGGAGAAGCGATTGCTGCTTGATCGGAAGGGTACCGCTCCGGCCGGTAATCCAAATGTTCCTCTAAAGCGACGAACCATTGTCCGTCCTCCCTTAAGAGAAGTTGCTGCGGTCGAAGTCCCGCATGATAGGTGAGCTACTAATGCCCTGTGCTGCCGTGGAAACGATGACTGTAGCTTCCCCCAAGTCTGGCGTGGGTTCAGATATCGAGACTCGTCGTCCCAAAGTACCCACCAAGCGTAAGCTTGTGCTAGCTGCGACCGGAGCTCGCTCGCAGAAGAGGAAGAAGAAGTCGATCCTCTCTGCCGACGTTGTATTTGGTCAGGAGCCTCATGCTCCTTATAGTGAGGGCTTGGGCGAATATGGGACCAACGAGGGTCTATTCATAGCACCGGTCGATACTGATCTGGAGGCTGCTATTGCAGCTTCTGTGCGATCAGCAAGCCACAAAGTGGGACTGGCCATCCTCGCGCAATCAAGTAAACATCAGCCGTACCTTTTGTTATTGCATTATATTTTTATCATCATGTTTTGACTGACACTTTTCCTTCTTTAACAGGCATTTCCACTGAAGAGGCTCTCGCGGCTTCTCTTGGGACCTTTGAGGAGGAGGAGAGGATTTGCGCTTCGGTGGGCGCTGGTATATTTCGGCTCATTGCGCCTTCATTCTCCTTTCTTATAGACAATCTGATTCCTTTTATCTTATCACAGGGACTGCAATGCCAATCCCACAGGATGATACGGAGATGCTTCTAGGGCCGGCTATCGAAGTCCCGGCCTCCTCGGCACTGCCAAAAGAGGTTTTACTTAAGCGACCGATGACGGATGCCATAACGGCTCCAGAGGTAACCCTTGGCGCGGACGATGACGTCCCCTTGACGGAGGTCTTGAGAAGATCAACTCTCACGGCCCGGGCGGAAAGGAAGTGCAGAATGCGAGCAGCAAGGGAGCGAAACGCCGCCTTGGCCGCGGGTGCAGGCTCGAGCGCTGCTACCCCTACCCCTACTCCTTCAGAGGGCGCTTCGGCCGCCCTGTCTACCGCTCACAGATAGGCAGAACGTGCGGCCCGGGAAGCAGTTGAAAGACCGACCCAAGGTAACGTAACATTGAGTTCCTTTGTCAAAGTTTTAATCTTCAGATTCTTATATATCTTATCCTGCAGGGCCAAGTCTTGATCAGGTAGCGGTAGGTGAGATGGCGGCAATCTCCGAGCCTGAGGTAGCCACTCTTTCTCAAGAGTCTGGCACTGCCCCAATCTCCACTCTTTCCCCTTGCGGTTCCTTGCCATTGCCGGGCACTGCGAGTATCACGATGATTCTCATGGAGTCGGGGGATGAGGCTATGGGTGGAGAAACCATTCCGGTGGAGGAGGGTGAAGCAGTCGCTGCATCTAGTGACGCCCTTGTCGCGGTTTCAACCGGTGACTCACCAGGTAGATTTTGGGTCATTGCTTTCCATTTCATTCTGCAATCCCTTTTCAATCTCTTCTGACAGTACTTCTCTTGTTTTGGATGCAGGTGTGGTGAGCGTTGAGGTTGTGCCACCCGAGGAGCATCTCCAGTTGCTGCTTTGATGGTGGCCGCCCCTTTGCCTTCTCTTGTAACCTCTCAAATGCTGGAAGGTACGGATTTGTGAACCATCAGTTTCATTATAGGAAGTATACTTTATGTACTGACATTGCATTACTACATCCTTGCAGGATTCCTATTTGATCACCTGTATCAGGTGCTGCACCCACATTTCTGCTTCCAGTCAAAGATTGCCTCTTCTAGTGGCGCTGGTGAGAACAACCTTTAGCTAATGTGTTTTCTTTTCTTTTACGGGTAGCCAAATCGTTTCTAATTCTTATTTGTTTTGATTGCAGCACTACAGATTGAAGGAGGAGACGAAAGAACAGTTGCACCACCGGTGCTCCCGGCCTTGCCACCTGCTGCAGCCAGTATAGTAAACTCCATTGTTCATGAGCCTCCTTTATTTCTTGAACCGTCACTTTACTGTGATTTGTTTTGCAGCGGTGATACCGACTTCAGCTCCGTTCGAATCTCGAATCATAATGCCAGCAGGCCCTTTTTCTCGACGTTCAACTTCAAAAGGCGCTGTGAATAGTCTGCGCATGTTGAGCGATTACATCGAGGAGCTTGACGTGGAGGCTCCTACATTCGCTGCAGATTTTGCTGCGGAGGTTAATCCTATGTTGGCGACGCTTGTGAAATTTCATAGTGAGGGCATCGTTGAGTCTTGGGTTAATCACTGCAGGAAAATCGAGGCTTGTCTGCATGAGCTCGAGGTCGGACGTCCTATTCCCGAGGTCCTATCTGTGAACTCCCAGCGGGCTGCGTGGGTCGAGCAGAGCACTCCCCACTTCCACCATCTTGAACAAGAAGTGGCCTTGAGGCATAAGGAGCGCGAGGAGACTTCCAGCGAATTTGCCCAGCTGCATGCTCAGGTTGACGCAAATGTTGTACAGCTGAAAGCCTTCTACAATATATTTCTGACGGGCTAACGCTGAGGCAGAAGCTCGAACTCATCGAGCGGGGCGCGCAAAGTCGTGAGGTAGCTCAGCGGGTTATCGATGAGCAGCTTTCATCGTATTTGCAGCAACAGGCTCAAGTTGAAGCGAAGTTGGTCGCGGCGGCTGACCGTGAAAAAAGGTCGAGGGGAGTGTGCGAGCAACTGATTGGCCCATTGAAAACGCTTCCCTCCCAATAGTTATTCTTATACCAATTTGTAAATTTTGAATCACATGTATCCATCTTTTATTCTTTCATATGATGTATTTTGTACCCAATTGAATTTATGAATAAAAGATACATTCCTTTCGAACTATCTTGTTTCATCTCTTGCTTTCTTTTCTTTGTTACCGGCATGTTACTTTAGTAAGCGTAGCCTGTAGTTAATAGAGAGAATTCCGCCTTAAATTCTTCGAGAGGTAGCGATGTCTTAGGAAGTATGTTCAGATTTGCTGCCTAAGGCTTTTCAACTTTATGAGCCGTGAGGGTCTCATAAAGACTTTTCTCCCTACGAGTCGTGAGGATCTCGTAGGTGTATTTTCTTCTTAGGAATCGTGAGGATTCCTAAGTGTGTTTTCTCTTGAAAGTTGTAAGGATCTCATAATAGAATTTTCTTCCTCACGAGTCGAGAGGACCCGTAAGTGATTGATGAGATTGACATAATCCACATTTTACGGAGTCAGGGGTTGCTCTGGGCATTTCCCACGGGATCAGGATTGACTTTAACCGTGGTTAACGGGACCAGGATTTGCTCTGGGCGCTTCCCACGGGGTCAGGATTGACATTAGCCGTGTTCCGCAAGGACCAGGTTCTGCTCTGGACGCTTCCCACGGGGTCAAGATTGATATAAGCCGTGTTCCGTAAGGACCAGAATCCGCTCTGGACGCTTCCCACGGGGTCAGGATTGACATAGCCGTGTTCCACAAGGACCAGGTTCCGCTCTGGACGCTTCCTACGGGGTCAGGATTAACATAAGTCGTGTTCCACTAGACTAGGATTTGCTCTGGATGCTTCCCACAGGGTCAGGATTGACATAGCCGTGTTCTGCAAGGACCAGGATCCGCTCTGGACGCTTCCCACGGGGTCAGGATTGACATAGGCCGTGTTCCATTAGACCAGGATTGCTCTGGATGCTTCCCATGGGGTCAGGATTGACATAGCCGTGTTTCGCAAGAACCAGGATCCGCTCTGGACGCTTCCCGCGGGGTCAGAATTAACATAGGCCGTGTTCCACTGGACTAGGATTTGCTCTGGATGCTTCCAACGGGGTCAGGATTGACATAATCTATGCTCCGCAAGGACCAGGATCCACTCTGGACGCTTCCCACGGGGTCAGGATTGACATAGCCATCTTCCACGAAACCAGGATTTGCTCTGGATGCTTCCCACGGGGTCAGGATTGACATAGGCCGTGTTCCACTAAACCAGGATTTGCTCTGGATTCTTCCCACGGGGTCAGGATTGACATAGGACGTATTCTACTAGACCAGGATTTGCTCTGGATGCTTTCCACGAGGTCATGATTGACATAGCCGTATTCTACAAGGACCAGGTTCCGCTCTGGACGCTTCCCACGAGGTCAGGATTGACATAGCCGTATTCCACGAAACCAGGATTTGCTCTGGACGCTTCCCACGGGGTCAGGATTGACATGGGCTGTGTTCCACTAGACCAGGATTTGCTCTGGATGCTTCCCACAGTCAGGATTGACATAGGCCGTGTTCTATTAGACCAGGATTTGCTCTAGATGCTTTCTACGGGGTCATGATTGACATAGCCGTGTTCCATAAGGACCAGGTTCCGCTCTGGACGCTTCCCACGGGGTCAGGATTGACATAGCTGTGTTCCACGAAACCAGGATTTGCTCTGGATGCTTCCCACAAGGTCAGGATTGACATTGGTCGTGTTCCAGTAGACCAGGATTTGCTCTGGATGCTTCCCACGGGGTCAGGATTGACATAGCCATATTCCACTAGACCAGGATTGGTTGACTTTATCCGTATTTCATGGAGTCGGGGGTTGACTCTCGGTTGTCTGTGCACTGCTGAGTCATGGAACTGGGAATTGCTATGGTTCCGCTTTGCTGATGTTGCGTCTGTTGTAATGAGACGAATGTTGAGATGATCTCCAGGCTGTTTGTGAACCGTCGAGACTTGGCTCTCTTTCGGATGTAGCCTGGGGGGACGGTATGTTTCCCTCTTTGTTTGTACCCCTGGATTGTATACAGGGATCGATGCGATCTCACTTGTAGGGCATAAAGTTTCATTTTATATATTCTTCTTTCCGCGATGCTCTATCATTTCAGCTTTTATATCGTGAAAGTCGCGATTGCCCAATCATTTCGGCTATTTTTCGCGGTACCCAATCATTTCGGCTATTTGTTTTGTTTACTCGCCATATTTTATTGCGAGTTGCCCAATCATTTCGACTATTTTGTATGCATACACATTTACTTGCTAATTTCGTTGCAAGTTGCCCCATCATTTCGGCTATTTTGTATGCATGTGTGGCTCGCTGGCTTCTCGTTGCAAGTTTGGGATTGGACACCGATTTCGGCATCAGCATCGCTACAACTGGGATATTGCCAGGAGCGAATCATCATTTGTCTCTGTCGACGTCGAACAAAGGTGGCTTAGCGAACATGGTTAGGACCCTGCCGACTAAGGCTTTTGGCTTCATGAGCCGTAAGGGTCTCATAAAGGTATTTCTCTCTACGAGTCGTGAGGATCTCGTAGGTGCATTTTCTCCTTAAGAATCGTGAGGAATCTTAAGTGTGTGGTCTCTTATAAGTCGTAAGGATCTTACAAGAGTATTTTCTCCTTATAATTGGAGAGAACTTACAAGGGCTGTCCACTGTGTAAACATATCCCCAGTAGCGGTTGGGACTTTGTTAGGGAAATGTTTATTCGCGCCCGTGGATTGTATACAAGGGTCAGCATTGAACCGCTTGTAGGGCAATGCTGGAGGTTGTGATGGCTTAAGAACAGGTTCAGATCCCTGTAGCTTAAGGCTTTTGAACCCTATGAGCCGTGAGGGTCTCAAAGGGGAATTCTCCTTACGAGTCGTGAGGATCTCGTAAGTGTAATTTCTCTTTAGGAATCATGGGGATTCTTAAGTGTGTTGCTCCCTTGTGAGACGTAAGGATCTCACGTAGGTATTTTCTCCTTACAAGCTCGAGAGGACCTTGCAAGTGTCTTTTAACGAGATTGCGCCCTTTCAGGTTTTCACGAAACTCGCCGGTAGCCCTGCTGTTTTTACTCACGGAGCCCTTTCGGGTTTTCATCCGTGCCCATTTTTCTTATGGACATACCGTTTTCTTTTTTTTATTATTATTTTTTTATTATTTTTTTTTATGTCAGCCTTGGGATGCTGCGGTCCGTAGTAGTTTATCGACGTTTCGGTCAACAGCCAGTTTTAGGACATAGTGGTCCATAGTTAGTTTAAGGACGTTTCGATCCATCGCCAGTTTTAGGACATAGTGGTCCATCGTTAGTTTAAGGAAGTTTCGGTGCGTCGTTAGTTTTAGGACATTTCGGTCCGTAGCCGGCTACTACTTATAGAGTTTGGGCTTAGGAAGATAGCGAGCGGATATAGGCGTCGTCATCTATCGTTAACCTAGACCATGACTCGTCAGGCGTAGTATTTTTTTCAGGAAGCGACCGTTTATTGGCCTAAAAGGTCTTTCACCATGCATGTCCATGAGTAGACAGGCACCACCCTGCTAAACTTTGTCTATGATATACGGGCCTTCATAGTTGGGCTTGAATTTCCCCCGCTTGGCATGATTGGGGATCATAGGTCTTTTGACCACTAGCACAAGTTCGCCTTGGCAGAATGTTCTCGGCCTAGTTAATCTTTCATATAAGCGCGTCATCTTCTCTTTATAAGCCTCCATGTTTTGCTACATCATGAGCCGAGTTTCGTCAAGGGCATCAAGTTCCTTAAGCCGAAGATAAGCATTTTCTTCGTCTGTTAGCTCGTAGTGGACAACCACTCGTATAGAGGGTAATTCTTCTCGAGGGGGAGTACCGCTTCTGTGCCGAATACCAATGCATACGGCGTTGTGTTCGTGGCTGTTTTGAACGTAGCTCGATACGCCCAGAGAGCTTCATGCAGTCTCTCATGCCGGTCCCTCTAATTTCGAGACACCGTCTTTTTCACGATCTTTGTCAAGGTTTTATTGAAAGCCTCAGCTAGACCGTTAGCTCGGGGATTATAGACCGAAGAGTATCTCTAGTCTATATTATGCTGCTGTGCAAAGCGGCTAATCTTATGACTTCTGTAGGCCGGCCCGTTATTGGAGATAATTCATCGCGGAGTGCCAAATCGATAGATGACATGTGTCTTGAAGAAATGGAGGATATTCTCCGTCTTCACTTCTCTTAGTGGTATTGCTTCTGCTAACTTAGAGAAGTAATCGGTTGTTGCCAATATGAACCGATGCCCTCTGGATGATGCCGGTTCGATGGGCCCGATTATGTCAGTTCCCCACATTTCGAATGGCCAGCTATGCTGATGGATAAAATCCCCGTGAATTTGGCACAAGTGGCACTGTTTCGCGTATTCGAGACAGTCTTGGATCATCGTGGGCCAATAGTAGCCCATCCTTTTAATTTTCAGCTTCATCTTCGGCCCGGTTTGGTGAGAACCGCAGAGTTTGTCGTGAGTTTCTTGGATGACTCTCCTTGCTTCTTTAGGTCCCAGGCCTCTTAACTACAGAGTATCATTGACAAAGGCGAAAGATAGATCGTTTCATGAGCTGATGTTTTGACGACGCGTCTTCAGGTGTTCGACGGGATTTGAAGTAGTCTATAAAGACTTCCCTCCAATCCATAGCCTTTTCTTGATCTTTTATTTTTAGGGCCATTTTCTCGGTCGCTCCCTTTTCTTCGGAAGATTCTGGAGATACCTCTGCCGGTGCGAGAACCCGTCGACTTTGCACAATGATCCTCACGTCATCGAGGTTCTCGTCGGCCAATTCTTTAGCGAGCTTGGCTAATGCATCTGCCTTGCTATTTTCCGCACACGGTATGCTTTCCAGGGCATAGGCAGGGATTTGAGTCAACAGTTGCTGCACTCTCTCACCGTACTTTACTGACTCAGGCTTGCACATTTGATAGTCGCCATTTACTTGACTAACGACCAGTTGGGAGTCTCCGTATATGAGGAGGTTTTCAATTCCCATGTCGACAGCGATCTCAAGACCCGCTATTAACGCTTCATATTCAGCTTCATTGTTCGTCCTCGGCCCTGTTAAGGAGAAGGATGCGCATTATCTCTCCTTGTGGAGTCACGAAGATGAGTCCCACCCCTGATTTGATCTTGGGGGTGCTTTGTTTGCGCTTCTTCATGGAAGATGCTCCATCGAAATAGAGTTCCCACCGGGTATCATTCTCTCTTTTTTCCCCGTCGATCATGTCAAACGCGTGCTCGTCGGGCAGTTCGCAGTTCAAAGGAGAATCGGTAGGTATCGGATGCTCAGCGAGGAAGTCAGCGATGACTTGGCCTTTCACTGCCTTGAGGGGTCGATATATCACCGAGAATTCCATTAAGAGCAGGGCCCATTTAGCGATTCGTCCCGTTAATATGGCCTTCGACATCAAATATTTGAGAGGATCCACCTTCGATATGGGATGGATCGCATGTGCCAACGCGTAGTGTCTGAGCTTCATTATCGCGAAGATCAATGCCAGGCAGTGTTTTTCAATGGGGGAGTAATTGCTTTCTGCCCCCAGTAGAACTCGACTCAAGTAGTAGAGGGCTCTCTCTTTCCCTTGGTCGTTTTCTTGTGCCCACGGCGCGCCTAAAGAACCTTCGAGGGCAGTTGTATACAGGATGAGAGGTTTTCCTTTAACGGGAGCGGCCAGTACTGGCGGATTCTGCAAGTATTGCTTGACTTCGTCCAGTGCGCTTTGGCATTTTCGATCCCAGATGAACGGGGTTCCTTTCTTCAATAATTGACTGTAAGGACGTCATTTGCCGGAAAGATTGGCTATAAACCGCCGGATATATGCAAGCTTTCCTCGAAGAGACCGCAGTTGCTTGAGAGTCCTTGGCAAAGGCATTTCCATGATCGCCTTGATTTTCGATGGGTCTATTTCGATGCCTCGGTGTCGGACGACGAATCCTAGGAACTTGCCCGAGGAAACTCCGAACGCACATTTAAGAGGGTTCATCATCAAGTTGTATTTCTGAAGGTGCTGGAACACGATCTTCAGATGCTTTAAATGTTCCTCGTATGATTTCCTTTTTACTACGAGGTCATCGATATAGCATTCGACGATTTCATGTATGAGGTCATCGAAAATCTCCATCATGTCCCTCTGATAAGTGGCACCGGCATTCTTTAGACCGAAAGGCATCACCTTGTTGCAGAATATGCCCAAAGGGGTCTGAAAAGCGGTATGCTTTGTTGGCTATAGTGCCCTCAAGGCAATTATCATAGTCGTGGACTTGTGATTATGATGATTGAGTGAGAACCTATATCGATAAAACAGTCTTACTCAAGATGATAGTGTAACAACCGAGTCCAACTCTACTAATTTCAGTTATCATATGTTGATGTGTGGTATTTATTTCATTTCTTTTAATTGACTGTTGCTAGTTATAAATTTTACCCCGAAAAATAAATTTTTTCATATAACAATCTAAGGCATCTAAAATAAAATTAAAATATTTGGCATGGCATGCTTGACACCCCTAACCCGTTGGTAGCTTCCTTGCATCGTGTTCTCGTCCTGTTCAGTGCAACGGGCGTGTTTGGATGGCTACGCGCACGTACGTGCATCCGTTTTGGGGGTATGTTTTTGATTGTAAAATACTTCATGTTAAATTTTGGAACTCACCAATAATTTAATTTTTTCAAATTCAATTTTTTTTGAACCCAACCTGGGCGAAATTCTAAAATAATTTGCATTCCGCCAAATCCCATTTTCTAATATTTCTTTAAAACCAACGAAATACTAATTCATATAACAGAAAATATTTTCTCTATTTTAAATCCCTTTTAAAATCTTTCCCCAACTCCCTCAGCCTATCATAGATTTTCTTTAACCAAGGATTTTATTCTTTTAAAACCCTCGAAATCTTTACAAACCTTTCCCCAACAATTCTTTTCCCAGCATCCAATCACAACCTTCCTTTCCTCACCAACAGGCCCCACCTTTTCTCTTTCTCTCTTTTTCTCTTTCTTTTTCTCCTTCTCTCTCTACCCGAGCACTTTCTCTCTCTCTCCCTTCTCTTTCTCTCTCCTCTAGCCCTCTCTCTTTCCTCTCGCGAACACTGTTCGCTTCTCGGATCTCGTCACCACCTCGTGCTTACGGTCACCTCCCTTCACATTCTTTTCTTCTTTTCTTTTAAAAACCCCGTGCCTCTTCCCTTTAAACCCATCGCAGAAAACCCTAGCCGCCTCGTCTCCTCTCGCCGTTGCCCAAGACGCCTCCGCCTCGTTGCCATCTCCACTTCTTCTTCTTCTTCTTCTCAATCTCCTCCTCCTCGTCTTCATCTCCTTTTCCTTTTCTCTCTCCCCTGTGCACCCATTAACGACCCGGCAGCCTCAGCCCATCTTGTCGCCGCCGACTCCCTCTTCTCACCGTCACCACCTCCCTCTTCCTCTGCTCGTTCCCTCTGCAGTTTCCCGAGCACCCAACCCTGCATCGTAACCCCACCAAACACAACACCCTAGCCGAGCCGTCTCCCTACAACTTGGAATCTCTCCTTGCCGCGATCTCGCTGGCGATCCTTGCCGACGACTACCACCTCAGCAAGCACAACCGTATCCCAAACCCCGTAAGCAACCTTCCTCTTCTACTTCTTCCTCTTCTTCTTCTTTCTCTCTTTTCATCTTATATTTTTCTCTCTCTGTTAAGTTTTGGAACCCTCTGTAGATTGCCGGAGCTCCGTTCACCGCAGTCGACCCTTCACACCACCTCTCTACAACCGCTGGACGCAGTTCTGGTAAGCTCTCTCATGTTCCCTCGTCCATTCCAGTTCTTCACCCTTTCTTCTTTTGTTCCATCGTCTCATGTTTCACTGTTTTGTACTTGGCCGGGATCCGACGATGCCGGCGACGATCCCCGACGTTCCAGCAAGGACTCCTGACCCGCGTGACTCCGCTGGTTGTCGTTTGAATCCATTCCGTGAACCGTGTGCGCGTCGCGCGATCTCCCCGCCGACGCGTAGCGTTCCGTTTTTCCGTTTCGCGACTCGTCGAAGCAAGTTAATCTTGCTACATGCTATTTAAATCATTTTATACGTATTCTAATACATGTAGTTTGAATATAGTACCCCATGCATTGTTTTATATCATTTTTGACGTTCCGTGTGCATCGGTTTACATTATTTGAGATCTAGAACTTGATAGGTAATTATTACATACATGATTACATTTAAATGGTAAATCTCATAACTACAATCATATGTTTAATCACATTTTGCCATCGCCTATGGTACCTTTCTATAGTTTTAATTCATTGCTTAGATTACGTTATTGAAAACCATGCTTGATTACTTATAACCATGATTATGCTAGCTGTTTATGAGCACCCACCTGTTATCTTTACACCCTGACATGACTTGCTACACACATATTACTTGACCCGACATGGTACCGTACACTACTTGACCTGACCTGATGTACCATGGCTTGACCTGTTACCTGATCTTGTGTCTAATGCCAACAAACCTGACATGTAGTCCTCACGGACCGTTCCTGTTATCTATCCAGACAAATCTGCTCTTATCTGATCCTGTGGGCATTAGTCCTTGGTCACTGAATACCTGAGTTGAAATACATAGCTTGGGGGTATAGGGAAATCAATGATGAAACCTGACTTGTAACTCAACAGTTCGATACCTGTTCTGATCAGTCTTACGGGCTAGGCCAGCCCCGGAGTGATGATGCTGACATCACTCATCTGTACCTGCTACCTTTTACTGCCTAGCGGCACGTCTCGGTTTCAGCCCGAGAGTCTGTAGACCATGGTCCCGGGCATGCACGTGATACTATTGAGTTACATCGATGATTCATCAATTTGATTTCAAAGACTTTAGAGTAGAAACCCAATAGAACAGTTTAGTTTATTCACTGCATGTTACCTTGTACTGCCCGATTTATATTACCGTTACACCTGTTCATTCATGATTATATTTTGCATTGCTAGTTACCCTGTTACACTTTATTACTTGATGACATGACGAGCTGACGTCTGGGTTTTGCATGGCCCAGATTCTGTACCGTTGCTGCAGGCCGAGTAGGAGTACTTCAGCCAGCAGACTGAGCTGTGAGTTCCAGTAGTAACTAGTTCCTTTATTTTTTTCTACAGTTTATTCCTGATGTGAGCCCACATTATGGGACATACATTCCAGTTATTTTGTATTGGATCTTTTGCTTCCGCACTTTTATTATTCTTGACTCATCTTGTATTGGCTTATGGATATGTTTTAGATATTTTATCTTGTTCTTGATATCTCTACAGCCGTAATGTGACTGTGGATGGATACTTCCTACCCACAGGTAGCATGGTTGGCTATGTCATGTGCCCAATCTAGCGTACTCTGGGAAGCGGGGCGTGACATGGTTCTTTTGGTATCAGAGACATAGGTTAGTCGGGTTGATTCTTTTATAGTTGGGTATTGTACCCAAACACGAATCAGAATACCCGTGTTTAGGAAACATGTCCTGCCATCTTGCCGTTTTACCATTCTTGAATCAAATTCTTCCTGATTATATCTTTTACGATGTGCAAACTTCCTTTGCATATCGACTCGAAAACCTGATTCCTTGTTATCTCTAAGACTTAGGCGACTTGGGTGGAGTTATGTAATTGTGGCTATGATACCGTGGCATAGTTACAATGCGGTACTCTATTTAAGTAACTTGGAGTTCTAGCCTTGATCTATATTTTGAATTTGTTATCGTGCTAATGTTGGGTGTTTTGATTTCAGGGATATGGCAGCTAAGAATTTGAAAACGTACCAAAGGCGTGTGGACGAAGCCGCCATGCTTGGAGTGATAAGGGGAATGCTGGAGAATCAAAAGAGACAGACCGAGCTGATCCAGCAGCAAGCGGAATCGTTTTAGGAAGGTTTGCGGACCGTTCAGCAGTCCGTAGACAAGGTTGAAGCTAAACCAGTTGATCGAGTAGGGACCGTAGCAGATTTCAGGCGTTTGGGTCCATCTGCATTTACTGGTTTGGAGGAGCCGCTGCCAGCGGAGTAGTGGCTAGTCGACACAGAGAACATGCTTATTGCGGTACAGATTCCAGATGAGAAAAGAGTTGATGTGGTACGCATTCAGTTAGTGGACTACGCCCGAGAATGGTGGCTTGTGGAGGAGACCCGCTTGCCCAAGCCGATCAAGTGGGTGGATTTTTCGAAGAGTTTCCTAGAGAAGTTCTTCCAGAGGACCGTACTGGAGGAAAGGGAAGAGAAATTCATTGGGCTAAGGCAGAATGGAGCACCCGTGGATGTGCATGCAGCAGAATGGACAAGACTCAGCAGATTCGCTGGACCATTAGTTGCCAACGATGCAGACAGGGCACGGAGGTTCATGCTCAGCTTGGATGTGGACATCCAGAGGCAGATTGTCTCCCTGAGTTTGACCACTTTCTCACAGGTTCTTACGGCAGCTCGAGAACAGCAGAGCCTATCGGGAAAAACTGGGAGTTCACAGCAGACAGCAGTTGCGGTAAGGAAGCCGGCATTTGTACCAAACCGAACTCATGGTCGCAAGGGTATCCCAGTGGACCGTCGTGGTGTAACACCGATGAAGAAGCCTGTGATCGTTGATCGAAGAAGTAGCATGATTTGTGACTACTGCCATTTACCTGGACACGTGCAAAGGGAGTGTCGAAGGAGGCAGGGACTCTGTTTAGTTTGTGGAGCGGTAGATCACAATGTCAGTGCTTATCCGTCAAAGCTTCGTACAAGGGATGATATTCAGGAGCCTCCGCATAGACCGTTCCAGGGGCAGAAGCAGCTAACTCAAGGACCTAATCAGGCTCGAGATTTTACCTTGACAGCTGAGGAAGCTAAGGCGTCAGGAGAAGTTGTTTCAGGTATTCTACTCATTCATGGTTTTCCCGCATTAGCGTTGTTTGATTCTAGTGCATCCCATTGTTATATGTCATCCAAGTTTATAACTACACACTCGATTACCTGCACGACCCTGTCTAGTTTCTGGGACATCCACACTGGGAATGGGAAAATCATATCTAGTAGGGAATGTAAAGATTGTGCAGTTGTTGTTTGCGGACGGGAGCTTTTTGCAGATTTCTTGGTGATTGATACGGGTAGCTATGAAGTCGTCTTGGGAATGGATTTTCTTGGCACTTTCCACGTTCACATTGATTGTAGGGCAAAGAAAGTAATTTACCAGATTCCCAGACATCCCGAGTTTACCTTCACTGGAGGAAGCAGTTCTGTCGGGCCAGTCGAGTTTAGGGGTAGGCCGACAAATAATATTCTTGCATCTATGGAGGTTGATAAAAGTGAAGAGCCAGCTGTTGTTCGTGATTTTATGGACGTGTTTGAAGATATATCGGGTTTACCGCCGAAGCGAGACGTGGAGTTCGCAATTGATCTTATTCCTGGTGCGGCGCCAGTATCCAAAGCGTATTACCCAATGGCACCAGTGGAGTTGGAAGAAGTCAAGAAACAGGTTGCCAAATTGCTTGAAAAGGGTTGGATTCGAAGCAGTAACTCGCTTTGGGGAGCTCCCGTTCTTCTAGTTAAGAAGAAGGATGGCACGAGAAGGATGTGCATCGACTATCGAGAATTAAACCGGGTGACTATTAAGAACAAGTACCCGATCCCTCGCATCGGCGAACTTTTTGAGCAGCTTAGTGGCGCGAGGGTATTCTCGAAGCTGGACTTGCGATCCGGATATCATCAGGTCCGAGTGAAAGCAGAGGATGTTTGCAAGACAGCGTTCCGAACTCGGTATGGACATTACGAGTATTTAGTGATGCCCTTCGGAGTAACGAATGCACCGGCGATATTCATGGACTTGATGAACCGAATCTTTTCACCTTTCTTGGACCATTTTATTGTGGTGTTCATTGACGACATTCTGGTTTACTCGAAGAGTTTTGAAGAGCATGCTGAGCATTTGAAGATCGCACTGCAGACGTTGAGAGATGAGAAGTTGTATGCGAAGATGAGTAAGTGCGAGTTTTGGCTGAAGGAAGTAAAGTTTTTGGGGCATGTTGTGTCTGGCGATGGAATCGCCGTCGATCCAGAAAAGATTATTGTAGTTCGAGATTGGCCGATTCCAAAGAATGTTGCTGAGATAAGAAGTTTCCTTGGACTGGCCGGATACTACAGGAGATTTATGGAGAACTTTGCTTATCTGGCGGAGCCGTTGACAAAGCTTACGCGCAAGGAGGTACGTTTTGTGTGGACGGATAGATGTGCGTCAGCTTTTGAGACGTTGAAGCAGAAATTGATAACCGCCCCTATTCTGACCGTGCCTGACAATTCCGGAGGACTAGTGATTCACAACGACGCATCTGGGAAAGGATTGGGATGTGTTTTGATGCAGCATGGGATGGTTGTAGCATACGCATCGAGACAGTTGAAGGCCCATGAGAAAAATTACCCAACTCATGACTTGGAGCTTGCGGCTGTGATTTTCACTTTGAAGATTTGGAGACACTACCTTTTGGGTGAAAGGGTCGAAGTGTTCACGGATCATAAGAGTTTGAAGTATGTGTTCACGCAGAAGGACCTTAATATGAGGCAACGCAGATGGTTGGAGCTGATGGCTAACTACGATCTTGATCTTAAGAACCATCCGAGAAAGGTTAATGTCGTACCGGATGCGCTCAGTCGGTTACCAGCAATTCAGATGTTGACTACGCAGAAGGAACTCGTGGAAGACTTTCGAAGATTTGATTTGGAGGTTGTGCTATCGCATTCTTCGGGACAGTTGATGCAGCTGCAAGTACAGTCGTCGTTGATCGAGAATATTAAAGCAGCGCAATCGCAGGATCCTAGACTGCAAAAGTTTCGAGAATAGGTTGAAGCAGGACTACGAACAGATTTACTGATACATGGAGATGGTTCGTTGAGATATGGTAGCCGTTTGTGTGTACCAAAGGGAGATACTCATGAAGAACTTATGAAGGAGGCAAACAGTTCAGCTTATTCTGTACATCCAGGAGGCACGAAGATGTATCGACAGCATTTCTGGTGGGAAGGCATGAAGCAGAAGATTGCTCGCTTTGTGGCAAAGTGCTTGGTATGTCAGCAAGTTAAGGCTGAACATCAAAGGGTTGCTGGTTTATTGCAACCACTTCTGATTCCTCAGTGGAAGTGGGAACATATAACCATGGATTTCGTGACAGCTCTACCGCGGAGTCCAAAGGGCAACAATGTAGTATGGGTGATTGTTGATCGTTTGACCAAGGCAGCTCATTTTATTCCTTTTCGGGTTGGTCAATCAACAGAAACTTTGGCTGAGCGATACATGCAGGAGATTGTAAGATTGCATGGAGTACCGGTGAGCATCGTGTCCGATCGTGACACTCGATTCTTATCATACTTTTGGAGGAGTTTACAGGAAAGTTTGGGGACTCTATTGAAGTTTAGCACAGCTTATCATCTTCAAACCGATGGCCAGTCGGAGAGAACGATCCAAACTCTTGAAGATATGTTGAGAGTGTGCATGTTGGACTTCAAGAGTTCTTGGGAGGATCATCTACATTTGGTGGAATTTTCTTACAACAACAGTTTTCAGGCAACTATTCAGATGGCTCCATTTGAAGCTTTGTATAGTCGCAAATGCCGTTCACCTGTTTGTTGGGACGACGTCGGTGAACGAAGATTGTTGGGACCGGAATTGGTTGTGCAGACAGTAGAAAAGGTTAACACTATCAGAAACCATATGAAAGCATCTCAAAACAGACAGAAGAGTTGGGCCGATACGTCGAAAAGACCTCTAGAGTTCGTCGTGGGTGATTTGGTATTCTTGAAGATATCACCGACTAGAGGGGTGATTCGCTTTGGAAGTCGAGGAAAGCTCAGTCCTCGATTTGTTGGACCCTTTGAGATCGTGGAGCGTGTTGGTGAGGTAGCGTATCGTTTGGCGTTACCGCGGTCCTTGGCGAATGTGCACGATGTGTTCCACGTATCTCAACTCCGTAGGTATGTTCGAGATGAAACACATGTATTGGATCATTCGGAGCTGACGGTGTGAGAAGACTTGACTTTTGAGGAGCGACCGGTGGAAATTGTGGATCGTAGGGAAAAGGTTCTTAAGAACAGGGTTATCCCTCTTGTATTTGTTTCTTGGGGTAATCGCTCGCATGGAGAGTCCACTTGGGAATGAGAAGATGAAATCCGGCAGAAGTTTCATCATCTTTTCTTATAGTTGTTTGTCGTCTATCTTTGTATTCTTGGAATTTCGAGGACGAAATTCTTTTTGTAGTTGGGTATAATGTAACAACCGAGTCCAACTTTACTAATTTCAGTTATCATATGTTGATGTGTGGTATTTATTTCATTTATCTTAATTGACTTTTGCTAGTTATAAATTTTACCCCGACAAATCAATTTTTGCATATAACAATCTAAGGCATCTAATATAAAATTAAAATATTAAAATATTTGGCATGGCATGCTTGACACCCCTAACCCGTTGGTAGCGTCCTTGCATCGTGTTCTCGTCCTGTTCAGTGCAACGGACGTGTTTGGACGGCTACGCGCACGTACGTGCGTCCGTTTTGGGGATATGTTTTTGATTGTAAAATACTTCATGTTAAATTTTGGAACCCGCCAATAATTTTATTTTTTCAAATTCAATTTTTTTTGAACCCAACCTGGGCGAAATTCTGAAATAATTTGCATTTCGCCAAATCCCATTTTCTAATATTTCTTTAAAACCAATGAAATACTAATTCATATAACAGAAAATATTTTCTCTATTTTAAATCCCTTTTAAAATCTTTCCCCAACTCCCTCAGCCTATCACAGATTTTCTTTAACCAATGATTTTATTCTTTTAAAACCTTCAAAATCTTTACAAACCTTTCCCCAACAATTCTTTTCCCAGCATCCAATAACAACCTTCCTTTCCTCACCAAATGGCCCCACCTTCTCTCTCTCTCTCTCTTTTTCTCTTTCTTTTTCTCCTTCTCTCTCTACCCGAGCGCTTTCTCTCTCACTCTCCCTTCTCTTTCTCTCTCCTCTTGCCCCCTCTCTCTCCTCTCGCGAACACTGTTCACTTCTCGGATCTCGTCACCGCCTCGTGCTTACGGTCACCTCACTTCACATTCTCTTCTTCTTTTCTTTTAAAAACCCCGCGCCTCTTCCCTTTAAACCCATCCCAGAAAACCCTAGCTGCCTCGTCTCCTCTCGCCGTTACCCTAGCCGCCTCCGCCTCGTTGCCATCTCCACCTCTTCTTCTTCTTCTTCTTCTCAATCTCCTCCTCCTCGTCTTCATCTCCTTTTCCTTTTCTCTCTCCCCTGTGCAGCCATTAACGACCCGACAGCCTCAGCCCATCTTGTCGCCGCCGACTCCCTTTTCTCGTTGTCACCACCTCCCTCTTCCTCTGCTCGTTCCCTCTGCAGTTTCCCGAGCACCCAACCTTGCATCGTAACCCCACCAAACACATCACCCTAGCCGAGCCATCTCCCTGCAACTTGGAATCTCGCCTTGCCGCGATCTCGCCGGCGATCCTTGCCGACGACTACCACCTCGGCAAGCACAGCCGTATCCCAAACCCCGTAAGTAACCTTCCTCTTCTACTTCTTCCTCTTCTTCTTCTTTCTCTCTTTTCATCTTATATTTTTCTCTCTGTTAAGTTTTGGAACCCCCTGTAGATTGCCGGAGCTCCGTTCACCGCAGTCGACCCTCCGCACCACCTCTCTGCAACCGCTGGACGCAGTTCTGGTAAGCTCTCTCATGTTCCCTCGTCCATTCCAGTTCTTCACCCTTTCTTCTTTTGTTCCATTGTCTCATGTTTCACTGTTCTGTACTTGGCCGGGATCCGACGATGCTGGCGACGATCCCCGACGTTCCAGCAAGGACCCCTGACCCGCGTGACTCCGCTGGTTGTCATTTGAATCCATTCCGTGAACCGTGCACGCGTCACAAGATCTCCCCGCCGACGCGTAACGTTCCGTTTTCCGTTTCGCGATCCGTCGAGGCAAGTTAATCTTGCTACATGCTATTTAAATCATTTTATATGTATTCTAATACATGTAGTTTGAATATAGTACCCCATGCATTGTTTTATATCATTTTTGACGTTCCGTGTGCATCGGTTTACATTATTTGAGATCTAGAACTTGACAGGTAATTATTACATACATGATTACATTTAAATGGTAAATCTCATAACTACAATCATATGTTTAATCACATTTTGCCATCGCCTATGGTACCTTTTTATAGTTTTAAATCATTGCTTAGTTACGTTATTGAAAACCATGCTTGATTACTTATAACCATGATTATGCTAGCTGTTTATGAGCACCCACCTGTTATCTTTACACCCTGACATGACTTGCTACACACATATTACTTGACCCGACATGGTACCGTACACTACTTGACTTGACCTGATGTACCATGGCTTGACCTGTTACCTGATCTTATGTCTAATGCCAACAAACCTGACATGTAGTCCTCACTGACCGTTCCTGTTGTCTATCCAGACAAACCTGCTCTTACCTGATCCTGTGGGCATTAGTCCTTGGTCACTGAATACCTGACTTGACATACATAGCTTGGGGGTATAGGGAAATCAATGATGAAAACTGACTTGTAACTCAACAGTTCGATACCTGTTCTGATCAGTCTTACGGGCTAGGCCAGCCCCGGAGTGATGATGCTGACATCACTCGTCTGTACCTGCTACCTTTTACTGCCTAGCGGCACGTCTCGGTTTCAGCCCGAGAGTCTGTAGATCGTGATCCCGGGCATGCACGGGATACTATTGAGTTACATCGATGATTCATCAATTTGATTTCAAAGACTTTAGAGTAGAAACCCAATAGAACAGTTTAGTTTATTCACTGCATGTTACCTTGTACTGCCCGATTTATATTAACGTTACACTTGTTCATTCATGTTTATATTTTGCATTGCTGGTTACCCTGTTACACTTTATTACTTGATGACATGACGCGCTGACGTCTGGGTTTTGCATGGCCCAGATTCTGTACCGTTGCTGCTGGCCGAGTAGGAGTACTTCAGCCAGCAGGCTGAGCTGTGAGTTCCAGTAGTAGCTAGTTCCTTTATTTTTTTTCTGCAGTTTATTCCTGATGTGAGCCCGCATTATGGGACATACATTCCAGTTATTTTGTATTGGATCTTTTGCTTCCGCACTTTTATTATTCTTGACTCATCTTGTATTGGCTTATGGACATGTTTTAGATATTTTATCTTGTTCTTGATATCTCTACAGCCGTAATGTGACTGTGGATGGATACTTCCTACCCACAGGTAGCATGGTTGGCTATGTCACGTGCCCAATCTAACGTACTCTGGGAAGCGGGGCGTGACAGATAGTATGCTATCTGGTTTGTCTTTATCATCATACACGTGATGATGGAGCCCTTAGGATTCTTGCTTGACTGCCCGCAGTATGATGGCGATCATATTTGTTGGAGCTGGGGTCTATAAGCATATCCTTAAATGTCCCTAGTCATAGGAGTATCGAGATCGGGCATCGATACTCCAGTGTAGACTGGTGTATACTGATCGAGACCCCGACGAGGGACGGTGGCCAGGTCTTACAAGCCACTGGTGTTAGTTTGTTCACCTAAGATAGTATACAGGTGCTCATTAGGTTATGAGTACACTGGGCGGACTCACCGGGAACCTGCTAGTTGGTATTTGTTAGTTATATGTATGCCCTAGAGGCCATTACTGTACATACGATGTATATTGTAGTGGATGCTTGGACATATATATGGAGGACTTTCTTGCTCGACATGATAGTACGCTATCTGGTTGTACTTTATCATAACATGTACTCTGATTGTCTCTTTGTTACATGTTGATAAAGCACTTAGGATATGTACTCGACTACTGGGACTATGATGATATCATACTAGTGGGGCCACGGTAGTCGACGAGTTCATCTTATAATTGTTCCTAGTCGAGGGTGTATTGAGACAGGGCATCGATACACCAGAGTAGACTAGCGTATACGCATCTTGACCAATATAATGGGCGATGGATGATCCCATATCCATCGGTGTTTGACATCAAGGATGGTGTACGGGTACTCAGTGGAGATTGGGTACACTGGACGGACTCGCCGAGAACTCCCATATGGTATTATACCTTACGTCAGATGGCAGTTCTCAGGTGACACTGGTACAGAGTAGTCTGTTGACCCGAGATCGTCATAGAGTCTTGTGTGATTCCCACTGTGCTTTAATTTCCATCATACCACGTCCAAGAGGGCGTGCAAAAAGGTGGCATTTGGGTACAGTCCCGAATCACATGGAGGCAATGAGCGATAGGAGGGGATTCTTCTCTCCCGGTATAGGGAGTTGATGTTGCGCTGTGTTCGATCGGCTATAACCGGAAATCCCTGGCCAGGATTGCTGAGATTTACTGGTAAGTGTTACCAGTAGTTTCTCGAACTGTTATAGACCTCATATCGACACGACTTATCGAGCTACTGGGGTCTGACGTTTACCACCCCTAGGCGAGATATGCGACATATCGGACGACGAGACCGGACTATACGAGAGTGTTACTGTTTGGATTCACAGGAGAATGTACAGGCTTGCTTGTTGATCTTCTGAGCGCTCAATACCTGGGTGGCTGTTACGTTTAGCTGACCGCTTGCAGCTTGTGGGTGTTTGATATGATCATCACCTACTGCCAGCGCATTGACGATTCTTTAGAGTCCTACACAGAGGTTTCTTGGCTCAGGCAAAACGGAGTAGGAGCACATATGTGATATGTGCGGGACCGAGGATAATGCGGTATGTGATACCGTATTGGATTCTCGCGATATGAGATATCGGCCGGGTATATGTGATATAGCCGGGTCATCGTATTAATCGGTTATATGCGATATAGCCGGATTGTCGGATCAAGTGTTGATTCGATAATTTAATGTATAATAATATATAAGATTTATTAAATTACATTAACTAATATTAGCTCACTAAAAGATTCATTTTCTCCCGGGATAATATATTGATATATATGCGATATATGTTAATTGTATTATTTTCTATTGTTACAAAATATATTGTATATGTGATATATAATATTGTAACATGTTAGGGTGACAAATTTAACTATGGTTTAGGGTTTAAACTTGGTTAGGGTTTGGATTAGGGTTAGCTTTTGCATGAAACTTCCATGAAGCTTCATGAAGCTTTGACTTTATGGTTGCTTGATATTATTTGTGAGATATTATGTTAACCCAATCCAAACCATTAACCTTAGTTAACTCTCTACAAGGGTTAACTCTCTCATGCTTAACCCTTGGTTAGATTTGTAACCACTACAATAATTCATTGTTCATCATAAAAGGATTAAGGTCATCATCTTCATTCTTCTTCTTCATGCTTCAGCTTCTTCATGAAAAGCTTTCTTTTGTGATGAAAGTGAGTGAGAAAAAGATAATAAATGAGAGCAAAAATCCTACTTCATCATCCTCATATATCTTTGCCATTTAGATGAGGGTGTTCACTTCATATTATGAGTGTTAGCTTGTGTTATCGAAACTTCAAGGTAGATCATCTTGGTATCGAAGATCGGAAGCAAAGGTTGCATCATTCTCTTCGTGAAGCCTCTTAAGAGTCCACAACACGATGATCGCAGCGAAGAGACCTCAACACGGAGCTTAAGAAGTGAAGGACCGGATCTACAAAGGTTGTAATCCCTCTCACTTAGTGTTAAAGCGTTTAACATGTTCGTTTTTGCCTAAACCCTAGTTTAAAGATCCGGCTTCGGGTTGTTCGGCATGACTAAAATTTTAATCAGGCATGGTTGATGCCTCATAGACCCTTGTGCGTATGCCTAGCAACCCTACAGTGGTATCAGAGCCAAGCTAGAGCTTTAGGCGAAGTCTGAGCGAAGTTTAAAGTCCGATCGAAACCCGAAACCCCGATGTTTACCCTTCTCTGTACATTTTTCAAAAAGTTGATATTTTCAGAATTAAAAATGCTCAGAAAAATAAGCAGGAAAAATTAAGAATTACTGTGAAGTACTGTCTACTAACTCAATATTTTGACCGCGGAACCGCGGCCAAACCATGGGTTTGGCGGCGGTTACGCGGCTAAAATTTCGACTTAGTCCCTGGAATTTCACTTATTTATTCTTAGGTCCTTTCTTGGCAATTTTTTCTGGTAATATTTTAATTCCATTCAAGTGTTGAGTTTTCTAGGGTTGTATTGGGGACTCGTTGATTCGATCGGATAATTTAACTTTGTTTAGTTTATCCGGATAAATTTTAGAAACTGTTAAAAAGTTCGAACGGATATCAATAACTCACTTTTTCCCCAGTTGGAAATTTTTTCAAAAGTTAGATTTTTTCTCGAGTTTAAGAACGTTCTAAGTCGTGCAAGTAACGCGGTGGACCCTCTAGAAGACAACAAACCTTAACTCGATTATGTGACCGTCTTGAACTGCCTCTATACCTTAGGGTTTGGGGCAGTACGGCGTGCCACATGTGAGGCGTTGGCTTGACCCTTCTATGGCTGGACCATTGGTACTGTAGCATGTGATGGATGTTTTTAAACTGATTTCAAGTGTTGACATATATTGGGGAAATCTTGGGTGTTTGATTATTCGATCGGAAAGTTTAACAATGTCTATTTATCTGGAATGTGATACAGTATTTGGAATCCACAAGTAGTTATGAGATAACTAATTTGAATGTTATAAACATAGCAGTTTAGTCTCGATGATCGGTTGCCATGGAATTTTGATGTGATCAAAATTCCGTCGCAATCACGTAGCGTACGTGGATACTCGCCGGGTAAACTTAACAGACAGCCACGCCCCATAGCCCTGACCAAGTGACTGTAGGAGAACCCCGTCGCTAAAAGCATCCGTTCGGGTGCTCGCGGCAGCGGTGTTCCGCCTTAGTGCACTTCGTCGACGGCATCCGAGGGTGTGGCCGTCTACTAAAGTTTGCGACGAGCATTCGATCAGGATGTTGGGAATCTTGTTGAATTGCCTGACTTGATATTGAAAAGAGTTTTCGATAAAGAGACTAAAATGCGGGGTTTATAATTTTTAGGCATGCGATGTCTAAGGAATTCATTTGGTTAGGCATGAGATGTTTAAGGAGGTTGCGGATTCCAACTGTTGTAGTTTTACACTTTCTTTTCTGTGACCGTAAGCGTAGTATGTGGTGTATCGCCGGCTTCGTTGCTATACATCAACGACAATCGGGATACGCATACTTGCTTACGTTGATGATATAAGATATTATGTGTTGCTGTGATTTGTTGTATTGGATCGTCACGTTTGAATAGCCGGGGGTTTTATATGAGATGAGAGTTTTTCTTTTTCATTCATGTAAAATTCATTTGTATGTAATATTCTTTTATTGGGGCACTTCCAGGTAGCGGAATATGTCACCTTTTGTATATTATTTACATTTCCGCATTAGGTAGACCCAAGGCGGGGAGCACAAGTAACCGGGTTCTTGGGTCTAGTGGGAGACCATCTCGAGGAGTCGAGACCGGGTCTACTAACCCTAGAATTGGCAGTGTTACTTGCCGCTCTCGTAGGGGTCTAGGGATGTGGGTTTGGCTATTCATCGCGACCGTGGAATCCGTGTTTTATACAGGCTCGTATTGAAAACACGGACGTCCTAGTATATCCAATATTTCATATATGTTTTTCTGCTGCAATGTTCTGTGATGAGATCATATTACTTCCTGAGACGAATGTTTATATTATATATATGAGATATATGTTATATTGCAGATTTCGTTTCAAAAGAGATGCTTGTGAAGCATATTAAAATGGGACTTCATTAATAAGATTACTGAAATTAAAAGAAACCTAAAGATGTTGTAGAAACTTATTTAAAAACTGGTAGCTCTAGTTCTTGCTTTGCATAGCGGTGTTCCTTGTAGAACATCCAGCACCTTATTCGATAAGAAAAGGGCCAAAATCCCTTCACCGGGAGTGATCCCTTTAGCAATGACTGGCAGATGCTACACCCCTCAGTTTGTCTTTTGATTGCTTTTAGAGTTTTTGCTTTGCATAGTGATATATATATGATATATCCTGCACCTTATTCGATGAGGAAAGGGCCGACGATCCCTTCACCGGGAGTGACCCCTTTAGCAAAACTAGAAAAGCCTCAAAAACACTCCATTTAAAATCACTCGATTCTACAACGATATCAAGTTCATTACACAAAGGGTTTTCTTAAAAACCTGTCGCAGCCCTCCGTCATTTCAGATAAGTACTAGTTAGTATTCGTGCTGCGGTAGTTTGGCCTCCGTCAAGGCGTAGTGTACGGTAGCTAACTAATACTTATCTGTTAGCATATGATGCGATTGGATTAGGGTATTCGTACGGCGTTGTTTGGCCTCCGTCAAGGGTCGTGCGGGTGGGTTTAATTCAATCAGGAAATGACGGGTTGAACTTGACTAGAGGACTATGGGTAGTTTGGCCTCCGTCAAGGTCTTAGGACGCTAGGGGCAAAATTATTGGGAATTTCAAGTGTTGAAATTTGCAATGAGATTGCATACCTTCTATGAGATAGTTGGATCCCGATACCCACTGCGAGTAAGAGTTACTCCTGGGAGAGTTTTACACATTACAATTAGCCGATCAAGTAGGTGTCTAGAAAGGTGTTAATGGGGTTACGCCTCTGGGAAAACGAGGTTTACATTAATTAGGTTCGTGCGAAAGCACGTGGGATCTCCCTCAAAGTACCGACACTAGCCTGGCTGAAAGATTGGCGAACTTGTAGCGTGTAATTAATCCCGGCTAGTCTTTCCTTTTAGGGTTTGAAGGAAGATTTGATTAAAACAGTGGGAGACATCCTGATTAGATATATTAGATAACCAATCTAATCTTGCAAGAGCATACGCTGAGTGTTTTCTTCTCTCTCTCTCCAGGTAGCGACCATATCACTCTTTAATCAAGATAATAATACGGATATATTGACCGAACCCTCTTGTTATACTGAGATGGGGAACGTTGGTCCCGCTCCAACTTATAATTGTTATAAGACAGAGCAGGAAATTGGGGAATACCAGATTTCCCATGCCGCCCAAACGAAGAAAGTGCATGCTGATGCATCATCTTCGGCTGTGTTAATTACATAGAACTGTTTCTCAGTATCCTTTACGTCCTGGGTATGAGATACCGGATCAGGATCCCGCATATGTAATCTGTTACATGGGCTACAGAAAGGTAGAAAACTGAAAACGGGTGATAAGTATCATGAGATAGAAATGGTGCAAGTGTTGGAGCTAAGTCTGTTGGTCACTATCACCCTGTATTACTAGAATACATTGATTCTGACGAATGTTATTAGATACCGAACCTGATATACAACATCATATCAGTCTCTTTATTAGTAAAGAAGTGATATAATTTTGTATTGTTGGATAATGTTTTGAACATTTCCTATATCAAGAGTTGATCGGTTCAGGCACGTTATCTAAAAGCATTGACGTTCTAAATCAAACTACAGTTCTTAGTATACAGAACACACACGAGAGGAAGAGTTCAGAAATGAACGAATCCTTCTTGAGGCATTGTAGACTAGGTCATATCAATGCAACCCGACTAGCTGAAATTACATATAGATGCATATTTAAATCTGTTTGAATTTACATCTTGTGAAACTTGCCGGTCATGTCACAAAGATAAGATGACCATAGCTCTGTTTATTGGAAACAGAGAAAGAGTTAGTGAACTCTTGGGATTGATACATGCTGATGTATGAAAGTCCCCTGTCTACATATGCCAAGACCGGTTCTTTGTACTTCATTACATTCTCTGATGATGTCTCAAGATCCAGACATATGTTCCTGTTGAAACACAAGTCCGAAGCTTTTGAGATATTCACAGAATATAAGTTAGAAGTAGAGAACCAAAAACGGGTATAAGTATTATGTCTTTTGATGAGATCAAGGAGGAGAATACTTGAGCACGGAATTCCTGGACTATTCTAAAGGAGAATGAGATTCTCTCTCAGCATTACTCTTCTGAATACACCACAGCACGTCGGTGTATCGGGGCGGAGCAATAGCACCCTATGTGATATGGTGTGCTCTATGATGAGTACTACTGAGTTTCCTATTTCCTTTTAGGAGTTATGCACTTGAGAAGCTGCATACCTATTGAATAGGGTTCAAATCAAATCAGTTGCCTACCACTTCATATGTGATATGGAAAGGGAAGAGCCCATATCTTAAGTTTTTTAAGATTTGGGGTTGTCCGACCTATGTCTAAAAGCAAAATCCGGACAAGCTCGAGGCAAAGTCTGTTATGTAGAACTGGAAAGGTTCCAGCTATACAAACTACAGCAGATGATTTGATAGAACCAAAGGATTCAATAGTAACCAACGAACCTCAGCCTCTCCGCCGATCTAGTAGGGTTCCTCACCCACCTGAGAGATACTTCGGTTTCTCTATGACAGTAGGAGCGAGGATTGCATCATGAGATGGTGACCCAACTTATTTCGAGCTGGCCATCAGGAGTGGGACTCTGTAAGAATGGCTGGATGCTTATCGATCTGAGATGGAATCCTTATACACCAACAAAGTATGGACTTTGGTTGCTTTATCTGAAGGGTTAAATCCCCATCAGGAGCAAGTATATCTTGAGAAGATTACTTAGTGTACATGGAAAAGTTGAGACTTTCAAAGCTATGCTTAAGTCCATCCAGATCCTACTTGCCACGGCTACATACCATGACTACGATATCTGGCGGTTAGGTGTCATGACTGCTTTTCTAAATGATGTTTTAGAAAAGAGCATCTATAAGTACACAGCCAGAGGGCTTCGTAGACAGTGGGAGAAGCGGAAACGTGTGCAAGATGTTTTATGTGATAAAGCAGGTATCGCGGAGTTGGAACATCTGTTTTGATGTGGAAGTCAAAGAGCTTGACTTCATCAAAATGGTAGATGAACCTTGTATATACAAAAAGGTAGTAGAGAGTATGGAGGTGATCCTCGTAGAGTACGTGTATGACATACTCTTGATAGGGAAGGTGTTTCCTATGCTACGCTCGGTCAATCTCCGCTTATCACAAGGATTCTCCATATAGGATCAAAGTGATACCTCCTAAATCCTGGATTTTGGATCTATGAGATAGATCTAATTGGATGTTAGGATACTCACTAGTTGTAGTGAGATGGTATCAATCGATCCTGGGGAGAATCACTGGAAAGGTTCTAGGGTGATAAGGACGACTGAATGTCAGTCGCAGGCATTGTCTATACCCTCAGTAGAGGGACGGTATGTTGGAAGAGTTCCAAACTAGATACCGTGACATACTAGATGATTAATGGCAAGATACATCATTACCAATGATGCTACCAAAGAGGCAGTCTGGATATATATAAGTTCATGAGATGAACTTTGTTCCTACCATTGTATGACAATGGAGTTGTGGCTTTGGCCAAGGAACTACCGTCCCATCAGAAATCCAGATATAATTCTTAGGCGGTATCACCTGATCTTGGAGACGGTTGATCTCCAGGGAGATCGAGATTAGGAGAGTAGACACAGAGGACGACAGCGCGGATCCACTCACAAAGGCCTTTTTCCCAGTAGAGACATTTATGGGATGGTTGAGTATGAGATACTTCAACCGCAGCTAATTGTTGGGTATGTGATACCACAACAGATGGCCCTAGTGCAAGTGGGAGATTGTTAGTTATATGTATGCCCTAGAGGCCATTACTGTACATACGATGTATATTGTAGTGGATGCTTGGACATATATAGGGAGGACTTTCTTGCTCGACATGATAGTACCCTATCTGGTTGTACTTTATCATAACATGTACTCTGATTGTCTCTTTGTTACATGTTGATAAATTCCATAGGATATGTACTCGACTACTGGGACTATGATGAGATCATACTAGTGGGGCCGCGGTAGTCGACGAGTTCATCCTATAATTGTTCCTAGTCGAGGGTGTATCGAGACAGGGCATCGATACACCAGAGTAGACTAGCGTATACGCATCTTGACCCATATGATGGGGGATAGATGGTCCCATATCCATCGGTGTTTGACATCAAGGATGGTGTACGGGTGCTCAATAGAGACTGGGTACACTGGACAGACTCGCCGAGAACTCCCAGATGATATTATACCTTACGTCAGATGGCAGTTCTCAGGTGACACTGGTACAGAGTAGTCTGTTGACCCGAGATCTTCATAGAGTCTTGTGTGATTCCCACTGTGCTTTGATTTCCATCATACCACGTCCAAGAGGGCATGCAAAAAGGTGGCTTTTGGGTACAGTCCCGAATCACATGGAGGCAATGAGCGATAGGAGGGGATTCGTCTCTCCCGGTATAGGGAGTTGATGTTGCGCTGTGTTCGATTGGCTATAACCGGAAATCCCTGGCCAGGGTTACTGAGATTTACTGGTAAGTGTTACCAGTAGTTTCTCGAACTGTTATAGACCTCATATCGACACGACTTATCGAGCTACTGGGGTCTGACGTTTACCACCCCTAGGCGAGATATGCGACATATCAGACGACGAGACCGGACTGTACGGGAGTGTTACTGTTTGGATTCACAGGAGAATGTACAGGCTTGCTTGTTGATCTTCTGAGCGCTCAATACCTGGGTGGCTGTTACGTTTAGCTGACCGCTTGCAGCTTGTGGGTGTTTGATATGATCATCACCTACCGCCAGCGTATTGACGATTCTTTAGAGTCCTACACAGAGATTTCTTGGCTCAGGCAAAACGGAGTAGGAGAACATATGTGATATGTGCGGGACCGAGGATAATGCAGTATGTGATACCGTATTGGATTCTCACGATATGAGATATCGGCCGGGTATATGTGATATAGCCGGGTCATCGTATTAGTCGGTTATATGCGATATAGCCGGATTGTCGGATCAAGTGTTGATTCGATAATTTAATGTATAATAATATATACGATATATTAAATTACATTAACTAATATTAGCTCACTAAAAGATTCATTTTCTCACGGGATAATACATTGATATATATGCGATATATGTTAATTATATTATTTTCTATTGTTACAAAAATGTGATATATAATATTATAACTTGTTAGGGTTACAAATTTAACTATGGTTTAGGGTTTAAACTTGGTTAGGGTTTGGATTAGGGTTAGCTTTTGCATGAAGCTTCCATGAAGCTTCATGAAGCTTTGACTTTGTGGTTGCTTGATATTATTTGTAAGATATTATGTTAACCCAATCCAAACCATTAACCCTAGTTAACTCTCTACAAGGGTTAACGCTCTCATGCTTAACCCTTGGTTAGATTTGTAACCACTACAATAATTCATTGTTCATCACAAAAGGATTAAGGTCATCATCTTCATTCTTCTTCTTCATGCTTGAGCTTCTTCATGAAAAGCTTTCTTTTGTGATGAAAGTGAGTGAGAAAAAGATAATAAATGAGAGAAAAAATCCTACTTCATCATCCTCATCTATCCTTGCCATTTAGATGAGGGTGTTCACTTTATATTATGAGTGTTATCTTGTGTTATCGAAACATCAAGGTAGATCATCTTGGTATCGAAGATCGGAAGCAAAGGTTGCATCATTCTCTTCGTGAAGCCTCTCGAGAGTCCACAACACGATGATCGCAGCGAAGGGACCTCAACACGGAGCTTAAGAAGTGAAGAACCGGATCTACAAAGGTTGATATCCCTCTCACTTAGTGTTAAAGCGTTTAACATGTTCGTTTTCGCCTAAACCCTAGTTTAAAGATCCGGCTTCAGGTTGTTCGGCACGACTAAAATTTTAATCGGGCATGGTTGATGCTTCATAGACCCTAGTGCGCGTGCCTAGCAACCCTACAGTATTATACCTATTGTCAGATAGCAATTCCCAGGTGACATGTATACAGGTTAGTCTGTCGACCTGAGATCGTCATTTGTCTCGTGTGACTTCCTACTGTGCTTTGATTACTACCCTACCACGGCTCAAAGGAGTCGTGCAAACAGGTTTTAGTTGGGTACAGTCCCGAGCCATATGGAGGCAGTGATCGGATCGTCGGGGATTCGTCTCTCCCGGTATTGGGGGTTGATGTCGCGTTGTGTACGGATGGCCATCACCAAAAATCCGTGGCCACGGTGGACGAGAATTACCGATCCAGGATCGATAGTTTCTCAGGTGGTGATGGGTTTCATACCGACACTAAATATTGCGTTGTTGGGGGTCTGATTTTGTCCACCCCCTAGACTCGATATGCGATACTCTTAGACGAACAGACCGGACTGTACGGATATTGTCACTGACAGGCTCAGTAGGGGTTCAGGATGAGTTTGCTCGTCGGCCTCCCTTTCGCTCAGTACCTGGATAGCCGTTACGTACAGCTAGTGCCGCTGACATGCTTGTGGTTAAACCCACTGCCAGAGTATTGACGAGTCTTTAGAGTCCCACACAGAGGGTTTTCACGGTTCAGGAGATATGGTGTACATGGCGTATGTTGATGCATACAGGTGTCCGATTAAATATGTGCATGTGCTGCGCAGACTTTAATCGGACGGTTGGTAATACTAGTGGCTTAGGATTAAGCCAGTTTATTAAATCAGGTTTTGATTTAATAATTTACATATGTATTTATATATATGTATTCTAGTATTATTGTTAGCTACTTATTTTCTCTCTTGGCTATTCGTATTTTGGTACGAATACGCGTATATGTATTTCGGTACATGTACCGGGAAGTATTCCGTATTTTATACGGAATAGCTTCTAGAAGATGCCACATCATTTATATGATTTTCCATTTATGGAAATTCATTTTTTTTTATAAATGAGGTGGAATATGTGAGGTGGCATGAACATTGTTCATGGTATGGGCATGAATCAAAGCATGTTGCAAAGCATGGTTTTGATCTGTTTATTTGGAAAAAGGAAATGATTTTTTTTTTGGGAATGAGAGAATGGGGGGCCGGCCACTACTTTGTGGGTAGGGTTAATTTCATTTTTTACATTACACTTCATTATCGCATTACTCCCTCACTCTCTCATTCAAAAAAAAAGGTTCACAAAAGCCTTCACCATTTTTTGGTTCATGCTAAGTCTTCATTACTTCCATTCTTCTTCTTTAGTTGCTCCCATGAGCACATGGTTGAGAGAAAATTGTAGCGATATATTCATACACCCCCACTCTCCATTGCTAGCGACATTGGAGCGTCAGTTATCTCGTTCGACGAGGTTGGAGCTTGCGTCGTTTCCTTCGGGTGGATCATCGGAGATGGGGGAAGACCGACAATCAAATATCATCAAAGGATCGCTAGGAGCTTGGAATGAAGACCGAAGGACTCGTATCATCTCGATATAACGATTCTAACTTTTAGTTAACTCACTAGTTTAGGGTTTAAGGACGATCCGGGAATTCGGTAGCGGTAGCGCCGTTTTGATAAATTTTTGTTCTGCATTTTGGTCGGCTTTCGATTGCAGGGGCGCTGCCGGGACCCTTCATGGTATCAGAGCCACCCTTTAAACCCCTTAATAGCTTGTTTAGACATGCTTAATAGATCAATCAACGGAATTTACGAAATCACGATTCCATTTTTCACAGTTTCTGCCGATTTTCTAAAGTGTTCAAAAAATTATTTGTTTTATCTTAAAAATCTTTGCAGGCAATTTTAATGGTACTGGAAATATTTGGGCTCGTGATTCCACAAAAGCGCCACGGATCCGCCGCACTAAGCCCCTATTGGCGGCGGTTCCGCGGCGGTTTAGTGGCAACGAGCGACCAAATTTTTCCTGTAGCCCATTTACTTGGAAATGTGATTTTTGTGATATTCTGTTTTGGCCCAGGTTTCAGTGAAGTGTTGTTTTGCTATTGTGGCCAATTTGGAACTTAGTCGATTGATATTTTAAGCATGCATTTAACAGTACATACATTTCTATCTATGACCGTGAATGTCATTTGATCGGTAAAGCCGTCTAACTACTATATGTCTTTTAAACGGGTTTGCGAACATGACATTCACGTTGATGTTCTGTGTTGTGCTGTGATGTTGGTTGGATCGTCGTGGTGGATAACTATGGTGCAATGTTAGTACAGTTTTATTTCATTTGTACATTTGATATTGCGGGGCGAGCGTCCGACATGTGAACTGCCGTCACTGTCCGTTTGTATATTATTTTTTTGGGGCACGACCGGGATGAGGTCGATGTCACCCTTGTATATTATTTTCTTTTCGGTACTAAGATTACCCCGCGGTGGGGTGCACCAATAGCCGGATTCTAGAGGGCAACGGGTCCACATCTCATGGCGTTGGGACGGAGGGGACCTTACTCTAGAATTGGCGGGCTGTTCGCCGCACTCATAGGGGGTATAGGTGACCCAGGAGGGGTGCTCAAGTTATCGGATTCCGTGAAGTGCTGGGTGGTCCATTCACGTTGCTGAAGGGGGCTGCCTCACTTCTGGTTTTCGCGGGTAACTTGCCGCGCTCGTAGGGGTCTAGGTTTCATTGCACAGGCTATCCACACGACAGGGAACGTTGGGTCTCACTTGCGGCTCAAGTGAAACCCGAGGCTCCAGATTATCCACCATTCTGTATTGCTTCTGTGATGTTGCTTTATATCATGCCTGGGAAGAATGTTATATATTTATATATATTAGTAGATGTTGTATATGTTTTGCACCCGCGCTAGTCCATTCCCCACTCTATCGTTAGTTAAGTAACCTAACGGGTGATGACGGGACCCAGTGGCGAATGCGGATGGCATATACGTACATTTTATTTTCGTTCTTTTCTGGTGTGATTAATTGATGGGACTGCATAGATTCTTATCAATTCAAGGATAAAACAAACCTATTTATATGATGTTGTTGGAACCAAGTTTTTAAAAAACTGACATTACAGACGTTTTCTTTTGCTTTGCATCATGGTATTCATTTAGAATATCCTGCACCTCATTCGACGAGGAAAGGGCCGAGATCCCTTCATCGAGAGTGACCCCTTAGGTAAAAGTTTGCGTCAATGTAATAACTTTACTATAGTCGTTTCCTTTTTCTTTGCATCGTGGTATTCAATTGGAATATCCTGCACCCCATTCGATGGGGAAAGAGCCGAGATTCCTTCACCGGGAGTGACCTCTTTAGCAAAAGTTTTCGCCACTATATATATTTATAAGACCACTTGGATTCCTTCAATGAGATCAAGTTCATTACGTTAAAGGTTTTTCGCCAAAAACCAGCCGTAGCCCTCCGTCATTTCTTATAAGTACTATTTGGTATTCGTGCTATGTTTGTTGGCAAGCGTCAAGGCATAGTGTGCAGTAGCTGAATAATACTTATTTGTAGCATGGATATGCGATTGATCGGGATAGTCGTACAGCTTTGTTGGCAAGCGTCAAGGGCTTGTGTGGGTGGGTTCGAGTTAATCCAGGACAATGATGGGTTGAACTTGACTAGTGACCTATAATTTATTGGCAAGCATCAAGGTTATAGGTCGTTAGGGGTAAAAATCATATCGGGTGTTTCAAACATACAGGAAACTTGCCAGGCTTGCGCATACCTTCTGGAGTGTGGTGACTTGAGTGGCTTCCATCAAGTTATCATGCGATGATAGTTGGATCCCGATTCCCACTGATGAGTAGGACTACTCCTCGGGTGATTCCGACTAATTCTCCTTTTAGGTTTTGAGGAGAATTCGAGGAAATGGTGTGAGCCATCCTAATTAGATAATATGATTGACCATTCTGATCTGGGTTAGAGTGCACGCTGAGTGTTTCTTCTCTCTCTCTCTCTCTCTCTGACTGCGACTATGACCCGACCTTTGACTAAAACTCATGAAACCAAGTTGACCGAACCTTCTTAAAACACTTTGGCTTTTGGAATTTCACGGTGTCGCATACATCATTGCCACTTCTATATCACCTTTTCATTTCTCCAGAACATCCCGTATTACTACGAACATCCACTTCCATTGGATAAATCCATCGTATGGTTATATACGAACTCGAAGGATCTGTTTCGAGGATGGATTCTGGTTCTGGAGAGATTGAATAGGATTATTCGGTTGTCTTTTCTCTTTATCTTCTCTTAGGTTGTGAGGGCTCCTAGGATTAGGAGAGGGTACACCTATTGAGCTTATTGGATAGTCTTCTTCCAAACCATAGCCAGGTGCCGAACGGTAGGGAAGGAAGAAAACCAATTAAGCTTAAGTGTGGTGTACAGAAGGTAATAAGTAAAGACAAATAAAGGGATTAAAATAATGGCAAAGGAAATTATGACCACCATCATTCACGACAAAGACCGTGTATACCCCTGCCACTCCTACATTCACTTTACATTTCTCCAGAACGCCTCATATCACTACGAACATCCACTTCCATTGGATAAATCTATCGTATAGTTACATACGAACCCGAAGGAACTTTTTCGAGGATGGATTCTGGTTCAGGAGAAAAAGAATAGAATTATTCAGATGTCTTTTCCCATTACCTCCTCTCAGGTTGCGAGGGCTCCTAGGATTAGGAGAGTACACCTATTACGCTTATTGGATAGTTTTCTTCCAAACATTAGGCTGGTGTCGAAAGGTAGGGAATGAAGAAAACAAATTAGCGTAAAGGAGGTGTACAGAAGGTAATAAGTAAAAACATAATAAAGGGATTGCAGTGAGGGCAGGTAAGTATATGGTTACTGTCATGATTCAGGATAATGGAAGAGGTGTTACTAGGAATACCAGTTAACCCTTTTGAAACATTTTCATGTTTCGGTTTCACTGTGCAATGTTAATTGAAATCTGTTTTCCCAATTGGAATCTAACTCCAGGGTATGTATTTACCAGATCAGTTTCTCACATCTGTATGTTATTACGGATGGTGAGTGGGAGTAAGATATTTGGAATTGGGTGATTAGATCCTCATTATATCGGAATTCGTTGTAATTGGTGATATTTGAGGAAATCATCTGGATTTTGCCGGATGGCAAATATTTGGTTTTGAATATCCGTAGTTATGCACCAATTTCAAACTGATATATCTGTACATTTATTTTATAAAGTGAGATATAAATTTTTTGATATTGTGTATATGACATTTACTTATATCAGTTGGTGATTAGGTAAGGTGCATTCAACAGCGGTGTAATTCTTCTTAACCATAGTACAGTTTTTCAAACTACAACGCACAGGGTTTGAGTTATTGAACTCAGGGGATTTATACAAAGTATTGTATATTGTTCAGTGTCCATTAGGACAAAGGGGTTGGTACTCGTACTATATTCTGTTTACTTTTGACTTCTCCAGTTCTGGACATGTATTTCATTGAAATGCAAGGTTTAGATATTCAGAAGTTATAGGTATAAGAATAAAGTAGAGAACCATTTGTTGTAAGTATCAGGATTCTTCAAGGAAGTCGAAGATGTAGATACTTGTGTTTGGCATTCAGTTAATAGTAATGGTTTTGAGAACTTGCTTCTCTTTCAGGTTACTCATATATGGATGCACTTCTAGATGAGTAATGTTGATTGTCCTCTTTCCATTTGGTTGATATGCACTGGAGACAGCTGCATGATTTTTTAATATGGTTCAAATTAGATTAGTGCTTTTGTTTCTATATTAGATTAATATAGAATCAATTTATATCTTAACGATGTTAAGGTATAGGGAGTTTTCCGGCTGATGCTTAAAACCAGAATCCGGATAAACTCAAGGCACGTTTCAGTAATGGCTGTTTGTGGGTTATCCCGGGCTTTGACGAGGGTTAACTTTCTACCATCAGGAAGATCAATATTTATATTGTTCTTGACTCACCACAGTTTTAGTAAAATGGATTTTTTCAGAAAACAGAAGTGGGAGTATGGTAGAACTGGAAGTGATTCCAGAACCGCAAACGATCACTGAAGATTTAATAGAACCTGAGGATTCAATTGTTGTTGACGTTCCATTAGCCACTCCGCAGATTTGGTGGGTAACCTCAGGCACCCGAGAGGTACATCGGTCTTCTCAGAGACAGTGACAAAGAGGTTCTTGTTCCCCCAGACTTGCCATTGCTGCTGTTCTAGACTATAAGACCCGGCAGGAGGATGAGTATAGCGTCATTCTAAACTAGCTTTGGAAGTGTACGTGTATATGACTCTGCCAGAGGGTTGTTGTAGTCAGTGGGAGCAGTGGAAGCATAGTGGGCAAGTAGCTTATGTCTATTTATAGACTAAAGCAGGTATAGTGGAAATAGATCATCTAATTTTGATGTGACAGTCATAGGCTTTGACTTCATCAGAATAGGAGATGGATCTGGTAAGAAGGTAGTAGGGTGTGATGTCCGAGGATTCGGGATGGCATGCACTTAATAGGAAGAGATATTCCTATACTACGATCGGTTGTACTATGGTCGTCACAAAGTTGTTTCTCCACACAAGATATGGATGTAATATCAGGGTATTCTGGTTACTTGATCTATGGTTTGGATCTAGATTTGGGAAGTATCCTAATCTGGGTACTTTGACATTAAATGGACGACTCCTGGCATGGTGGTGTACCTGCAGGTGATGGAGTCACCCTCTCTAAAGGTGTCTTACAGACTAAAGGGGAGAGGGATCTACATGATTAACATATCATTTGCTTAGGCAATTGAGTTAATCATGAAATGTCAAGTACCACACCAGATATTGCTTTTGCACTAGATGCAATAAGCAGATATATTAATCCAATTCTGGAGAAACATTGGGAAGCAGTTTATGAACATAAGTGAAAGTTTTTGGGATATGGTAACGGCAGCCTCTTTCTGGAGACGGTTATCATATCAGGCTTCCAAGGTGACCTGGATGACAGAGTGACTGTCAGAGTTATAGTTTTTTCTCTCTTCTGAGGAACAGTATGTTGGACAGGTGGTCCAAGCGTATACTGAGGAAGGGCATGGCGCATGATACTGATTAAATTCGGTGGACGACACAGTCTAAGTAGTTTGCTGGATTTGGAGTTCATTTGTGAACTGGGTCCCATCAGATATCCAGACAAATTCTAAGGCAAGTATTGCTTATTTCGGGAGATAGCTTTCTCCGCGAAGTTGAGATTAAGAGAGATACAGAAAGAAACATTGGAGCGGATCCACTCACTGAAGCTATTTCTCGAACGCAATCATTTTCACAAACAGGCTTTGCAAAACTGATTAGTAGAGAAGTTGGGTGTTCGGTATCACACGGGCTGTGAGTATGCGACATCGCAATAATTGGCCTTAAGTGCAAGTGGGAGATTGTTGGCTATAGTGCCCTTAAGGTAATTATCATAGTCGCGGACTTGTGATTATGATGATTGAGTGAGAACCTATACCGATAAAACAGTCTTACTCAAGATGATAGTATGCTATCCGATTTTTCTTTATCATCATACACGTGTTGATAGAGCCCTTAGGATTCTTTCTTGACTGCCAGCAGTATGATGGCGATCATATTTATAGGAGCTGGGGTCTATAAGCATATCCTTAAATGTCCCTAGTCGTAGGAGTATCGAGACCGGGCATCGATACTCCAGTGTAGACTGGTGTATACTGATCGAGACCCCGATGAGGGGCGGTGGCCAGGTCTCACAAGCCATTGGTGTTAGTTTGTTCACCTAAGATAGTATACAGGTGCTCATTAGGTTATGAGTACACTCGACGGACTCGCCGGGAACCTGCTAGTTGGTATTTTACCTATTGTCAGATAGCAGTTCCCAGGTGACATGTGCACAGGTTAGTCTGTCAACCTGAGATCGTCATTTGTCTCGTGTGAGTTCCTAATGTGCTTTGATTACTACCCTACCACGACTCAAAGGAGTCGTGGAAACAGGTTTTAGTTGGGTACAGTCTCGAGCCACATAGAGGCAGTGATCGGATCGTCGGGGATTCGTCTCTCCCGGTATTGGGGGTTGATGTCGCGTTGTGTACGGATGGCCATCATCAAAAATCCGTGGCCACGGTGGACGAGAATTACCAATCCAGGATCGATAGTTTCTCAGGTGGTGATGGGTTTCATACCGACACTAAATATTGCGTTGTTGGGGGTCTGACTTTGTCCACCCCCTAGACTCGATATGCGATACCCTTAGACGAACAGACTGAACTGTACGGATATTGTCACTGACAGGCTCAGTAGGGGTTCAGGATGAGTTTGCTCGTTGGCCTCCCTTTCGCTCAATGCCTGGATAGCCGTTACGTACAGCTAGTGCCGCTGACGTGCTTGTGGTTAAACCCACTGCCAGCATATTGACGAGTCTTTAGAGTCCCACACAGAGGGTTTTCACGGTTCAGGCGATATGGTGTACATGGCGTATGTTGATGCATACAGGTGTCCGATTAAATATGTGCATGTGCTGCGCAAACTTTAATCGGACGGTTGGTAATACTAGCGGCTTAGGATTAAGCCAGTTTATTAAATCAGATTTTGATTTAATAATTTACATATGTATTTATATATATGTATTCTAGTATTATTGTTCGCTATTTATTTTCTCTCTTGGCTATTCGTATTTTGGTACGAATACGCGTATATGTATTTCGGTACATGTACCGGGAAGTATTCCGTATTTTATACGAAATAGCTTCTAGAAGATGCCACATCATTTATATGATTTTCCATTTATGGAAATTCATTTGTTTTTATAAATGAGGTGGAATATGTGAGGTGGCATGAACATTGTTCATGGTATGGGCATGAGTCAAAGCATGTTGCAAAGCATGGTTTTGATTTGTTTATTTGGAAAAAGGAAATGATTTTTTTTTGGGAATGAGAGAATGGGGGGGGGGGGCCACTACTTTGTGGGTGGGGTTAATTTCATTTTTTACATTACACTTCATTATTGCATTACTCCCTCACTCTCTCATTCAAAAAAAAAGGTTCACAAAAGCCTTCACCATTTTTTGGTTCATGCCAAGTCTTCATTACCTCCATTCTTCTTCTTTGGTTTCTCCCATGAGCACATGGTAGAGAGAAAATTGTAGCGACATATTCATACACCCCCACTCTCTATTGCTAGCGACATTGAAGCGCCGGTTACCTCGTTCGACGAGGTTGGAGCTTGCGCCGTTTCCCTCGGGTGGATCATCGGAGATGGAGGAAGACCGGCAATCAAACATCATCAAAGGATCGCTAGGAGCTTGGAATGAAGACCGAAGGACTCGGATCATCTCGATATAATGATTCTAACTCTTAGTTAACTCGCTAGTTTAGGGTTTAAGGACGATACGGGAATCGGGTAGCGGTAGCGCCGGTTTGATAAATATTTGTTCCGCATTTTGGTCGTGTTTCGACGGCCGGGGCGCTGCCGGGACCCTTCATGCTTCTAGTCCTCGGGATGCATCTTTATCTGATTGTATCCTGATGAGCCATCCATGAAGGAGAAAACTTCATGAGTGGACGTATTATCTATCATTAGCTTGGTGACCGGTACTGGAAAGTTGTCCTTCGGGCAAGCTTTGTTGAGATCCCGGAAGTCTACGCATATGCGCACCGTCCCTTTTTTCTTCATTACCGGGACAATGTTGGCGATCCAGTCAGTATACTGAACCTCTTGGATGAAGCCGGAGTCGATTACCTTCTTGACTTCGGCGTTGATGCTCATCTCAAGCTCGAGCCGCATTCTTCTCGGTTCTTGTTTGATCGGCTTGACGTCTGGAAGTATCGCCAATTTGTGCACAGCAATCTCTGGATCTAGTCCTGGCATCTCGGAATAGTTCCATGCAAAATAGTGTTTATACTGCATGAGCATGTCTTCAAGCGTAGCCTTCTTTTCTTCAAACAACAGTCCACTGACGAACGTCGGCTGTGGGTCGTTTGCCGTTCCCAGGTCAATTTTCCTTAGGTCATCTGCAGTAGTATGTATTCCATTTTCCAGCTCTTTTGGCGCTGGTGGAAACTCGGAGATCACCTCGTCATCATCGTTTTCGAAGCACCAGGGGAGGTCATCCATGTTCTCGGGTTCTTCTTCTGACAGCGTTATTATATGAAAGGTACGAGATCGCTTCCAAGCCCGACGTTGACCCGGCTCTTCTTTCGTGGCTTTTTGGTTCATGCTTCTGCGGCGGGGATACCCTCCAACTGCTGGATAAAGCGAACTTGCCTTGCTGATACTGGTCTTCTACCCAGTCTTTGAATGTGAAGCGGTTTTCGGAAGAATGTCCTATTGCTCGGTGATAGGAGCAATAATCCGGATGATGAACTTCACTTGCTTACTGATTTGTGTGAGATTTTGTGATCAAAGAATTAATTACCACAATCAAGAACGGCGTCACTTGGTAGCTAGCCGGTGAGTACGGGTCGGTCCACAGGGATTTTGTGTATTCTCAATTTGTTGTAACGAGTTAATTCCAATTGGTGTTGGATTGATTTATCACTAAAAACTAAGGTTGATCTAGACTAGGATTAAAACCATGCTAGGGTTAGATTTAGGTTAAGTTTAGAAAGTCAATATTCCTCACCGCTTTCTATGCCTTAATTAAGATCTATTAGCTGTTATGGTAATAATTAATAAAGTGGATTAGTACCATCGGGAAGAAACTAGGTTTCTTCCTCTAGGTTCTTATCCTTCCTTTCTTAATTCTTACCCTAACCTCCATGGAAAACATATACAACCGGTCTTTTAAACTACGGTATCACCGCTACCTCATGGGATAGGGTGTCGTAGTGTGCAGTGTATGTATGTATGCATGGAGTCTTATAAAAATATGTGATGGGCAAGAAAGGGGTGAGAGATTTTCATCTCTCAAACCTCTCCTATTCCTAACCCTAACAAGTGAGGAACTACTCACTCATTAGGGAATTGATTAAAAGAAATATTTTTTATCTATGGCAAATAATTAAAAGTGTTAAACTAATTAATTAGGGCAGATAATAAAATTACTAAACTACGGCAGAAAAGAAATTAACTAGGGCATAAAAAAACTTACTTTATTTGATGCTCTCTTCATACATTTACAGCAAATTAAAATTCTGAAATAGATGAATAAAAAGAGGCATATCTCAAAAAGAGTTTAGGATTTCTATTTATAGATCATAGAAATCCTAGAGTTACATTCGATATATATCTTCATTTATAATTTTACCCTAAGAAGCCTAGTCAACGCACCGCCACAGCGTTGAATTTTGCGCCGACACGTGCTCACCATGGCCGCGGATCCGCGGCCAGAAGGCATGTGTGGCCGCGGTTCCGCGGCCATATTGTGGGCTTCTTGGTTGCATTTCCCTGGGTTGCTTCTGGTTGCATTTGTCTTCTTGTTTCTTCACTTGGTTTCTCAGATTGTCATCTAGTTCTCTTCCAGATTTCCACAGTGCATAATGTCGTGGACTTTTACCCTTTGCTTCGTGTCGAAATCTTGAACCTTGCGCTGCCCTTGTGCTTTATGAAATTGTCCATTGATCTTCGTTTATTCTTCAAACTGTAAGCATGATCAAGATTCCTCCATTTGTTGGTCGTAGTCTCACTTTTGTATCGTCTTTTCGTCATTTTCACTGTTTTTGTTTCGAGAACCTGTAACCTGCAACTAAATAGCAGGCATGGATCAAAAGCACCTATTTATTTGTAAAATGAATAAGAATGGGGAACATAATAATGCAAAATTATGATATGAACAAATACCCCCAAACTTATCTTTTGCTCGTCCTCGAACAAAACTAGTTTTTTTCTCGAAAAAGACTTACCCTCACTTTCGCAGGGAAACGCGATTGCACTGAGCTCGTGCAACAAGCCGTTAAACCTCTAGGTGTCCCTAGTAGGAGGAGTGTTGTCTCCTGAGGGTTTTCAACGGATACTACCCACAAAAAATATACAATCTTAAGTTAAATGCTAAGATCTAGTTGTTCCTAGCTAGTTAACCTTCTTGTCAAACTCAAGTCAATTATGGCCAAAATTGAATGTTTTAATTTTTATAATTTTTTTTCTTCAAATTTTTCAGTTTTTATTTGATTTTTATTTTTTTTATTTTTTTTTCAAATTTTTTCAATTTTTTATATGGATGCAGTTCAAAATTTACACATGCAAAAGAAAAAGAAAAAATATGTACAAAATTTTTTTAAAAAATATGCAATGCAAAAGATAACTATATACAACCACCAACTCCCCCAAACTTATCACAAGCAGTGCCCTCACTGCTTGGTCCCACGTCGTGCCCTCGAGCGTGAACGGAAACGCTCCTCTCTAGCCAGCAGGGTTCGAATCCCCTGCTCTACCTCAGTCAACCGTCGATCATGTTCCCTAGATATCCCCTTCAACTCCTCTATGCCCATAACAGCTCTTCGCATCAAATTTGCATGTTCTAAAGGGGTCATTTCTCCTTCGCTCGCTATCGAGCTAGAGCTAGGTGTTCGGGCGGGCACGTGCTCCGCTGGTTCAGTTCTAGACCACACATCCGTCAATCGTGAATATGACGTAGAAACGCCCTCAATAAGAGGCCTGACAGGTATGCCTCCAAGCATGTAAAATTCGAACTCCTCCACAGGGAGGAAATATCGACATAGTTGTGTAACAAGCATGGGACAAGGATAATTTGCGACTCATTTTCCCGCACCTATAGAGTTTAGCAAAACTGTGCATATGTCGAAACAAGGGTTTCGTGTCATGAGGGTATGCACAATATGCAATGAGGGTGTAAAAAATATGGTGTTGTGAGAGCTTCCAAAAATATTGTTTTGTGCCCAACGGCGCACAGCCAAGACATTGGCGAAAAAGGTTCTCGTTTGGATCCCCTTCCGCATCTGTCATGCCCCACCCCCAATACAGAGAGTATTGTCCGCTCTGGCCGAAACCGCATGGTTTTTCCCTTTAGAGCGAACCGGACCCGACCAGGGGCCACTTCCTAGGAGGTCACCTATCCCAAGACTTTCCTGGCCCTAGCACGCTTAACTACGAAGTTCTCAAGCTCCTGTAGTTCCGATTCACTTAAAAGGCGCCTCTGTATTGAAGAATGGTATCATTCCATTTATAGTACAGATCTACCCTCTTTCAGAAGAGTCCCCATTGTACTACAGTGGGTTTCACGGACTCAAGAGGTGGCCCCCACGGATTCAAGAGATGGCCCCCGCCCACCTAACACGAAACTTGGCGTGGCACTTTGTTCCGTGTGGCACTTTGCTCCGTGAGCAAGAACCGGGTCCCGACATTCTCCCCACCTTTGAACAATGATTCGTCCTCGAACCACAGACCTACTATTGAGGGACCAGCTCTGATACCATTCTGTCATGCCCCACCCCCAATACAGAGAGTATTGTCTGCTCTGGCCGAAACCGCACGGTTTTTCCCTTTAGAGCGAACCGGACCCGACCAGGAGCCACTTCCCAGGAAGTCACCCATCCTAAGACTTCCCTAGCCCTAGCACGCTTAACTACGGAGTTCTCAAGCTCCTGTAGTTCCGGTTCACTTAAAAGGTGCCTCTGTATTGAAGAGTGGTATCATTCCATTTATAGTACAGATCTACCCTCTTTCGGAAGAGTCCCCATTGTTCTACAGTGGGTCTCACGGACTCAAGAGGTGGCCCCCACGGATTCAAGAGGTGGCCCCCGCCCACTTAACACAACACTTGGCGTGGCACTTTGTTCCGTGTGGCACTTTGCTACGTGAGCAAGAACCGGGTCCCGACAGCGGCTCTCTTGAGCAATCATTGCCCATCAAGGGCATGTAATCCTCAAATTGTAAGGGTTGGTCGTGAGCGGGTATTCGAGGGATTAATGTAACTTCGTGTACGATGTCTCTATCGATGATAATTTACCTATCACCCCACTGTAATTTTATAAAGACAAATTAGGTGAGACACCCATCTTCCATACACTCGTAAAAACGAGTGACTAATTCCGGAAGTGCAAAAGCGTTAGGGTGATTATAAATCAGAAAGTTCCAACCCCTATGTGCTATCTCGTTCATAAAATAACTTCCATACACAGCATGTGAGAAAATTTATGAAAAATCACGTTCAAGTTGCATACTGTGTGCCATCAGGTGATCTACAGTTCTAGAAATTTAAAAACAGAGAGGGTTTAGGAATCGAACCTCCTTTGAGAAATTTCAGAGGGTGAAGACCAAGAAGCGCGGCGGAAGAGTGGTCGGAGTGGGCTTCAGGCGGCGGATCAGCGGCGGCGCAGAGGAATCTTGCTGAAAAATTTAAGCAGCGGCGGCTAAGGTTTCTGAGAGGATTAAAATTAGGGTTTGTGGAAACAGGGGTCGGGTCTGTATATATAGGGGAAATGATGGACATTTGCAAATAAACCCCCCTAAAAAGAGGAAATTATTTGCAAATATAAATTTTATTTTATTTTATTTTATGAAAATTTACAAAAATACCCAAAAAAAAATTTATTCATTTATTTATTTATTTTTAATTCTTATCTCTTTTTTTAATGTTATTTTTGAAAGCCAAATTATATCCCCGCTCCCCCCAAACTTGAGTTAAACAATATTACAAGTCAGTGCCAAGCTTTGCAAAGACCAAAAGTCAACATCAACCATTTGAAGAACTTATCAGTGTAACGTATAGGTCGGTGGAGGAACATGTTATAAAGAGTCAAGAAGAAGAAGTGAAGAGATACGTGGTGGTAAAGAAAGGGTTTGCGTGAATGTGAATGTGAGAAGATGAGGGGTGATGATAAATAAAAACGAGAATGTTGATGATCATTTATGAGTGGAATATTAGCATTCTCGTATTTTATTAGAAGAAAAGGTGGTGGTTCAACTTCTATAGGTGTAGGTTGATTAACCATAAAATCCTTGATCTGTTTCAGTGGATCCTTTACAGGCTTGGCATCATCCATCATATGTATATGATGTTCAATTATGAGGGAACTAATCTCCTTGATGTCCGCCATAGTCTAGCCAAAAACTTGCTGGTTGTTTTGTAAGACTATTAATGGGGCTTTCTCTTGCTCGAGAGCTAGAGATGCCGAGACGATAACAGGAAGGGTCTCATTCTCACTTAAGTAAGAGTTTTTAGAGTGAAACGACAACAGCTTGAGTTCGAGTTTTGGAGGTGGAACAATTGAAGGTAAAATTGGTGAAACTGTCTCGAACTCGAAGGATTCCATCAATGGTTCGAAATCACTGTAAACAACCGAGTCGGATGGTTCAACTAACTCATCCGAAAATTCAAACGACTCAAACTCGGGTGGCGGGTCTTCAAAATCGTCCGAAAAAGTGAAACACTCGTAATCGTTATCGGTTGTGCAAACTGTGTCAGATTCAAGGAGGAACGCACTAGTGGCGTCAAAACTGCTGTGATCGAACAGAAATTTTTCAAGCTCACAGTCCTCCTGCATGATTTCGTAGATCGAGCAAATATCACATATACTGGCTTTAGGCACGGAGGGCAAACTTTCTATCTTGTAAATGTTGAACTCACTTGACATCTTCCCGAAGGATCGAGTCATAGAGCCATTGCGACAATTGATTACAGCATTGGAAGTGGCCAAAAATGGTCGACCGAGGATCACAGGAATTTGGTTCCGTGGGTTAGCCACAGGCTGTGTGTCCATAACAATGAAATCAACGGGGAATATGAAGTCCCCTACTTTGATCAACACATCCTCTAACTCACCATTAGGATGAGTGATGGATCGATCAGCCATTTGGAGAGTACAATGAGTGGGTTTCAACTCTCCAACACCTAATTGCTCATACACGGAGTAGGGAAGCAGGTTAACACTGGAACCAAGATCTAAAAGTGCTCGATTGATGTTCTTATCCCCAATTGTTATTAAAATAGTAGGACAGCCAGGGTCCTTCCATTTTTTGGGCAAAGGTTGAGGTTGGGTAATAGCATTGCTCACAGCACTGGCTATGAGCACTTTCTTGGGTATCTGAGACTTTCTCTTCGTGGTGCATAAGCCCTTTAAGATTTTCGTGTAAGAAGGGACTTGTTGGATTGCATCTAAGAGAGGTATGTTTATGCTAACCTGTTTGAATAACTCCACAATCTTCTCCATTTGTGGAGTTGGTTTATTGGATCTCAACCTGTTTGGAAATGGAACATTTTGAAAAAAATTTGTGTCCAATTTCTGTGGAGTAGATTGCGGAGTTAGAGCAGATCCCAGTGTTGGTGTGTTCGTGAAGTGAGATGTGGGTCCGTTCGAATTAGAAGAAGTAGAGCCTTGTGAAGAATGAAGAATAGGCTCTAACGGAGAAGAAGAAGATGAAGAAGAAGCACCGGCAGGGGTATCATCACTATTACCCACATTATTGTGCAGCACTCTTCCAGATCTCAACGCGGTCACAGCATTTACATTATGATTTTGTTGTTCATAAGAAACATGTGCGTTGTGTGTGTGACCGAGATTTGGCAATGGTTGAGATGGAAGCTTTCCCTTTTCTCGCTCACTCAACGCAGCATTCGGTTTTGCAATTTGGGCCTCAATTGATTTGATGCTCTGATCATGTGAAGCACTGTTTTGCACCAAAGACTGAATGGAAGTCTCCAACCTTGCAGCGGATTGTGTAGATTGTTTTAAAAATGCATCTAGACTTTGTTCTAGCGAGAAAACCTTATCGTTATTCGGTTGAACAAAATTGTTTTGAGAATAAGAGTTGTTGGGCACAAAATTGTTCATTTGGTTTGGGTAAGGTTATGGTTGGAAAGGTTGCTGGTATTAAGTTTGTTGAGGTGCTTGTTGTTGTGGAGGAGGAGGCCTTTGAAAGTTATTATTGCCTTGGAATTGTTGATTTTGATTCCAAGAAAAATTTGGGTGGCTCCTCCAACTAGGATTATAAGTCGAAGAGTATGGATCATTTCTTTGTCTTTGCTGAAAGGCAGTATTGACTTGATCTTATCCTTGAACAGGTGGATTGTAAGGACACTCTTCGGTAAGATGGGATGGATCCGAACAACAAGCGCAAACAATGCGTGGGGGTAAAGCAGGGGCAGGAGAAGGCGATGGGATTTTGGTCTCAATTGCTTCTAGCTTTTTCGTAAGTACGGCCATTTCGGCCTTCATTGCAATCGACATATCTAGTTGATGTATGCCTGCCCTAGACTGACCTGTTGAAGAAGATGAGGTGGTCTTAGTGCTCTCCCACTGAAGTGTTTGTTCAGCAAGATCGTCGAGAAACTGCCAAGCTTCCTCTCTTGATTTTGTTAGAAAGTGACCTTGACAAATGGTTTCCAACAACTGCTTAGTTGCTGGGTTAAATCCTTCGTATAAAGTCTGGCAAAGTTACCAATTCTCGATACTGTGGTGAGGCCATTGAACAAGTAGGTCTTTAAATCTTTCAAAACACTTCCAAAAAGGTTCGGAAGGAAGCTGGGAAAATTGAATAATCTCATTGCGAATTCTCGTGGTCTTGTGATGTGGGTAAAACGTTTTTAGAAAAGCTTTAACAAACTCTTCCCAATTTTTAATCGAGTGTGATGCTGTGCTATACAACCATTTCTCGGCTAGGTCACATAAGGTGAATGGGATGACACGTAGCCTTATAGCATCATCAGAAAGTTGTGTTGTCTTCATCATTGCACAAACATTCTGGAATTTGTTTATGAAGATATAAGCATCTTCGGATTCCAGCCCGTGAAATTTGGGCAACATGTTGATGAAGTGTGGTTTAATCTCAAAGTTATCCCCATTTACCGATGGGAGTGAAAGACAAGTAGGTAAGACGGTGCGAATATGGTAGAAAAGATCCTGGAGCGTGATTCGTTGGGGCGCTTCAACAGGTGGGTAGTGTGGGTTATTCGCACCTAGTGGAGGTAGAATGAGTCCCGCGGGTGAGGGGTTATTAGGATTGAATCCCGACATCTCCTTAGAAGACGAAGAATGTGAAGGTGAAGGTAAGGAAGTGGAAGGAATTTCGACTTCGGAGTCGAAAGCGTCGTCATTCGGTACTAACGAGACACGGACTAATCGGGCACTAGTGTCCCTAGCCCAACCGGATATACACTAAAGAGGTAGTGTAGTCAAAAGGTGAAAAACAGAAGGTGGGGGTAAGAAAACGTCAATGAGAGGAAAGTGGGTGTAAGTGGGGTGCAACTGATTTCTTAGCGACAAGTGGCAAGTTTTTGTAAAAAAAATTTCCTTTTTTTGTGTTTTTTTTATAAGGAGATTTTCAAAAAGATTTTTCAATAAAAGGCTTAGACACAGGTTCAATCAATCACAAATGCACAATCAAGCCTAGATCTAGGGTCACCTAAGTCAACCAGACTGCTCCTAACTGTTCCAAAGGGCAAGATGTGAGGACCTCAAATCGCCTCTTCACCGCCAATTGTGGCCAGGTAAGCACAAGTAGAGAAAGGAGGGATCCGCTCACGAATCACCGTGAGACGGGCCTTTTAAAGTTACCTTTCCCCACCTGTCTAGCTTAGGCACCACAAAGTCAGGTTTAGATCAACGATCGATGCCTACAACTATTCCTTTTTCTTATTGAGCGCGAAGTCCTTAGGGCCGAGTCTAATCTTTTTTAATTAACTTGATGGTCAATGCAATATACTTTATATGATTTTTTGGGGTCCTAGGAAGGGTAATGAAATCCCCACCCAATCTGGATTGGTGTTCAAGCCCCTTAAACTCAATGTAGATATGCAAAGCAGTAAACACAATCAAACACTTACAAATAATTTTTTATTGCGGCGCAAAGAATCCTGCACAAGATCAAGTTATTGGAGAATGGGAGAAGTTTTTGCACAAAGAACCCTGCAGGAAATTTTTTTTACAGAGGAGATAATGGGGTTACAGAGAAGAAGAAAAAACTTACAGAGGGATTTTTTTTGCTTGCTGACGTTAGCTAGGCGCCGCGGTTGCGCGGCAGAAAGCCCCTTTTAGCGGCGGTTCCGCGGTTGACTCGTTGACTCAGGCCTCCAAACTTCTTCTTCTGCTCTGTTGAGGTACTCCTCTGTTGTTCAGATTTTCTGTTTTCTGTTTTGCTTTCTGGATTTTTCCAGATCTGAATTCGTTCGTCGATCCTGCACAATTCAAAAGAATACCTTTCACAAAATAACAAGATGATAACTTTTTTATAATTTTTTTTTATTTTTCAGTTTTTATGAATTTTATGATTTTATATTAACCCGAAATTGCAAAAAGAAAATAACTACGCCATTTCCGGCAACGGCGCTATTTGATTTGTGTGAGATTTTGTGATCAAAGAATTAATTACCGCAATCAAGAACGGCGTCGCTTGGTAGCTAGCCGGTGAGTATGGGTCGGTCCACAGGGATTTTGTGTATTCTCAATTTGTTCTAAGGAGTTAATTCCAATTGGTGTTGGATTGATTTATCACTAAAAACTAAGGTTGATCTAGACTAGGATTAAAACCTTGCTAGGGTTATGTTTAGGTTAAGTTTAGAAAGTCAATATTCCCCACCGCTTTCTATGCCCTCATTAAGATCTATTAGGTGTTATGGCAATAATTAATAAAGTGGATTAGTAGTATCGAGAAGAAACTAGGTTTCTTCCTCTAGGTTCTTGTCATTCCTTTCTTAATTCTTACCCTAACCTCTATGGAAAACATATACAACCGGTCTTTTAAACTACGGTATCACCGCTACCTCGTGGGATAGGGTGCCGTTGTTTCCCCAATCAAAGCAAAGCTCTGTTCAAATTCCAAGATTGGAAATGAAGCGATGCTTCTGCTTCCCCCAATCAGAGCACAGCTCTGTTCAAATTCCAAGACTGGAAATGAAGCAATGCTTCAGATCCTGCGCTCTACGCTGCGCGCCACGTGTTTAACACAGTTGCGCGGCGCGTTGCGCTGCTCGCCACGTGTCTAACCCTGGTGTGTTAGTGCAGTTGCGCTGCACTCTGAGCTGCGCGCCACGTGTCCAACACGAGTGCGCTAGCGCTAGGCACGTTGCGCGCCACGTGTCTAAACACAAATGCGCTAGCGCTAGCGTGATTGCGCTGCGCACCCTAAATTAGAGCAAAGCTCTGTTTCTAAGATTGGAAAGCGAAGCAACGCTTCATGAAAGGTACTAACTTCAAAGGCGCTTACGATAAGAGTCAAAGAATCTGAAACGACACCCACGTGCAAAGTACGAGAGCGCTAGGCGCCAGAAGCGCTAAGCGCCAGAAGTGCTTCATCCTTACAAGAATTACTAGCACATGATTATAGCGAATTTAATTATGCAGCGCATAAACATCTTACAGAGGAATAACAAAGAATTAAAAACAAGCGAACACTTAACAGATAATAAAATACTAAATTAAAACATCTTATTATTATTATTATTATTATTATTATTATTATTATTATTATTATTACGCTTAAAAAAGATCACCAAACATGGGATCAAAAGGACAGGGGTTCACAAACCTAAAGAGGAGATTATCCAGTTCCCTTTCCGTCTTCTCCACGATGTCAAAGCGGCGATCCTCCCGATCCAACGATCGACGCCGCACTCCTCAGAGAAAGTAGTGATGACAACCCGACGGGTCCGTATCTGGCTCAGCAAGTGGATGGAGCAATCCCTCAGGGCTTGAGTGATTAAATGCGCCTCGAAGAAGCACCCAATCTTGTCTTCGGCAGTATCGAGCACTTCCGAGGACATCTCTGCTGGAGGAGGGAGAAAATCGGCGAGCACAGATGCAAGGATCATCTGAAGCCAAATAGAATGTGGGGGAAGGGGAGACCCCACACGAGTCAAAAGATCGTGCAGTGCAGCGTCGTACTGCTCATCCGTGAGAGAAGGATCCACCAAACGCGCAGCAAAATGAGGAACAAGGTCCTGAATGGGCACTTCCCACGGCTGTCTACGAGCATGGGAACGGTTACAAGCCATAGTTGAGAGGGTGCTTTGGAGATGAGAAAAGAAAGAAGCTTTGCTTTGAGTTATAAAGACTAGGCACAGAAAATTTTGTGCACAATGGAACTATTTCCAAGATTCGAGAAAAGAAAGATTTTAGGGAATATAAGTTTGACTTAAAAAGGAAGGCGAAAAGACACCTCTGCTGAAGCAACGCTTCAGATCCAGCGCTCTGCGCTGCGTGCAACGTGTCAAGCACAGGTGCGCTGCGCACCACGTGACTAACATAGTTGCGCCAGCGCTGGAATTAAAAATTCCCACCGTTGGACCAAAGGATCTAATAATGATGATAAATCATTAATTAACCAGAATTAAATTCTGTTAAGGAAAGATTTCTCAAAATCTTTCTAAACAACAAGATTGTGATTTAAGCACCGCTGGATCAATGATCCAATGGTAAATAATGAATTACCAAAACAGAACAAATTCTGCATAGAAAGATTTCTCAATCTTATTGAAAAATAAGAAGATTATCTTCTGTAAAACAGAAGCCTTAGGATCAAAGATCCGACGGTGGGAAATATTCCCAAATCGATCAGAGAAAGATCGCTTAAACTGATTTAACAAATCAATTGGCCCTATATAAAGGCCCCAAGACTTCAAGTCATAAAGGCCCCATGACTTCAAGTCTCAAAAAGGCAGAAGAATAGAGAAAAAAACCCTTTGCAAACTTTGAGGGAAAAAAACTCAAACATAAAGAAAGGCAAGCCTTTAGAAAAGAGAAGATCATTTCTTCATCTTTAAGGTAAAGAATTAATTCTTGAACAACAGAGATGAAATCATCTCGTAAAAAGAAGAAACATCTTCTAAAAAGATCACAGATCTGAAAAAAGACCAAGGTCTTTGATAATAAGATCAAAAGATCTAATTATAAATAAAATATATAAGAAGTATTTTTACTTCGGCCACAGATCTTTGATCTATAAAGGCAGAGCCTTTTATCAAAAACAAGAACTGTTGTTCTTGAATCTCGAGGCAAAGCCTCCTTAGAAGAACATAAAAGTTGTTCTGTGATCTTAAAATCAATCAGATGCGTTTTGCGCTATTGAAAAGTGCCTTACACTCATGAACTGCGCCCTTGCGCTCATTGGACCAACGCACAGCGCCAGAACTTGCCACGTGTCAATTAGAGACACAATCTGCGCTTTGCGCTCCTGAAACAGGGCACTGCGCTCATAGACTAGCGCTTAGCGCCAAGCGCGCCACGTGTCGCTCGCTGGCGCACCAACAGATTAGCGCAAAGCGCTCATAGATGGAAGGCGCAAGTGCGTGTGAGTCGATGTAGTACACCCCAGTACTTATGGGGAGGCGGAATTTTCAAAAACAATCAAGTTTAAAGAACGAACATCGACTAACCGCTTGAATCGAAGCTAAACTATAAATAACCGTATTCTAAGAGTTTCATTTCACTTGTGATTAGGGATTATACCTAATGAAACCGGTCCTTCTTCTTTGTGTCCTCCTTTGTTCTCCTCGACCTTCTCTAGGTAGTAGACGATCCACCCGAGAGCAAAACACCAAGCTACACCTCTAACTTGAGGTAACTAATCAACTTTGATTGCTAATCAAAGATGAAAGGATGATATAGAGTAAAGGTAATGGATTGTTTAGTCTAACCAATCCTTTGATCTCAACACATGAGGATTAAGGATTAGGGTTTGAAGATGAGAGCTTGAGGAGAGAGAATGTGAGATAAGATAATGAGAGAAGAGAGAGAGTGTATCATAATATATTATGAAGCATTCTTTTTAAGAATAATGAATAAAGGAAATGAATAAGCATGCTTCATAAAATATCTAGTGGTGATTCATTAGCATGAGTCATTAAGCAATAAATGTGCATTAATGAAATGAATGAATCACCACCATGACTCACTTTCTTATCCAAAAGAAACCTCCTTAGTCACATCTTCTAGAAGCTTCTCGTACAATTACGAGAACGCCCCTCCAATCCGCAAAAATACGGAAAAACTTTAGACTGTAAAAATCCAATAACCGGATACCAGTAACTGGCTTAAACCAAAGCCGACTGGTAAAAACTGTCCGAAAGTCGTACGCGCGTAAACGCACGTATGCGTCCGAACCCTTTGTCGCAAAACCATGCAACCTCTATATCGTTTCGCCTGGAGTAGGAAACTCTCTGTGTGGGACTCTAGAGACTCGACTACTACGCTGGCAGTGGGTTTAACCACAGACCGCAAGCGGCACTAGCTGTACGTAACGGTCCCCAGGTAGTTGTCGATAAGAAGGCCGATGAGAAAACCCATCCGAACTCCTACTGAGTCTGATGTGACAATCTCCATACAGTCCGGTCCGTTCGTCCAAGACTATCGCATATCGGGCCTAGGGGGGCGGCAAGCGTCAGTCCCCTAATAGCGGTATAAGTCGTGTCGGAGTAAAGCCCATTACACCCTGAGAAACTACTGGAACCTACCAGCAAATCTCGCTTGCCCTGGCCAGGGACTTTGCGTAATGGCTCTCTGACACAGCACGATATCTACTCCCAATACCGGGAGGGACGAATCCTGTCTAACCGCCACTGCCTCCAAGTGCTCGGGACTGCACCCAACTGCCACCTGTTTGCACGACTCCTTTGAGCCGTGGTAGGGTAGCAATCTAAGAACAGTGGGACACACTCGAGGCGAAGTAGCAGTGTCAAGTCTGCGGACTACGCTGTACTCATGTCACCTGGGAACTGTTCACTGACGACTGGTATCAAACCAACCAACAGTTCCCTGTGAGTCCTGTCCGGTGTACCCGTAACCTAACGAGCACCTGTATACTATCTCCAGTACGACGTACTGACGGCTGTGGGACAGACCATCTCCCCAACTGGGATGAGAAGCGTACACACTAGTCTACTCCGGAGTATCGATGCTCTGTCTCGATAATCCAACGACCAGGGACCTGAATAAGGATGTGCTTGTAGACTACCCAGCCCCCACTAGTGTGACTGCCATCACAACGCTGGTAGACAAGCAAGATCCTAAGAGCTCTATCAATACGTACACTCACATATTAAGATAGAAAAACAAAGTAGCATACTACCATGTTTAGCAAGACTGTTATATACATGTGAATATCCCAAGCTTCCATTAAGTAATATACAAGCTAGTATGATACAGTAATGGCCTTCTAGGGCATAAACACTAACAATCTCCCACTTGCACTAGGGCCATGTACTGGCATATCGTAGACCAATGATCTCGAGCAGCCTCTAGAACTGAATCTGAGGAAGGGCCTTCGTGAATGGATCAGCAATGTTCTCTTCTGAAGCAACTCTCCGAACCTCGATCTCCTGACGATCAATGATCTCCCTGATCAGGTGATACCGCCTCAAGATGTGTCTGGACTTCTGATGGGACCTTGGTTCCTTCGCTAAAGCTATAGCTCCGTTGTTGTCGCAATACAGAGGTATTGGATCAACTATGGTAGGAACCACCTGAAGTTCTGTTAGGAACTTCTTCATCCAGACTGCTTCTTTTGCGGCATCGCAAGCAGCTATATACTCCGCTTCCATCGTCGAGTCAGCAACGGTGTCCTGCTTGGAGCTCTTCCAGCACACCGCCCTTCCATTGAGGGTAAAGACATAACCCGACATGGACTTGGAATCGTCCTTATCACTCTGGAAGCCGGAATCAGCAAAGGCCTCCAACCTGAGGTCTTTTCCGCCGTAAACCAAGAACATCTCCTTAGTCCTCCTCAGGTACTTGAGAATGTTCTTTACTGCTATCCAGTGTTTCTCCCCTGGGTCTGACTGATACCGGCTTACCACGCTTAGTGCGTAAGCTACATCTGGTCTGGTACACAACATCGCATACATTATAGAGCCTACCGCAGAAGCGTAGGGTATAATAGACATGCGTTCCCTTTCCAAATCAGTCTTGGGAGACATCTCTTTGGAGAGGGTGATTCCGTGACAAGCCGGTAGATTACCGCGCTTAGAATCTTCCATACTGAATCTTTTCAGTACAGTGTCGATATACCTGGACTGCGAAAGTCCCAACATCCTCTTGGATCTATCACAATAGATCCGGATCCCCAGAATGTAAGAGGCATCACCCAGGTCTTTCATGGAGAACCTGTGTGACAAGAATCCTTTGACAGATTGTAGCATAGGAATGTCATTTCCTATCAATAGAATGTCATCCACGTACAAGACGAGGAATACGACACTTCTGGCCACGACTTTACTATATATGCACGGTTCATCTGGATTTTTGATAAAGTCATATTCTTTGACTGTCTCATCAAAACAGATGTTCCAACTCCGCGATGCCTGCTTTAGTCCATAAATAGACTTAAGCAGCTTGCATACTTTCCCGCTGCTCCCACTCTGATTGAAACCCTCTGGCTGATCCATATAGACGCTCTCTTCTAAATTTCCATTCAGAAAAGCCGTCTTTACGTCCATCTGCCAGATTTCATAATCATGGAAGGCAGCAATAGCAAGAAGGACCCGAATGGATTTGAGCATAGCCACTGGAGAAAAAGTTTCGTCATAGTCCAAACCAGGTCTTTGACGAAAACCCTTTGCAACAAGTCTAGCCTTATAGGTTTCCACCTGTCCATCTACACCAATCTTTTTCTTGAAGATCCATTTGCATCCTATGGGTTTTACCCCATCTGGAGCAAAGTCCAAAGTCCAAAGTCCATACTTTGTTGGTGTACATGGACTCCATCTCGGTCCGCATTGCATCTAGCCATCGTACCGAGTCGCCGCTCTGGATGGCCTGCTGGAAGTCAGTAGGTTCATCATCATCTATGATGCAATCCTCTCTATCCCCGTCTATGAGAAAACCGTAGTATCTCTCAGGCGGATGAGACGGCCTACTACTCCTGCGGAGGGGTGCGGGAATGCTCTGTTCTTCTTGAACCTCTGGTTCTACCAAACTTTCAGTAGCAGCTTGTGGTTCTGGAATTTCTTCCAGTTCTATTTCGCTCCCATTTGTATCCTTTTCTAAAACTTGTTGTTCTAGAAAATGGGCATTACGAGAAACAAAAACCTTTTGTTCCTCTGCGTAATAGAAGCAATATCCCTTGGAGTTCTTTGGATATCCTACAAGCTTACAAAATACTGATCGTGCCTCGAGCTTGTCCACATGCTGCTTTTTTACAAAAGCTGGACATCCCCAAATCCTTATATACTGAAGATAGGGTTTCTTCCCACTCCACATCTGATATGGTGTGGTAGGCACAGTTTTGGTTGGAACTCTGTTCAAAATATATGTCGCTGATTCTAGCGCATATCCCCAGAAAGATCGCGGTAACTCAGTATTACTCATCATGGATCGTACCATATCCAATAGGGTTCGATTCCGTCTCTCCGATACACCGTTGTGCTGTGGAGTGTATGGAGGAGTAAGCTGAGAGAGAATTCCTTTCTCTTTTAGGTAACCTAGGAACTCGGCACTTAAGTATTCTCCACCTCAATCAGATCTTAGTGTCTTAATACTTTTGCCTGTTTGGTTTTCCGCTTCACTCTTGAATTCCAGGAATTTCTCAAAGGCCTCTGATTTATGCTTCATTAAGAAAACATATCCATACCTAGAGAAATCATCTGTAAAAGTAATGAAGTAGGAATAACCACCTCTCGCATGTGTAGACATTGGACCGCATACATCGCTGTGTATGAGTCCTAAGAGCTCGCTGGCTCTTACTCCTTGTCCAGTGAATGGAGTCTTTGTCATCTTTCCTTTGAGACAAGATTGACAAGTGTCATAAGTTTGATATTCGAACGTGTCCAAATATCCTTCTCTATGCAACTTAGTCAACCTTCTCTCATTGATGTGACCCAGTCTACAATGCCATAAGAAAGCTTTATTTAAATCTGGAGACTTTCTTTTTAGTGTGTTCTGGACATTGAAAATTTGGAGTTGGTTTAACACATATATGCCGTTATTTAGAGTACCAGACCCAATCAAACCATGATTAAGGTGGATGTTGACAACATCTCTTACAAACGTGAAATCATAACCTTTATTTGATAACAAGGAAACTGATATGATATTACACGTTAAGCTGGGTACAAAATAACAGTTATGTAAAACCAAAATGTGTCCACTCGTCAATCCTAGGTGATAATCCCCGACGGACGCAGCTCCCACGCTAGCTCCGTTAGCAACCCTGAGGATCATATCACCTTCCTTCAGCACTCTACGGTTTCTCAGTGCCTGCAATGAATTGCAAATATGAGATCCTGATCCGGTATCCAATACCCAGGAAGCAGAGTTGATTGACAGACAATTCTCAATTACAAACATACCTGAAGTCGAAGCCACAGCTTGCTTCGGTTCCTGGTTCTTGGCGTTCCACGCCTTGCAATCCTTCTTCCAGTGCCCTTTCCTGTGACAATGGAAGCACTCATCCAGGCCAACTACCGGTGCTGTAAACTTTTTCTTTCCCTTCTTTCCCACCTTACTAACACCTCCTCTAGGTCTGGGTGCGGCCTTCTTCTTCCTTCCTTTGGCCCTAGCCTTGGACCCGGAAGAAGATGCACCGCCAACAAACATAGCGGGTGTTTCCCTTGCCTTCTGCAAGGTGCCCTCTGCACTCCTTAACATGTTCAGGAGTTCCGCAAGTTCAACTTCTTTTCCTTGAAGATTGAAGTTGAGGATAAACTGGGCGTAGGTGGGAGGAAGGGACTGGAGAACAAGGTCTGTATAGAGCTCATTATCCAAAGTCGTCCCAAGGACTGCGAGCTCTTCTATGTAGCCAATCATCTGTAGGACATGTTCACCTACCGATGACCCGACAGCCAACCTCGCTCGAAATAATTTCTTAGAGGTCTCGTATCTTGCTATACGAGATTGCTCTCCATAAAGTTCTTTTGTATGGAGAAATATGCCATCTAGGGACATATCCTCGTGCCTCCTCTGATGTTCATTGTTCATCGAGGCAAGCACGATGCACTTGGCTCTCGTGCAATCTAAATCCCAGGTTTTGCGGATTTCCTTATCCGCATTGCTGGATTTGGGACCAAGGACAGCAGGTGCTGTAGCGGTGAGGACGTACCCCAGTTTGTCATAGGTCAAAGCCATCTTGACATTCCGCAGCCAATCTTTATAGTTTGGCCCCGTCAGTATATTTTTCTCTAAAAGTAACTTAAGTCCAGTCATTTTCAGGGTCGCTGCAATTAGGAGAGAGAGAAGAAAACTCTTTAGCATGATGCTCTTGCAAGTTTAGAATGGTTTTTAGTTTATCTAAACTGGATGGCTCCCACTGTTTCTCGAATCCTTCCTCAAACCATAAAAGAAGAATTAGCCAAGACTATTCTCACCGTACAATACTTGCTTAACCGTTCAGCCAGGCTGGTGTCGATACTTCGAGGGAGGTTTTCCAACGCTTTCGCGAAGTTCCTTAATTAAATAACCTCTTTTCTCTGGGGGCGTAACCCCGCTGACACTTTTCTGGACACCTACTAGGTTTATAGCATTGATCGTTAAGCGACGAATATCCTGATAAGTAGCATATACTCACAGTAGGATCGGGATCCAAATATCATCGTATGATAATGTTGAAGGAATCCTACCAACATTCATCAAACTCCAAATGGTATGCATCTCTTTACAAATTTCAGTTTCTTTAGAAATTCCCGATATAAGTTTTTGCCCCATGCTCTTATGATCTTGACTAAGGGCCAACAAATCATAAGTCACATGTCAAGTTCTGCCCATCATTATCCTGTTGATTTGAACCCATCCGTATACTCTTGACTAAGGGCCAAACAAAGTAATACGACTGTCCCAAACCAACTCATCTATCTATGCAACAAATGAATACCCCAGCAGCTACCAAACACTATGTCTTGACTAAGGGCCAAACAAACATAGCTTGAATACTACTGACCATTCATAAGAAATGACGGAGGGCTACGACTGGTTTTGGCGAAACCGTGAACGTAGTGAACTTGATATAACCGAAGGAACCTGATAGCTTTTAAAAGGAGTGGTTAAATCTCCGCATTTAAAAAATATCTGTTTTAAAAATAACCGAGTGGTTTCTTTTAAATTGTTCCAACGATTTAAACTTTGGTTTGTTTTACTTTGCATTATAGATAATGCGTCCCATCATTAACCTATCATTGCAGAAAACAACGAAAATACAACGTCCTCTTATGCCATCCGCATTCGCCACTGGGTCCCGTCATCACCCGTTAGGTTACTTAACTAACGACAGAGCGGGGGCTGGGCTAGCGCGGGTGTAAAACATAAGTGACGTCTAAATAGCTACAATAAATATAGATATTTTACATTCGTCTGACGCAATGATATTCATTCCAGAACACAGATAAACAATATTGGATTTGCAAGCAATCTGTATTTCTTTTGAGCCTGCAAGAAAAGACAGATTACACAGTTGTGATGAATAGCCGTTACCCCACCCTCGACCCCTACGGGTACGGCAAACTACCCGCCCGGCAGTTTGTGTACCCCACCTTGGGTCAGTCCTAGGAGCAAAAACAGTAAAATGAAATAATACAACGGTGGCTACAACCGCAACCTGGAAGTGCCCCGCAAAAATAATATTACAACAAATTACATTTACAACAAATGAATTAAACAATAACCCATTGCTAACCCCGGCTATACACCACAACAGTCCAATACAGTTTATATGCACAAACAGATATAACCATTTCAGAAATGTGCAACCCCCTGCCAACCGACATACTAGCAGTTGGGGAAGGTTTACGAACACATTAAACAATCACAGATATAATCCAATATGCAAATACTGTACAATTCGATCGAATAAACAACATCAATATTGCTCCAAAATCTGCTCTGTTAAACAGTAACCTGAGCAAGAATTAAATATTCCAGAAAACCCAAAATACCACAGGGGACCCACCCAAAAAAAACGAGTTCCTGACTCGTCAACTCGGCCGCGGTTGCGCGGCGGATCGGTGGGATCCGCCGCCCTTCCGCGGCACTGTAGACGAATCAGAAGCCCAAATTTTTTGGGTGTTCTCCTGTGGTCATGTCAAGCTCTCTGAACACACCTGAAAAATTTTCTGACTTGATTTTAACTTCGACAGAAACTTGACAGAATTAGGGTTTTGCGGCTTTGTTTTTCCGTTCGAAATTCGTACAAATTTGCGATTAGGTTATTTATTGTTTAGTGAGGCTCTGATACCACTGTAAGTCGATGTAGTACACCCCAGTACTTGTGGGGAGGCGGATTTTACAAAAACGATCAAGTTTAAGGAACGAACATCGACTAACCGCTTAAATCGAAGCTAAACAAATAATAACCAAACACATAGCTATACTAAACTATAGTGTTAAGGGATTATACCGATCGAAACCGGTCCTTCTTCTTTGTGTCCTCCTTTGTTCTCCTCGACCTTCTCTAGGTAGTAGACGATCCACCCGAGAGCAAAACACCAAGCTACACCTCTAACTTGAGGTAACTAATCAACTTTGATTGCTAATCAAAGATGAAAGGATGATATAGAGTAAAGGTAATGGATTGTTTAGTCTAACCAATCCTTTGATCTCAACACATGAGGATTAAGGATTAGGGTTTGAAGATGAGAGCTTGAGGAGAGAGAATGTGAGATAAGATAATGAGAGAAGAGAGAGAGTGTATCATAATATATTATGAAGCATTCTTTTTAAGAATAATGAATAAAGGAAATGAATAAGCATGCTTCATAAAATATCTAGTGGTGATTCATTAGCATGAGTCATTAAGCAATAAATGTGCATTAATGAAATGAATGAATCACCACCATGACTCACTTTCTTATCCAAAAGAAACCTCCTTAGTCACATCTTCTAGAAGCTTCTCGTACAATTACGAGAACGCCCCTCCAATCCGCAAAAATACGGAAAAACTTTAGACTGTAAAAATCAAATAACCGGATACCAGTAACTGGCTTAAACCAAAGCCGACTGGTAAAAACTGTCCAAAAGTCGTACGCGCGTAAACGCACGTATGCGTCCGAACCCTTTGTCGCAAAACCATGCAACCTCTATATCGTTTCGCCTGGAGTAGGAAACTCTCTGTGTGGGACTCTAGAGACTCGACTACTACGCTGGCAGTGGGTTTAACCACAGACCGCAAGCGGCACTAGCTGTACGTAATGGTCCCCAGGTAGTTGTCGATAAGAAGGCCGATGAGAAAACCCATCCGAACTCCTACTGAGTCTGATGTGACAATCTCCATACAGTCCGGTCCGTTCGTCCAAGACTATCGCATATCGGGCCTAGGGGGGCGGCAAGCGTCAGTCCCCTAATAGCGGTATAAGTCGTGTCGGAGTAAAGCCCATTACACCCTGAGAAACTACTGGAACCTACCAGCAAATCTCGCTTGCCCTGGCCAGGGACTTTGCGTAATGGCTCTCTGACACAGCACGATATCTACTCCCAATACCGGGAGGGATGAATCCTGTCTAACCGCCACTGCCTCCAAGTGCTCGGGACTGCACCCAACTGCCACCTGTTTGCACGACTCCTTTGAGCCGTGGTAGGGTAGCAATCTAAGAACAGTGGGACACACTCGAGGCGAAGTAGCAGTGTCAAGTCTGCGGACTACGCTGTACTCATGTCACCTGGGAACTGTTCACTGACGACTGGTATCAAACCAACCAACAGTTCCCTGTGAGTCCTGTCCGGTGTACCCGTAACCTAACGAGCACCTGTATACTATCTCCAGTACGACGTACTGACGGCTGTGGGACAGACCATCTCCCCAACTGGGATGAGAAGCGTACACACTAGTCTACTCCGGAGTATCGATGCTCTGTCTCGATAATCCAACGACCAGGGACCTGAATAAGGATGTGCTTGTAGACTACCCAGCCCCCACTAGTGTGACTGCCATCACAACGCTGGTAGACAAGCAAGATCCTAAGAGCTCTATCAATACGTACACTCACATATTAAGATAGAAAAACCAAGTAGCATACTACCATGTTTAGCAAGACTGTTATATACATGTGAATATCCCAAGCTTCCATTAAGTAATATACAAGCTAGTATGATACAGTAATGGCCTTCTAGGGCATAAACACTAACAGTGCGCCAATGAACCGGCGCTTAGCGCTGAGCGCGACATATGTCACCCTCATATGCGCTCTTTAATTGGCGCAAAGCGCCTGACGTGCCCTGTGGTGCACTGTCAGACCACCACTTTGTTCCTGATAAATGTTATGCATTTAATACCAGACAAAATGACAGAGCTCAATGCTTAGCATTATTAAAAAGGGCCGAGCCCAAGTAAAGGCTTAATAGCCAGAACAAAAATAAAATGTTAAAACATTTTAATTGGACTTAGCCCAATTCTGGCCATAAGTCCTCAACTTATTTTGAGGCGAGCACATCTGCTCTTTCAACCAAATCACCCCGGTTCATGGGTACATCTCTTCACTCCTTTGATATTTGTCGTTGTAATTCCTCAACGTCTTCAAAGAGGTGACGGGTCCCAACAACCACACATTGCTACGGACTGTTGGGTCCTTAAACTCATGGACTATGATATCCATAATCTCGACCGTGATGTCTTAAAACTAATATCGGACTGTGGAGTCCTTAAATCCACGGACTATGATGTCCTTAACCTCGACCGTGATGTCTTAAAACTAATATCGGACTGTGGATTCCTTAAATCCATCGACTATGATGTCCTTAACCTTGACCGTGATGTCTTAAAACTAACAACATTGGACTGTGAGGTCCTTAAACTCATGGACTATGATGTCCTTAACCTTGACCATGATGTCTTAAAACTAACAACATTGGACTGTGAGGTCCTTAAACTCACGGACTATGATGTCCTTAACCTTGACCGTGATGTCTTAAAACTAACGTCGGACTGTGGAATCCTCAAATCCATGAACTATGATGTCCTTAACCTCGACCGTGATGTCTTAAAACTAACGTTGGACCGTAATGTCCTTAAACTAATTATCGACCGCAATGTCATTAAACTAAACAATAGGGCTCAATTGCTCTCTTGTCGGATCTAAACGATCCCGTTAAGTTGATCTTAGTCTATAATTAGACTAACGTGTCCTTAACAAACGTTTAAGTTGATCTTAGCCTCAAATAAGGCTAACGTATCCTTAAACACAACCCCCCAAACCCAAATCTAAGAAAGATACGGATTTGGACTAATCCACGCCCTACGGGAGACAACACCAATTAGTCTCCGTATACAATCACGGGCAACCAAACACAAAACAAACACCCACGACACGAAGTGAACATACGGAGAAGGAGAAAGTTGTTATCGCGATGCGGTAGTGTAATTAACTGCAGGGGCTTGCGCCTGCAGGGAAGAGCGTCCCCACAATCAAAAACCCCTCAAACGAGGGGGAATCTGACAAAGTCTGCTACATTCGCCGCATCCGTTTAAACCTTCGATACATGGTGCCATAAATCAACTTGGCATCTTCGGAGAGGTGGACGGATAGCACCAATTAGCATCTGCCCCCAGATTCAAGCAAGACGCACAGTCTTCCCGACTTCCGGCGGTGAACAGATTCTGGCACGCCCGGTGGGACCTTTTCCTCTTTCCACTCCACACTTCGTGTGTCGTGTTCGCGAACCAATCGCGGTTTGCTAATGGTTGCCCTTGGGTTTCGAGGTACTAAGATTTGGCGTTTTGCTTGCTGCAGAAAGCAAAGAATCAATGGCTTCCACTTGTGCAAGATGTTCCCACTGCAACTGCAACCTACGCTCCGCCTCATATGGAGGTGTAGCTTATGGACCTCAAGCGGCGTCCCTATTCACGATGCCGGTGGAACAGGTCACCCAGGCTACTACTGGATTGTTTTTTGGGACTATGCTCCCCCCGATGAGCTTCAGCACCCCTGTGCCAGCACCGGAAGCTCCCAAGAAGTCGGTCTTCGATCGGCTTGCTACTACCACGGCCCCTCTCAACGGGTCGTCCAGCTCCATCTCCTCGGTCTTCTCCATACTGGGCCAAAATTCCTGTAGGCCCACAATGAAGCCTGCAATCCCAGAGAAGGCTGTTCCGAAAAGGATAGCCATCCCTGCTCCTGAAGTTGTCAAGGCGGCTTCTCCTACCAAAGGGTCGGTCTTTACAAGACTGACTGTTCCGGCTCCCGTTCCTGCTCGAAGGTCTGTCTTTGACAGATTGGATACCGCTACTCAAAAGACGTCAGTCTTCAAAAGGCTGGCACCAGCGACGTCTCATCTGGACAGGGGGCAAGACAAAGCCATCCCCATCACTGAACCAACACCAATGGCTCGACACGCTCGACGTCGCCACTGGCGCCGAGTAAGGAAGGCTGGGGGCAACTCCCCCTCTGGGCTAACTGCACCGGCTCCAACGGTGGAAGTTAATGCTGCTGTTCCAACCGGGAATATGTTTGAGCTGCTGAATAAGGTGCGCAGGAATTCGCCTACCGCCGTACTAAAAAGATCTCCGCCCCCGATGGAGACCGTCATAGAAATGAAGCCAGAACAGTCCCCTCAACGACTGTCTTCTAAAGTTTATAAAATCTGGCGACAAGTCCGAGAGTCGGTGGTTGATCAAGACTACCTCCGCCAACAGAAGAAGCCGAAGGTTCAGCCGCAAGGGAACCGTCCCAGTAAGCTGCAAAAGACAACAACCACTTGGGTGCCCGCTACAACGGCCCCCTCCACGTCGACTACTCAAAAGAAAAGGAGGACAGAGAAAACCCCTGTAAATGTCCCAGTAAGTCTGGAGGCATGGTGGTGCATTCCGTCTACATGGCATCCGGGAAAGAGGATAGCCGCGCTTCGACGGGCCACCGACCGCTCACCCGATCAATAACAAGGGCTCAGGAACAATAACAGCAGAAGCTTCAAGACATGCTGACTGCAATGGCCGCACTTACCAGGCCAAAAGAAAGCTCGGAGGCGTCATCGGAACAACGTCACGAACATGAGACTGATGCTGAATTCCTTCGGAGAATGCTCAAAAAGAAGGACAAGGTGGCTGCGGAACAATCGGCCAATATAAAGCAAATGGCCCTTCTATTCCAGGATATGGTGGGCATGATGATCCAGCCGGACCCTCCAGTCGAAGATCCTCCAGTGATAATAAAAGATGATAGAGGAGAAACATCAAACCCTCTGCCGGCTCTATCAACAGCCAGAGAGGAGACAATTTCCAAGGCCGCCCTGGACGATTATATCGCTCAGCAGATACGAGTTCACCAGGCGAATGAAGCGGCTGGGAAAATTATTAGAACAGGGTGACCGTATCCAGGCTGGTATGATCAGATAAAGTACCCGCCGGGCTACACGATCCCGAAATTCCATGTGTACAAGGGGACAGGCAATCCCCATCAACATGACACTCAGTTCAGGGCCCTCTGCGGAAATACTGGTGGCGATGATAAGCTCTTGCTCCGCCAATTCGTCGGCAGCTTATCGGAGACGGCATTCGAGTGGTACTCCGAACTTCCAAATGATTCCGTCAAAACTTTCGCGGAAATGGAGTTTTTTTTCACCCAACGATTCGCAAGTGCTGGTGAACGCACCCTGATAACGGCATTGATCAATGCCAGGATGAAGCCAGGCGAGACGTGGGTTCAGTACGCAATCCGATGGCGGGATCTGTGGTCAAAGTGCGAACAACGCATTGAACAAGCACCAGCGGTGGGCATGTTCGTGGGCACCCTAGACTCTCATGCAACTATTTCACAGTTCATGATGTTCTTCAAACCGACCACATTCCAGGCTCTAATCGATAAGCTGGCCCAAATGGACCAGATGGGTCATAGACCATCTCCCCTGAAGCCGGAACCGCGGAACGAAAAGGGTAAAGGGAAGGCGATCTTTGTTGCGAACACCCAACAACAACTCAGTGCTCCAAGACTAGCGGATCAGTTGGAGGAAAGACGACGCTATTACAATGAGAAAATGAAGCGCCCTTACTCATTCCCGCAGGATAAAATGAAGAGGCTGTTCGAGCTGGCGGTGTGCAACAGGCTCATCAATTTGCCAAATCCAAGGCGACCACCGCAACCTAGCAAAGTGAATAATCACAATTATTGCCCTTACCACCAAATGGTAAGCCATCTGATCGAAGATTGCTTCGTCTTTAAAAGATGGATCGAGGATTAGTACCTACAAGGTAAGTTTGCGCTGTCGGAGAAGTGGAAAGTAAACCCACCACAACCGCACACTCCTAAGAAGACAGATACACCGGGGGCAACGTGCTCTTTTGTTGAAGAAGCTCCATGGGAGGTCGTTCTTTCAGCCAGAACGAAAAGAATGCTGAAAGATCTTTAGACATGCCTAGCAATCCGGTGGAAGAATCTGCTGGAACCTCAGATCATCGACAGGATGCTGAAGCCGTGCTCAATGCCAAAAATCGGTGGTAATAGCCAAAGTGTTCACACCCAGCCGTCGAAACCTTCGAAGAAGAAGAAGAAATCCAAAAAGCCCGTGAATCCCGGCGACAATCGCACGGACTTGCAGAAACAGATCGACGCTTTGGAAGAGTATAACCAGAAGGCACGGACTCCAATCATGCTCCAGGAATTTCTCGGCCACATCCTTGAAGACGGAGATGATGGAGAAGACTCATCAGGTGAATTTGAGGATTACATAGCAAGTTGCCATGTGATCTCTCACTCGTCGATAGACGAAGAACACGCTCCTTGCACTAAGAAACTGGGGGCAAATCCTGAACAGGAACTTCCATGGCCGTCAGGCGAAATGATCGACGCCTTCCTGAATGAGATTCATCTGAAAAGTAAAGCCAATCGGAAGCGTGAGATGGCCATATTTGAAAGAGCCAAACCACGGCGACTGGACGAAAGAGTCGGGGCACCCCCGCCGAATCAAGGAACCTCCGTCACGGATAAAAAAAAGTTCAAGACGAGGAAAAGGTTTGCCAAAGCCATATCAATGGGAATGAAGCTACCACCCTCTGAAGGAAACACTCCCGGTGAAGCAGAAACACATCCTAGCTACTGCTTATATCATCGAAAGATTTCGCATCCTACCGAAGAGTGCGACGCTTTTAAAAGATGGTGGCAGGGATATGTTGCTCACCGGCAACATTTTAAGCGGATGAAACGCAAAACTCGTCGGGAGCAGAGAAGTGAGACCGGAGAGCATAAAAGAACTACCGGTAACTGTCGCATGGTCAACACCGGGGGATCGCAGGTTCTCACTTTCAGAAGTGACTCTGACGAAGAGATGGCTCTTGGCCCTCTCTTTAAAGAATCTACCTTGGGGAAAGAGGAAGAACCTAAGGCCTGTGAAAATATCCAGCTGCGCAACCGTACGCTTCCAGAAAAGAATCTCGGACCCACAAATAGAAAAGAAAAGGGAAAAGAAAAGGTCTCTGAGGATATCTCCCTAGATGACCAAGTCATTAAAGAGCTGACCGCCAAGGACCCGCCAAAGAAAAGTAAGGTGGACTACAACGTTTTGGCACACTTGAGAAAGTTACCCTCGCAACTCAGCATTCTCGACGCCCTTTTAATATCCAAAGAAGAGATAAACTCATTGATCAAGGCATTACAAGAGCCAGAACAATTTCAAGCTTTTCTTGCTAAAGAAAAGATGAAGGACGAGCTGGAGGAAGTACACACGGCCGATATCACCTTCGGCGACGAAGACCTCCTCCTTGGGACGTGCGAGCACAACCGTCCCCTCTATGTCTTAGGATACTGCCACGATATAAAGATAGGCAAAATCCTGATCGACAATGGGTCTTCCGTCAATCTCCTCAACGTGCGAGTGTTGAAGGAAATCTGCATAAGCGTCCAGCAACTCGCTCGTGATAAAATCACCATCTCCGGTTTTGACTCCCAGTCATCGCGGACTCTCGGGTGTGTGATATTGACATTACTGTTGGGGTAAAAATTTACACCCCGGTTGACCAAGTCAAAATCAAAGTCAACCCCAAGCCAGGTGGGCCCAAGCCCAGGTCAAGCGGGCCCATGCCTAAGTCGAGCCCGCAGCCAGCCTCCCCATGAAAACAACAAAATCATGTAATAAATAATTTTTATGTAATTGTGTATGCATGAATGTAAACAAAATGGACATAAAGCCAATATTTCGTAAGCCCATGGCTTATGTGCAAAAATGAAATGGCACATGAGCCATGGGATGGCTAAAATGCCATTTTTGTAAAGCCCAAGGGACTGTATGTAAATATGTAAGCCTATATAAGGCAACAAGATGATGAATAAAGCATACACATTTCATTCTCCCAAAAGCTAGGGTTTTTTGTGCCTCCTGCTCCTTCTCCAAGGTTCTAAACCTTCTCATCTCTTTTGAATTAAATCAAGAGTTTTACCCTTTCTTTTCCAAAACTAAGTAGTTTTCCACCACAAAACCCACAAAGGGGAACTCAGATCTCCCATCAGATCTAAAAAAAAGTGATTTTTAAAATCTCTTACTTCTTGATCTTCAAGATCCGGCCAAACAACAGGAGGAAGAAGTAGAACCCCCTTCATCAGCTTCAAAACATCATAAGAGTTTTAACTCCATATATATATATATATATATATATATATATAACAACAAATATTTCCTTTCTGAAGCATAGCTTCTGTTTCTTAGGCTAAAAGCCTCCTTTTCTCGCCGGCGCCCAAGCGCAGAGCGTCCGCGTGCCGACACGTGGCGCGCTTGCGCTTAAGCGCTCCGCGTTCGAGCGCAAAATGCCCGCGTGCCGACACGTGGCGCGTTTGCACTACAGCGCCCTGCGCTCAAGCGCAAAGCGCCCATGTGCGGACACGTGGCGCGCTTGCGCTCAAGCGCAAACGCTCGAGCACAAGTCGCCCCGGTGCCGACACGTGACGCGCTTGCGCTCAATCGCAAGCGTTCGAGCGCAAGTCGTCCCGGTGCTGACACGTGGCGTGCTGGCGCTTAAGCACTAGCGCTTGAGCGCAAGTCGCCCCCGTGCCGACACGTGGTGCGCTTGCGCTCAAGCGCAAGCGCTCAGGCGCAAGTCACCCCCGTGCCGACACGTGGCGAGCTTGTGCTCTAGCGCCCAGTACTCAAGCGCAAGTCACTTCCGTGCCGACACGTGGCGCACTTGCGCTCGAGCGTCAGGCGCTGAAGTGCAAAGCGCCCACGTATCGACACGTGGCGCGCTTGCGCTCAGGCGCCCAGCGCCCACGTGCCGACACGTGGCACTCTAACGCTTGAGCGCACATCACCTAGGCGCACAGCGCCCAAAGTGCTGTCCCCACGCATCCCATGGATGCCTTTTCCCCCTCTTTTTATGTACATACATATACATATTCATATGTATACATATTTGTACACACACGTGCTCCACGACATTGTCCCTGTTAGAAAAAAATTTCTAACGGGGCGCTGCCGCACACCCCGCAAGGGGGCTGCTAGCCCCCTTGACCCCCGGCCCGCTATCCGGGTAGCGGGACCCCCGTAAAAACTCTGCGTGGCTCCCGATATATCCAAACCCCCCTTTCAAAACACAACACACGTACACTGCACATTGATTTCACATGACCAGTTTAACCCGTTAATCGGAGGTTCCCTCACCACAAAGGCGAGGGTAATTAACGGCAGCTTAGTCCGCGGCTGCCGGAGATTCGGATCCCCACAATCAATAAACCCCGGCCTACCCCAAGCAGGGGGAATCTGTAGTACGCCAGACAAGCGCGTGCATATTCCCATCTCAATGGGGTAACGAAAAACACCCTACAGATTCTGGCACGCCCGGTGGGACTAATCTCTCCTCCTATATTTCGGGTTAAGCATTTATGCGAACTCAATCATTATACATACCTGTATTTATACTAAAATAATGCTCTTTCATGCAGATTTTCAAACAATCACCTTTCGACGATGTCTTCAATGATGAACTCAGCTCCCGTCTCCTACACGATGAAGATAGACTCTAGAACGGTCCTTCCGGCCAGTCTCGGGCGACAATGGGAGGAGCCGCTGCTACCTTTCGGCTCTATCATGTTCATGCCAGTTGGCGCCATCCAAGCTCCTCAAGCCCCGGTGGCAGACAGACCGGTCTCGAAAGGAAAGAGACCAAATGTGGTGATCTCAAGGACGCCCCAACCCAAACGCAAGTCGGTGTCTGAACGACTTTCCTTGGCCCCAGCTGGGGGCAAGGCCATCAACACCAATAAAGCTACAACGCATCCCGAGCAAGCTCCAGCGGTGCCTTTGACCACTGCTCGATCGGGTGTCTTCTCTAAGCTCCCCGCCAGTAAGAAAGAGACGACTGGATATGAGGTCCACACTGTCTACATGGTGGGCACGCACAGCAAGAGCAAGGACGGGGCCACTACATCCCAAATCCAATCTGGCTTGAATATGGTGGCCGCTTCCCAAGAACAGCCGCCTCTGCTGGGTGATGAAGACCTTCTCGATGAGGATGATAGGCGGAAAGACCCTTCGGTCCATGAGGAGTCGGGCTCGGAAAGCGAAGATGAGCCAACTTTCCAGCCTAAGAATGCGGAGCAGCAACTTCTCCAAGAGCTCCGAAAACAGCTCAGAAGCAAAGACAAGGAGATGGCCAAGCTCTACTCAAAGATCGACGACTTGACAAATGTCGTCTTACGGCTTATGGCCCAACTTGCCTCTCAGCCCCCCAATCAAGTATAGGGCTTTGCTCATGAACCGGGAAACGTTGTCCCGAGACAGCCGGTGCCTATTCCCTCAAATCCAAAGGTGGGCGGACCGCATGAAAGTCAATCGCATCCTATCCCGGGAAATGTCTTGGCTACCGATGACAGTAGCCCGCTAACTCAAGATCAAATCATGGATCTGGTTGCTAGCAAAGTCAAAACACTGGTAGCCGAAGCTGAAGCGCAAAAAGATATCAGCAGTAGTGGGAGACCATATCCCGCTCAGTATGATCTGGTAGAATTTCCTAGCGGTTATGTCATCCCCAAATTCGGAAGGTTCGATGGGACGGGTAATGCGAATCAGCACATCGCCCACTTCAAAGCCTCATGCGGGAATACTGGGGGCAATGATGCGCTTCTCCTCCGCCAGTTCGTTAATAGCCTGACCGATATTGCTTTCGACTGGTACGCGAGCATACCGGATGGCTCCGTCACAACTTTTGTCCAAATGGAGTCTCTGTTTCGGCAGAGGTTCATGAGCGTCAGCGATAAGATTACCATTTCCGAGCTCGTAAGGACCAAGCCCAAGAGCGACGAAAGCAGCACGGATTTTATAACCCGATGGCGTAATCTCTCCGTCAAATGCGAACCGCTGATAGAGCAGGACCAATCTGTCAGTCTCCTTGTCGGAAATCTCAACAACTGGATAGCCCCGTTTCTATATACCGCGGGTCTCAAAACATTCCAAGAGCTGACAAAAAAGGTCCAAACGTTGGAACGCTCAAACCCCGAGTCCGCTCAGGATCTTCAGTTCAAAAACAGACCGAAACCTTGGAGGGACGACAACCGAAAAGGCGGAAGTTCTAACATCACCGATTCTCCAAATAGGCAGAAAACGGGCGGAGCAAAAACTGACCAGTCTCGAGAGCCAACTTTGGAGGAAAGAAGAAATAAGGTCTACTCATTCCGAAGGGACAAGGTCCACAAAATTTTTAAAGATGGTCTGAAGAATGGCCTGCGGCTACCAGAACCGAAAAGGCTAAGTGAAGCGAACAAGACTAATCATCCCAAATTTTGGCCATACCACCGAGTGCTAGGGCACACTATTGAAGACTGTTGCATCTTCAAGGATTGGGTCGAGAAATAATACAAGGCGGGAGAAATATCATTGTCCCCTGGCGTGTTAACAAACAATCAAGCTGCGACCGCCAATTTCATACATACAGGGACCGAAGTCCTTCAGGGACCTGATTCTCTCAAACACCCGCCTTTCTCTGGGAACAATCGACCACCACGTCGTTAAACTGGGAACAATCAACCTCCAAGTCATTAAACTGAGAATGTAAAAAGAAATATGTGAATAAACAAAAAAATGTGTAAATAAAAGAAAAAAAATAAAGCCGAAATGATTGGGCAACTCGTAATAAAAATCAGCGAGTGAAAATAAAAATGAGAATAAAGCCGAAATGATGGGGCAACCGCGAATAAATAGCCGAAATGATAGGGCAATCGCGATCTTCGCGATAAGAAAAACTGAAATGATAGAGCAATCGCGGTAAAACAAAAACGAAAACAAAAATAATCCAGTTTCCCAAAATTCCCCCGGCCCTACGGTTAGTCCCCAAATTGACTACCGTATACAATCCACGGGCTCAAATAATTCTCAGCATATCCATGCCCCACCGCAACCACCAGCTACGCGGCTTGTCTCCGGCTTTGGAATTATGCTCCATTGGGAAGACCCACTCATGTGTCCTGGCGCATGTGCTTCAGTGTTAACAACGCTGAGGCCGGCCCCTATCCCAAAATTCCAAATCAATCCAATAGACCACTACGTCGTTAAACTGGAAACAAAAGACCTCTAAGTCTTTAAACTGGAAACAGAAGACCTCTAACTCTTTAAACTGGAAACATATGACCTCTAAGTCTTTAAACTGGAAACAGATGACCTCTAAGTCGTTAAACTGGAAACAATCGACCTCCACGTCTTTAAAACTGGAAACAGATGACCACCACGTCGTTAAACTGGAAACAGATGACCTCTAAGTCGTTAAACTGGAAACAGTCGACCTCTAAGTCATTAAACTGGGAATGAGGAAAATCCACTCATGTGTCCTCACGATACATGAGGAGAAAAAACCTTTGTGGGATCCTAACGACTCACAAAGGAAAAACACCCTTAGGAATCCTCACGACTCCTAAGGAAAAAATATACCTGCGGGATCCTTACGACCCACAGGGAGAAAATGCTTATATAGGACCCTCACGGCCCATAAAATTGAAAAGTCTTAGGTGACAGGGATCTAAACCTGTCTCCTAAACCATCGCTCCCCAACCCCAAAGTGGCGAATGATGAGTTGCTCCTGGTACCATATTCCAGTGTAGCGATGCAGACGCCAACCAAATTCCAAATCCCATACCCCAACGACGAATGATGAGTCGCTCCTGGTACCACATTCCAGTGCAGCGATGCAGACACCAACAAAGTCCTGAAATTTTTCCGGCCCTACGGTCTGGATCATAGATCCTGCAAAACCGTATACAATCCACGGGCGTAAAACAATCCCGATCTCTCCAAAAAAAAAGAAAAAAAAGAACGGTATGTCCACAAGCAAAATGGGCACGGATGAAAACCCGAAAGGGCCCCGTGAGTAAAAACAGCAGGACTGCCGGCGAGTTTGTGAAAACCCGAAAGGGCGCAAACTCATAAAAAAAAGAAATGAAATACACTCGCAAATTCCTCTCGACTTTGTGAGGAGAAAATTCCCATGTGAGATCCCTACGACTCACAAATGAGCAACACACTTAGGAGTCCCCATGACTCCTAAGGAGAAAATACACCTACGGGATCCTTATGACCCGTAGGGAGAAAATGATTTGTGAGACCCTTACGGCTCACAAAATGGAAAAGCCTAAGGTGACAGGGATCTAAACCTGTCTCCTAAGCCACCAATTCCCAAATCCTCTCGGGGCACATGATGAGTTGCTCCTGGCATTATTCCAGTGCAACAATGCAGATGCCAAACAAACCAAATCCAAATCCTCTCGGGGCACATGATGAGTTGCTCCTGGTATTATTCCAGTGCAGCAATACAGATGCCAAACGAAAAAAAACCCAAACGAAAAAAAACCAAATCCAAATCCTCCCGGGGCAAATGATGAGTTGCTCCTGGCATTATTCCAGTGCAGCAATGCAGATGCCGACAAAAATACCAATCCCAAAATTCTCTCATGACAAATGATGATTCGCTCCTGGTACCATATTCTAGTGTAGCGATGCTAATGTAAACTCAAATCAAACAAGATCAAACCAATCAATTCCAACATCGACCACTGCGTCGAACAACAGACACCCCGTGCCCGGGACATGTCAACCAGCCGATACTCCACCTCGGGGAAACATCAAGCAGACACTCCGTGCCGGGAGCACATCGACAACAGACACTCCGTGCCGGGGACACGTCAACAAGCGACACTCTGCATCGGGGAAACGTCCAACACAGACACTCCGCATCAGGGAAACGTCCAACAGCGACACTCTGTATCGGGGAAACGTCCAACACAGACACTCCGCATCAGGGAAACGTCCAACAGCGACACTCCGTAACGGGGAAACGTCGAGCAGACACTCCGTCTCGGGGACACGTCAACCAGCGACACTCCGTCTCGGGGAAACGTCCAACAGCAGACACTCCGTCTCGTGGAAACGTCAACCAGCAGACACTCCGTCTCGGGGAAACATCAACCAGCGACACTCCGCATCGGGGAAACGTCCAACACAGACACTCCGTACTGGGGAAACGTCCAACAGCAGACACTCCATCTCGGGGAAAAGTCAACCACCGACACTCCGTGCCGGGGAAAAGTCGATCGGCGACACTCCGTGCCGGGGAAAAGTCGACCAGCGACACTCCGTATCGGGGAAAAGTCAATCAGCGACACTCCGTGTCGGGGACACGTCAACAAGCGACACTCTGTCTCGGGGATACGTCAACCAGAAGACACTCCGCGCCGGGGACACGTCGACCAGCGACACTCCGTCTCGGGGAAACGTCAAGCAGACACTCCGTCTCGGGGATACGTCGACCAGCGACACTCCGCGCCAGGGGCACGTCAACGAAATCACTCCGGGCTAGGGAAACGTCTACCACGGACACTCTATCTCGGAGACGCGTCAAGCGCCGACCGTCCATGTCATAAAAAGGGCAGTGCATCCCAAAAAGTGGGAACCAAAGCAAGTCGCCTCCACGCAAAAGAAGATCCATCAATTTCATGCACACGACCCACATATGCTGTGTGCATTTATTGATGGGGGCAATTTGTTGGGGTAAAAATTTACACCCCGGTTGACCAAGTCAAAATCAAAGTCAACCCCAAGCCAGGTGGGCCCAAGCCCAGGTCAAGCGGGCCCATGCCCAAGTCGAGCCCGCAGCCAGCCTCCCCATGACAACAACAAAATCATGTAATAAATAATTTTTATATAATTGTATATGCATGAATGTAAACAAAATGGACATAAAGCCAATATTTTGTAAGCCCATGGCTTATGTGCAAAAATGAAATGGCACATGAGCCATGGGATGGCTAAAATGCCATTTTGTAAAGCCTAAGGGGCTGTATGTAAATATGTAAGCCTATATAAGGCAACATGATGATGAATAAAGCATACACATTTCATTCCCCCAAAAGCTAGGGTTTTTTGTGCCTCCTGCTCCTTCTCCAAGGTTCTAAACCTTCTCATCTCTTTTGAATTAAATCAAGAGTTTTATCCTTTCTTTTCCAAAACTAAGTAGTTTTCCACCACAAAACCCACAAAGGGGAACTCAGATCTCCCATCAGATCTCAAAAAAAGAGTAATTTTTAAAATCTCCTACTTTTTGATCTTCAAGATCCGGCCAAACAACAGGAGGAAGAAGAAGAACCCCCTTCATCAGCTTCAAAACATCATAAGAGTTTTAACTCCATATATATATATATATATATAACAACAAATATTTCCTTTCTGAAGCATAGCTTCTGTTTCTTAGGCTAAAAGCCTCCTTTTCTCGCCGGCGCCCAAGCGCAGAGCGCCCGCGTACCGACACGTGGCATGCTTGCGCTTAAGCGCTCAGCGCTCGAGCGCAAAACACCCACGTGCCGACACGTGGCGCGTTTGCACTACAGCGCCCTGCGCTCAAGCGCAAAGCGCCCACGTGCCGACACGTGGCGCGCTTGCGCTCAAGCGCAAACGCTCGAGCACAAGTCGCCCCGGTGCCGACACGTGGCGCGCTTGCGCTCAATCGCAAGTGCTCGAGCTCAATCGCAAGCGCTCGAGCGCAAGTCGCCCCGGTGCAGACACGTGGCGTGCTGGCGCTTAAGCGCAAGCGCTCGAGCGCAAGTCGCTCCCGTGCCGACACGTGGCGTGCTTGCGCTCTAGCGCCCAGTGCTCAAGCACAAGTCGCTCCCGTGCCGACACGTGGCGCACTTACGCTCGAGCGTCAGGCGCTGAAGCGCAAAGCGCCCACGTATCGACACGTGGCGTGCTTGCGCTCAAGCGCCCAGCACCCACGTGTCGACATGTGGCACTCTAACGCTCGAGCGCACAGCGCCCAAAGTGTTGTCCCCACGCATCCCATGGATGCCTTTTCCCCCTATTTTTATGTACATACATATACATATACATATTTGCACACACACGTGCTCCACGACATTGTCCCTGTTAGAAAAAAATTTCTAACGGGGCGCTGCCCCGCCCCCCGCAAGGGGGCTGCTAGCCCCCTTGACCCCCAGCTCGCTATCCGGGTAGCGGGACCCCCGTAAAAACTCTGCGTGGCTCCCGATATATCCAGACCCCCCTTTCAAAACACAACACACGTACACTGCACATTGAGATCGCATGACCAGTTTAACCCGTTAATCGGAGGTTCCCTCGCCACAAAGGCGAGGGGTAATTAACGGCAGCTTAGTCCGCGGCTGCCGGAGATTCGGATCCCCACAATCAATAAACCTCGGCCTACCCCAGGCAGGGGGAATCTGTAGTACGCCTGACAAGCGCGCACATATTCCCATCTCAATGGGATGACGAAAAACACCCTACAATTACGATTCGGGCTACTTATCACGGATATTAAATTTCATGCCATTGACGCCAAGACATGCTATAACGCTTTGCTTGGCCGGCCTTGGTTACACGAGTACAACATCATCCCTTCTACACAACATCAGTGTATGAAGTATTTCAAGGATGGTCTCGAGTATACTATAACAGGAGAGCTGAACCCATTCTCCGTGAACGAAGTCGCAAGTACGAAGATGCAAAATACATTTTGCCAGATTTCGTGGACACATAGAGATGTTGCAAACCGGAGAATAAAGCTGTCACCACCATTCCTGTCTTCGGGAGTGATACTGAGGAAGAGGAAGAGATAGTTTATTCAGGTCCACCCCAGTACAACAAGCCGGGACCGTCCGCTCCTATGTTAATCTTCGGCAGCGACTCAGAAGACGAGGCTAATGCTATATTCTCCGCTCGGCCTTCAATACAAGCATTCACTGGTGACAACCAGAGTTTGCAAATTACTATGGTTCCGCGGGAGCACTACAAAGATCTCGACACACTTGAAGCTTATAGCATGCAAGAGCTACAAACATTTTACGTCCCTCCCAGGCGAAAAGGTGAGCAGGCAATCCTATTCTACCGATCCATGGAAACAAGAGTGGAGAAAGAAGTTTGGCATGGCGCGGATTCTATACTTGACAGGCTCCAGCCCATCCGTCTGCCTAGATATTACACAGAAGGCTTGAAAAGGCTATTGAAGCGCCAAGGGATACTCTTCAAATAGACCGCTCGAAAAGCTAAGTTCTATGACAGGATCTGGAACGTTCCCGGAACTCAGCGCAAGTTGCCCAATGGGAGAATGGAATCGATCGGGCATGGATATGTTCGGTCCAAGAAACGGGAGCTACTCCGCGACTGCTATGTCGTACATGACTTTGATGAAGAAGAAGATGCTCAATGGAAGAATGCTAACCCTGAACCAAAAAGAGCCCCCGACGTGAAAATGCCTAGTCCGTCGTTCGAAGAACAAATGGACAAGTTTATAAGGGAAGCTGGTCAAAAAGTACGAAACGACCATAATAGTGAAATGGTCATCTACGAAAAAGCCAGGATGCAACGCCTTCTACAACAGGCCGCGAAAGATGAAAATGCCCCTCCCTGTCAACCCGTCATACAAAAGGCCAGACGCAGAGGCAAAAATAAATCAAAGAACAGGAAAGGCGTTCGACAGCGACAAAGTGGTCAGGAATCGAGCAGTTTAGATTCTTCTTTTATAAAAAAGATGAGTCGAGCATATTCTTTTCCTCAAGACAAGACAAAGAAGATACTTGATCTTTCCATAAGACATCAAATGATCATGCTTCCGGAGTCCAAGCACCCCGAACAAGCAGGCGAAGTCTCTCACCCGGACTATTGCTCTTATCACCGAGCAATAGGGCATCCCCTCGAAGACTGCTTCACCTTCAAGAACTGGGTCGAAGACCAATATCAACAGGGCAAGTTCGAGCTATCTAGTAGTTGGAGGGTAAGCCCGCCACAGAAGCATGAACTGAAAGCCACGCATACAGCGAGAGTAGAACCAGATCAACATCGATCTTGGAAGCGAGCTCGTACTTGTCATATGATAACGCTATCAGAAGAAGAGCCCGAGAATATGGATGACCTCCCCTGGTGCTTCGAAACAATGATGACGAGGTGATCTCGGAGTTTCCGCCAGCGCCGAAAGAGCTGGAAGATGGAATACACACTACTACAGATAACCTCAAGAAAATTGATTTGGGGATGGAAAATGACCCGCGACCGACATTCGTCAGTAAGCTGTTGTCCGAAGAAAGGGTAGCTACACTAAAAGACGTGCTTATGCAGCATAGGGATTGCTTTGCATGGAATTATTCCGAGATGCCAGGACTAGATCCAGAGATCGTTGTACACAAATTGGCAATATCTCCGGACGTCAAGCCAGTCAAACAAGCACCGAGGAGAATGCGGCTCGAGCTTGAGATGAGCATCAATGCCGAGGTCAAGAAGCTAATCGACTCTGGTTTTATCTAAGAGGTTCGGTATCCTGACTGGATCGCTAATATCGTCCCAGTAATGAAGAAAAATAGGATAGTACGCATATGTGTGGATTTTCGGGATCTCAATAAAGCCTGCCCGAAAGAAGACTTCCCAGTACCGGTCACCGAGCTGATGATAGACAATACGTCCACTCACAAAGTTTTCTCCTTCATGGACGGCCCATCAGGATACAATCAGATAAAGGTGCATCCCGAGGACCAAAAGCACACCGCTTTCCGGACCCTTTTAGGTATATTCTGCTACAAGGTGATGCCCTTCGGTCTAAAGAACACTGGCGCCACCTATCAGAGGGCCATGCTGAAGATCTTCGATGATCTCATACATGAAATCGTCGAATGCTATATCGACGATCTCGTGGTTAAAAGCAAATCATACGAGGAACATCTTGAGCATATGAAGATCGTATTTCAACGCCTTCGGCAATACAACTTGAAGATGAACCCTCTCAAATACGCGTTCGGAGTTTCCTTGGGCAAGTTCCTGGGATTCATCGTCCGACACCAAGGTATCGAGATAGATCCTTTGAAGATCAAGGCGATTATGGAAATGCCTCCGCAAAGGACTCTCAAGCAATTGCGATCTCTCCAAGGGAAGCTCGCGTATATCCGGTGATTTATAGCCAATCTCTCAGGCAAGTGCCGTCCTTACAGTCACCTGATGAAGAAAGGAACCCCTTTCGTATGGGATCGCAAATGCCAAAGCGCGCTAGACGAAATCAAGAAATACCCACAGAATCCTCCAGTGCTGGCTGCTCCTGTTAAAGGAAAACCTCTCGTCCTATACACAACAGCCCTTGAAGGTTCTTTAGGCGTGCTGTGGGCACAAGAGAACGACCAAGGGAAGGAGAGAGCCCTCTACTATTTGAGTCAAGTTCTATTGGGGGCAGAAAGCAATTATTCTCCCATCGAGAAACACTGCCTGGCATTGATCTTCGCGATAACGAAGCTCAGGCACTATGCATTGGCGCACGACGTCTATCTCATATCGAAGGTGGATCCTCTCAAGTATTTGATGTCAAAGGCCATATTGACGGGGCGGCTCGCAAAGTGGGCCCTGCTCTTGATGGAATTCTCGATAACCTATCGTCCCCTCAAGGCAGTGAAAGGCCAGGCCATCTCCAACTTCCTCGCCGAACATCCGATACCTGCCGATTCTCCCTTGAATTGCGAATTGCCAGAAGAACATGTGTTTGACACGATCGACGGTAGTGGCATCCGATGGGAACTTTACTTTGATGGAGCATCCTCCATGAAGAAGCGCAAACAAAATACCCCTATAATCAAATCAGGGGTAGGCCTCATCTTCGTAACTCAACAAGGAGGGATAATGCGCTTTGCCTTCTTCTTAACAGAGCTGAGGACAAACAATGAAGCTGAGTATGAAGCTTTGATAGCAGGTCTCGAGATCGCCATCGACATGGGGATTGAGAACCTTCTCATATACGGAGACTCCTAGCTGGTCGTTAGTCAAGAAAATAGAGACTACCAAACGTACAAACCAGAGTTGGTGAAGTACGGCGAGAGGGTACAACAACTGCTGACCCAAATCCCTTCCTACACCTTGGAAAGCATACCGCGTGCGGAAAATAGCAAAGCAGATGCATTAGCCAAGCTTGCTAAAGAATTGGCCGATGAGAACCTCGATGACGTAAGAATCGTGGTACAAAACCGTCGGGTTCTTGCACCGGCAGAAATATCTCCGGAGTCGTACAAGGAAAAGGGAGCGACCGAGCAAACGGCTCTACAAGTAAAAGACCAAGAAACGGTTGAAGATTGGAGAGAATTCTTCATAGACTACTTCAAATCCCGTCGAACGCCTGATGATGCATCCTCAAAACATCAGCTCATGAAGCGAGCCCTATCTTTTGCCTTCGTCAATGATACCCTGTATAAGAGATCACTTGACTCTTTATGGCTAAGATGCCTGGGACTTGAAAAGGCAAAGAGAGTCGTCCAAGAAACTCATGATGGACTCTGTGGTTCTCACCAAGCCGGGCCGAAGATGAAGCTGAAGATCAAACAGATGGGTTATTATTGGCCCACGATAATCCAAGACTGCCTCGAATACGCGAAGCAGTTCCACTCATGCCAGATTCATGGGGACTTCATCCATCAGCATCTAAATCCACTACATCCGACAGTGGCTAGCTAGCCGTTCGAAATATAGGGAACTGACATAATCGGCCCCATCGAACCAGCATCGTCCAGAGGACATCGGTTCATTTTGGAGACAACTGATTACTTCTCCAAATGGGCAGAAGCAGTACCGCTGAGGGAAGTAAAGGTGGAGAATATCCTCCACTTCTTCAAGACGCACGTTATTTATCGGTTTGGAACTCCGTGACGGATCATCTCCGATAACGGGCCAGCCTACAGAAGCCACAAGATCAGCCGCTTCGCACAACAGCACAACATAGACTGGAGATACTTCTCAGTTTATAATCCCCGAGCCAACGGTCTAGCTAAAGCTTTTAATAAGACCCTGACAAAGATCGTGAAGAAGACGGTGTCCCGAAATAAGAAGGACTGGCATGAAAGACTGCAAGAAGCTCTCTGGGTGTATCGAACTACGTTCAAGACGGTCACGAACACAACGTCGTACGCGTTGGTATTCGGTACAGAAGCGGTACTCCCTCTCGAGATAGAGTTACCCTCTCTACGAGTGGCAGTCCATTATGAGCTAACAGACGAAGAGAATACTCACCTTCGCCTCAAGGAGCTCGATGCCCTTGATGAAACCCGGCTCCTGGCGCAGCAAAATCTGGAAGCATATAAAGCAAAGATGACGTGCTCATATGAAAGATTGACCTGGCCGAGGACATTCCACCAAGGCGAACTCGTGCTAGTGGTCAAAAGAACTATGATCCCCAATGGCGCTAAGCGAGGGAAATTTGAGCCGAACTATGAAGGCCCGTATATCATAGACAAGGTCTACCAAGGTGGAGCCTATCTACTCATGGACATGCATGGTGAAAGACCTTTCAGGCCAATAAACGGTCGCTTCCTGAAGAAGTACTACGCTTGACGAGTCGCGGCCTAGGTCAATGATAGATGACGACGACTATGTCCGCTCGCTATCTTCCTAAGCCCAAACTCTATAAGTAGTAACCGGCTTACTTTACAACGGACCGAAACGTCCTTAAACTAACAACGGACCGAAACGTCCTTAAACTAACAGCGGACCGAAACGTCCTTAAAGTAACGACGGACCACTATGTCCTAAAACTAGCCGTTGACCGAGATGTCGAGAAACTACGGTGGATTGCAGCATCCCAAAGCTGATACAAAAAAAGAATAAAAAAAAAGAAGACGGTATGTCCATAAGCAAAAGGGGCACGGATGAAAACCCGAAAGGGCTCCGTGAGTAAAAACAGCAGAGCTACCACGAGTCTTGTGAAAACCCGAAAGGGCGCAACCTTGTTACAAAAAAAAGGACGGTATGTCCATAAGTAAAATGGGCACGGATGAAAACCCGAAAGGGCTCCGTGAGTAAAAACAGCAAGGCTACCGGCGAGTGTTTGTGAAAACCCGAAAGGGCGCAACCTCGTTAAAAGATACTTGCAAGGTCCTCTCGACCTTGTGAGGAGAAACCACCCGCGTGAGATCCTTATGACTCACAAGGGAGCAACACACTTAGGAATCCTCATGATTCCTAAGGAGAAATTACACTTGCGAGATCCTCACGACTCGTAAGGAGAATCCTCTTATGAGACCCTCACGGCTCATAAGATTTGAAAGCCTTAAGCTACAGAAACCTGAACCTGTTCTTAAGAAACCCCCACAACATCCGATACTGCCCTACAAGCGGCTCAATGCTGACCCTTGTATACAATCCACGGGCGCGAATAAACATTTCCCTAACAAAGTCCCATCCGTGACTAGGGATATGTCCATACGGTGAGCAACCCTTGTGAATCCTCTCAACTTATAAGGGGGAAAACTCTCTTGTAAGATCCTTATGACTTATAAGAGAACATACACTTAGGAGTTCTCACGATTCCTAAGGAGAAAACACACCTACGAGATCCTTACGACTCGCAGGGAGAAATACCTTTGTGAGACTCTTACGGCTCATGAAGTCAAAAGCCTTAGTCGACAGGATCCTAACCCTGTTCGCTAAGCCACCTTTGTTCGATATCGACAGATGCAAATGATGATTCGCTCCTGGCAAAATTCCAGTTGTAGCGGTGCTGATGCCGAAATCAGTGTCTAATCCCAAGCTTGCAGCGAAAAGCTAGCAAGCCACACATGCATACGAAATAGCCGAAATGATGGGGCAACTTGCAACAGAAGCAGCAAGTAAAAAAAATGTATGCATGCAAAATAGCCGAAATGATTGGGCAACTCGCAATAAAAAAAAGCGAGTAAAAATAAAATAAATAGCCGAAATGATTGGGCACCACGAAAAATAGCCGAAATGATTGGGCAACTCGCAATAAAAAAAAGCGAGTAAAAATAAAATAAATAGCCGAAATGATTGGGCACCACGAAAAATAGCCGAAATGATTGGGCAATCGCGACCTTCGCGATATAAAGGCTGAAATGATAGAGCATCGCGGAAAGAATTGAAAAATAAAAATGAAATTTATGCCCTACAGGTGATATCACATCAATCCCTGTATATAATCCAGGGGCGCAAATAAAGAAGGAATCACACTCCTCCTCCCCAGGTTTCATCAGAAGAAGAAGCCAACCCTCGACGGTTCACAGATAGCCTGGAAAGCATCTCAGCATTCATCTCATTACAACACACACAACATCAAGTAAAGAGGAACAGCGGCAACTCCCAGTTCCATAACTCGGCGGTGCACAAACGACCGAAAGTCAAACCCCAACTCTGTGAAATGCAGATATGATCAACAAAATTCCTGGCTACGTGGAACGCGGATTATGTCACTTCTGACCCCGTGGAAAACATCCAGAGCAGATCCTGGTCGTCGTAGAGCACGGCAGTGAACCCATGTGAAGCATCCAGAGCGGAGCCGGGTCCTCGCCGAACACGGCAGTGAACCCGTAAGAAGCATCCAGAGAAAAATTCCTGGCTACGTGGAACGTGGATTATGTCACTTCTGACTCCGCGGAAAACGTCCAGAGCGGATCCTGGTCCTCGCAGAGCACGGCAGTGAACCCGTGTGAAGCATCCAGAGCGGAGCCAAGTCCTCGCCGAACACGGCAGTGAACCCGTGGGAAGCATCTAGAGCAAAATTCCTGGCTACGTGGAACGCGGATCATGTCATTTCTGACCCTATGGAAAACGTCCAGAGCGGATCCTGGTCCTCGTAGAGCACGGCAGTGAACCCATGTGAAGCATCTAAACCGGAGCCTGGTCCTCGCCGAACACGGCAGTGAACCCGTGGGAAGCATCCAGAGCGAAATTCCTGGCTACGTGGAACGCGGATTATGTCATTTCTGACCCCGTGGAAAACGTCCAGAGCGGATCCTGGTCCTCGCAAAGCACGGCAGTGAACCCGTGTGAAACATCCAGAGCGGAGCCTAGTCCTCTCCGAACACGGCAGTGAACCCGTGGGAAGCATCTAGAGCAAAATTCCTAACTACGTGGAACGCGGATTATGTCACTTCTGACCCCGTGGAAAACGTCCAGAGCAGATCCTGGTCCTCGCAGAGCACGGCAGTGAACCTGCGTGAAGCATCCAGAGCGGAGCCTGGTCCTCGCCGAACACGGCAGTGAACCCGTGGGAAGCATCCAGAGCAAAATTCCTGGCTACGTGGAACGCGGATTATGTCACTTCTGACCCCGTGGAAAACGTCCAGAGCGGATCCTGGTCCTCGCAGAGCACAGCAGTGAACCCGTGTGAAGCATACAGAGCTGAGCCTAGTCCTCGCCGAACACGGCAGTGAACCCGTGGGAAGCATCTAGAGCAAAATTCCTGGATACGTGGAACGCGGATTATGTCACTTCTGACCCCGTGGAAAACGTCCGGAGCGGATCCTGGTCCTCGCAGAGCACGGTAGTGAACCCGTGTGAAGCATCCAGAGCGGAGCCTGGTCCTCACCAAACACGGCAGTGAACCCGTGTGAAGCATCCAGAGAAAATTCCTGGCTACGTGGAACGCGGATTATGTCATTTCTGACCCCGTAGAAAACGTCCAGAGCGGAGCCTGTCCTCGCCAAACACGGCAGTGAACCCGTGGGAAGCATCCAGAGCAAACATTGGACTGTGGAGTCCTTAAATCCACGGACTATGATGTCCTTAATCTCGACTGTGACGTCTTAAAACTAACATCGGACCGTGGAGTCCTTAAATCCACGGACTATGATGTCCTTAACCTCGACCGTGATGTCTTAAAACTAACAATGGACCGTAATGTCCTTAAACTAATTTTACCTTGGTTCAAGGGTACATGTCTTCACTCCTTTGATATTTTTCGTTGTAATTCCTCAACTGTAAGTCCATGCTACCTCTCCCGGTACTTACGGGCTTGCGGAATTTGGTGAAAAACGATTTTCTAGAGGTGGTAACATGGACTCAAAACCGGATCTTTGTTAAACATCTAATTAACAACCCAACTAGGAGTTGTTAACTACTCGGTTAGGGGGTTATACCTTTCTTTCTTGAACTCCTTCGTCTTCAAGCCTCGATGGTTGTCCGGATCGGCTTCACTCCGTCGTCTCCTTGCGCCGAAGATAGATCCACCTGAAAGCTTCTACCTTTGGCTTCTTCTTCGGTCTTTGAAGAAACTAGTTCACTTGGTTTACTAAACCTTATGAACTAGAATGAGTAGAAAAGATTGTGTTGGGATTTTCTCTATGGTTCTTGGTTCTCAACACATGAGACAAGTGAACCATAGACCAAAAGAGAGGGAGAGCAAGAGAAGGAAGATGAGAGCTCAAGAACAAGAGAGAGAATGAGAATGATAGAAATGAGAGAAGACTTTTCTCTTTTGGCTCTCATAATCCATAACCATCATAACACATCATAGCAATCAAGTATTATGTGATGGTTTAAGCAACAATAGCCATATCATTTCATGCACTCATTTTGCACAAGAGAGCAAGCAAGCAAAAAGTCTTTGCCATGAAATGATAGCAATTGTTATCATGATGGTCAACTAGTCGCCTAGTCAACCGGTCAACAAAGTCAACAAGTCAACAAAGTCAACAAGTCAACAAAGTCAACCCCTCAACAACCATGTCACCATAATACTTAATTAATATAATTGTTAACCATATCATATTCTCATTAGGGTTGAGCAAAAAGTCAATAGTCAACGGTCAACGGTCAACAACCCTAATAAGAATCCTCTGCCTCTGTCTCTCCGTCAACTATGCATACATACCCGCATCCGGGTTCCGAGGAACACGAATGCATACTGGATAAAACCAATCCCAATACGTACACTAGGATCTGGCTTAAACCAAAGCCTGCTGGTGTTAACTGTACGGAAGCTGTACGTGCACAAGTGCACGGATGTGACCGAACCCTGTCGCAAAACCATGCGACCTGTCGCAAAACCATGCGACCTCTACTCTTTTGCTTAAAGGCGAATAGCTTTCTGTGTGGGACTCTAAAAACTCGACACTACGCTGGCAGTGGGTTTAACCACAGACCGCAAGCGGCACTAGCTGTGCGTAACGGTCCCCAGGTAGATGCCGACAAGAAGACTGACGAGGCGAAACCCATCTGAACTACTACTGAGCCTGAATGTGACATTCTCCGTACAGTCCGGTCTATTCGTCTGATACATCGCATGGCGGGCCTAAGGGCGGTAAACGTCAGTCCCCTAATAGCGGTACAAGTCGTGTCGGAGTGAAGCCCAAAACACCCTGAGATAACACTGGAAGCCTACCAGTATATCTCGTTTGCCCTGGCCAGGGACTACTCGTGTAATGGCTCTCCTAGACACAGCACGATGTCAACCCCCAATACCGGGAGAGACGAATCATGTCTAACCGTCACTGCCTCCAAGTGCTTCGGGACTGCACCCAACTACTACCTGTTTGCACGACTCCTTTGAGCCGTGGTAGGGTAGTAATCAAAGTACAGTGGGAACACACTCGAGGCGAAGTGTTAGTGTCAAGTCAGCGGACTAAGCTGTACTCATGTCACCTGGGAACTGATAACTGACGATAGGCATAATACCAACTTGTCAGTTCCCGACGAGTCCTGTCCAGTGTACTCGTAACCTAACGAGCACCCGCATAGTATATCAAGTACGACGTACTGATGGCTGTGGGACAGACCGTCTCCTATACTGGGATGAGTAGTGCATGCGCTAGTCTACTCCGGAGTATCGATGCCCTGTCTCGATAGTCCTGCGACTAGGGACCTGCATAAGGATGTGCTTATAGATTACCCAGCCCCACTAGTGGGACTGCCATCACAACGCTGGTAATCAAGCAAAGATCCTAAGGGCTCCACTAATGTGTATAGGTGATATACTAAAATAGACACATGTACACATTGAAGTAGAAACAAACCAAGTAGCATACTACTATTTTGAGCAAGATTGTATATACAAGGTGAATATCCCAAGCTTCCATTAAGTAATATACAAACTAGTATGATACAGTAATGGCCTCTAGGGCATATACACTAACAATCTCCCACTTGCACTAAGGCCATGTACTGGCGTTTCGAAGACCTATCATCTCGATCAGCCGCTCGAACTGAGTCTGGGGCAAGGCCTTGGTGAATGGATCTGCAGTGTTATCTTCTGAAGCAACCCTCCGAACCTCGTTCTCCTGGCGATCCACGATCTCCCTGATCAGGTGATACCGCCTCAAGATGTGTCTGGATCTCTGATGGGACCTGGGTTCCATCACTAAAGCTATAGCCCCTTTGTTGTCGCAATACAGAGGTATTGGATCAACAATGGACGGAAATACCTGAAGTTCTTTCAAGAACTTCCTCATCCAGACAGCTTCTTTTGCGGCATCAGATGCAGCGATGTATTCCGCTTCCATCGTTGAGTCTGCAACGGTTTCTTATTTGGAACTCTTCCAACACACCGCCCCTCCATTGAGGGTAAAGACAAAACCCGACATGGACTTGGAATCATCCTTGTCACTCTGGAAGCTGGAGTCAGCAAAGGCCTCGATCTGGAGGTCTTTTCCGCCATATACCAAGAACATCTCCTTAGTCCTTCTCAGGTACTTGAGAATGTTCTTTACTACTATCCAGTATTTCTCCCTAGGGTTTGTGTCACGACCCGAAAGTACGGAACGTGACTGGCACTTAGATTACGAGACGTCTAAAGGCGTAATGTAACCTAAGTCAGCCAAAGCCCAGAAAAATCTAAACCAAATCAAAAGAGAGTGAAGGAAAACCGTTAATGAAGACGGTTTTTAAAATCATTTAAGTTGCATAGAATCCCTTTTTAAAACATCAAAAATTTCCGAAAATTTCGGCAGAGTCTCCCCTGTATTTTCTATCCCCCAAAATGGGTACAACAAGATATATATAATCTGTAATTATAAAATGGCATCCCCAAGCGGGAGCTAGCTCTTCGCCCAAGGCGGATCACAACCACATGCAATATATAAGTAATATCAAGAAAAAAGAGCATAAAAGAAATGCTAATTATCAAAAAAACACAGCGTCGGCTCAAGTGAGCTCGACCCAAAAGAAACCACAAATATACAAATCTCTCAGTCTCATCACTAGGTCGCATATACAAAATAAAGTGGTAAATGGAGAATACTAGACACAATGATAGAGCAAAAGAAATAAAGTGTGCTCGCAACCCACCTACGGGCGATGTCGTGAGTCTGAACAAAAGGAGCTGATGATAAGATAGCCCGCCGCTACGAGGGTGACGGGTCCGACCTGCAAAACACTGTGGCACAACGGGGGTGAGTTGCCAGCTCGTGAGTAGAATATAACATCTAATAAGGCAATCGTAAGAATGCACGCAATACGTCACAACATGTATGTCCATATGTGATATAATATCTCTAGTATGCATGCACATGTATGCAATGTCATTACTAAATCTTTAAGTGTTTTAAATGCTAAGGGTACTGCATTCTTAACTTTAGAAAATGAATATCTGTATAATAGCTAAGTACCATCAAGAAATCATCTGAAAACCCGTGTCAAGCATCGACACCAAATATGAAATCAAATCTGTCTTAATATCTCACTGTATCAATGTCTCAAATATCGGGCTCCGTCAGTCCGGATCGGCCCATATCATCAAATCTCACGACAACGGTCGGTATCCTCCGGATATCCGCCTCGCCAGACATCACCGGTAGGTAGTCTTCCCCTTCCAGGCTCATCGTCTACAACTCGATCTTCTTGCCCCGGGGTACCATACCGGGCCCACCATATACCTAAGACGGTTCATCCACTCCTCGAATCGGGTCTCGAAATCCAACAGAAAACATGAAAACTCATGGTGGACGACACATACATCATGAGAAAACCGCAACTTGTTTTAAAAATGATAAATATAAGCTTTTGTTAAATTCTTGTGGTTTTCCCCAAAAATCCAGAAATCGCAGCAATACTGAAATCCTCAAGAAAAATCATAATGTCCACCTGTTATATATGATAAATGTCTATGATAACAAGGTATGCGATGTGAATTGTGGCTAAAATCTATGTAAGTATGATGATGATGCGAGGTATATATATATATGCCATGCAATTTCATATATCATGTATGATGCAAGTGGCGATACTAAACTAAACAGGTTCTATGGTGCACGTGGCATGGCAATTACCAAAGGCGTGTGTGTCACATGAATAGTGCGCGTGCAACAGATGCCAATGGTAATGGTGTTCGTGTCCTACGAAGTGATATCGCATAAGTGTAGATGAATGTCCATGCAATCTAATATACGGTTAGCTATAAGGGTATGCAATGTACATAAAGGGATAAGCTAACTAACAATATAAATCTTGCAAGAAGTAGGGTAATCCTAACTAGGGGGTGCCTAGCGCCATCCAGACGATTCCCCCATAGATGAATACATCTACTCACCTGAAAGCCTCGCTAATCCAATCCGACCACCGCCTTGCCTTTACGCGCCGTGTCCGATATTTCCCCGACCGATCCTATATTTGCACAACACCAAGCATAAGATTACAAAACCTAAAACGATGCAAGTCACAATATACAATTGTCGACGCTCTCGAATTAAACATAACGTGCACTCGGTGCGCGGAAAAACGCATGAAAATCGCTAATCTTTAACTAGAATCGTCATTTCGGGGAAATCGACAAAACTAAAACCCGACTAGACGAAACCCCGCGTTCGCGCACTCTAATAGTCCTATACGAAGCTAATTATATCGCTAACATAACACAATTTGATCGCATTCTAATTTTTGTAAAAAATCTAGTAAGCAAATTTCAAACCGATTCGATGCAAACGTCGCAATTTAACGATTTAGCGAGCGTAACCTTACGCAATTAACCACTCTAATCAAATAGGTAACCAAAGCCCTAACTTAAATCTAACAACCATGATTCAAACCCTAGTTCAACACCAAATCCCATTCTTGATTTTCATGAACAAGAATTTACAACTAAATTATTACTTCAAAATTGAATTTTAGCACATATAACTACAAGTTAACAAACTAGTTTAGGATTTTACCTCACAAGTGGAACCCTAGCATGATCAAGCCACCAAGAAGCCTCCTTTCATCTAGTTTTGAAAATTTGGTTGAGGAGAGAGTGAATTAGGTTTTAGCTTTGAATGGGAGAATGAAATTGTGGATTTTTTTATGAATTTTGACATGAAAATTGAAGAAAAAAGAAGTGAGAACCAAGGGGAGTTGCTGCAGTTTGTGGCTGGCCAGCAGCAAGAGGAGGTGATGGGGGGAGTTTTGAAGAAGTTTCTAGGTCAACAAAACACCATATGTTCTCATTTAATGCTTTCACATCAACATTTTCACAAAAAGCCTCATTTTAATTCATTTTTTCATAAAATTTCCAACCCTAAAACCAAAATCTTGCAAGTCATGATACAATTTTATTAACACCATATTTTAGCTTATAAAGATTCCTAATTATGAAATTTACCTAATTAAATTTGTATTTATCACTAATTTAATGTATTTTAAAAAGCCTAAAATAATAAAAAAATAATTAATTACGAATTTTTTTTATTTAACTAGAAAATTATAAGTGACATTTTAGTGACAAAATTATAGTAATATCTTATCTAAATTTTGTATAATTAGGTCTACAATGAAAAATACCTATTTTGACTTTTTACGGAAAAAGCTGAAAATTTAGCCGATTACCGAAAAACTGCTTAAACGGTTTTCGAAGGGTTACAATCTTCCCCCCTTAAAGAAATTCGGTCCCCGAATTTAGAATTTAACTACGCGTACCTTCAAAAAGATGGGGATATCTCTTCCTCATCTCGACCTCGGTCTCCCAGGTGACCTCCTCGCTGTTCGGGCCACGCCAAAGGTTCTTGACGGACGGTATAACCTTCGACCTTAATTTCTTCACCTGCCGATCCAAAATGACCACCGGCTGCTCGGTGAAAGAAAGATCACGCTCTAGCTGGATCGTATGGTGCTGAATTGCCTGGGAAGGATCATGAAGGTACTTGCGGAGCATCGAGACATGGAATACGGGGTGACCATCGGGGAAGCTGGGCGGAAGAGCTAACCGATAAGCGACTGGACCAACACGCTCTAGGATATCGAAAGGACCAACATATCTAGGACTCAGCTTCCCTTTCCGCCCAAATCTCATTACACCGTTCATCGGAGAGACCTTCAGGAAAACATGATCGCCCATAGCGAACTCTAGTCGGCGACGACGCCTGTCAGCATATGAGTTCTGCCTGCTCTATGCCGCTCTCATCCTGTCCCGAATCAGCTGTATCTTTTCGGTCGTCTCCTGTACGATCTGCGGCCCCAAAATACTACTCTCCCTGAGCTCTGTCCAATATACAGGCGATCGACATCTCCTCCCATATAAAGCCTCGAAAGGTGCCATCTGAATCGTCTCCTGGAAGCTATTATTGTAGGAAAACTCGATCAAGGGCAAATGATGATCCCAGCTACCACCGAAATCTAAAACACACGCTTTGAGCATGTCCTCAAGAGTCTGAATAGTACGCTCCGACTGACCGTCAGTCTGAGAATGAAAGGCTATGCTAAAACTCAATCGGGTGCCCAATGCTTCCTGGAGTTTCTGCCACAATCGGCTGGTAAACTGGGTGCCCCGGTCGGACACGATGCAAGTCGGAACACCATGCAGTCGCACTATCTCATCAATATAAACCTGGGCGTACTGAGAAAATCCAAAAGTGGTCTTCACTGGCAGGAAGTGAGCCGCTTTAGTCAGTCGATCCACAATCACCCAAATAGAGTCATACCCTCGACTGGTCCTGGGTAGACCCATAATGAAGTCCATGGAGACCTGCTCCCACTTCCACTCAAGGATGGGAAAAGGCTGTAACTCGCCGGCTGGCCTCTGGTGCTCGGCCTTGACTTGCTGATAAGTCAGGCATCTCGACACAAAGTCTGTAATATCCTTCTTCATCCCGTCCCACCAGTAAACCTCTCTCAAATCACGGTACATCTTGGTGGAACCTGGATGCACACTGTACACTGATCTATGTGCCTCCTCGAGAATATCACGCCTCAGTCCCTCTGAATCTGGCACGCACAGTCGAGTCCCAAATCGAAGTATCCCCTGATCATCAATCCCGAACTCGAAAACTCTGCCCTGCCGAATCTGCTCAATAATCTCTAAAATGCGGGCATCGCCGGACTGCGCCTCGCGGATACGGTCAAGTAACTGTGGGCGTACTCTGAAATGGGCCAGCTGTCTCCCCATAGGAGTAAACTTGAACTGCACTCTGCTGTCACATAACACCTGCCAATCCGCCGTTGACTGCATATGTACTGCGCTCAAACAAGATAAGCTACCTCCGGGCCTCCTACTCAAAGCATCTGCCACCACATTCGCCTTGCCCGGATGGTATAAAATCTCGCAGTCATAATCCTTCACCAACTCCATCCATCGGCGCTGTCTCAGGTTCAGATCTCTCTGCTGGAAAATATACTTCAAACTCTTATGGTCAGTGAATATCTGGCACGACTCACCGTATAGGTAATGTCTCCAGATCTTAAGTGCAAATACCACTGCAGCCATCTCTAAATCATGTGTGGGGTAGTTCTGCTCATGTTTCCTCAGCTGCCGAGAAGCATACGCGATAACTCTGTCATGCTGCATCAATACACAGCCCAGCCCCACTCGAGAAGCATCACAATATACCACGAACCCGCCTGATCCTGAAGGCAATGCTAACACTGGTGCAGTAGTCAGACGAGTCTTTAATTGCTGGAAACTATCCTCACATGCCTGGGTCCAATCAAAAGGAACCCCCTTCAGGGTCAACCCGGTCAAAGGTGCAGCAATGCGGGAGAAATCCTGGACAAAACGTCGATAATAGCTGGCCAGACCTAGAAAGCTGCGAACCTCTGTAACTGATACCGGTCTAGGCCAACGCTGAACTGCCTCGATCTTCTTCGGGTCCACACAAATACCATCTCTCGTCACCACATGACCCAAGAAGTCGACACTGTCTAACCAGAATGCGCACTTGGAGAATTTGGCGAACAGCTGATGCTCCCTCAAAGTCTGCAATGTGATACGTAAGTGCTGCTCATGCTCCTCCCGGCTCCGAGAATAAACCAAGATGTCGTCAATGAACACAATAATGAACTGATCGAGATACGTCCTGAATACATGGTTCATCAATTCCATAAATGCTGCCGGGGCATTGGTGAGCCCGAACGACATCACCAAGAACTCATAATGACCATATCGAGTACGGAAGGCGGTCTTCGGAATATCCTCTTTCCGAACCCACAACTGGTGATAACCTGACCGTAAATCAACCTTCGAGAAGAACCCTGCACCCTGGAGCTGATCGAATAAGTCATCAATGCGGGGTAAGGGATATCTGTTCCGCACAGTAACCCGGTTCAGCTGACGATAATCAATGCATAAGCGCATACTTCCGTCATTCTTCTTAACAAACAGGACGGGAGCACCCCAAGGTGACACACTCGATCGGATAAGCCCTTTGTCCAGCAAGTCCTGTAACTGATCCTTTAGCTCTCTCAGCTCCGCCGGGGCCATCCGATAAGGCGGTATAGAGATAGGCCCCGTGCCGGGGATCAAGTCGATGAAGAACTCAATCTCGAGCTCTGGTGGCAGACCAGGAATCTCGTCAGGGAATACATCAGGAAACTCTCTCACAACAAGGACCTGGTCCAACGGAACCTCTGTGGAGCTAGTATCATAAACATAAGCTAAGAATCCCTGACACCCTTTTCTCAAGAGCTGACCAGTGCGAAGAGAAGAAATCAAGCTGGGAAGGGTAGCGCTACGATCTCCCTGAATAACAAGTACCGGCTCACCAGGAAAACTGAATCTGACTGCTTTCTCACGGCAGTCCATGGATGCATATAGGTGGCTAACCAGTCCATACCAAGAAGAATGTCAAAGTCTAGCATATCGAGGAGAATCAAATCAACTGAAGAATCTCTCTCCCCGATATGAACGGAACACGATCGGTACACAAAACGGGCAACAAAAGACTCGCCTACCGGGGTAATAACGACAAGCGGCTGATCTAACAGAGAAGACTCTCGGCCCAACCTCGGTGCAAAGTACGTGGATACATATGAATGTGTGGAGCCTGGATCAAATAATACCCGTGCATCAAAAGAACATACTGGCAGAGTACCTGTCACGACGGCATTGGATGCCTGTGCATCCTTAGGAGTCAATGCGAACACTCGGGCCTATCCACCACTAATAGCTAGCTGTCCTCTGCCTCTACCTCGGCCTCGGCCTCTGCCTCTGTCGCCTCGTCCTCTCGGAACCGGACCGCCATGCCCACGGCCTTTAGAAGCATCTGGCTGGCGTGGAGCATCAGCAGGAGTAGGTAATAGAGCTCTCTGAGGATGTGGTGAGGGTGGTAAAGTCACATGCGGGACTGTCGCCACGCCCTGGAGTCCCATGGTACAGTATTTGATACGGTGGTACTGACTCCCACACCGAAAACATCCTGGAGATGACTACTGGGTCTGTGGATATGAACCAAATAACTGACCTCGTCTCAATCCTCTGCCTCCACCATCTCCCGGAAATAATCTATCACGATGTCTGCCCATCTGCCGCTGAGTTGGCGTATCAGTACGGATCCTCTTCGGCCCAGAAACGACCGGAGTCTTAGAAATACGCTCCTCCAAAAGTAAGGCTGCATCCATCGCGGCTGCGTATGTATCAAAGTGCTGGGTGCCGATGGCAAGGAATAGCTGTGTATCTAGCCCTTGTACAAACCTCTTTATTCTCTTCTCTTTTGTGTCGACTAGGTACGGAGCATATCGAGACAACTGGGTAAACTGTATATCATACTCCGGCACTGTCATCCCAGGAGTCTTGCGCAAAGACTCAAAACTACGGGCTCGAGCATCTCGGACACTCTCTGGAAGAAAACGGGCAAGAAATGCAGATGTAAACTCATCCCAGGTCATAGAAGGCAGACCTACAGCTCGGCCTCTCTCTACTGAATCGTACCATGTCTAGGTAAGACCCTCCAGACGAAAACTCGCAAACTCCACCAATCTATCATCAGAACACCTCAACGAACAGCAAATCCGAGCCATCCTATCAAGAAATGCCTGTGGGTCCTCTGTCGCATCCGTACCGGTAAAAGCTGGAGGTCTCAATCTTATGAACTCCTGTAGTGAAACAGGGATAGTCTCCGTAGTAGCAGCAGGAGTGACTATCTGTGCAGCAGGTACGATCGTGGTCTGTGCGGTGGAAGGAACGTCCTCGGATCTCTGTGCCCGACTGGACTCAACTAAAGATCCCATCATCTGTCGCAACTCCTGCATACCGGCCTCTAATCTGGCAATACGGTCTGGATAAGGCGGATCAGTATGACCCTGAGGGGTAGGTGTATCATCCCGCTCGATCCTCGCCTCAGATGGGCCCGCCCGAATCTCATCCCTAGCAGCAGCCCGCTGAGCTCTCGTAGTCTTTGGCGGCATCGAAGCTGGAATAAGAAACAGGACTGATAAGGACATTGCAATTGAATCAAGGAATGCAAGGAATCAAGAAAGGAAATACAAGCAATTATGTCCTAAGGTTACTTAGGCGGAGTACCGTATCGTAAGTATGCCGCGGATCATACCCACGCTACGCCACTCTGCTTAAGTCACCTACTCCATCTACCAAGGTCGTCCTACACTCAAAAAGGTAAAACCTACGCTCTGATACCAACTTTGTCACGACCCGAAAGTACGGAATGTGACTGGCACTTAGATTACGAGACGTCTAAAGGCGTAACGTAACCTAAGTCAGCCAAAGCCCAGAAAAATCTAAACCAAATCAAAAGTGAGTGAAGGAAAACCGTTAATGAAGACGGTTTTAAAAATCATTTAAGTTGCATAGAATCCCTTTTTAAAACATCGAAAATTTCGGCAGAGTCTCCCCTGTATTTTCTATCCCCCAAAATGGGTACAACAAGATATATATAACCTGTAATCATAAAATGGCATCCCCAAGCGGGAGCTAGCTCTTCGCCCAAGGCGGATCACAACCACAAGCAATATATAAGTAATATCAAGAAAAAAGAGCATAAAAGAAATGCCAATTATCAAAAAAACACAGCGTCGGCTCAAGTGAGCTCGACCCAAAAGAAACCACAAATATACAAATCTCTCAGTCTCATCACTAGGTCGCATATACAATATAAAGTGGTAGATGGAGAATACTAGACACAATGATAGAGCAAAAGAAATAAAGTGTGCTCGCAACCCACCTACGGGCGATGTCGCGAGTCTGAACAAAAGGAGCTGATGATAAGATAGCTCGCCGCTACGAGGGTGATGGGTCCGACCTGCAAAACACTGTGGCACAACGGAGGTGAGTTGCCAGCTCGTGAGTAGAATATAACATCTAATAAGGCAATCGTAAGAATGCACGCAATACGTCACAACATGTATGTCCATATGTGATATAATATCTCTAGTATGCATGCACATGTATGCAATGTCATTACTAAATCATTAAGTGTTTTAAATGCTAAGGGTACTGCATTCTTAACTTTAGAAAATGAATATTTGTATAATAGCTAAGTACCATCAAGAAATCATCTGAAAACCCGTGTCAAGCATCGACAACAAATATGAAATCAAATCTGCCTCAATATCTCACTGTATCAATGTCTTAAATATCGGGTTCCGTCAGTCCGGATCGGCCCATATCATCAAATCTCACGACAACGGTCGGTATCCTCCGGATATCCGCCTCTCCAGACATCACCGGTAGGTAGTCTTCCCCTGCCAGGCTCATCGTCTACAACTCGATCTTCTTGCCCCGGGGTACCATACTGGGCCCACCATGTACCCGAGACGGTTCATCCACTCCTCGAATCGGGTCTCGAAATCCAACAGAAAACATGAAAACTCATGGTAGACGACACATACATTACGAGAAAACCGCAACTTGTTTTAAAAATGATAAATATAAGCTTTTGTTAAATTCTTGCGGTTTTCCCCAAAAATCCAGAAATCACAGCAATACTGAAATCCTCAAGAAAAATCATAATGTCCACCTGTTATATATGATAAATGTCTATGATAACAAGGTATGCGATGTGAATTGTGGCTAAAATCTATGTAAGTATGATGATGATGCGAGGTATATATATATGCCATGCAATTTCATATATCATGTATGATGCAAGTGGCGATACTAAACTAAACAGGTTCTATGGTGCACGTGGCATGGCAATTACCAAAGGCGTGTGTGTCACATGAATAGTGCACGTGCAACAGATGCCAATGGTAATGGTGTTCGTGTCTTACGAAGTGATATTGCATAAGTGTAGATGAATGTCCATGCAATCTAATATACGGTTAGCTATAAGGGTATGCAATGTACATAAAGGGATAAGCTAACTAACAATATAAATCTTGCAAGAAGTAGGGTAATCCTAACTAGGGGGCGCCTCGCGCCATCCAGACGATTCCCCCATAGATGAATACATCTACTCACCTGAAAGCCTCGCTAATCCGATCCGACCACCGCCTTGCCTTTACGCGCCGTGTCCGATGTTTCCCCGACCGATCCTATATTTGCACAACACCAAGCATAAGATTACAAAACCTAAAATGATGCAAGTCACAATATACAATTTTCGACGCTCTCGAATTAAACATAACGTGCACTCGGTGCGCAGAAAAACGCACGAAAATCGCTAATCTTTAACTAGAATCGTCATTTCGGGGAAATCGACAAAACTAAAACCCGACTAGATGAAACCCCGTGTTCGCACACTCTAATAGTCCTATACGAAGCTAATTATATCGCTAACATAACACAATTTGATCGCATTCTAATTTTTGTAAAAAATCTAGTAAGCAAATTTCAAACCGATTCGATGCAAACGTCGCAATTTAACGATTTAGCGAGCGTAACCTTACGCAATTAATCACTCTAATCAAATAGGTAACCAAAGCCCTAACTTAACTCTAACAACCATGCTTCAAACCCTAGTTCAACACCAAATCCCATTCTTGATTTTCATGAACAAGAATTTACAACTAAATTAATACTTCAAAATTGAATTTTAGCACATATAACTACAAGTTAACAAACTAGTTTAGGATTTTACCTCACAAGTGGAACCCTAGCATGATCAAGCCACCAAGAAGCCTCCTTTCATCTAGTTTTGAACTAAATTTGGTTGAGGAGAGAGTGGATTAGGGTTTATCTTTGAATGGGAGAATGAAATTGTGGATTTTTTATGAATTTTGACATGAAAATTGAAGAAAAAAGAAGTGAGAACCAAGGGGAGTTGCTGCAGTTTGGGGCCGGCCAGCAGCAAGAGGAGGTGATGGGGGGAGTTTTGAAGAAGTTTCTAGGTCAACAAAACACCATATGTTCTCATTTAATGCTTTCACATCAACATTTTCACAAAAAGCCTCATTTTAATTCATTTTTTCATAAAATTTCCAACCCTAAAACCAAAATCTTGCAAGTCATGATACAATTTTATTAACACCATATTTTAGCTTATAAAGATTCCTAATTATGAAATTTACCTAATTAAATTTGTATTTATCACTAATTTAATGTATTTTAAAAAGCCTAAAATAATAATAAAAAAAATTAATTACGAAATTTTTTTTATTTAACTAGAAAATTATAAGTGACATTTTAGTGACAAAATTATAGTAATATCTTATCTAAATTTTGTATAATTAGGTCTACAATGTTTTGACTTTTTACGGAAAAAGCTGAAAATTTAGCCGATTACCGAAAAACTGCCTAAACGGTTTTCGAAGGGTTACAGTTTGACTGATACCGGCTTACCACACTCAGTGCATAAGCTACATCCTGTCTGGTACACAACATCGCATACATTATAGAGCCTACCGCAGAAGCGTAGGGTATAATAGACATGCGATCCTTCTCCAAATCAGTCTTGGGAGACATCTCTTTAGAGAGGGTGATCCCGTGACAAGCCGGTTGGTTACCGCGCTTGGAATCTTCCATACTGAATCTTTTCAATATGGTGTCGATGTACCTGGACTGTGAAATTCCTAATATCCTCTTGGATATATCACGATGGATCCGGATCCCCACGATGTACGAGGCATCACCCAGGTCTTTCATAGAGAACCTGTGTGACAAGAACCCCTTGACAGATTGTAGCATAGGAATGTCATTTCCTATTAAGAGAATGTCATACACGTATAAAACGAAGAATACTACAGTTCTCGCTACAAATCTACTATAGATGCATGGTTTATCTGGATTTTTGACAAAGCCAAATTCCTTGACCGTCTCATCAAAACAGATGTTCCAACTCCGCGATGCCTGCTTTAGTCCATAGATGGACTTAACCAACTTGCACACCTTTCCGCTGCTCCCACTTTGAATGAAACCCTCTGGTTGGTCCATATAGGCACACTCCTCTAAATTTCCATTTAGAAAAGCGGTCTTTACGTCCATTTGCCAGATCTCATAATCGTGGAAGGCAGCAATGGCAAGAAAGATCCGAATGGATTTCAGCATAGCCACTGGAGAAAAGGTTTCGTCATAGTCCAAGCCAGGTCTTTGACGGAAACCCTTTGCAACAAGTCTAGCTTTATAGGTCTCAACCTTTCCATCTACACCAATCTTCCTTTTGAAGATCCACTTGCATCCTACGGGTTTTATCCCGTCCGGAGCAATGTCCAACATCCATACCTTGTTGGTGTACATGGACTCCATTTCGTTCCGCATTGCATCCAGCCATTTTACCGAGTCGACGCTCTAAACGGCTTGCTGGAAGCTAGTAGGCTCATCATAATCTATGATGCAATCCTCTCTATCCCCGTCTATGAGAAAACCGTAGTATCTCTCGGGCGGATGAGACTGCCTACTACTCCTGTGGAGCGGCGTAGGAATGTCCTGTTCTTTTGAACCCTCTGGTTCCACTAAGCTCTCAGTAATAGCTCGTGGTTCTGGAATTTCTTCCAGTTCTACTGTGCTCCTACTTATCTGGGTTTCCAAAATCTCAGTTTCCCAGAAGTAGGCATGACGAGAAACAAGAACTTTTTGTTCCTCTTCGCAGTAGAAGAAATATCCCTTGGAGTTCTTTGGATATCCCACGAACTTACACTGTACTGAGCGTGCCTCGAGCTTGTCCGCATGCTGCTTTTTAACAAAAGCTGGACATCCCCATGTCTTAATGTGCTTAAGATAGGGTCTCTTCCCACACCACATCTCATATGGTGTAGTAGGCACAGTCTTAGTCGGAACTCGGTTCAAAAGGTATGTAGCTGATTCCAGCGCATACCCCCATAATGATCGCGGTAACTCAGCGTTACTCATCATGGACCGTACCATATCCAATAGGGTTCGGTTCTGTCTCTCCGATACAACGTTATGTTGCGGAGTGTATGGAGGAGTAAGCTGAGAGAGAATTCCGTTCTCTTTTAAATAATCCAGGAACTCGACACTTAAGTATTCTCCACCTCGATCCGATCTTAGAATCTTGATACTTTTGCCGGTTTGTTTTTCTACTTCATTCTTATATTCCTGGAATTTTCCAAAGGTTTCGGACTTATGTTTCATTAAGAAGACATAACCGTACCTTGAAAAGTCATCCGTAAAAGTAATGAAGTAAGAATAACCGCTTCGCGCATGTATAGACATTGGACCGCACACGTCACTGTGTACGAGTCCCAAGAGCTCGCTCACTCTTACTCCGTGTCCAGTGAACGGAGTCTTTGTCATCTTTCCTTTGAGACAGGAATGACAAGTGGCATATGATTGATATTCGAACGGATTCAAATATCCTTCTGTATGTAACTTCGTCAACCTTCTCTCATTGATGTGACCTAGTCTATAATGCCACAAGAAAGTCTGATTTATTTCCGGAGACTTTCTTTTGTGTGTATTCTGGACATTAAAAATCTGTGGTTGGTTTAATACGTATATACCATTGCTCAATGTACCTGACCCAATCAAAACTTGATTAAGGTGAATGTTTACAACATTACTTACAAACGCAAATTCATAACCTTATTTAGAAACTAAAGATACAGAAATGATATTACAAGTTGCGTTGGGTACAAAAAACCAATTACGCAAAACCAAAACATGTCCATCTGACATTCCCAGATGATAGTCCCCCACGGCCTTAGCATCCATGCTAGCTCCGTTTGCAACTTTGAGGGTCATGTCACCTACCTTCAAAACCCTACGGTTTCTCAACGCCTGTAAAGAATTACAGATATAAGATCTTGATCCGGTATCCAATACCCAGGAAGTAGAGTTTATTGAAAGACAGTTTTCAATAACATACACACCTGAAGCTGAAGTCGCAACCTGCTTCAATTCCTGTGTCCTGGCTTTCCAAGCCCTGCAATCATTCTTCCAGTGTCCTTTCTTATGACAATAGAAGCATTCTTCTTTATCCACAAGCTGCCCCGCTTTCTTTGTTGCTTTTGCTTTTGCTTTTCCCTTCGTATCCACTTTACTAACACAGCCCCTTGGTTTGGCGGGGGCTTTCTTCTTCTTTCCCTTGGCTTTCGCCTTGGACCTAGAAGAAGAAGATCCTCCTACAAACAAAGTGGATGTTTCCCTACCTTTCTGTAGGGTGCCCTCTACGCTCCTCAGCATGTTGAGGAGCTCTGAAAGTTCAACTTCTTTTTCTTGCAAGTTGAAGTTCAGTATAAACTGGGCGTAAGTGGAAGGAAGGGACTGGAGAATCAAGTCCGTATAGAGCTCACTCTCCAATGTGGTCCCAAGGTTCGCGAGCTCCTCAATGTAGCCGATCATCTTAAGCACGTGTTCTGCTACTGATGATCCGACGGCCAACCTTGCCGAAAATAACTTCTTCGACGCTTCGTATCTTGCGATACGAGATTGCTCTCCATACAGTTCTTTTGTATGAAGAAATATGGATTCCACGTCCATATTCTCGTGCCTCCTCTGATGTTCATTGTCCATAGAGGCAAGCACGAGGCACTTGGCCTTCGCGCTATCAATCTCCCAAGTCTTACGGATTTCCTTATCCGCGACGCTGGAAGTGGGACCTGGGACAGGGGGAGCTTTGGTGGTAAGAAGATACCCCAGCTTGTCGTAAGTGATTGCCATTTTGACATTCCTGAGTCAATCTTTGTAGTTTGGCCCTGTCAGTATGTTTTTATCTAGAAGTAACTTAAGTCCAGTCATGTCGATTGGTCGCTGCAATTAGGAAAGAGAAGAAGAAACACTCAGCATGATGCTCTTGCAAGTTTAGAGTGATTTTTAGTTTGTCTAAACAGGATGGCTCCCACTGTTTCTCAATTCCCTCCTCAAACCAAAAAGGAAGAATTAGTCAGGATCAATCTCACCGTACAATACTTGCTTAACCGTTCAGCCAGGCCAGTGTCGGTACTTCAAGGGAGGTTTTCCAACGCTTTCACGAAGTTCCTTAATTTAAGAACCTCTTTTCCGTGGGGGCGTAGCCCTGCTAACACCTTTCTAGACACCTACTAGGTTTATAACATTGATCGTTAAGTGAGAAATTTCCCGAGGAGTAGCATATACTCACAGTAGGATCGCGATCCAAATATCATCGTGTGACGAAACTGAAGGAATCCTACCAGAATCATCACACTCCAAATGGTATGCAACACTAGCAAGTTTCAGTTCTTTTGAAACTCCCGATGTAGATTTTTGCCCCATGCTCTTATGACCTTGACTTTGGCCAACAAATCATAAGTCACATGTCAAGTTCTGCCCGTCGTTCTCCAGGTTAATTTGAATCCACCCGTACCTACCCTTGACTTTGGCCAACAAGGCAGTACGACTGTTCCAAACCAACGCATCTATCTATGCTGCACATGAATACCCAATAGCTACCAATCACTATGCCTTGACTTTGGCCAACAAACATAGCTTGAATACTATTGACTATTCATGTGAAACGACGGAGGGCTACGAATGGTTTTGGCGAAACCGTGAACGTAGAGAACTTGATATAGTCGATGGAACGAGATAGCTTTTAAAAGGAGTGGCTCAAACTCCGCATTTTAAAAGTTGATTTTGAAAAGAACCGAGTGGTTTTTCGAAAGTGTTCCAACGACTTTTACTTGGTTTATTTTCTTGCATTAGTTCTTTTAATGCGTGATATTCTTGCATTAGTTCTTTTAATGCGTCCCATCATTTAATCCTACCATTGCAGAAAACAACCAAAATATGACGTACGCTTATGCCATTCGCATTCGCCACGGGGCCCCGTCATTACCCGTTAGGTTACTTAACTAACGACAGAGCGGGGGCTGGGCTAGCGCGGCTGTAAAACATAAGCAACGCCTAAATAATATCATATATAGATATATACAATGATAGCCATTTCAGATCACAGATGAGCACATTGGATATACTAGGAACCTGCAATTCGTACGAGCCTGTAGCGAAAAGCAGATTACACGGTCGCGGTGAATAGCCAAAACCCCACCCAAGACCCCTACGGGTGCGGCAAACTACCCGCCAAGTACCCGAAGCGAAGCAACCTCCCTCAACCCCGTGAGTAGGCTACTCGGCACTTCGGCATACCCGGTAGTTTGTGCACCCTCTCCATAGGTCTATCCTAGGAGCAAAAACAGTAAAAAGAAATTATACAATGACGGCTATAACCCCGACCCGGTTGTGCGGCCATACAAATAATTATTACATCAATTTCCAAATTTACATGAATTGAAAGAAAAGAAAACTCTCGTCTCACAACCCCCGGCCATTCACCCGCGACAATCCAATGAATTCATATACACATTCCAATAACATTACAGACCACAAATTTGTATAACCCCCACTAATCGACATATAGCGATTAGCAGACGTTCAATACAAATATCACATCACAGAAAAACCCGTCAGCTTAAGTCTTTTAGAAGTTCGATCAAAAATACGGATTTTCAGGCCCCAAACACAAAATTTTCGTTCTGGAAAATCTGGGCAGAAAATACATATTCCAAAAATCCCAAAATACCCCTATGAACAAACTGCAAAAGAGAAACCCCATGACCGAGTCAACTCGGCCGCTGTTCCGCGGCGGGAGCAAGCTCCCGCCGCGGAACCGCGGCGCTTTGATCGAATTAGGTGGTCGAATTTTTGCAGTTTCTTCAGAAAACCCTGAGTCGATTTTTGGTGTATCTCAAATAATTTTTTCAGCACTTTGAAAATCGACAGAAAGTTTGAAATCCGGGAGTATTTCGCGACTTTTTCTCCGATCAAATTTCTAGTTACTATGCTAACATGTTAGGTAGAGTTTAACCTGGCTCTGATACCACTGTAAGTCCATGCTACCTCTCCCGGTACTTACGGGCTTGCGGAATTTGGTGAAAAACGATTTTCTAGAGGTGGTAGCATGGACTCAAAACCGGATCTTTGTTAAACATCTAACTAACAACCTAACTAGGAGTTGTTAACTACTCGGTTAGAGGGTTATACCTTTCTTTCTTGAACTCCTTCGTCTTCAAGCCTCGATGGTTGTCCGGATCGGCTTCACTCCGTCGTCTCCTTGCGCCGAAGATAGATCCACCTGAAAGCTTCTACCTTTGGCTTCTTCTTCGGTCTTTGAAGAAACTAGTTCACTTGGTTTGCTAAACCTTATGAACTAGAATGAGTAGAGAAGATTGTGTTGGGATTTTCTCTATGGTTCTTGGTTCTCACCACATGAGACAAGTGAACCATAGACCAAAAGAGAGGGAGAGCAAGAGGAGGAAGATGAGAGCTCAAGAACAAGAGAGAGAATGAGAATGATAGAAATGAGAGAAGACTTTTCTCTTTTAACTCTCATAATCCATAACCATCATAACACATCATAGCAATCAAGTATTATGTGTGGTTTAAGCAACAATAGCCATATTATTTCATGCACTCATTTTGCACAAGAGAGCAAGCAAGCAAAAAGTCTTTGCCATGAAATGATAGCAATTGTTATCATGATGGTCAACTAGTCAAGCCTAGTCAACCGGTCAACAAAGTCAACAAGTCAACAAAGTCAACCCCTCAACAACCATGTCACCATAATACCTAATTAATATAATTGTTAACCATATCATATTCTCATTAGGGTTCAGCAAAAAGTCAATAGTCAACGGTCAACAACCCTAATGAGAATTCTCTGCCTCTGTCTCTCCGTCAACTGTGCATACACACCCGCATCCGCGTTCCGAGGAACACGAATGCATACTGGATAAAACCAATCCCAATACGTACACTAGGATCTGGCTTAAACCAAAGCCTGCTAGAGTTAACTGTCCGGAAACTGTACGTGCATAAGTGCACGGATGTGACCGAACCCTGTCGCAAAACCATGCGACCTGTCGCAAAACCATGCGACCTTTACTCTTTTGCCTAAAGGCGAATAGCTTTCTGTGTGGGACTATAAAGACTCGACACTACGCTGGCAGTGGGTTTAACCACAGACCGCAAGCGGCACTAGCTGTGCGTAACGGTCCCCAGGTAGATGCCGACAAGAAGACTGACGAGACGAAACCCATCTGAACTCCTACTGAGACTGAATGTGACATTCTCCGTACAATCCGGTCTGTTCGTCTGATACATCGCATGGCGGGCCTAGGGGGCGGTAAATGTCAGTCCCCTAATAGAGGTACAAGTCGTGTCGGAGTGAAGCCCAAAACATCCTGAGATAACACTGGAAGCCTACCAGTATATATCGTTTGCCCTGGCCAGGGACTACTCGTGTAATGACTCTCCTAGACACAGCGCGATGTCAACCCCCAATACCGGGAGAGACGAATCCTGTCTAACCGTCACTGCCTCCAAGTGCTTCGGGACTGCACCCAACTACTACCTGTTTGCACGACTCCTTTGAGCCGTGGTAGGGGAGTAATCAAAGTTCAGTGGGAACACACTCGAGGCGAAGTGATAGTGTCAAGTCAGCGGACTAAGCTGTACTCATGTCACCTGGGAACTGATAACTGACGATAGGCATAATACCAACTAGTCAGTTCCCGACGAGTCATGTCCAGTATACTCATAACCTAACGAGCACCCGCATACTATCTCAAGTACGACGTACTGACGGCTGTGGGACAGACCGTCTCCCATACTGGGATGAGAAGCGCATGCGCTAGTCTACTCCGGAGTATCGATGCCCTGTCTCGATAGTCCTGCGACTAGGGACCTGCATAAGGATGTGCTTATAGATTACCCAGCCCCACTAGTGTGACTGCCATCACAACGCTGGTAATCAAACAAAGATCCTAAGGGCTCCACTAATGTGTATAGGTGATATACTAAAATAGACACATGTACACATTGAAGTAGAAACAAACCAAGTAGCATACTACTATTTTGAGCAAGATTGTATATACAAGGTGAATATCCCAAGCTTCCATTAAGTAATATACAAACTAGTATGATACAGTAATGGCCTCTAGGGCATATACACTAACATCAACGTCTTCAGAGAGGTGACTGGTCCCGACGACCACACATAACATTGGACTGTGGAGTCATTAAATCCACGGACTATGATGTCCTTAACCTTGACCGTGATGTCTTAAAACTAACATCGGACTGTGAGATCCTTAAACTCATGGACTATGACGTCCTTAACCTCGACCGTGATGTCTTAAAACTAACATTGGACTATGAGGTCCTTAAGCTCATGGACTATAATGTCCTTAACCTCGACCGTGATGTCTTAAAACTAACGACGGACTGTGGAGTCCTTAAATCTATGGACTATGATGTCCTTAACCTCGACCGCGAAGTCTTTAAACTACGGTACCCTGGAAAACGTCCAGAGTGGAGCCTGGTCCTCGCCAAACACGGCAGTGAACCCGTGGGAAGCATCCAGAGCAAACATTGGACTGTGGAGTCCTTAAATCCACGGACTATGATGTCCTTAACCTCGACCGTGACGTCTTAAAATTAACATCGGACTGTGGAGTCCTTAAATCCACGGACTAAGATGTCCTTAACCTCGACCGTGATATCTTAAAACTAACAATGGACCGTAATGTCCTTAAACTAATTTTACATTGGTTCAAAGGTACATCTCTTCACTCCTTTGATATTTGTTGTTGTAATTCCTCAACGTCTTCAAAAAGGTGATGGGTCCCGACGACCACACATAACATTGGACTGTGGAGTCCTTAAATCCACGGACTATGATGTCCTTAACTACGACCGTGATGTCTTAAAACTAACATCGGACTGTGAGGTCCTTAAACTCACGGACTATGACGTCCTTATCATCGACCGTTATGTCTTAAAACTAACATTGGACTATGAGGTCCTTAAGCTTATGGACTATGATGTCCTTAACCTCGACCGTGATGTCTTAAAACTAACGACGAACTGTGGAGTCCTTAAATCCATGGACTATGATATCCTTAATCTCGACCATGATGTCTTTAAACTACGGTATCCTGGAAAACGTCCAGAGCGGAGCCTGGTCCTCGCCAAACACGGCAATAAACCCGTGGGAAGCATCCAGAGCAACCCTTAACTCCGTGAAATGCGGATAAGGACAATTTTACCCATCACTTGCAGGTCCTCACGACTCGCAAGGAAGTAAATTCTCTTGTGAGATCCTTATGACTTTCAAGAGAAAACGCACTTAGGAATCCTCACGATTCTTAAGGAGAAATTACACCTACGGGATCCTCTTGACCGGTAGGGAGAAAATTCATTATGAGACCCTCACGGCTCATAAAGTTGAAAAGTCTTAGGTGACAGATCCTAACCCTGTTTTCTAAGCCATCACTACCTTACAAAGAGCTCAAGACTAACAGCTATATGCTACCTACAGATCGCACTCGCTAAAATCACATGACAACAACACAGCAAAGAAAAGAAAGAAACAAGGAAAACATCTGATTTCCATTTAATTAAGCGTTCGAGGCATACCCCATTCATGCATGTGCAAAAGACTTAGAACATAAGATAAAACACGCTAAAATGAGAAATTTGCCATTCATATTGCAAAAAGACTCTTACAATTATGAAAACAATAAACAAAGGCATTATTAAAATAATTACAATGGCAAAACCTCAAATCCAGGGCATGGATTGAGGAACTCAAAAGTGACTTTGTCTAGATTTTTCCAGGCCTGGGGAACCATCCTAGTATACTTTCTTTCGTGATCGCAGGCGTCGGGATCCCCATGGATGTCCTCTACCCTCCGATAGGAAGCAAGTATGGCAGACTGTTGAAAAGCCTGATGCAGGAGATCGACAAGATTGTCTCGCCATCTTTTTGAGATTAGGCTCATCAGATACACCGAGTGCACCTTATCCTCAGCGGCATCCAATGCTCTAAGTGGCACGCCGGTACAGAATAGAGGGTGCGCTTCCCAGATCGCTCCCCAAAATAAGCTTCAGGAGAGGGGAACGCCGAGGAAGCAGTTGACCATTGTATGTGTCAAAGCGACTCATAATTTCGGCACACTCGGCGTTTGTGAATTCTCGATTCTGAGAACGGCCGAGTGAGCGGATGTCTCTGTAAGAGATAATCTCGTCGAGATCATACAAGTGAGCATCCATTATTCCTATAAATGGGAATCAGCAAAAGATTAGCAATTTCTTATTCAAAATAGGCACATGGAGTTAAACTCTTTGATAGCAATGCTCTGCAGACAGGAGTGACACCTGTCAAAATCAGTTATGAAGGGAATTTAAAGAAATCCCCCGAGAACATTGAGAGGTTTGCTCTGAAAAGATGATATAATTCATCAAAAATAAAATTCTATCTTTAATTTTCAAGATCCATGAAAAACTCTTAAGAGTTTTTTTATATGATTCGAAACGAGCAAAGTTCTATTAATGAAGTAAGAAATTATAAATAAAATCCTTTTAAAGAGCTCTATTAATGGAACCCTAAAAGGGTTCTCTTTAGATCAAAGATCTATGAAGAGCAAAGCTCTGTTAATAGGTAAAACCCTGGTTTATTAGAAATTTTACCTAAGTTCTGAAAGAGTTTTACTCTTGAGGAGTTCTTAAAACCGAAGAGCAATGCTCTGAATAGGAGAAAATTCTCAAGAAAGAAGATGAAAATCATTTAAGGGGACCAAAGGTCCTATTTATAGGCATTGAGATCCGTTCCAACTCCCCAAAAGTTGATCCAACGACTGAGATGCTACCACCGCCGCACTCACATTTGGGTCACGTAAGTGCAACGGTGGGGGAGGCATTTGTTTCCCCAATCAGAGCAAAGCTCTGATCAAATTCAAAGATTGGAAATGAAGCGACGCTTCTGCTTCCCCCAATCAGAGCAAAGCTCTTTTCAAATTCCAAAACTGGAAATGAAGCAACGCTTCAGATCCTGCGCTCTGCGCTGCGCGCCACGTATTTAACACAGTTGCACGGCGCGTTGCGCTGCTCGCCACGTGTCTAACCCTGGTGCGTTAGCGCAGTTGCGCTGCGCGCCACGTGTCCAACACGAGTGCGCTAGCGCTAGGCACGCTGCGCACCACGTGTCAAAACACGAATACGCTAGCGCTAGCGCGATTGCGTTGCGCACCCCAAATTAGAGCAAAGCTCTGTTTCCAAGATTGGAAAGCGAAGCAACGCTTCATGAAAGGTACTAATATCAAAGGTGCTTACGATAAGAGTCAAAGACTCTGAAATGACGCCCATGTGCAAAGCACTAGAGCGCTAGGCACCAGAAGCGCTAAGCGCCAGAAGTGCTTCATCCTTACAAGAATTACATGCACATGATTATAGCGAATTAAATTATGCAGCGCATAAACATCTTACAGAGGAATAACAAAGAATTAAAAACAAGAGAACACTTAACAGATAATAAAATACTAAAATAAAACATCTTAATATTATTATTATTATTATTACATTTAAAAAAGATCACCAAACATGGGATTAAAATGACAGGGTTTCACAAAGCTAAAAAGGAGATTATCCAGTTCCCTTTCCGTCTTCACCACCATGTCAAAGCGGCGATCCTCCCGAGGGGTAGCCATCCAACGATCGGCGCCGCACTCCTCAGAGAAAGTGGTGATGACAACCCGACGAGCCCGTATCTGGCTCAGCAAGTGGATGGAGCAATCCCTCAGGGCTTGAGTGATTAAGTGCGCCTCGAAGAAGCACTCAATCTTGTCTTCGGCAGTATCGAGAACTACCAAGGACATCACTGCTGGAGGAAGGAGAAAATCGGCAAGCACAGACGCAAGGATCATCCGAAGCCAAATAGAGTGTGGGGGAAGGGGAGACCCTACACGAGTCAAAAGATCGTGCAGTGCAGCGTCGCACTGCTCATCCGTGAGAGAAGGATCCACCAAACGCGCAGCAAAACGAGGAACAAGGTCCTGAATGGGCACTTCCCACGGCTGTCTACGAGCATGGGGGCGGTTACAAGCTATAGTTGAGAGAGTTCTTTGGAGATGAGAAAAGAAAGAAGCTTTGCTTTGAGTTATAAAGACTAGGCACAGAAAATTTTGTGCACAATGGAACTATTTCCAAGATTCGGGAAATGAAAGATTTTAGGGAATATAAGTTTGACTTAAAAAGGAAGGCGAAAAGACACCTTTGTTGAAGCAACGCTTCAAATCCAGCGCTCTGCTGAAGCAACGCTTCAGATCCAGTGCTCTACGCTGTGCGCCACGTGTCAAGTACAGGTGCATTGCGCACCACGTGTCTAACGTAGGTGCGCCAGCGCTGGAATTAAAAATTCCCACCGTTGGACCAAAGGATCTAATAATGATGATAAATCATTAATTAACCAGAATTAAATTCTGTTAAGGAAAGATTTCTTAAAATCTTTCTAAACAACAAGATTGTGCTTTAAGCACCGCTGGATCAATGATCCAATGGTAAATAATGAATTACCAAAACAGAACAAATTCTGCATAGAAAGATTTCTCAATCTTATTGAAAAACAAGAAGATTATCTTCTGTAAAACAGAAGTCTTAGGATCAAAGATCCGACGGTGGGAAATATTCCCAAATCGATCAGAGAAAGATCGCTTAAACTGATTTAACAAATCAATTGGCCCTATATAAAGGCCCCAAGACTTCAAGTCATAATGGCCCCAAGACTTCAAGTCTCAAAGAGGCAGAAGAATAGAGAAAAAACCCTCTGCAAGCTTTGAGAAAAAAAAACTCAAAGAGAAAGAAAGGCAAGCCTTTAGAAGAGAGAAGATCATTTCTTCATCTTTAAGGTAAAGAATTAATTCTTGAACAACAGAGATGAAATCATCTCGTAAAAAGAAGAAACATCTTCTAAAAAGATCATAGATCTAAAAAAAGACCAAGGTCTTTGATAATAAGATCAAAAGATCTAATTATATAAAAAAAATATAGAAGAAGTATTTTTACTTCGGCCATAGATCTTTGATCTATAAAGGCAGGGTCTTTTATCAAAAAACAAGAACTGTTGTTCTTGAATCTCGAGGAAAAGCCTCCATACAAGAACATAAAAGTTGTTCTGTGATCTTAAAATCAATCAGATGCGTTTTGCGCTATTCAAAAGTTCCTTACACTCATGAACTGCGCCCTTGCGCTCATTAGACCGGCGCACAGCGTCAGAACTTGCCACGTGTCAATCAGAGACACAATCTGCGCTTTGCACTCCTGAAACAGAGCGCTGCGCTCATAGACTGGCGCTTAGCGCCAAGCGCCCCACGAGTCGCTTGCCGGCGCATCAACAGACTAGTGCAAAGCGCTGATAGATGGAAAGCGCAAATGCGCCAATGAACCGGCGCTTAGCGCTGAGCGCGACACATGTCACCCTCATATGCGCTAGCGCAATGCGCTCTTTAATTGGCGCAAAGCGCCTGACGCGCCCTGTGGTGCACTGTCAGACCACCACTTTGTTCCTGATAAATGCTATGCATTTAATACCAGACAAAATGACATAGCCCAATGCTTAGCATTATTAAAAAGGGCCGAGCCTAAGTAAAGGCGTAATAGCCAGAACAAAAATAAAATGTTAAAACGTTTTAATTGAACTTAGCCCAATTCTGGCCATAAGTCCTCAACTTATTTTGAGGCGAGCACATCTGCTCTTTCAACTAAATCACCCCGGTTCAAGGGTACATCTCTTCACTCCTTTGATATTTGTCGTTGTAATTCCTCAACGTCTTCAAAGAGGTGACAGGTCCCAACAACCACACATTGCTACGGACTGTGGGTATCTTAAACTCATGGGACTATAATATCCTTAATCTCGACCATGATGTCTTAAAACTAATATCGGACTGTGGAGTCCTTAAATCCACGGACTATGATGTTCTTAACCTCGACCGTGATGTCTTAAAACTAATATCGGACTATGGAGTCCTTAAATCCACGGACTATGATGTCCTTAACCTTGACCATGATGTCTTAAAACTAACAACATTGGACTGTGAGGTCCTTAAACTCACGGACTATGATGTCCTTAACCTTGACCGTGATGTCTTAAAACTAACAGCATTGGACTGTGAGGTCCTTAAACTCACGGACTATGATGTCCTTAACCTTGACCGTGATGTCTTAAAACTAACGTCGGACTGTGGAGTCCTCAAATCCACGGACTATGATGTCCTTAACCTCGACCACGACATCTTAAAACTAACGTTGGACCGTAATGTCCTTAAACTAATTATCGACCGCAATGTCATTAAACTAAACAATAGGGCCCAATTTCTCTCTTGTCAGATCTAAACGATCCCGTTAAGTTGATCTTAGTCTAGAATTAGACTAACGTGTCCTTAACAAACGTTTAAGTTGATCTTAGCCTCAAATAAGGCTAACATATCCTTAAACACAACCCCCACAACCTAAATCTAAGAAAGATACGGATTTGGACTAATCCACGCCCTACGGGCGACAACACCAATTAGTCTCCGTATACAATCCACGGGCAACCAAACACAAAACAAACACCCACGACACGAAGTGACCATACGGAGAAGGAGAAAGTTGTTATCGCGATACGGTAGCGTAATTAACTCCAGGGGCTTGCGCCTACAGGGAAGAGCGTCCCTACAATCAAAAACCCCTCAAACGAGGGGGAATCTGACGAAGTCTGCTATATTGGCCGCATCCGTTTAAACCTTCGATACATGGTTCCATAAATCAACTTGGCATCTTCGGAGAGGTGGACGGATAGCACCAATTAGCATCTGCCCCCAGATTCAGGCAAGACGCATAGTCTTCCCGGCTTCCGGCGGTGAACAGCCGTAGTGAGTGGTGTGTGTAAGTATGCATGGAGTCTTATAAAAATATATGATAGGCAAGAAAGGGGTGAAAGATTTTCATCTCTCAAACCTCTCCTATTCCTAACCCTAACAAGTGAGGAACTACTCACTCATTAAGGATTTGATTAAAAGAAACATTTTTTTATCTACGGCAAATAATTAAAAGTGCTAAACTAATTAACTAGGTCAGATAATAAAATTACTAAACTACGGCAGAAAAGAAATTAACTAGGGCATAAAAAAACTTACTTTATTTGATGCTCTCTTCATACATTTACAGCGAATTAAAATTCTGAAATAGATGAATAAAAAGAGGCATACCTCAAAAAGAAATTTAAGGTTTCTATTTATAGATCATAGAAACCCTAGGGTTACATTCGATACATATCTGTATTTACAATTTTACCCTAAGAAGCCTAGTCAACGCACAGCCAAAGCGTTGAATTTTGCGCCGACACGTGCTCACCATGGCCGCGGATCCACGGCCAGAAGGCATGTTTGGCCGCTGTTCCATGGCCATATTGTGGGCTTCTTGGTTGCATTTCCCTGGGTTGCTTCTGGTTGCATTTTTCTTCTTGTTTCTTCATTTGGTTTCTCAGATTGTCATCTGGTTCTCTTCCAGATTTCCACAGTGCATAATGTCGTGGACTTTTACCCTTTGCTTCGTGTCGAAGTCTTGAACCTTGCGCAGCCTTTGTGCTTTATGAAATTGTCCATTGATCTTCGTTTATTCTTCAAACTGTAAGAATGATCAAGATTCTTCCATTTGTTGGTCATAGTCTCACTTTTGTATCGTCTTTTCATCATTTTCACTTTTTTTGTTCCGAAAACCTGTAACCTGTAACTAAGTAGCAGACATGGATCAAAAGCACATGTTTATTTGTAAAATGAATAAGAATAGGGAACATAATAATGCAAAATTATGATATGAACACTTGCTCGGGGTGCTTGGACTCCGAGAGGGTAATCATTTGATGTTTTATAACAAGGTCAAGTATCTTCCTTGTCTTGTCTTGGGAAAAAGAATACGCTCGACCCATCTTCTTTACAAGAGACGAATTCTAGTTGCTCGATTCTCGATCACGTGGTTTCTTGGTCCTGCTTTGTCGCGGTTGAACGCCTTTTCCGTTCTTGGTTTTATTTCCGCCCCTGCGTCGGGTCTTTTGTATGACGGGCTGGCGATGAAGGGCATCGTCACTTTCTACAGCCTGCTGAAGGAGGCGTTGCGTTCTGGCTTTCTCGTAGATGGCCATTTCGCGATTATGGTCGTCTCGAACCTTTTGACCCAATTCCCTTATAACCTTGTCTATTTGTTCTTCGAACGACGGGCATGGTATTTTCACGACGGGAGCTCATTTTGGTTCAGGGTTAGCATCTTCCCGCAGAGCATCTCCTTCCTCATCGAAGTCATGTATGACGTAACAGCCGTGAAGTCACTCCTGTTTCTGGGATTGAACATATCCAAGCCCGATCGTTTCCATTCTCCCGTTAGGTAATTTTCGCTGAGTTCCTGGGACATCCCAGATCCTGTTGTAGAACTGAGCTTGTCGAGCAGTCTGCTTAAGGGGTACGCCTTGGTGCCTCAACAGTCTTTTTAATCCGTCTGTGTAGTATCTGGGCAAACGGATGGGCTGGAGCCTGTCAAGTGTAGAATCAGCACCATGCCAAATTTCTTTCTCCACCTTGGTTTCCCCGGATCGGTAGAATAGAATCGCCTTTTCAGCCTTTCGCTTGGGGGGGACATAGAACGTTTGCAGTTCTTGCACACTGCAGGTGTCAAGTGCGTCGAGCTCTTTGTAATGATCTTGCGGAACCATGGCGATCTGTAAACTCTGATCATCTCCGACGAAGAGTTGCACTGATGGACGAGCCGAGAATATTGCGTTGACCTCGTCTTCAGAGTCACTACCAAAGACCAGAATAGGAGTTGACGGTTCTGGTTTGTTGTATTGGGACGGTACCGAATAGACTATCTCTTCTTCCTCTTCGGTATCACTCCCGAAGACTAGAATAGTGGTGATAGTGTTGTTCTTGTCCTCCAATTTGCGACATCTTTTTGTGTCTTCGAAATCTGGCAGGAAGTACTTAGCATCCTCATACTTGCGGACTTCGTTTACGGAGAATGGGTTTAGTTCCCCTGTCACAGTATACTCGAGACTATCCTTGAAGTACTTCATACACTGAGGTTGTGTAGAAGGGATAATGTTGTACTCGTATAACCAAGGCCGGCCAAGCAAAGCGTTATAGCAGGTCTTAGCGTCAATGACGTGAAACTTGATGTCAGTGACTAACAGCCCAAAGCGCAGCGTCAGTATCACAGACCCGAGCGTCCGTGATGACTGGGAGTCAAACCCGGAGATGGTGATTTTATCACGAGAGAGGTGGTGAACGCTCATGCAGATTTCATTCAACACTCTTACATTGAGGAGGTTAATGGAGGACCCATTATCATCCAGGATTTTGCCTATCTTGATATCATGACAGTATCCGGAGACATAAAGGGGACGGTTGTGCTCGCAAGTCCCGAGGAGGAGATCTTCATCGCCGAAAGTGATATCAGCCGTGTGTACCTCTTCCAGCTCGTCCTTCATCTTTTCTTCGGCGAAGAAAGCTCGGAACTGTTTGGGCTCTTGTAACGCCTTGACCAGAGAATTTCTTGCTTCTTTTGATAACAAGAGGGCATCGAGAATACTTAGCTGCGAAGGTAGCTTTCTCAAGTGTGCCAGAACGTTGTAATCCACCTTTCTTTTCTTGGGCGGGTCCTTGGTTGTCAGCTCTTTGACGACTTGATCATCTAGGGCGAAGGACGCTTTCCCTTTCCCCTTTTCATTCTGTGGCTTCAGCTTCAAAGAGGAAGGCATGTGGCCCATCTGGTCCATTTGGGCCAGCTTATCAATCAAGGACTGGAAAGTGGTTGGCTTGAAAAACATCATGAATTGGGAGATGGTCGTTTGAGGGTCAAGAGTGCCCACGAACATGCCCAGTGCAGACGCTTCCTCGATGCGCTGCTCCCACTTTGACCATAGATTCCGCCATCGTATTGCGTATTGCACCCACATTTCACATGGATTTACCCTGGCGTTAATCAATACTGTGATCAGGTGCGCTCGCTAGCACTTGCGAAACGTTGAGTAAACAGCAGCTCCATCTCTGCAAATTACATGACAGAGTCGTTCGGATGTTCAGAGTACCATTCGAACGCTGTCTCCGACAAGCTGCCGACGAACTGGCGAAGTAGCACTTTATCATCACCTTCAGTGTTGCCACATAGAGCCCTGAACTGGGCGACATGCTGGTGCGGATTTCCCGTCCCCTTATATACATGGAATTTAGGGATCGTATATCTCGGCGGGTACGTTATTTGGTCATACCAGCCCGGATAGGGTCGTCCGGTCTTAACAATCTACCCGGCCGCTTCATTTGCTTGGTGAGCTCGTATTTGCTGAGCAATGTAATCATCCAGAGCGGCCATGGAGATGGTCTCTTCCTTGGCTGCTGAAAGAGCTAAAGGAGGGTTCGATGTCTCCCTTCTGTCGTCTTCAATGATAATCGGGGGGTCTTCAGCTAGAGGTTCCGGCTGTAACATCATCCCGGCCATGTCTTGAAACAAAAGAGCCATTCGTTTTAAGTTGGCCGCCTGTTCCGCGGCCTCTTTTTCTTTCCTCTCGAGCATTCTTCGGAGGAATTCAGCATCAGTTTCTTGCTCCTGACGCTACTCCGAGGTCTCTAGATTTTCTTTCGGCCCAGTGAGTGCGGCAATTGCAGTCAGCATCTCTTGGAGCTTTTGCTGTTGTTGCTCCTGAGCCTTTGTTATCGATCGGGTAAGCGGTCGATGACCCGTAGAAGCACGGCTTTCCTCTTTTCCGAAAGCCATATAAACAGTATGTGTTACCATGCCCCCAGACTTAGGGCGTTTAGATTCAGCATCCTTGCTGTTCGCCGCGGTCATGAGGGCTTTCTCCGGCCTCCTTCTCTTGTGAGCGGTTGACGTTGAGGGAGCCGTTGCAGCGGGCACCCAGACGGATGACATCTTCTGTGGTACTACGGAATGACTCTTTTCTCGCTGAGCTTTAATCTTCTTTGGTCAGCGAGAGTAGTCCTGGTCAATCACCGATTCCTGGACCTGTCGCCAGACTTTGTAAATTTTGGAGGACAACCTCTGAAGGGGCTGCTCCGGCTTCTTTTCTGTAGCATTCTCCACAGGTGGAGGAGATCCTTTCAGCGTGGCAGTTGGAGAGTTCTTACGAACCCTCTTGAGCGGTTCGAAGCTGTTCCCAGTCGGAATAGCAGTATCGATTTCCACCATAGGAGCTGGCGGAGTCAGTCCAGAAGGGGAGCTGCCCCCAGCCTTCCTCACTCGGCGCCAGTGGCGACGGAGAGCATGTCGTGTGGATGGGATTGTCTCAGCTGTAGGGATGACTTCATTATGCCCCTTGTTTGGGCGAAGGGTTGTCGCCGGCGTTAGCCTCTTGAAGACCGATGTCTGTTGAGCAGCAATGTCCAATCTGTCAAAGACAGACCTCTGGGTAGGGGAAGCAGCTTTGAGGACTTCGCTTAGAGCGGGAGCTGGAACGGCCATCCTTGTGAAGACTGACTTCTTGGCAGAAGAAGCCTCTTTGATAATTTTGTCCACTTGAGCCGGGATGGTTATCCGCTTTGGGATGGCTGCTTCGGGTATCGCGGGCTTGTTGGCGTTCTGGCCTAGTCTGTTGAAAACTGAGGCAGTGGAGTTGGGCGACCCGTTGAGAGGGGCAGCAACAGTAGTAAGTCGATCAAAGACCGACTTCTTTGGGGTTTCTTGCAACAACAGCGGGGCACCAAAGCTCATTGGTAGGAGCATGGTCCCGAAAAATAGCCCATTGGTGGCCTGAGTTACTTACTCCACTGGCATCTTGAACAGGGAGGCCGCTTGGGGCCCGTAGATTACACCTCCAGATGAGGCGGAACGGGAGTTGCATTTGCAGCTGGAACAGTTGGAGGCCATTGATGTTCTGTTTTCTGCATGGGACCAAAAGCAAATCTTAGTACCTCGAACCCAAGGGCAACCATATCAAACCACGATTCGTTCGCGAACACGACACACGAAGTGTGGAGTGGAAAGAGTAAAAGGTCCCACCGGGCGTGCCAGAATCTGTTCCCCTCCGAAACACGGAGACGCGACCGCGCAGGTCCATCTTGCCTGAATTGGGGGGCATATGCTAATTGGTGCTATCCGTCCACCTCTCCGAAGATGCCAAGTTGATTTATGACACAATGTATCGAAGGTTTAAACGGATGCGGCCGATGTAGCAGACTTCATCAGATTCCCCCTCATCTGAGGGGTTTTTTAATTGTGGGGACACTCTTCCCTGCAGATGCAAGCCCCTGCAGTTAATTACGCTACCGCATCACGATAACAACTTTCTCCTTCTCCAGATGGTCACTTCGTGTCGTGTGTGTTTGTTTTGTTTGTGGTTGCCCGTGGATTGTATACGGAGACTAATTTATGTTTCGCCCGTAGGGCGTGGATTAGTCCAAATCCGTATCTTCTTAGATTTGGGTTTAGGGTTTGGGTTTAAGGATACGTTAATCTCATTTGAGACTAAGATCAACTTAAACTTTAGTTAAGGATACGTTAGTCTAATTTTAGACTAAGATCAACTTAACGGGATCGTTTAGATCCAACACAAGAGCATTTGGACTCTGTTGTTTAGTTTAGGGACATTGCGGTCGATTAGTTTAAGGACATTACGGTCCAATGTTAGTGTAAGGACATCTCGGTCCAAGGTTAAGGACATCATAGTCTATGGGCTTAAGGACCCCACAGTCCAAGGTTAAGGACATCATAGTCCGTGGGTTTAAAGGACCCCACAGTCCGAGGTTAAGGACATAATAGTCCGTGGGTTTAAAAGACCCCACAGTCCGAGGTTAAGGACCTCATAGTCCATGGGTTTAAGGACCCCACAGTCTAGTTTAAAGACGTCATAGTCTATGGGATGTATGGTTGTCGGGATCCGTCACCTCTCTGAAGACATTGAAGGATTACAACGACATATATCAGAGGGGTTCAGAGATGTACCCTTGAACCAATTTTGGTTGGGAGGTCAGTAGTCCAGTTGGGACTAAGATCTGAGATTTATGAGCATATGGGCTCAATTAATCTGAGTTGAGCACTTATGGCCAATCTTGGGCTAAGTCTAATCAAGTTAAAATGTTTAACATTTTATTTTGGGCTGTTGAGCCTTTATTTGGGCTTGGCCCTGACAGTGTTTTCGTCTTTTACTGAATGCTGAGCATTCCTCATAGCCTTGGGCTTATTACAGAACAATTTATGTTCTATCAGCGCAACACGTGGTGCGCTTGGCGCTTTGCGCCAGTCAAAGAGCGCAGTGCGCTTCTGCCAAATAGTGCATACGTGAGGGACACGTGTTGCACTTGGCACTAAGCGCCAGATGATGAGCGCATTGCACCAGTTTATGAGTGCATTGCACTAGTAGTTCGGTAGCGCACACGCGATTGACACGTGGTGCGCTTGGCGCTGAGCGTCAGCCCATGAGCGCAGTGCGCTAGTTCAAGAGTGCAAAGCGCTAGCTGTTAAGTGGCGCACTCGTGAGTGACACATAGTGCGCTCGGCGCTGAGCGCCATTCCAAGAGCGCAGAAGTGCATTTGATCAATTTTATGATCTGGGAAATAAATTCTCTTTTAGAAGAGACTTTGTCTCAAGCTCCTAAGAACAAAAGTTCTTACTTTGTAGAAGATGTTTCCAATCTCTTATGTTGATGAAAGGTTTTGCCTTTATAGATCTATGATCTTTAAAAGAATTGAATTATTCTCCCCCTTCTTATAGTGAGATGTTCATGATCTCTTTGTATAAAAGACCTTTGCCTTGTAGATCTATGATCTGTGAGAAGAAATATGTTCTTTTTTTATGATGAGATCTTTTGATCTCTTTGTGAAAGACTTTTGTCTTGTAGATCTATGATCTGTGAGAAGAATTATGTTCTTCTTCTTTTTATGATAAGTTCCCTTGATCTCTTTGTGAAAGACCTTTGTCTTGTAGATCTATGATCTTTTTAAAGAAGTGAATCCTTCTTTTGAAATTAATTATGAGATGATTTCATCTCTCTGTTCATCATCATTCTTTTTTACCTTTAAGAAAAAATTTCTTTGTCTGAGAGCTTGCATCTTCTTTTGAGATCTCTCAAAGCTTATGGAGGGTTCCTCTCTATGCTTCTGTCTCTCTGAGACATGAAGTCTTGGGACCTTTATATAGGGCAAGCTGATTTGTTCAATCAGTTAAGGAGATCTTTTCTCCAATTGATTTGGAGATTTTCCCATCGTTGGATCTTTGATCCAAGAGATTCTGATTTACAGAAGGCAATCTTCTTGTTTTTAACAAAGATTGGGAAATCTTTCCATGCAGAATTTATTCTATATTTTGGTGATTTTTAATCACCATTCGATCATTGATCCAACTGTGCTATGATTTACAGAGCACAATCTTGTTGTTTGGAAAGATTTTGAGGAATCTTTCCTTAACAGAATTTAATTCTGATTAATCAATGGTTTATCATTATTATTGTTAGATCTTTGATCTGACGGTGTGGAGCTTTTAGTTCCAACGCTAGCGCACCCGTGCTTTGCACGTGGTGCGCTGCTTAGAGCGCAGCGCACCTAGCGCTAGCGCACACGTGCTTTGCACGTGGTGCGCTGCTTAGGGCGCAGCGCACCCAGCGCTAGCGCATCCGTGTTTTACACGGGGTGCGCTGCTTAGAGCGCAGCAGACCTAGCGCTAGCGCACACATGCTTTGCACGTGTTGCGCTATTTAAGGCGCAGCGCACTCAGTGCTATTTCTGAAGCGTTGCTTCATCTCAAAATTTGAATTTTGAACAGAGCTTTGCTCTAATTGGGGGAAACACATCTCCTTTGTAAAATCTATCCCCAAACGGGTACAAATATAGAATATATAAAAATGCATCCCCAAACGGGAGCAACTCATACCTAAAGGCGGAACACAACCACAACAGGTATATATATACGACGCTGTAGCGAAGAAACAAGCAAATAAGAAGTAAAACAACAACGCAATATGAAATAAAAGCCGGCTCACACGAGCGTGATACCCAGAGTCACAAGTAAAATACAAATATCAAATCTCTCAGTCTCGTCTCTAAGTCAAATACATATAAGTGGTGGATGGAAAATACTAAATACAAACTAAGATAGACAATGGAATCATACGGATACTCGCAAAAACTCACCTACTCCAAAAGGGTCTCACACCCAATAGTAGCGGTATCCATAAAAAAGAAGCAATAAAGAGCCTGCCGCGACTATGCTGGGGGTCAAACCTGCAAAACACTGTGGCACAACGGGGGTGAGTTGCCAACTCGTGAGAAGTAAATAACATCATACAGCTAATCACATATATGCACGATAAACGATCAATCATACGTATGTTGTCATGACAGTACATGTACAATAATATGAGATGCAGCATAAATCAAATCCAGGTACTATATCAAGGTAAAACAACCATATGCACAGGATATGTCATAAAAGTCCTGAATGTAGGATAATAACAGAGCCATCCTCAATAAATCATCATCATAGAAATCCGGTGTCCATCAACGACACCCCAAAATCCAAATATCTCAGACGCCGTCACTCTGATCGGCACTCATATCCATCTCATATCATAACTCTGAACGGTATCCTCCGGATAACCGCTGGGTTTCCATACAATCACCGGTAGGTAGTGCTCCCTCCTATCAGGCTCATCGTCTACATCTCGAGCTTTTTGCCCCGGGGTACCATATCGGGTCCACCATGTACCCGCAGATGGTGTATCCTCTCTTCTCGAATTGGGTATACTCATAGCTCAGAATCCAGAAAACTCATGGTGGATACGAAATATCATATCAAGGGAAAAACCGCCTTTTTAAATATTCCAATTTTTCAAAAGGTACTTTGCGGTTTCCCAAATCCATGAGACATAAATCTCATGAAAACATTATATGAGATATATCACTATATCAATGAATGCATGATGCAAATCATAATGCGTACTAGTATAAAATCAACGTCTAACTGTCAATAATGAATGCAATATAACACATATTTATCTATGGCAATTTCTATAGTGTGTGTGGCATGACAATTACCAATGGTGTGTGTGGCATATAAATCAGTGCTCGTGCAACATGAACCGTCGGTAATGGTGCAGTGTCTTTAAATCTTGCGGTAAAACTCTTTACTATTGTTTCTATTAGGTTGCGAATGATGCAATTAGTAGCTGTGGTCATTATCCGACCCAATCCGCATGTTTGAAACCCAATATGATGCGAGGTTATATCAAATATTTGCTAGTACAGTGTATCCATGTGAATCGATTACTAAATACATATATATATATATATATATATATAATATTTTAAGCTCTACATATCTCTTTATAATATAAGATAATAACAAATAATATTCTTTTCTATCTAATCTTGCATGGCAAATTACCCCATATCTAATTGTTGCATCTATATATCATGTTCATATACTCAGTTATAGATAGACAAATAATTAGAAATCCTTACGTAGATTTTATTGGGGGTATATGTATTTAATTACAAAATATTGCATTATGGTTAAAATTCTTACGTATGCTTTTTATATTTAAAAACTATATTTTTGAAGGGAGACGGGTAATATTTGGAGTGATCTGGTATTATTTGTAAAATCCTACAATATATATATTATTTATTCATATAATTATAATATATATTACAGTTTATATATATTATATTATTAAACTATTAATTTTTTTTAAAAACACTTTCTCTCTCTCCCCGTGCCCGTCTCTCTCTCTCTCCACATATATATATATATATATATACATATATTAATAATTTATTATTAAAACACACACACACTCTCTCTCTCTCTCTCTCTCTTCCCGTCTCATTCTCTCTCCTCTCGCGCTCTTTCTCTCCCTCTCGTCCGAACCCTAAACCCATGCCTCTGCCGCCTCGTCGCCGCCCCTACCTCCTCATCCTCATCTCCCCGTCGACGACCCTACCATCTCCTCTCCTCACCCCGACGAGACCCAGAGCTCTCATCCCCGACTTCTTCTTTCCTTCTCTCTCCCTTACCGCTGACCAAACCAACCTCCTCGTCCCTTCAGCCTCGTCATCGACCGTGTCTCCTCATCACCTCATCGCCGACCATCTCCCTCTTCTTTCTCGTCCACACTAAAACCCCTAGAACCCAATAGCCAATCCTCTTCTCTTTTCTTCTTCTTTCTTCTTCTCTTCACCGACTTCGCCGGAGTCGGTCACTGCTGACGAGCACATTCCAGACGATCCCAATCACCGTCATCTAATCCAGTTACTACGTCACGCAGTTGCTCAGTTCAGGTCAAGTCCTACGTACGTGGGTTTTGCATCGTGTCATTATTCGATGTTCAGACGTGATATCCGTATATTCGTCGTGAGTTTTCGAACAGGTAAGTTCTAAACTTGCAACATGCTACATTGTTTATATTAATATTTATATGATTAATTATAGTACATGTGTTTTAATATTCAGCAAATATTATCGATTTACAGTTTTATAGCATCAGTCGTATCCGTACCAATAATGGTTTTATCTAGTTGTATGCCGGATCATCACAATATTATTATAATTTTATATCAGTTCGGTAATCTTTATCTGGATTGCCATATACCTGATAACAGGCGTAAAACGGTTATTACAGATAGATACCTATACATCATGGGTGTTGGTCATGGTTACCATATTTAGATATTGGTTACGGTTTTCCATCTAGTATCTATTTCGTTTAATATGCATTGCTTGACATGTTCAAAAGATATTACTAGACATTTTACTTGGATTATTACTAATGCCGACAATCCTGACTTGTTGTCCTGACGGACGTGACTTGTTGTCTAGCTAGACAAGACATGTACCTGGTTTATCCTGTATTGGCATTAGATCGATACCATCAATACCTGACTTGTACACAAAATCTGGGGGTAAAGGGAAATCAATAATGAAAGCTGACTTGTAATTCAACAGTTCGATACTTTCAAGAGACTGATCAGTCGATACGGGCTTCGGCCTCGGAATGATGCTGGTGACATCATTCGTCTGTACATGATACATGTTTTTACCGCTTAGCGGCACGTCTCTAATTTAGCCCCGAGAGTCTTGACCGTGGTCCCAGGCACACACAGAATACTATTGAGTTATATTGACGATTCCATTTAATCGATTTCAAAAACTTGTAGAATAGATAACCTAGGAGCACAGATTTTAGAATACACATCACATACATATTGCTCACTGTTTTACACTTGTGTTTATTAGTTATACTTATATTTAATCATAACATCCTATCCTAGTTATTACTATTATTTTGATATTATGACGAACTGACGTCTGAGTTTTGCTGGCCCAGTTCCTTTGATCTTGTCGCAGGAAGATCGAGAGTATTTTAGCAAGCAAGCCAAGCAATGAGGAGCTAGAAGTTTAGTTCTAGAGATGCTTAGTTTATTTTATTTTCATAGTTTTATTTATCGATGTGTAACGACTCTGTTTATAATGTACAAATTTTTTTTAAAGTTAATGTACAAATGGAGTATTTGTAAATCCTGAGCACAAGTTATAAATTTAAGTTGTTTAAGAACAGCAAGAAATAGCTTGTAGCTCATTGGTAAAGTCTTGCACTGCTGTGACATAGCCCTTGTGTTCAAATCTCATGAGCCACATATTATTTTTGCTAATTTTTCTTTTAAACTTTTTAGAAACCCAAAAGTTTACACGTGCAATACACGTAAAAATGAAAAGTCACATTAAATCAAACATGTGAAAAATGATATATGTACAGAGCCCAACACGTGGCACCAATCCAGAGCCCTACACCCCTAAGTCGACCGGCGAGATTGAACATTGGGCTAGCGCCGCCGGCCCCTCCGTCCCTAATGCCTTCAATTTTTGCCTTAGCACCTCTTGGACTCCCCTCACTAACCCTAGTCTGTTTGTTTTCCCTGCACATTAACAGAGAATTAAAATGGGGCATTAATCCAAAATGTTAATGCATTTTAATTTCATTCTTCAATACTCAAAACCCTAATTTCTCCTATAAATACCACCCTACACACTAGCCCTCCTCATTCCGAAATCTCTTGTTAAAACTCTTAAAATTTTCTAAGTCCAAAAAGTTGTACAAGTGGAGTTAGACTAAGGTCAAGTTCCGGCGACGTTTCGGGATAAATCCGGTGACACCGCGACTCCATGAAGCCATCAAACGTTCCCTGAACCCCTCCTCTCTTCTCCAAACTTGTAAGTCCCCTCTACTCTCTTCTTTTCACCTCTCAAAACTTCTTCTTTTCAATGATGTCGGTAAGTGAAGTCATACCGACATTCATCTCTAAAACTTCTTAAACTAATAAATTTTTTCTTAAGAACTATTTATCTAAATCATTGTACTTAGCTTGTTAAACATTAAACTATAATTAAAAAAAAAATTCAATTCAAAACTCCATATAACAAACACTTTTATTGCACTTTTACGGTTAAATACCACAAACTTTCTATTCGACATTACTTCATCGTGTAGCTCATATTACTTTTATAAAACTCACGAGGTTATGACCTATCTTATCACAACACTCATCATGACATAGAACGATTGCCTCTTTACAATATTTTTTGGACTAATACAATTTTACGATAAAATGCCCTAAACTATTAAAAATCGTATTCTTTAAGATTGTTTTAATTAAATTCCATACAATTATGTCCTTACAACTCATTTTGGGGAATCCGATTTGATTGGTGCGGGTTATCACACATCCATCGGACTAGTAGGGCGTGATGCAGACCTCCCCACGGAGCATACGATCTCGATGGAATTTTTATTATAATTTTTAAAAAAACATGATTTCTATTTAATAAATAAATTCTATTTTTAATATATATATATATTATCAAAATATCTATTTTAAATATATTTAATAATTCCACGTTTTCTAAATCAAAAGAAAAGAATCACAAAAGTTTATGAAAATACCCTCGAAATCAATACAAGTCATTTTACATGAAAATACCATATACTATTTAATTTAGGTTTATATCCACAAGAATATCTCATCTTATAAAAATTACATCTATGAAAACCCCAAAGACGATAAATAAATACTTGATGTTTATTTTGAAAATATATATCAAAACTATTTTTCATAAACCCCCCTCAAGTTATATTAATTTACAATAAGGACCCTAGTAAATATAGGTTTAAGCGGGACCAATTCTCTTGAGCCTTAGAGAGCCGGAGAATATGGGTGCTTGCCTATTTAAGGTAGACAACTAAAACGGGGTTATCAATACAGTAATTGTCTTGGAAAAGGACACAAATTCTGTCGTCCATGTGCAGCAGTTACCGATAACTCCAAAACTTAATTCAGGAGCTTAATTCTGTTTAAGTGTTTGACTCAGACAGAGTCTCAGTTTAATCCGAATACAATCCATATTTGATATAATTCTATTACAACATGAATCCATCTATATCAACATGACTTGATTTGACCGAACCATGGATATACATTGACCTGTCTACATGACCATTCGTTTATATCCTTATCCGTTTACATGAACAATTGATGTCATGGTTTCGGCAAGTCTTATATCCACAAATCACTACATAACAATACAATAAAAATTACGGGGTTTAAAAGGGGTAGATTGGTACGGAATGTGTTAAAAGTGGCATGATAATGGTCACTTTAATACACCTAACCTGAATATCCGTTGCTGTTGTTCTGTGGCTTAACGGTTCCTTGTGTTCCGTATACATTAGTCCACGGAATAGTTGGACTCCTTTCGTATATACTGGCATATTATGTACCAATCTACAAACAACAATGATAAAATAACAACCATACATCATATCAGTTATACTTTCTATCTGTCTATTCTATTTCTATCTCTCTTTGGGACTTACCGAGCGATTGTTCCCTGACGACATTCATTTTCTATTCTTTCTTTGGAATGCTGTTAGGAGGACCCGACTCTCTGGAGATCGAGCCCAGCTCAAAAGGCTTGGAGCAGTTCATCGAGGACCCCAAGCTTTAGTTCACTTGTATATACTTTACTTTCAGTTCATGCCATTGTCACAGCAGCCGAGAGGGTAGCAACACCCAAGCCAACACAGCATGAGGGCACCGTGGCAGACTTTAGGAAGCTCGGTTTATCCACATTTACAATATTGGAGGAGCCATTGCAAGTGGAGCAGTGGCTAGTTAATATAGAGAACCTGCTCATTGCTGCGCAGATTCCAAATGAGAAATTGGTGGATATAGTACGCATCCAATTGATAGATTACGCTCACGAGTGGTGGCTCATAGAGGAGACCCGTCTGACCAAGCCGATCAGTTGGGCAACTTTTTCGCGAAGTTTCTTGGAAAAGTTCTTTCCACAGTCTGCTCGGGAGAAAATGGAAGAAAAGTTCATTAGTTTGAAGCAGAATGGCAGATCCGTTGATACACATGCGGCTGAGTGGACCCGGCTCAGTCGATTTGCGGGGCCCTTGGTTGCCAATGAGGCAGATAGGGCAAGGAGGTTTATGTGGAGATTTAGATACATATTATATCCCTGGGATTGACCACCTTCTCCCAAGTTCTCAAGGCAGCCAGGGAGCAGCGGAGTTTATCGGTAAAAGTAAAGGGTAATCTACAGCAAGAGGTTGTGGTGTGTAAGACGGCGTTTACACTAAACAGAGCTCATATACGTATAAGCATTCCGGTAAACAAACGAGGCATTGTACTTATGAAGAAACCTTTTGTATCAGATCAAAAAAGGGTACGATTTATGACTTTTGCCATCTACCCGGACACATGCCAAAGGACTGTCGAAAGAGGCTTGGACTTTGTTTAGTTTGTGGATCAGCTGACCATACCATCAGTGCTTGCCTTTCAAAACTACGATCGAGAGACGATATTCATAAACCACCGCAGAAACAGACCTATGGGCAGAAGCTGATCACTCTGAGGCCCAATCAAGGACAGGCCTTCACCTTGACGGCCGAGGAGGCTAAGGTGTCCAATGATGTTGTTTCAGGTATCCTACTTATTTATAATTTTCCCGCATTAGCATTATTCGATTCAGGAGCATCCCATTGCTTCATGTCGTCCAAGTTTATTAGTACACACTCTATTCCACACACTGCCATGTCTAGTTGATGGGACATACACACTGGGAATGGGAGAATTGTATCCAGCAGTGAGTGCAAGGGTTGCTCGATTGTTATTTACGGACGGGAGTTATTCACGGATTTCTTGGTGATTGATACTGGCATCTACGATGTTGTCTTAGGAATGGATTTTCTTGGCATTTTCCAAACTCATATTGAATGTAGGGCAAAGAATGCGACTTTCTAGATTCCCGGACATCCAGAGTTCATATTTTTGGAAGGTGGCAGATCTGTCGGGCCGTTCGAATTTAGGGTTAGGCTGACAAGTGCCGTTCTTTCATCGATGGAAGTTAACAAAGAGGAAGCACCAGCAGTAGTTCGGAATTTTATGGATGTGTTCGAAGACATCTCGGGTTTATCGCCACAATGAGATGTGGAGTTTGCAATTGATCTTATTCCTGGAGCAGCGCCGATTCCAAAGGCTTATTATCCAATGGTGTCGGTAGAACTAGAAGAGGAAAAGAAATAAGTTACCGAATTACTAGAGAATGGTTAGATTCGCAGCAGCAATTGACCATGGGGAGCTTCACTTCTTCTAGTCAAGAAGAAGGATGGCACGCGGAGGATGTGTATCGACTATCGGGAATTAAATAGGATGACTATTAAGAATAAGTACCCAATCCCTCGCATCGGAGAATTATTCAATCAACTTAATGGCGTGAGGGTATTCTCGAAGTTGAATTTGCGATCTGGGTATCATCAAGTTCGGGTGAAATCAGAAGACATTTGCAAAACGGCGTTCCGAACTCGATACGGGCATTACGAGTACTAAGTGATGCCATTTGGAGTTATTAACGCACTGACAATATTTATGGACTTGATAAACCGAATCTTTTCACCATACCTGGACTAGTTCGTAGTGGTGTTTATTGATAATATTCCGGTCTATTCGAGGAGCAAAGAAGAGCATGAAGAACACTTGAGGATCGCACTGCAAACGTCGAGACAAGAAAAGTTATATGCTAAAATGAGCAAGTGCGAGTTTTGGCTTTAAAAAGTGAAGTTCTTAAGTCATGTTGTATCCGGAGATGGAATTGCCGTTGACCCTGAAAAGATTGCAGCTGTTCATGATTGGCCAATTCCAAAGAATATGGGAGAGATCAGAAGTTTCCTTGGGCTTGCCGGATACTATAAAAGGTTTGTTGAGAACTTCACTCGAATAGTAGAACCATTGACCAAGCTAACACGAAAGGAGGTACCTGTTCCCCTCCGATTGGCGGCCGAGATGTTAGGGACGTCTGTGCCTGAGATTCGGGGCAGATGCTATATGGTTTTATCCGTCCACCTCTTCGAAGATGCCAAGTTGATTTATGGCACCGTATATCGGAGGTTTAGACGGGTGCGGCCGATGTAGCAGACTTCGTCAGATTCCCCCTCACTTGAGGGGTTTTTGATTGTGGGGACGCTCTTCCCTGCAGGCGCAAGCCCCTGCAGTTAATTACGCTACCGCATCGCGGTAACAACTTTCTCCTTCTCCAGAATTTCACTTCGTGTCGTGGGTGTTTGTTTTGTTTGTGGTTGCCCGTTGATTGTATACGAAGACTGAGTAATGCCGTCACCCGTAGGACGTGGATTAGTCCAAATCCGTATTTACTTAGATTTGGGTTTGGTGTTTTTAGTTTAAGGATGCATTAACCGTGTTGCGGCTAAGATCAACTTAAACATTTGTTAAGGATACGTTAGTCCTCTTTGAGACTAAGATCAACTTAACGTAGTGATTCATTTAATATATGGCCGTCAGGACTCGTCACCTCTCTGACGTCGTTGAAGGATTACAACGACAGGTGTCAGAGGAGCTCGGAGATGTACCCTCGAACCAGAATTGATTTGAAATTTTGTAGTCCACTTGAATGTTTAAGGATACGTCAGCCGTGTTTTGGGGCTAAGATCGACTTAAACGGGATCGTTTAGATCCGGCAAAAGAGCGTTTGGAGGCTCTATTGTTCCAGTTTAGGGACGTAGTGGTCCATGTTCCAGTTTAAGGACGTGGCGGTCTATATTCCAGTTTAGGGACGTGGTGGTCCGACATTAGTATAAGGACGTTTCGGTCCGATATTAGTTTAGGGACGTTTTGGTCCGATATTAGTTTAGGGACGTCTCGGTCCAGTATTAGTTTAGGGACGTCTCGGTCCAGCATTAGTTTTAGGACGTTTCGGTCCAATATTAGTTTAGGGACGTTTCGGTCCGATATTAGTTTAAGGACGTTTCGGTCCATGCTCCAGTTTAGGGACGTGGTGGTCCATATTCCAGTTTAAAGACGTGGTGGTCCGTTATTAGTTTAAGGACGTTTCGGTCCAACATTAGTTTAAGCAAGTTTCGGTCCACGAGTTTAAGGACCCCGCAGTCCATATTAATGTGTGGTCGTTGGGACCCGTCACCTCTCTGACGTCGTTGAAGGATTACAAGGATGGGTGTCAGAGGAGTTCGGAGATGTACCCTCGAACCAATTGTAAATTGATTTAAGGGAGCAATCTTGCTCAGTCAATTTAATTTAAGGACTTATGGCCAAAATTGGGCTAAGTCCAGTTTCAATATTTTTTGTCTTTGGCCTGTGCTAGGGCTTTACCCCTTTTTAGTAATGCATTGCATTATTCTTGTTTTCGCTGGGCTTTGCCCTTTCCTAAATGATACATGTTCCCGCCAAAAATTTCTGCGCAAAAGAGTCCAATGTATCAAATGGCAGCGATATGCTTAAGGAAATGCGAACCCGTATCTTTCGAATGAGAAACAAATAAATTCTGATGGTATCGAAAGCGGCTCGGAAAACCCTTCGATTTGATATATTATGGGCCTCGTAATTCATCCGGGGTCAAAAGTTATGAGGAATTACGTGTCCACACGTGATGGACTTTTAAGAACCCGCTGGAGGAGCTAAAAGATATAATAAAAACTCAGAAAAGACCCCAATGGGGCATCACGTGCTCACACGTGACCATGGGTCACGTGCAGACACGTGATGGGCTTTAAAAGCCTCTAAAACAATGAATAGAATTTAATTCTAAAAGTCAGAAAATACCTCAACGAGGTATCACGTGCTTACACGTGACCAATGGTCACGTGTTGACACGTGATGGTTAAAACTGAAACATAAATAAACGGCTGAGAAAGGAACCCAATTGGGGGTCACGTGCTCACACGTGACCAAAGGTCACGTGCCAGCACGTGACTGGCTTTAAAAGCCTTATAATTTAATAGAATTAAATTCTAAAAGTTTCTGAATCTTTCCAAATGGAAAAGGGTCATGGGGAACCGTTGGATTAAGAATGCAAGGGTGATTAAAAATCACCAATTTATGGAAAAATCTCAAATAAGGAAAGATCTCCCCAAATCTCACCGAAATAACAAACAGAATATCTTTGGATTTAAAATCCAACGGTGAATAAAATTCACTGGGTGATCTAAAGGATCATATTAATTATGAAATCAATTAAAATCTTTTAATGAAAGATTCAAAAAATAAATTGATTCTCTTCCTCCTCCTATAAATAGGAACCAAGAGAAGAGAAGACATGGGATCTACTTTTTTGGAGAGAAAAACAGAGGGAGGAGAATTTAATTCTCAAGAAAAGAAGAAACAGAGAGAGAAGAATTTAATTCTCTGCAAAAGAAAAACCCTAGGTAAGAAAAGAGAGGATTCAAAAGAGAATTTAATTCTCAAAAGAGTTTAACTCTTATTTGAAGAAAAGAACTTAGTTCTTCGTCTGGTTGAAGATCTGCGCAGAGCACATCTTCCCATAAGTTGAGAATTTAATTCTCATCGGGTCGAGATCCTGCCATGCAGATCCTAAACTTAGAAGGGGAATTGAGTTCTGAGAATTTAATTCTCCTAAAACAAAACTAGGGTTTTACCCTAAATAAGAATTTAATTCTTTCAAAATAGGAATTTAATTCCTCCAGAATCAAAATTAGGGTTTTACCCTAAATAAGAATTTAATTCTTAAAGATAAGAAGACTTAAAAGATCTCTGTGCATGAAAAGAACTAGGGTCACGTGCTCCACGTGACCCCTGAACAGATCCCCCAAAATGAGAAGAGGAAAGCTTTGAGGCAATGCCTCACGTGCTCCCACGTGACCCTCATTATATATGGAACAAAAGTAAAGGCAGAAACAATTCTGGGCGCTCTCACGTGTTACCACGTGACCCCTAATAAATGTTCTAATAAATCAGGGCATGATTATACATCACGTGCCCACACGTGATGGCTATGAAAATTAAAAGTGTTTAACACTTGTTTGCAGAACAAAATAAAGGGGATCTGGCCCCACTTTTTGATGCCATCACGTGCTCCCACGTGACTCCCAAAACGCAGAAAGAAAGATCAATGGAAATGAAGGCTTTGGGCGCTCTCGCGTGTTTACCACGTGACCCCTTAGCAAACGTTCTAACAGTCAGCGCATAAATTCCCATCACGTGTCAACACGTGATGCTCGAAATAAAAAGGAAAAGTGTTTAACACTTATTCACAGATTTGAGGATAAAACAAAGGAGATGTGGCTCCACATTTAGGGCGCCCTCACGTGTCACCACGTGACCCCTAATGAGCATTCCAACAGAACAGAGCGGGGGCCTCCATCACGTGCTCACACGTGATGGCCGTCAGAATTAAAAGAGTCAAAACACTGATCTGCAGAATAAGATAAGGGAAATCAGGGCGCTCTCACGTGTCCACACGTGACCCCTCTCCCCTTAGTGTTTAACACTAATCGGAAGACTTTGTCTGCAGTGTTTAACACTGATTTTCTTAATGTTTAACACTAATTTAGAAAACTCTATTTGCAGTGTTTAACACTGATTTGCTTAGTTTTTAACACTAATTTGAAAACACTGTTCCCAGTGTTTAACACTGATTATCTTTTAGTGTTTAACACTAACTTGCTATCTTATTCCCAGTGTTCAACACTGTTGGTTTCTAGTGTTTAACACTAGCTTCAACCCAATTGGCTAAGTTTCAGAGGCAAAGCCTCTCCTTCAATGGACCAACAGAGGGACAATATTTCAAACATAATTGGACTTAGCCCAAACTGGCCATAAGTTCTCAAATCATCTTGAACTGAGCACATCTGCTCTTTCAACCAACTCATTGGTTCAAGGGTACATCTCTGAACTCCTCTGATATTTGTCGTTGTAATCCTTCAATGTCTTCAGAGAGGTGACGGGTCCCGACAACCACACATTAACACGGACTGTGGGGTCCTTAAACTCATGGACTTATGCGTCCTTAAACCAAGATACGGACTGTGGGGTCCTTAAACCCGCGGACTTATGCGTCCTTAAACTAACGGACTAATGCGTCCTTAAACACACCCATACGGATTGTGGGGTCCTTAAACCCATGGACTTATGCATTCTTAAACTACCATTGGACCGCAATGTCTTTAAACTACCAATGGACCACCACATCCCTAAACTGGAACTTGGACCACCACGTCCCTAAACTGGCGATAGACCACTACGTCCCTAAACTGGCGATGGACCATCATGTCCCTAAACTGGAACAATAGAGCCCAAATGCTCTTTTGTCGGATCTAAACGATCCAGTTAAGTCGATCTTAGTCTCAAATCGGACTAACGTATCCTTAACAACCGTTTGAGTTGATCTTAGCCTCAAATATGGCTAACGTATCCTCAAACCAAAACCCCAAACCCAAATCTAAGAAAATACGGATTTGGACTAATCCACGTCCTACGGGCGACGAAATAAATAGTCTCCGTATACAATCCACGGGCAACCATAAACAAAACAAACGCCCACGACACGAAGTGAAATTCTGGAGAAGGAGAAAGTTGTTACCGCGATGCGGTAGCGTAATTAACTGCAGGGGCTTGCGCCTGCAGGGAAGAGCGTCCCTACAATCAAAAACCCCTCAAGCGAGGGGGAATCTGATGAAGTCTGCTACATCGGCCGCATCCGTCTAAACCTCCGATACACGGTGCCATAAATCAACTTGACATCTTCGGAGAGGTAGACGGATAAAACCAAATAGCATCTGCCCCGAATCTCAGCGTCAGGACATCGCAGTCTTGTACGCCGCCATTCGAAGGGGAACAGATTCTGGCATGCCCGGTGGGACCTTTTCCTCTTTCCACTCCACACTTCGTGTGTCGTGTTCGCGAACAAATCGCGGTTTGCTGTGGTTGCCTATGGATTCGAGATACTAAGATTTGGTGTCTTGCTCCGTGCAGAAAACAGAAGATCAATGGCTTCAAACTGCACTGCCTGCAACTGCAACTCTCGCTCGGTCCTTGCTGGAGGAGTGACTTATAGGCCCCAAGCGGCCTCCCTTTTCAAGATGCCAGTGGAGCAGGTAACTCAGGCCACCACTGGATTATTCTTCGGGACCATGCTCCCACCGTTGAGCTTCAATGCCACAATGGCATCGCAAGAAGCTCTAAAGAAGTCGGTCTTTGATCGACTTACCACTGCGATGACCCCTCTCAACGGGTCGTCCAGTTCCAATACCTCAGTTTTCAACAGACTGGGCCAGAACGTCTGCAAACCTGCGATACCCGAAGCTGCCATCCCAAAGCGGATAGCTATCCTGGCTCAAGAGGACGAAATCATTGGAAAGGCTCCTCCTTCCAAGAAGTCAGTTTTTATAAGGCTGGCCATTCCGGTTGCTGCTCCAGGCGAGGTCCTCAAAGCTGCTTCCCCTGCTCAGAGGTCTGCCTTTGACAGATTAGACATTGCTTCTCAACGGGCGCCAGTCTTCGATAGGCTAGCACCAATAACAGTCTCTCCTCAAAACAGGGGGCATGAAGAAGCTTATCCAACAACAGAGGTGATCTCATCTGCACGACATGCTCGACGTCGCCACTGGCGCCGAGTGAGGAAGGCTGGGGGCAACTCCCCCTCTGGGATAACTCCGCCAGCTCCAACGGTGGGGATCGATGCTGCTATTCCAACCGGGAACAGCTTTGAATTGCTGAACACGGTGCGCAGAAACTCTCCTACTGCGGTACTGAAAAGACTTCCTTCACATATGAAGAATGCTACAGAGAAGAAGCCGGAGCAACCTCCTCAACGGTTATCCTCTCAAATTTACAAGGTCTGACGTCAAGTCTAAAACTCCGTGATAGATCAAGACTGTCTCGGACGACAGAAAAAGATGAAAGTTCGGCAGGAAGAAAATCCCCATGTCAAGCCACAAAAAGCAACGGCTACTTGGGTGCCCGCTACAACGGCCCCCTCAACTTCAACCACTCAAGAGAAAAGGAGGCCGCAAAAACCCCATGTGAACATGGCGAACCGTAAATGCGCTGAGCACAAACACCCCAAGTCTGGGGGCATGGTGGTGCACACTGTTTATATGGCTTCTGGAAAGGAGGAAAGCCATGCTTCGATGGGTCACCGACCGCTCACCCGATCCGTAACAAAAGCCCAGGAGCAGCAACAGAAGCTTCAGGAGATGATGACTGCAATGGCCGCACTTACCGGGCCAAAGGAAAGCTCGGAGGCATCATCAGAACAGCATCATGAACAAGAAACTGACGCTGACTACCTACGCAGAGTCCTCGAAAAGAAGGACAAAGAAGCCGCAGAGCAAGCGGCTAACATAAAACAAATGGCGCTTCTCTTCCAAGATATGGTAGGGATGATGATCCGGCAAGATCCTCCTGCTGAAGATCCTCCGATTGTCCTTGAAGATGATAAAGGAGAGACATTGAATCCTCCTTCGGCTCTTTTAGCTGCCAAGGAAGAAACCATTTCCAAGGCCGCACTGGATGACCATATAGCTCAGCAAATACGAGCTCACCAGGAAAATGAAGCGGCTGGGCAAATTGCTATAACCGGACGGCCCTATCCGAGCTGGTATGACCAAATCAGTTACCCGCCGGGATATACGATCCCCAAGTTCCATGTATATAAGGGAACGGGAAATCCGCATCGGCATGTCGCTCAATTCAGGGCCTTATGCGGCAATACTGGAGGCGATGACAAATTGTTACTACGACAATTCGTCGGCAGCTTAGCAGAAACAGCCTTTGAATGGTATTCAGAGCTACCTGACGACTCTGTCAAAACATTTGCAGAGATGGAGCTGCTGTTTACACAAAGATTCGTGAGTGCTAGTGAACACACCCCGATAACAGCACTAATAAATGCCAGAATAAGGCCAGGCGAAACGTGGGTCCAATACACGACACAATGGCGAAACCTATGGTCGAAATGCGAACAACGCATAGAAGAGGCACCTGCGGTAGGCATGTTTGTGGGCACTCTCGATCCGCAGGCGACCATCTCGCAATTCATGATGTTCTTCAGGCCGACCACCTTCCAGGCCTTGATCGACAAATTAGCCCAAATGGACCAGATAGGCCATGGACCGTCTCCTCCAAGACCCGATTCCCGAAATAAGAAAGGAAAAAAGGAAGGCGAGCGACGTCGCCAATGCTCAGCAACAGTCGAGCAACTCAAAGCCGGTCATTCGCCAAAACAACGTGCGTCCACGCCCATCCCTCGAAGAGAGGCTAGGACGTCCTTACTCATTTCCTCAGAATAAAATGAGAAGACTGTTCGAGCTAGCAGTGCGCAACAGAATCATCAATCTGCCGAGTCCAAAGCGTCTGTCGCAACCAGACGATCTTAATAATCCCAATTATTGCCCTTACCACCAAACGGTAAGTCACCCGATTGAGGATTGTTTCGTCTTTAAGGGATGGATCGAGGATCAGTACCTACAAGGCAAGTTCGCGCTGTCGGAAAACTGGAAGGTAAACCCACCACAGCCGCACTCTCCAAAGAAGAAGGACACGCCGGGGGAAACTTGTTCTTTCGCCGAGGATGAAAACGATGGAGAAAACACATCAGATGAACCCGAAGACTACATAGCGACTTGTCATGTGATTTCTCATTCACTGACGGATGATAAAGAGGCTCCTTGCACCGAAAAACCAGGGGCGGGGCCTGAACCAGAACTTCTGTGGCCATCAGACGAGATGATCGATGCCTTCCTGAATGAAGCCCGTCTTAAAAGCAAAGCTGATCGAGAGCACGGGATGGCCATATTTGAGAAAGCCAAACGCCGACGACTGGACAAAAGGGTCGAAACACTCCCACCGGATCAAAGTACATCCGCCACAAATGAAAGCAGGATCAAGATAAGGAAACGATTCGCCAAAGCCATATCAATGGGGATGAGGCCGCCCTCTTTCAGAAAAAAATCTCCTGGTGGTATACATTTTGATGAAACGGACGTACACCCTAACTTCTGCTTATATCATCAGAGGATCGCACATCCTACTGAAGACTGCAACTCCTTTAAGTGTTGGTGGCAAGGATATGTCGCTCGTAGACAACACGTCAATAGAATAAAGCGGGAAGCTCGTAGACAGCGAAAAAATATGACAGATGAGCATAAAAGAGTTGCCGGCAATTGTCATAGGGACGAGCCCGGGGGATCACGAGTTTTCACCTTTAGAAGCGATTCTGACGAAGAAGCCGCCCTCAACCCTCTCTTCAAGGAATTCATTTCTAAAACAAAAGAATTGGAGAGTTGCGAGAACGTTCAGCAGTACAATCTCACGCTACCCGGAAAGAATCTCGGACCCGCAAACGACGGAGCAAACGAAATGAGAAAGGAAAAGGAAAAAACGGCCTTTGTTGCCAACACTCAACAACAGCCGAGTAACCCGAAACTGTTTTGTCGTCAAAACAACAAGCCGCGATACCTCAATGAGAAGTTGGAACGTCCTTACTCGTTTCCCAAAGATAAAACAAAGAGATTGTTCGAGCTAGCAGTGCACAGCGGGCTTATCACTCTGCCAGATCCAAAACGTCCATTGCAACCAGGTGACGTTAACAATCCTAACTATTGTCCCTACCACAGAGTAATGGGTCACCCACTCGATAATTGCTACATCTTCAAAAACTGGGTTGAAGACCAATACCAACAGGGCAAGTTCGCGCTGCCCGAAAAGTGGAAAGTAAACCCGCCACAACAACATGCTTCGAAAAAGGTGGATATGCCGGGGGCATCATGCTCATTCATAGGGAAAGCCCCATAGACCGAAAAATCAGTAAACTAGAGATGCTTCTCAAATACGGTGACGGTGAACCGAAACGTCCTTAAACTAACGACGGACCGCAATGTCCTAAAACTTGCAAATGACCGAAACGTCATTAAACTACTCCCAACCCGCAGCATCTTCAGGCTGACGTGGTAAAAAAAACTGTACGTCCACAAGCAAAATGGGCACGGATGAAAACCCGAAAGGGCTCCATGAGTAAAAACAGCAGGGCTACCGGCGAGTGTTCGTGAAAACCCGAAAGGGCGCGACCTCGTTTAAAAAAAAAGAATAAAAAAAATAAAAATAAAAAGAACGGTATGTCCATAAGCAAAGTGGGCACGGATGAAAACCCGAAAGGGCTCCGTGAGTAAAAACAGCAGGGCTACCGGCGAGTGTGTGTGAAAACCCGAAAGGGCGCAACCTCGTTAAAAGACACTTATAGGGTCCTCTCGACCTTGTAAGAAGAAACCACCCGCGTGAGATCCTTACGACTCACAAGGGAGCAACACACTTAGGGATCCTCACGATTCCTAAGGAGAAATTACACTTGCGAGATCCTCACGACTCGTAAGGAGAACTCTCTTATGAGACTCTCATGGCTCATAAGATTTGAAAGTCTTAAGTTACAGAGACCTGAACCTGTTCTTAAGCAACCCTCACAACCTTCGATAGTGTCCTACAAGCGGCTCAATACTGACCCTTGTATGCAATCCACGGGCGCAAATAAACATTTCCTTAACCAAGTCCCACCTGTGAATGGGGATATGTCCATACGGTGAACAACCCTTGTAAGTCCTCTCGACTTATAAGGAGAAACCTCTTTTGTAAGATCCTTACGACTTACAGGGGAACATACACTTAGGAATCCTCACGATTCCTAAGGAGAAAACGCACCTGCGAGATCCTCACGACTCGTAGGGAGAAACACCTTTATGAGACCCTTACGGCTCATGAAGTCAAAAGCCTTAGCTGACAGGACCCTTAACCCTGTTTACTAAGCCACCTTTGTTCAACATCGACAGAGGCAAATGATGATTCGCTCCTGGCAATATCTCAGTTGCAGCGATGCTGATGCCTAAACCGGTATCAAATTCCAAGCCCTTTCAAGGCAAATGATGATTCGCTCCTGGCAATATTCCAGTCGCAGCGATGCTGATGCCAAGATTGGTATCAGATCCCAAATCCCCTACTCGAAAAAAAATCAGCGAGCCAAAAAAAATGCATACGAAATAGCCGAAATGATGGGGCAACTTGCAAACAGAATCAGCAAGTAAAAATGTATGCATACTAAATAGCCGAAATGATTGGGCAACTCGCAATAAAAAACAGCGAGTAAAAATAAAATAAATAGCCGAAATGATTGGGCAACTCACAATAAAAAACAGCGAGTAAAAATAAAATAAATAGCCGAAATGATTGGGCACCGCGAAAAATAGCCGAAATGATGGGGCAATCACGACTTCCGCGATATAAAAGCTGAAATGATAGAGCATCGCGGAAAATGAGATAAAAAAAGGTTTCAATTTATGTCTTACAGGTGATGTTCCATCACACCCTGTACACAATCCAAGGGCGTAAACAAAGAAGGGAACATACCTCCCCCCAGGTTTCACCCAAGAAGGAAGCTAAATCTCGACGGACCACAAGCGACCTAGAGATCATCCCAACACTCGTCTTGTAACAACGAACACAACTTCAAGTTAAGAGGAACAGCGGCAACTCCCAGTTCCATGGCTTGGTAGCATACGTATCGCCAACAGTCAAACCTCCATCCCGTGAAATGCGGATATCTAGTGCAAAATTCCTGGTTACGTGGAACACGGATAACTTCACTCTTTGACCCCGTGGAAAATGTCCAGAGAGGATCCTGGTCCTCACAGAGCACGGCAGTGAACCCGTGTGAAGACTCCAGAGCGGAGCCTAGTCCTCGCCGAGCACAGCAGTGAACCCGTGTGAAGCATCTAGTGCAAAATTCCTGGTTACGTGGAACGCGGATAACGTCACTCTTTGACCCCGTGGAAAACGTCCAGAGCGGATCCTGGTCCTCGCAGAGCACGGCAGTGAACCCGTGTGAAGCATCCAGAGCGGAGCCTAGTCCTCACCGAGCACGGCAGTGAACCCGTGTGAAGCATCTAGTGGAAAATTCCTGGTTATGTGGAACGCGGATAACGTCACTCTTTGACCCCGTGGAAAACGTCCAGAGCGGATCCTGGTCCTCACAGAGCACGGCAGTGAACCCGTGTGAAGCATCCAGAGCGGAGCCTAGTCCTCGCCTAACACGGCAGTGAACCCGTGTGAAGCATCTAGAGCAAAATTCCTGGTCACGTGGAACGCGGATAACATCACTCTTTGACCCTGTGGAAAACGTCCAGAGCGGATCCTGGTCCTCGCAGAGCACGGCACTGAACCCGTGCGAAGCATCTAGAGCGGAGCCTAGTCCTCGCCTAACACGGCAGTGAACCCGTGTGAAGCATCTAGAGAAAAATTCCTGGTCACGTGGAACGCGGATAACGTCACTCTTTGACTCCGTGGAAAATGTCCAGAACGGATCCTGGTCCTCGTAGAGCACGGCAGTGAACCCGTGCGAAGAATCCAGAGCGGAGCCTAGTCCTCGCCTAACACGACAGTGAACCCGTGTGAAGCATCTAGAGCAAAATTCCTGGTCACGTGGAACGCGGACAACGTCACTCTTCGATCCCGTGGGAAACGTCCAGAGCGGATCCTGGTCCTCAGACCAACATGGAGTGACCACCACCGCGACATTCGTCTCGATACAGCAGACGCGATAAAAACAAACGAAGTAAAGGCCAAATTCCTAGCTTCAGGGTCTTGACGGCAACTCATATAAAGCCTGAAAGACAATCGGAGATCATTTCACACCAGCGCGGAGTGGTCACCACCTCGACATTCGCTTCGATACAGTAGATGAAATGTCACTACGGCGTCCTTCCTCCAACAGTGTCTGGACAAACCAAAGCAGATGAAGCAAAGGCCAAATTCCTAGCTGCATGCGTCTTGACGGCAAGTCATATAAAGCCTGAAAGACAATTGGAGATCATCTCGCACCAGCGTGGAGTGGTCACCACCTTGACGTTCGTCTCAATACAGTAGATGAAATGTCGCCTCAGCGTTCTTCCCCCAGCAAGATTCAGACGCGCCAAAGCAAATGAAGCAAAGGCCAAATTCCTAGCTTCAAGGTCTTAACAGCAAGTCATATAAAGCCTGAAAGACCACCGGAGATCATCCCTGCGCGGAGTGGTCACCACCTCGACGATCATCTCAATACAGCAAACGAGATGTCACTACAGCGTCCTTCCTCCAACAGGATCCGGACACACCAAAGAAGACGAAGCGAATGCCAAATTCCTGGCTTCAGGGTCTTAACGGCAAGTCATATAAAGCTTGAAAGACAATCGGAGATTATCTCGCACCAGTGCGGAGTGGTCACCACCTCGATGTTCATCTCGATACAGCAGATGAGATGTCACTACAACGTCCTTCCTCCAACAGGATCCGGACACAACAAAGAAAATGAAGCGAAGGCCAAATTCCTAGCTTCAGGGTCTTAACGGCAAGTCATATAAAGCCTGAAAGACCACCGGAGATCATCCCACATGGAATGGTCACCACCTCGACGTTCGTCTTGACACAACAGATGCAACATCACCAAAAGGAGTCACGGCAAAATCCCTGGTTCCAAACCTCGACGGTTCACCAGCAACCTAGAGACAACCGCGACATTCGTCTCGATACAGAGAACGCGATGCCAGCAAATGAAGCGAAGGCCAAATTCCTAGCTTCAGGGTCTTAACGGCAAGTCATATAAAGCCTGGAAGACCACCGGAGATCATCCCACATGGAGTGGTCACCACCTCGACGTTCGTCTCGATACAGCAGACGCAACATCACCACAAGGAGCCATGGAAAAATCCCTAGTTCCAAATCTCGACGGTTCATCAGCAACCTAGAGACAACCACGACATTCGTCTCGATACAGAGGATGCAATGCCAACAAATGAAGCGAAGGCCAAATTCCTAGCTTCAGGGTCTTGACGGCAAGTCATATAAAGCCTCAAAGACAATTGGAGATCATCTCGTACCAGCACGGAGTAGTCACCACCTCGATGTTCGTTTCGACACAGCAGACGCAACATCACCAAAAGGAGTCACGGCAAAATCCCTTGTTCCAAACCTCGACGGAACCTAGAGACAACCACGACATTCGTCTCGATATAGAGGACGCAATGCCAGCAAATGAAGCGAAGGCCAAATTCCTAGTTTCAGGTTCTTGACGGCAAGTCATATAAAGCCTCAAAGACAATTGGAGATCATCTCGCACCAGCACGGAGTGGTCACCACCTCGACGTTCGTCTCGATACAGCAGACGCAACATCACCAAAAGGAGCCACGGCAAAATCCCTAGTTCCAAATCTCGACGGTTCATCAGCAACCTAGAGACAACCACGACATTCGTCTCGATACAGAGGACGCAATGCCAGCAAACGAAGCAAAGGCCAAATTCCTAGCTTCAGGGTCTTAACGGCAAGTCATATAAAGCCTGAAAGACTATCGGAGATCATCCCCACACCAGCGCAGAGTGGTTATGACTCATCGGGGCTCTCCAAAATGAGCCTAACCTCAAGTAAAAAGCGGCATGGCAAATTCCTAGCGCTTGCTCTTCCGACGGTCAAACTGCCAAGGAGGATTGCTTGAAGATGTCTTGTCCAGCCCCCGAAGGGATCAGAGACACGGCAGTCGCAGGGCTACTCGAACAGCACGATTGCCTATCGAGGAATACATCAGCTCATGCGACGGTACGACGGCCAAAACCCTAAGTACCACAGACCCTAACGGACTTCTGTCGTAAAGAGCATAGGTTAACTATGACGTTAGGATATTCTTGCGAGATCTGCTCGATTCGTTTCGACTCGTGAGGAAATTGATGTCTTTGCGAGAACTTCTCGATTCGTCTCGACTCGTGAGATAAATCCTTAGGAAGTAGGGATTAAAAAACCTGTTTCCTAAGCACTGGGATCCTGCAAGTCGGCCCAAAATGGTCTCTTGCATACTATCCACGGGTCTCACTCTCCGAAGTCGAATTTCGACAAGGAGGGGAACAACCGCTTACGGGTCTTCTCGACTCGTAAGAGGGAAAAATTCTCTTACAAGATCCTTACGACTTATAAGAGAAACACACTTAGGAATCCCCACGACTCCTAAGGAGAAAATACACCTACGAGATCCTCTCGATCCGTAGGGAGAAAAGTCTTTATGAGACCCTCACGGATCATAAAGTTGAAAAGTCTTAGGTGGCAGATCCTAACCCTGTCTCCTAAGCCATCACTGCCCTGCAAAGAGGTCAAGATGGACCATCAATGAGCCACACTTGCTTAAGCTACATGCCACTGAAATGGAGAACTTACTCATAAGCGTATAAACTACTCCACACCAGAGTATGACATAAAGAGATAAAAGGGTGCGGCTCATGAAGTTAAGGGTTTGGAACTATATCTCTTAAGAGTCAAGATTTGAGTCAATGATAAATGACGACACTTATGTCCGCTCGTTATCTTCTCAGATCAAGATCCTGAAAGTTATATACCAATCCGAAACTGGTCATACGCTATGCATTACTCTACACTACTTCACCCACGTATATAGTTACGTGGGCAAAGTAGTGGGGGGCATTTGTTCCCGCCAAAAATTTCTGCGCAAAAGAGTTCAATGTATCAAATGGCAGCGATATGCTTAAGGAAATGCGAACCAGTATCTTTCGGGCTGTTTTTGGACAAACTATCGAATGAGAAACAGATAAATTCTTATGGTATCGAAAGTGGCTCGAAAAACCGTTCGATTTGATATATTATGGGCCTCGTAATTCATCCGGGGTCAAAAGTTATGAGGAATTACGTGTCCACACGTGATGGACTTTTAAGAACCCGCTGAAGGAGCAAAGATATAATAAAAACTCAGAAAAGACCCCAATGGGGCATCACGTGCTAACACGTGACCATGGGTCACGTGCAGACACGTGATGGGCTTTTAAAGCCTCTAAAACAATGAATAGAATTTAATTCTAAAAGTCAAAAAATACCTCAATGAGGTATCACGTGCTTACACGTGACCAATGGTCACGTGTTGACACGTGATGGTTAAAACTGAAACATAAATAAACGGATGAGAAAGGAACCCAATTGGGGGTCACGTGCTCACACGTGACCAAAGGTCACGTGCCAGCACGTGACTGGCTTTAAAAGCCTTATAATTTAATAGAATTAAATTCTAAAAGTTTCTGAATCTTTCCAAATGGAAAAGAGTCATGGGGAACCGTTGGATTAAAAATGCAAGGGTGATTAAAAATCACCAATTTATGGAAAAATCTCAAATAAGGAAAGATCTCCCCAAATCTCACCGAAATAACAAACAGAATATCTTTGGATTTAAAATCCAACGGTGAATAAAATTCACTGGGTGATCTAAAGGATCATATTAATTATGAAATCAATAAAAATCTTTTAATGAAAGATTCACAAAATAAATTGATTCTCTTCCTCCTCCTATAAATAGGAGCCAAGAGAAGAGAAGACAGGGGATCTACTTTTTTGGAGAGAAAAACTGAGGGAGGAGAATTTAATTCTCAAGAGAAGAAGAAACAAAGAGAGAAGAATTTAATTCTCTGCAAAAGAAAAACCCTAGGTAAGAAAAGAGAGGATTCAAAAGAGAATTTAATTCTCAAAAGAGTTTAACTCTTATTTAAAGAAAAGAACTTAGTTCTTCTTCTGGTTGAAGATCTGCACAGAGCACATCTCCCCATAAGTTGAGAATTTAATTCTCATCGGGTCGAGATCCTGCCATGCAGATCCTAAACTTAGAAGGGGAATTGAGTTCTGAGAATTTAATTCTCCTAAAACAAAACTAGGGTTTTACCCTAAATAAGAATTTAATTCTTTCAAAATAGGAATTTAATTCCTCCAGAATCAAAATTAGGGTTTTACCCTAAATAAGAATTTAATTCTTAAAGATAAGAAGACTTAAAAGATCTCTGTGCATGAAAAGAACTAGGGTCATGTGCCCCACGTGACCCCTGAACAGATCCCCCAAAATGAGAAGAGGAAAGATTTGAGGCAATGCCTCACGTGCTCCCACGTGACCCTCATTATATATGGAACAAAAGTAAAGGCAGAAACAATTCTGGGCGCTCTCACGTGTTACCACGTGACCCCTAATAAATGTTCTAATAAATCAGGGCATGATTATACATCACGTGCCCACACGTGATGGCTATGAAAATTAAAAGTGTTTAACACTTGTTTGCAGAACAAAATAAAGGGGATCTGGCCCTACTTTTTGATGCCATCACGTGCTCCCACGTGACTCCCAAAACGCAGAAAGAAAGATCAATGGAAATGAAGGCTTTGGGCGCTCTCGCGTGTTTACCACGTGACCCCTTAGCAAACGTTCTAACAGTCAGCGCATAAATGCCCATCACGTGTCAACACGTGATGCTCGAAATAAAAAGGAAAAGTGTTTAACACTTATTCACAGATTTGAGGATAAAACAAAGGAGATGTGGCTCCACATTTAGGGCGCCCTCACGTGTCACCACGTGACCCCCTAATGAGCATTCCAACAGACCAGAGCGGGGGCCTCCATCACGTGCTCACACGTGATGGCCGTCAGAATTAAAAGAGTCAAAACACTGATCTGCAGAATAAGATAAGGGAAATCAGGGCGCTCTCACGTGTCCACACGTGACCCCTCTCCCCTTAGTGTTTAACACTAATCGGAAGACTTTGTCTGCAGTGTTTAACACTGATTTTCTTAGTGTTTAACACTAATTTGGAAAACTCTATTTGCAGTGTTTAACACTGATTTGCTTAGTGTTTAACACTAATTTGAAAACACTGTTCCCAGTGTTTAACACTGATTATCTTTTAGTGTTTAACACTAACTTGCTATCTTATTCCCAGTGTTCAACACTGTTGGTTTCTAGTGTTTAACACTAGCTTCAGCCCAATTGGCTAAGTTTCAGAGGCAAAGCCTCTCCTTCAATAGACCAACAGAGGGCCAATATTTCAAACATAATTGGACTTAGCCCAAACTGGCCATAAGTCCTCAAATCATCTTGAACTGAGCACATCTGCTCTTTCAACCAACTCATTGGTTCAAGGGTACATCTCTGAACTCCTCTGATATTTGTCGTTGTAATCCTTCAACGTCTTCAGAGAGGTGACGGGTCCCGACAACCACACATCAACACGGACTGTAGGGTCCTTAAACTCATGGACTTATGCGTCCTTAAACCAAGATACAGACTGTGGGGTCCTTAAACCTTATGCGTCCTTAAACTAACGGACTAATGCGTCCTTAAACACACCCATACGGACTGTGGGGTCCTTAAACCCATGGACTTATGCGTCCTTAAACTACCATTGGACCGCAATGTCTTTAAACTACCAATGGACCACCACGTCCCTAAAATGGAACTTGGGCCACCACGTCCCTAAACTGGCGATGGACCACCTCGTCCCTAAACTGGCGATGGACCATCATGTCCCTAAACTGGAACAATAGAGCCCAAATGCTCTATTGTCGGATCTAAACGATCCAGTTAAGTCGATCTTAGTCTCAAATCGGACTAACGTATCCTTAACAACCGTTTGAGCTGATCTTAGCCTCAAATATGGCTAACGTATCCTCAAACCAAAACCCCAAACCCAAATCTAAGAAAATACGGATTTGGACTAATCCACGTCCTACGGGCGACGAAATAAATAGTCTCTGTATACAATCCACGGGCAACCACAAACAAAACAAACACCCACGACACGAAGTGAAATTCTGGAGAAGGAGAAAGTTGTTACCGCGATGCGGTAACGTAATTAACTGCAGGGGCTTGCGCCTGCAGGGAAGAGCGTCCCCACAATCAAAAGCCCCTCAAGCGAGGGGGAATCTGACGAAGTCTGCTACATCGGCCGCATCCGTCTAAACCTCCGATACACGGTGCCATAAATCAACTTGACATCTTCGGAGAGGTAGACGGATAAAACCAAATAGCATCTGCCCCGAATCTCAGCGTCAGGACATCGCAGCCTTGTACGCCGCCATTCGGAAGGGAACAATGCAGAGCATCTATTTTTTTGTTTGGGCTTTGCCCCCTTTTAAAATGCATAGCATTTTTTTATTAGGCATGTTAAGCCTTTTAATTAGGCTCTATCCCTTTTCTTTAATAATGCAGAGCATTAAATACTCTGACAGTGCCCCACGTGGCTTGTCAGGCGCTTTGCGCTAAGTAATGAGCACAAACCCATATGGGGGTGACACGTGTCACGCTCTGGTGAGCGCAAGCGCAATAGCGCAGTGCGCTGCGCTGTTGACACGTGGCGCGCTCTGGTGAGCGCAAGCACAACAGCGCAGTGCGCTGCGCTGTTGACACGTGGCGCTCCCTTAGGAGCGCAACAGCGCAGTTTGTAAGTGCAGAGCACTAAGAATCTTTTAGATTCAAGAACAGAAGTGCAAAGCACTATACTTTTTTTATTGTTTTCTTGTTTTGAAGAACCAGAGGTTCATAAGAAGTGCAAAGCACTGTTTATTATGTAAAAATCATTGATCTTGTTTTTTAGATCAATGGTCTATTAGAAGAAATTTCTTCTATTTCATGAAGGTTCTTTACCTTTTTCTTGGAATTTTCTCAAAGTTCTCTCTGTTTGAAGCTCTTGACTTTTTTTTAAGAAAAAAAATTCCTGCCTTGAATTGAGGCCTAAGGTCCTTTTTATAGTGCCCATAAATTAGTTAAATTTGTTAAAGAGATCTTTCTCTGAGTGGTTTGGGGAATTTTCCCCACCGTTGGATCTTTGATCCAAGCGCTTCTGCTTTGCAGAAGAAAATCTTCTTGTTTTAACAAGAACAGAAAAGATTTCCTGAAATTTTCATTCTGTTTGGCGCAGATACCTCAGCGCGTGACACGTGTCGTACAGCGCACAGCGCAGCGCAACTACGCTAGCGCATCTGCACTGACACGTGTCGCGCAGCGCACAGCGCAGCGCAACTGCGCTGACGCGTGTCGCACAGCGCAGCGCACAGCGCAGCGCAACTGCGCTGACGCGTGTCGCGCAGCAGCGCACAGCGCAGCGCAACTGCGCTGACGCGTGTCGCGCAGCAGCGCACAGCGCAGCTCAACTGCGCTGACGCGTGTCGCGCAGCGCATCTGCGCTGACACGTGTCGCGCAGCGCAACACTAGCGCAACTGAAGCGTTACTTCCTTTAAATAGAGCTTTGCTCTGATTGGGCGCGCCTCCTTGGGCGCTGTGCTGATGCATCTGCGCCTGACACGTGGCGTGTTGCGCAGCGCAAATAATTTGAAGCGTTGCTTCATTTATTAAATTTTTAAATTTTCAAAGCAGAGCTTTGCTCTGATTGGAGGAAGATGAAGCGTTGCTTTATCTCCCGCTTCGGAATTTGAATAGATCTTTGCTCTGATTTGGGTAAACAAATGCCCCCCACCGTTGCGCTTACGTGGCCTCAAACGTGAGAGCAACGGTGGCGGAATTCCAACCGCCGTGACAACTTTTGGAAGTCGAAGAGGCACTCGATGCCTATAAATAGGACCTTTGGTCCCCCACAGATGCTTATCATCTTTCAGATTTTTATTTTCAAAAACTTCAGAGTTTTGCTCTTGCCTTCAAGAATCCCAGAGCTTTGCTCTCCTTTCCAAAGTTTTTAGAAAAACTTTTAGGTAAAATTGATTCTTAAATTAAATTAATTTTAATTAATCTTAACCAACAGAGCTTTGCTCATTTTCAAAGTCAGAAACTTTAAGTAAAATTAATGTAAATCAAATTAATTTAAATTAATCTCAACCAAAAAGCTTTGCTCTCACAGATCTTTTTATCTAAAGAGATTCCCATTAGGGTTTCATTGAGCTTTTGTTCATGGGTTTTAATCCCTGAACAGAGCTTTGCTCTCTAGGAATTTAGCCCTCTATGTATATTATTTTTCTTCTATCGCTAATCTTCTTGTGATATTTCCTCCAGGCATAATGGCGGTGCATCTATACAGTTTGCACGAGTTCATCACCTATGACGTTATCCGCGCACAGGGTCGTCAACAAAACCAGGAGTTTACGGACGCTCAATGTGCAGAGGTTATGGGTCGTCTGAACGCAAGCGGTGGTTGGCTGCTACCCCGTCGTTCGGCTCTTTTGAAAGTCGTGCTGGGAGCAATATGGAGAGCGCTTCCGGGTCTTCACGAGGCCTTGCCGCTCAATGCGCTGGATGATGCCGAGGACAAGGTGCATTCAGTGTACCTGACGGGGCTGGTCTCGAAGAAACGGCGGGACAGCCTCATTAACATCTTACATCAAATCTTCCAGCAGACGACGATAGTTGCTGCTTATCGAAGGCCGGGAGGGCTTGCTGATGATATTGACACAGAGGAGCGCGAGAGGCTGCGCATAAGAATAATCAGAAAGGCCAGAAGGACTCTGGATGGCCTTACTTTTGACTTTCTCAATCCGTGCCCTGGATCTGAAGTTATTCCATTGTAACTTTCATTTATTGTTTTTATGACTGTAAGAACTTCGGGCAATATTAATGGAAATTTTTTTTATCCCAGCTTGTCTTTATTATATATCTTTTGTCCTGAGACTTTTTGCCCATGCATGAATGAATGTGTTTTGAATGCTTGATCAAATGTAAATCGGATGCTCTTTCTGTTGCTTTTCCTTTTTCTCAGCATGTCGTCACAATTAGCAGGTAATAGAGTAAGCTTCTTGATTTCTTCACGAGATAGCGAGGGCTTAGGCCGCAAGTTCAGATCTGCTGCCTAAAACTTTTCAACTCTATGAGCCGGGAAGGTCTCATAGAGACTTTTCTCCCTACGGATCGAGAGGATCTCGTAGGTGGTTTTTTCTCCTTAGGAATCGTGAGGATTCCTAAGTGTGGTTTTCTCTAGTAAGTCGTAAGGATCCTACAAGAGAATTTTTCCCTCTTACGAGTCGAGAGGACTTGTAAGCGGTTGTTTCCCTCCTTGTCGAAGTTCGACGTTGGAGAGTGAGACCCGTGGATGGTATGCAAGAGACCGTTTTGGGCCAACTTACGGGGTCCCAATGCTTAGGAAACAGGCTTCTTTTATGCCCACTGCCTAAGGCTTTATCTCACGAGTCGAGCCGCCTCGACAATTTTTCACAAGTCGAGACGAATCGAACGTTTCTCGCAAGAACATCTTAACGTCGCATTTAACCTCTGCTCTCTACGACAGAAGCCCGCTAAGGTTGGTGGTACTTAGGGTTTTGGCCATCGTACCGTCGCATAAGCTGATATAGTCCTCGATAGGCAATCGTGCTGTTCGAGTAGCCCTGCGACTGCTGTGTCTCTGATCCCTTCGGGGGCTGGACAAGACGTCTTCAAGCAATCCTCCTTGGCAGTTTGACCGTCGGAAGAGCAAGCGTTATGAATTTGCCATGTCGCTTTTTACTTGAGGTTAGGCTTATTTTGGTGAGCCCCGATGAGTCATAACCACTCCGCGCTGGTGTGGGGATGATCTCCGATAGTCTTTCGGGCTTTATATGAGTTACCGTCAAGACCCTGAAGCTAGGAATTTGGCCTTTGCTTCGTTTGCTGGCATTGTGTCTGCTGTATCGAGACGAATGTTGCGGTGGGAACTAAGGATTTTGCCGTGGCTCCGTTTGTTTGATGACGTTGCGTCTGCTGTGTCGAGACGAATGTTGGGGTGACATCTCATCTGCTGTATCGAGACGGACGTCGAGGTTGTCTCTAGGTTGCTGGTGAACCGCCGAGATTTGGAACTAGGGATTTTGCCGTGGCTCCATTCGTTTAATGACATTGCGCCTGCTGTGTCGAGACGAACATTGGGGTGACATCTCGTCTACTGTATCGAGACGGACGTCGAGGTTGTCTCTAGGTTGCTGGTGAACCGTCGAGGTTTGGAACTAGGGATTTTGCCGTGGCTCCATTCGTTTAATGACGTTGCGTATGCTGTGTCGAGACGAACGTTAGGGTGACATCTCGTCTGCTGTATCGAGACGGACGTCGAGGTGGTGACCATTCTGTGCCGGTGCGAGATGATCTCCGATTGTCTTTCCGGTTTTATATAAGTTACCGTCAAGACGTCGAAGTTAGGAATGTGGCCTTCGCTTCGTTTGCTTTGGGGTGTCTAAATCCTGTTGGAGGAAGAACGCTGGGGTCGACATTTCTTCTGCTGTATCGAGACGAACGTCAAGGTGGTGACCACTCTGTGCTGATGCGAGATGATCTCCGATTATCTTTCCGGTTTTATGTGAGTTACCGTAAAGACTTTGAAGCTAGGAATATGGCCTTCGCTTCATTTGCTTTGTCACGTCTGAATCCCTATTGGAGGAAGAATGCTGAGGTTGACATTTCGTCTGCTGTATCGAGACGAACGTCAAGGTGGTGACCACTCTGTGCTGGTGCGAGATGATCTCCGATTGTCTTTCCGGTTTTATGTGAGTTACCGTAAAAACGTTGAAGCTAGGAATGTGGCCTTCGCTTCGTTTGCTCTGTCATGTCTGAATCCCTGCTGGAGGAAGAACGCTGGGGTGACAACTCGTCTGCTGTATCGAAACGAACGTCGAGGAGGTGACCACTTCATTTGAGATGATCTCCGGTGGTCTTTCAGGCCTTATATGACTTGCCGTTTAGATCTTGAAGCTAGGAATTTGGCCTTCGCTCCATTTGCTCACACTGCGTCTGGTGTATTGAGACGAATGCTGAGGTGAAGCTGGGATTTTGCCATCGCTTCGCTTGATGGTGTAATATATGTGTCCTGCTGGACTACGGAGGAACGCTGTTGTTGACATTGCGTCTGCTTAACGAGACGAATGCTAAGGTGGAGTTGGCATTTTTCCGTTACTCCGCTTTGTTTCGACCGTGAGGTCTTTGTTGGCGTTGTATCTGCATCTTGTTGGACTGTGAAGGAACGCCATTGTTGACACCTCGTCTGCTGTATCAAGACGAATATTGAGGTGAAGCTGGGATTTTGCCATCGCTTCACTTTGTTTCGACCATGAGGTCTTTTGTTGACGTTGCATCTACATCTTGCTTGGAATGAGGAGAAACTCCGTTGGTGATCTCTAAGTTGTCGATATCGACGTCGAGACCCTGAAGCTAGGGATCTTCTTTTGCTTTATTTGTTGACATCGTGTCTGTAATATTGCGACAAATGTCGAGATTGTCTCTAGGTTGTCTATGAACCATCGAGATTTTGCTTCGCTTTCTGATGGAGCCTGTTGGGAAGGTATGGTTCCCTCTTTATCTGTGCCCCTAGATGTATACAGGGATCGATGTGATCTCACCTGTAGGGCAGAAAGTTTCATTCTTTCATCATTTTTTTATTCTTTCCGTGACGCTTTATCATTTCAGCTTTTTATATCGCGAAGATCGCGATTGCCCAATCATTTCGGCTATTTTTCGCGGTGCCCAATCATTTCGGCTATTTTTCTTTTTACTCGCTGCTTTTTATTGCTAGTTGCCCAATCATTTCGACTATTTTGTATGCATACATTTTTACTTGCTGATTTTGTTGCAAGTTGCCCCATCATTTTGTATGCATTTTTGGCTCGCAGACTTTTTATCGCGAGTGTGGAACTTGGAATCTGGTGCCAACCTTAGCATCAGCATCGCTATGACTGGAATATTACCAGGAGCGAATCATCATTTGCCATGAAAGGGCTTGGAATTTGATACTGCTTTAGGCATCAGTATCGCTACAACTGGGATATTGCCCGGAGCGAATCATCATTTGCCTCTGCCGATGTCGAACAAAGGTGGCTTAGCAAACAGGGTTAGGATCCCGTCGACTAAGGCTTTTGACTTCATGAGCCGTAAGGGTCTCATAAAGGTGTTTCTCCCTACGAGTCGTGAGGATCTCGCAGGTGCGTTTTCTCCTTAGGAATCGTGAGGACTCCTAAGTGTATGTTCTCTTATAAGTCGTAAGGATCTTACAAGAGTGTTATCTCCTTATGAGTCGAGAGGACTCACAAGGGTTGTTCACCGTGCGAACATATCCCTAGTCACGGATGGGACTTGGTTAGGGAAATGTTTATTCGCGCCCGTGGATTGTATACAAGGGTCAGTATTGAGCCGCTTGTAGGGCCATATCGGAGGTTGTGGGGGTTGCTTAAGAACAGGTTCAGGTCTCTGTAACTTAAGACTTTCAAATCTTATGAGCCGTGAGGGTCCCATAAGAGAGTTCTCCTTACGAGTCGTGAGGATCTCGCAAGTGTATTTTCTCCTTAGGAATCGTGGGGATCCCTAAGTGTGCTGCTCCCTTTATGAGTCATAAGGATCTCACGCGGGTGGTTTCTCTTTACAAGGTCGAGGGGACCTTATACGTGTCTTTTAACGAGGTTGTGCCCTTTCGGGTTTTCACGAACACTCGCCGGTAGCCCTGCTGTTTTTACTCACGGAGCCCTTTCGGGTTTTCATCCATGCCCGTTTCGCTTATGGACATACCGTCTCTTTTTTTTGTGTTTACGAGGTCGCGCCCTTTCGGGTTTTCACGAACTCTCGCCAGTAGTCCTGCTGTTTTTACTCACGGAGCCCTTTCGGGTTTTCATCCGTGCCCGTTTTGCTTATGGACATACCGTCTCTTTTTTTTTATTCTTTATATATATATTTTTTTTACATATTTTTTTTTATCTCGTCAGCCTAAGGATGCTGCGATAGTAGTTTAAAGACATTTCGGTCTTTTGCAAGTTTTAGGGCATTGCGGTCCATTATTAGTTTAAGGACATCTCGGTCCGCCGTCGTCGTATTTGAGGCGAATATCTAGTTTATTGACTTTTCGGTCTATGGGTCTTTCTCTATTACTGACATGATGCCCCCGGCGTATCCATCTTTCTCGGAGCATGCGGTTGTGGCGGGTTCACCTTCCAATTTTCGGACAGCGCGAACTTGCCTTGTTGGTATTGGTCTTCAACCCAGTTCTTGAAGACGTAGCAGTCCTCGATCAGGTGACCTACTGTTTGGTGGTAAGGGCAATAATTAGGATTATTAACATCGCCTGGCCGTAACGGACGTTTTGGACCCGGCAGATTGATGAGTCTATCGCACACTGCCAGCTCGAACAGTCCCCTTGTTTTATCTTGCGGAAACGAGTAAGGACGTTTCAACTTTTCCTGGAGGGGTTGCCGCTTGTTGCTTTGGCAAGCAACTGGTCAAGGGTCACCTGATTGTTGTTGAGCGCTGGCGACGAGGGTCTTTTTTCCTTTTCTTTTATCCTTTTTGTTCGCTCCGTTGTTTGCGGGGCCGGGATTCTTTCCGAGTAGCATGCGATTGCATGGCTGAACGTTCTCGCAGCTTCTCAATTCCTTTATTTTTGAAATAGATTCCCCGAGGGAAGAGTTGGGGATAGCTTCTTCGTCAGAGTTGCTTCCAAAGGTGATAATTTGCGATACCTTAGAGTCGGCTATATGGCAATCGTTGGTGACTCTTTTGCGCTCATATATCGCATTTTTCCGATGTTCACAAGCTTCACACTTTGTCCCGTCGAAGTGTTGCTTTTGAGCGACATACCCTTGCCACCAACAGTTAAAGGATTCGCAGTCCTCGGTAGGATGTATGATCTTCTGATGATATAAACAGAAGTTAGGGTGCATCTCTGCCTCAGCGAGAGTATTTTCTTCAGAGGGCGGTAGCTTCATTCCTACTGATAGAGCTTTGGCGAACCTTTTCCTCGTCTTGAATTTGTTTTTATCCGCAGTGGATGGCTTTTGATTTGACGGGAATGCCTTGGCTTTTTCCAGTATGGCCATTTCACGCTCTTGATTGGCTTTTGCTTTCAAACGAATTTCATTTAGGAAGACATCGATCAACTCGTCTGATGGCTGTAGAATCTCTGGCTCAAGGTTCGCCATTGATTTCTCAGCGCAAGGAGCCTCCTCGTCATCCGTCAGTGAATGAGAAATCACATGACAAGTCGCTACGTAGTCTTCGGATTCATCCGATAAGTTTTCTCCATCGTTTTCATCCTCGATGAAAGAACAAGTTGCCCCCGGCGTGTCCGTTTTCTTTGGAGAGTGTGGCTGTGGTGTGTTTACCTTCCAGTTTTCCGACAGCGCGAACTTTCCTTGTAGGTACTGATCTTCGATCCATCCCTTAATGATGAAACAATCCTCAATCGGGTGACTTACCGTTTGGTGGTAAGGAAAATAATTGGGATTATTAAGATCGCCTGGCTGCGACAGACGCTTTGGACTCGGCAGATTGATGAGTCTGTTGCGCACGGCCGGCTCGAACAGTCTTCTCATTTTATTCTGAGGAAACGAGTAAGGACGTCCTAGTCTTTCTTCGAGGGATGGGCGTGGACGCATGTTGTTTTAGCGAACGACCGGCTTTGAGTTGCTCGACTGTTGTTGAGCATTGGCGATGACGATCGCTTTCCCTTTTCCTTTCTCATCTCGGGAATCTGATTTTGGAGGAGACGGTCTATGGCCTATCTGGTCCATTTGGGCTAATTTGTCAATCAAGGCCTGGAAGGTGGTCGGCCTGAAGAACATCATGAATTGTGAGATGGTCGCCTGCGGATCGAGAGTGCCCACAAACATGCCTACTGCAGGTGCCTCTTCTATGCTTTGTTCGCATTTCGACCATAGGTTCCGCCATCGTGTTGCGTATTGGACCCACGTTTCGCTTGGCCTTATCCTGACATTTATCAGTGCTGTTATCGGGGTGCGTTCACTAGCACTCGCGAATCTTTGTGTAAACAGCAGCTCCATCTCCGCAAATGTTTTGACAGAGTCGTTAGGTAGCTCCGAATACCATTCAAAGGCTGTTTCTGCTAAGCTGCCGACGAATTGACGTAGCAACAATTTGTCATCGCCTCCAGTATTGCCGCATAAGGCCCTGAATTGAGCGACATGCTGATGCGGATTCCCTGTCCCTTTATATACGTGGAATTTAGGGACCGTATATCCCGGCGGGTAACTGATTTGGTCACACCAGCTTGGATAGGGTCGTCCCGTTCTAACAGTTTGCCCAGCCGCTTCACTCGCCTGATGAGCTCGTATTTGCTGAGCTATATAGTCGTCAAGCGCGGCCCTGGAAATGGTTTCTTCCTTGGCTGCTGAAAGAGCCGGAGGAGGATCAGATATTTCCCCTCCGTCATTTCCGACAATGACTGGAGGGTCTTCAGCTGGAGGGTCCGGCCGTAACATCATCCCTACCATGTCTTGGAAGAGGAGTGCCATTTGTTTTATATTAGCCGCTTGTTCTGTGGCTTCTGTGTCCTTCTTTTTGAGGATTCTATGTAAGAATTCAGCATCAGTCTCTTGTTCGTGACGTTGCTCTGACGATTCTTCCGAACTTTCTTTCGGTTCGGTAAGTGCAGCCATCACAGTCATCATTTCCTGAAGCTTCTGTTGCTGCTCCTGGGCTTTCGTCACAGATCGGGTGAGCGGTCGGTGACCCATCGAAGCACGGCTTTCCTCCTTTCCGCAAGCCATATAAACGGTGTGCACCACCATGCCCCCAGACTTGGGGCGTTTGTGTTCGGTGTCTTTGTGATTTTCCAAAGACACAGGGGCTTTTTGCAGCTTCCTTTTTTGAGTGATTGGAGTTAAGGGAGCTGTTGTAGTGGGCATACAAGTAACTTTTGTTTTTTGTGGCTTGACAGAGTAATCCTTCTCCTGCCGCACCTTCATCTTTCTCTGTCGATGAAGATGGTTTTCATTAATCACTGACTCCTGGACCAGTCTCCAGACCTTGTAAATTTTAAAGGACAGCCGTTGAGGGGGCTGCTCTAGCTTCTTCTCTGGAATATTCTTCACAGGTGAAGGAGTTCGTTTCAACATCGCAGTAGGAGAGTTTCTGCGCACCGTATTCAGCAATTCAAAGTTGTTCCCGGTTGGAACAGCAGCATCGATCCCCACCATCGGAGCTGGTGGCGTAAATCCAGAGGGGGAGTTGCCCCCAGCCTTCCTCACTCGGCGCCAGTAGCGACGTCGGGCATGTCGTGCTGATGGAGTTGTTTCAGATATAGGGGTGACCTCCTCATGCCCCCTGTGTTGGTCAGAATATACTGGTACCAGCTTTTTAAACATCGACATCCGTTGAACGGGGATGGCCAACTTGTCAAAAGCGGACTTCTGAACATAGGAAGCAACCTTGGTGATTTTGCCAGGAACGTGAGTTGGAATGGCTATCCGCTTTGGGATAATGCCTTCTGGTATGGCAGGCTTCTTCATGAGCCTGCTAGAGCTCTGGCCTAGTCCGTTAAAAACTGAGGTATTGAAACTGGGCGACCTGTTGAGAGGGTAGCGGCAGTGGTAAGTCGATCAAAGACCGGCTTCTTTGGAGCTTCTTGCGATGTCATTGGGGCATTGAAGCTCATTGGTGGGAGCATGTTCCCAAAAAATAGTCCAGTGGTGGTTTGAGCCACCTGCTCCACCGGCATTTTGAAAAAGGAGGCTGCTTGGGGCCCATAAGTCACTCCTCCAGCAAGGACCGAGCGAGAATTGCAGTTGTAGGCAGTGCAGTTTGAAGCCATTGATCTTCTGTTTTCTGCACGGAGCAAGACACCAAATCTTAGTACCTTGAATCAAAAGGCAACCACAGTAAACCGCGATTCGTTCGCGAACACGACACACGAAGTGTGGAGTGGAAAGTGGAAAAGGTCCCACCGGGCGTGCCAGAATCTGTTCCCCTCCGATTGGCGGCCGAGATGTTAGGGACGTCTGTGCCTGAGATTCGGGACAGATGCTATATGGTTTTATCCGTCCACCTCTCCGAAGATGCCAAGTTGATTTATGGCACCGTATATCGGAGGTTTAGACGGGTGCGGCCGATGTAGCAGACTTCGTCAGATTCCCCCTCACTTGAGGGGTTTTTGATTGTAGGGACGCTCTTCCCTGCAGGCGCAAGCCCCTGCAGTTAATTACGCTACCGTATCGCGGTAACAACTTTCTCCTTCTCCAGAATTTCACTTCGTATCGTGGGTGTTTATTTTGTTTGTGGTTGCCCGTGGATTGTATACGGAGACTGAGTAATGCCGTCGCCCGTAGGACGTGGATTAGTCCAAATCCGTATTTACTTAGATTTGGGTTTGGTGTTTTTAGTTTAAGGATGCATTAACCGCGTTGCGGCTAAGATCAACTTAAACGTTTGTTAAGGATACGTTAGTCCTGTTTGAGACTAAGATCAACTTAACGTAGTGATTCATTTAATATATGGCCGTCAGGACTCGTCACCTCTCTGACGTCGTTGAAGGATTACAACGACAGGTGTCAGAGGAGCTCGGAGATGTACCCTCGAACCAGAATTGATTTGAAATTTTATAGTCCACTTGAATGTTTAAGGATACGTCAGCCGTGTTTTGGGGCTAAGATCGACTTAAACGGGATCGTTTAGATCCGGCAAAAGAGCGTTTGGAGGCTCTATTGTTCCAGTTTAGGGACGTAGTGGTCCATGTTCCAGTTTAAGGATGTGGCGGTCTATATTCCAGTTTAGGGACGTGGTGGTCCGACATTAGTTTAAGGACGTTTCGGTCCGATATTAGTTTAGGGACGTCTCGGTCCAGTATTAGTTTAAGGACGTCTCGGTCCAGTATTAGTTTAAGGACGTTTCGGTCCATGCTCCAGTTTAGGGACGTGGTGGTCCGTATTCCAGTTTAGGGACATGGTGGTCCATGTTCTAGTTTAGGGATGTGGTGGTCCATATTCCATTTTAAAGACGTGGTGGTCCGTTATTAGTTTAAGGACGTTTCGGTCCAACATTAGTTTAAGGACGTTTCGGTCCACGAGTTTAAGGACCCCGCAGTCCATATTAATGTGTGGTCGTTGGGACCCGTCACCTCTCTGACGTCGTTGAAGGATTACAATGATGGGTGTCAGAGGAGTTCGGAGATGAACCCTCGAACCGGTTGTAAATTGATTTAAGGGAGCAATCTTGCTCAGTCAATTTAATTTAAGGACTTATGGCCAAAATTGGGCTAAGTCCAGTTTCAATATTTTTTGTCTTTGGCCTGTGCTAGGGCTTTACCCCTTTTTACTAATGCACTGCATTATTCTTGTTTTGGTCGGGCTTTGCCCTTTCTTAAATGATGCAGAGCATCTATTTTTTTGTTTGGGCTTTGCCCCCCTTTTAAAATGCATAGCATTTTTTTATTAGGCCTGTTAGGCCTTTTAATTGGGCTCTGTCCCTTTTCTTTAATAATGCAGAGCATTAAATACTCTGACAGTGCCCCCACGTGGCTTGTCAGGCGCTTTGCGCTAAGTAATGAGCACAAACCCATATGGGGGTGACACGTGTCACGCTCTGGTGAGCGCAAGCGCAATAGCGCAGTGCGCTGCGCTGTTGACTCGTGGCGCACTCTGGTGAGCGCAAGCATAATAGCGCAGTGCGCTGCGCTGTTGACACGTGGCGCTCCCTTAGGAGCGCAACAGCGCAGTTTGTAAGTGCAGAGCACTAAGAATCTTTTAGATTCAAGAAAAGAAGTGCAAAGCACTATATTTTTTTTTATTGTTTTCTTGTTTTGAAGAACCAGAGGTTCATAAGAAGTGTAAAGCACTGTTTATTATGTAAAGATCATTGATCTTGTTTTTTAGATCAACGGTCTATTAGAAGAAATTTCTTCTATTTCATGAAGGTTCTTTACCTTTTTCTTGGAATTTTCTCAGAGTTCTCTCTGTTTGAAGCTCTTGACTTTTTTTTTAAGAAAAAAAATTCCTGCCTTGAATTGAGGCCTAGGGTCCTTTTTATAGTGCCCATAAATTAGTTAAATTTGTTAAAGAGATTTTTCTCTGAGTGATTTGGGGAATTTTCCCCACCGTTGGATCTTTGATCCAAGCGCTTCTGCTTTGCAGAAGAAAATCTTCTTGTTTTAACAAGAACAGAAAAGATTTCCTGAAATTTTCATTCTGTTTGGCGCAGATGCCCCAGCGCGTGACACGTGTCGCACAGCGCAGTGCAACTGCGCTAACGCACAGCGCAGCGCAACTGCGCTAGCGCATCTGCGCTGACACGTGTCGCGCAGCGCACAGCGCAGCGCAACTGTGCTGACACGTGTCGCGCAGCGCAGCACTAGCGCAACTGAAGCGTTGCTTCCTTTAAATAGAGCTTTGCTCTAATTGGGCGCGCCTCCTTGGGCGCTGCGCTGATGCATCTGCGCCTGACACGTGGCGTGTTGCGCAGCGCAAATAATTTGAAGCGTTACTTCATTTATTAATTTATAAATTTTCAAAGCAGAGCTTTGCTCTGATTGGGGGAAGATGAAGCGTTGCTTTATCTCCCGCTTCGGAATTTGAATAGAGCTTTGCTCTGATTTTGGTAAACAGTACCGTTCGTATGGACAAGAAGTGTGAGTCAGGTTTTGAAGCGCTAAAGCAGAGGTTGACTACCGCTCCTATTCTGACAGTATCAGATGGTTCCGGAGGGCTAGTTATTCACAGCGACGCAACTGGGAAAGGCTTGGGATGTGTTCTAATGCAGCATGGGAAGGTCATAGCCTATGCGTCGAGACAATTAAAAACTCATGAAAAGAATCACCCAACTCATGATCTGGAGTTAGCAGCGGTGATTTTTGCTCTGAAGATTTGGAGACACTACTTATTGGGCGAAAGGGTAGAAGTATTTACCGATCATAAGAGTTTAAAGTATGTGTTTACACAGAAAGAGCTCAACATGGGGTAGCGTAGATGGTTAGAGCCGATGGCTGACTATGATGTTGATCTAAAGTACCATCCGGGAAAAGTTAATGTAGTGCCGGATGCTCTAAATCGGTTGCCAGCGATATGGATGTTGACAGCTCAGAAGGAGATTATAGCTAATCTTCAGAGATTCGAGTTGGAGATTATACTACCAGATTCTTCGGGAAAGTTAATGCAGATGCAAATACAGTCATCCTTGATCGATAACATTAAGGCAGCACAATCGCACGATCCAAGATTGCAGAGGTTTTGAGAACAAGTAGAAGAGAGACTTCGAACAGACTTGTTAATTCATGAAGATGGTTCGTTACGACATGGGAGTCGTTTATGTGTGCCTAAAGGAGATGTTCATGAATAAGTCATGAAGGAGGCTCATAGTTCCGCGTATTTTGTGCATCCGGGAGGCACGAAGATGTACCGAAACTTACGACAACATTCTGGTGGAAAGGCGTGAAAAAGGGGATTGCTCGCTATGTATTAAAGTGCTTGGTGTGTCAGCAAGTCAAGGCTGAATATCAAAGGGTAGCTGGTTTGTTGCAACCACTTCTGATTCCTCAATGGAAGTGGGAACATATAACCATGGATTTCGTGACAGCTTTACCATGGAGTCCAAAGGGCAATAATGCAGTTTGGGTCATTGTCGATCGATTGATCAAGGCGGCTTATTTCATACCATTTCGAGTTGTTCGGTCGACGGAGGCTTTATCAAAGCGCTACATGCAAGAGATTGTGAGATTGCATGGAATACTCGTGAGCATCGTTACCGATCGTGATACTCAATTTCTATCAAACTTTTAGAGGAGTCTACAGGAAAGTTTGGGCACTCGCTTGAAATTTAGCACGACATATCATCCTCAGAAAGATGGCCAGTCTTAAAGAACGATCCAAACTCTTGAAGATATGTTGAGGGAATGCATGTTAGACTTCAAGGGTTCATAGGAGGATCGTTCGCACTTAGGGGAGTTTTTATACAATAACAGTTTTCAGGTGACTATACAGATGGATCTATTCGAAGCATTATATGGTCGTAAGTGTCGCTCATCTGTCTGTTAGGACGATATTGGAGAAAAAAGATTGTTGAGACCAGATCTTATTATGCAAACGGTAGAGAAGTTAACGTGATCCGAAATCATATGAAGGTGGCACAGGATCTGTTAGTTATATGTATACCCTAGAGGCCATTATTATACATGTGATGTATATTATAGTGGATTCTTGGACATATATAGGGAGGACTTTCTTGCTCGACATGATAGTATGGTATCTGGTTGCTCTTTATCTTAACATGTACACTTATTGTCTCTCCATTACATGTTGATAAAGCCTTTAGGATGAGTACTTGACTACCAGGATTATGATGCAGATCATACTAGTGGGGCAGAGGTAGTCGGTAAGTACATCCTTCAATTGTTCCTAGTCGTGGGAGCATCGAGACGGGGCATCGATATTTCAGAGTAGACTGGCGTATACGCTTCTCGACCCATGTGATGGGCGATGGATGATCCCATATCCATTGGTGTTTGACATCAGAGAAGGTATACGGGTGCTTAGTAGAGACTGGGTACACTGAACGGACTCGCCGAGAACTCCTAGATGGTATTATACCTATCGTCAGATAGCAGTTCTTTGGTGACACTGGTACAGATTAGTCTGTCGACCCGAGATCGTTATAGAGTCTTGTGTGATTCGCACTGTGCTTTGATTTCCACCTTACCACGTTCAAGAGATCGTGCAAAACGGTGGTTTTTGGGTACAGTCCCGAGTCACATGGAGGCAATGAGCGATAGGAGGGGATTTCATCTTTCCCGTTATTGGGGGTTGATGTTGCGCTATGCTCGATTGGCCATAACAAGAAATCACTGGCCAGGGTTACTGAGATCTTCTGGTATCAGTAGTTTCTCAAACCGTTATGGTCCTCATATCGGTATAACTTATTAGGATATTGGGGTCTGACGTTTACCACCCCCAGGCTGCGATATGCAACATATCAGACGAAGAGAATGAACTGTACATTAGTGTTACCGATTGGATTCGCAGGAGTATAAACAGGCTTGCTTGTTGATCTTCTGATCGCTCAATACCCTGGTAGCCATTACGTTTAGCAGACCGCTTGTGGCTTGTGGGTGACTGATATGATCAATACCTACTGCCGGCGTATTGACGAGTCTTTAAAGTCCTACACAGAGGTTTCCTGGCTCAAGCGAAACGAAGTAGGAGCACATATGTGATATGTGCAGTACCGAGATTAATACGAGTATGTGATACCGTATTCTATTCTCGCGATATGTGATATCAGACGGTTATATGTGGTATAGCCGGGTTATCGGATCAAGTGTTGATTCGATAACTTGATACATTTGATATTAGTCGATTGTATGTGATATAGCCGGATTATTAAATCAAGTGTTGATTTAATAATTTAATGTATAATTATATATTTGATATATTAATTTACATTAACTAATATTAGCTCACTTAAGATTTCTTTTTCTCACTTGTGTACATTTAGTATATATGTGATATATATTAATGTACATTTTTTTTTTGTCATACTTGATGATACATGTGATATGGGTGTATGAGACTCACACCATGCTTAACATAATCAAGGGTTTTATTTATTTAAACTAATTCAAAATTGAGTGGAATTTAGACATGGTTGAAGTTTAATGAAAGCTTGTAGAATTATTGACTAAGTCCACCAATTTTGTTTTACTTAAGATATTTATTAATCCAATCATTATGATTAACCATGGTTTAGTCTCTACAAGGGTTATTATATGATATTAACTCACCCATGGTTTCCATAACACTTGAGATTTTTCCATGGTTGCTTCTTCTTCATCTCCTTCCTCAAGCTCACTGGCTTTTTAGGAGATGGAGAAAATGAGTGAGAAAAATATTTCTAAAGTGAGCAAAATTCCTACTTCATCATTCTCTACTAGATTAGCCATTTAGTTTAGGATGTTTGCTTCACTAATTCCATATTAGTGAAGAGCTAGCTTGAGTCGGTGCCTCCTCGACGTAGATCATCTTCGGCCTCGAAGACTTCAAGCAAGCTTGTTCCGTTCATCTTGTGGAGCCTTTCTAGAGTCCGGGAGTTCTCTACTTAGAGTAAAGGGACTACTACACGGAGCTATTGAAGTGAAGGACCGGTCTACAAAGGTTTTATTCCTTGTTCACTTTGGATGTAAAGATGTTTACATTCTTGTTTTGTTTAATTCTCTAATTTGGATTCAAGGTTAGAGTTCTTTAGCACACCATTTTTTTGAAAATGGCATGGTCGATACCTCCCAAAACCCAGCGGCGACCTAGGGAACCCAGCAGTGGTATCAGAGCCATGCCAGAGAATTAGACGATGTTTGTTAGATTACGAAACCGAAATTACTCTGAAACATGCAACACTAAAACCTAGTTTCTGTCGATTTTTAAATGGCCTCTAAATTTTTTTTAAGCAATTGCAGAATGTTATATAAGATGTAACATGAACACCACAGAAAATTTAGTCCCCCTCGCCGGATTTTGGCCGGCCACATCAAGCTAAAATCCGGCCTGCTCGGTTTTTTAACACAGTTTTGGGTTGAATTTTTTATGGTGTTCCAGACTCTGAGTTTTGGTATTTCAGGTGTTGCTTGTTTTTTCTAAGATTGCATGTGATGTGGTCTTACTGTATTGGCAATTCGGAGTGTTTCGTATTCGTAATTTTAATATTGTTTCGTGTTATTTAGACGACATTAAAAAGTTCGAACGGATATCAATAACCCAATTTTTCCCTCACTGGAAATTTTCCAAGAGTTGGATTTTTCTGTGTTTAAAATATTCAGAAAATCATGCAGGTGATTCTGTGGACCCTCTAGAAGAACGAAACCCTATTTCGATTCTATTACCGTCGGAACCGCTACCAAACCCTAGGGTTTGTGGTAGTTCCGCGGCGCCATAGGTGAGGCAAGAGTTGACTCTTCTATGGCTGGTCCATAGGTGTTGTGGCATATTCTGGGTATTTTTTAAACTGCGCTCAAGTGTTGAGCTCTTTGGAAAATTTTGGGTGTTTGTTGATTCGATCGAAAAGTTTAACATCATCTAGCTATCTGTAATTGTGATACAATACTTGGAATCCACAATATTTAGTTTTATGAAAACTATTTTGAATTTTATAAATCTTGAAATTCAGTCTCATTTGATCGGTTGCCATGGAATTTTGATGTGGATCAAAAGTCCGTCGCAATCACATAGCGTACGCGGATACTCGCCGGGTAACCTTACCAGTTAGCCACGCCCCTTAGCCCCGACCAAGTGACTGTAGAAGAACCCCGTCGCTAAAAGCATCCGTTCGGATGCTCGCGGCTGCGGTGTTCCGACTAAGTGCACTTCATCGACGGCATCGGGAGTGTGGCCGTCTACTAAAGTTTCCTACGAGCATTCGATCAGATTGTCGGGAATCTTGTTGAATTACCCGACTGGTTATTGGAAAGTATTTTCAATATCGAGACTAAAATACGGGGTTTATAATTGTTAGGCATGTGATGTCTAAAGAATTCATTTGGTTAGGTATGAAATCCAAAGTATGTGATACATTGGGTTTATGATGTCTAAGGTGGTTGTGGATTCCAATTGTTGTAGTTTTTCACTTTCTTTTCTGCGACCGTAAGTGTAATATGTGGTGTATAGCCGGTTTCGGTGCTATATGTCAACGACAATTGGGATACGCATATTTACTTACGTTGATGACATGTGATGTTATATGTTGCTGTGATATGTTATTGTTCAGTTGAAAAAACTGCACTGTTAATATGACATTTTTCCTACTATTTCTATATAAAAAGTTGTTTATCATAATATATGACACATATGAGGGTTTATCTGTAAAAATACTATTTTCATGTGTTTTTATATTATAATTAACATTATGAAAGAAAAAGTAAGCATATAATATCCATGTAACATCTGACCCATTTAATATGCTTACCATATTAAATACCTTTGACCAATTCTCTTAAAACTAAAATATCATGACAAATGGTTAAAGATAATATCTCAATAAAAACAAATTCTACTAACATTATTTATTGAGATAATTGTGCAAAAATTATTTCAGGACTGGAATTAAGGAAATCCGAATTATCGAGATCAAATCTGCCAAAGATATTCAAGTAAATTGAAGAAACTAATTCTGGCGGAAATGTAGAAAAGATATTCAAAGTCTAGATACTCAGAAGATTACCAAGTGTTACAGATATGAAGCTACAAAAATTAGAGGCCATGATCTCACTAAATGGGGGCGGATCCGCGGCCAAACCTATCCAATGGCCGCGGTTCCGCCGCGGATTTGAGGAGTTGAGATATGGGATTTTGGTGGTTAAAATCCTAACAACTAGTTTCCATATTATGAAACTAGGGTTCTGGCTCTGTGACTATAAATAAGGACCGAGAGCCTCTTGGAAAAATCATCAAGCCGACGAGATCATGAAGTCCAAGACGGCTCACGCATTCAGGCTGATCATCAACTATTCGTCTACCTCCTTAGAAGAGATCGAGAAGCAAACTACGTTTTTGTAATCATTTTCTAAAGGAAACAAAATTTATTTGATCAAGTTGATTAATAAAGGTAGTTGTCTTTATTCTTATTGCATTTTATTATTTATATCATGATCTCCATCTCTTCTTCTCCCAACATGCGCGAGTAATTCTTCGCTTGTTAGGGGTCATGGGATTATGGTAGGTTAATGGATGATGAAGATCCTTAAACTCTTTTTACGTCCTATAAAGTTTATAAACTTTATCAAAAGAATAGTTAACATCCTAATTGGGCGCGCTAACAATTCATTGCTAGTCTCGACCGCGATTAGAGATTAGATTAACAATTGTTTTGGTAAAGGCTAGAAATGAACGAAGATCCATGTCGAGATAGGGGTTAAGAGTGGGAACCCTTTTCCCTCCAGAAACCCTAATCTACATGCATCACTGTCGATCTAGTTTTAAATCTATTAAAGGATAAAATGAGTAATCTTTTATTAATCATCCATTACTACTAAATCTTAATGAACCCTACAAGCCCCCTTTTAATATTAAACTTATATCCGTAGTTAATCTAGATCTATATTTTGCATCCGTGTTTAACGTAGATCTAGAAACTATTTCCACTATTCTTTATTCATCCCCTTTCTCAACACGTCTAAAGTAAGAATAAAAGGTTCCACGTTTCCCTGAGGACGACCCGTACTCACCTCGTTCTAGCTACGCGCGACACCGTTCTGATTGCGGTTAACTACTACACATAAAAAACAGACCAATCAAATGGCGCCGTTGCCGGGGATACGTGCGTAATATTTTTTCCTTACTATTCGTGTTGAATTCTTATTCGATCTATATCATAAAAATAAACAAAACTGCAAATTGTATATTTAACGATTATTGTGTGAATTTTGCGAGGGAATCTGGAGTCACAGATTTGAGGAAACAGAGATTCAGAGACATTCATCAAGATCCAGAGGAGTAAAGGAGGCCACGTAGAAAAAATCTTCATCAGATCTTCCTAGTCGGCGGCGGAACCGCGACACAAAGAGCCTATTGGCGGCGGAACCGCGGCTTATTCGGGGATTTAGGGTCGCAAACTTCTCTGGTATTTTTTCTATATCTTTCTCTCTCCTCTGAAATCTAATAAAATATCTTTTCTGCAGGATTCTTTGCAAAATTTTGCCGCTCAAAAATCTTTTTGCAAAGTTTTGTAATTGGTTTGTTAATTCATATTTTAATACGGATTTTTAAGGGGCAAGACCAAAATTCAGATTAGGTAGGGATTTTATCACCCTTCCTAAGCCCCACAAATCACAAACCGAGCATCTGCATCAACCCTACATTAATTTAAAAAATATCTAGACAAGTCTCTAAGGATTGTCGCGCTCAATAAGGACAGAGGAAGGTCGTGGGTAATCTATCGCTTATCCGCATTACTTTTGTGGTGCCTAGGCAAGCGTGTCAAAGACAAGTGATTACTTAATTAGGCCCGCTATTTTCGGTGATTCGTATAGCGGATACCTCCCACTTACCTGGCACTTACCTGGCCACAAGAGTAGTAAAGAGGTGGTAGAGGATTGATCCTACAGCTTGCCCTTTGGAAGTCTAGGAGCGGTCTAAAGACTTGACCTAGGTAACCTTAGTTTCAGGGTTGTTTGTGCATTTTTATGTGATTTGTCTAAGTCCAACACACTTTTTCAAAAACAAACCAATTTTAAATCACACACACGCTGCCACTTGCGCTAAACTCGCTTAGTGCATGCTCGGCTGGACACAGGATTCTAATGCCCGTCTTGTCCGTGTTCCTGCTATCGACTCCGAAGTCGATGCTTCTTCATTTTCTTTTTCCCCACCACCCACCACATCGACCGAGATGGACGGTACTCCATCAAAATATAATACCATGCTGCCACCGCCCGTAAGTAAGCAGAATCCACCGCGCATCTCTCTCCAAGAAAGATAATATCCTATCCGTGGTCCACTTCCCACTTGCTTTTCTATTCCACCAGCCAATTGGGACAATTTTGAAATCAAACCACAATATATCAATCTTTTACTAAAATACACGGTCTCGAGTCTGAAGACGCATACGTCTTTATTACCAAATTTGAAAATGTATGCGCTATGATGGGTACTTCACAGTTTTCTGTGGATGCTATGCGTCTACGTCTTCTCCCATTCACTTTGTGCGATATAGCCGAGAAGTGGCTTTATAACACAGCCGCACACTCTATTTCAAACTGGGGAGAATTCGTGACAGCTTTCCTACAGAAATTCTACCCTAATCATAAGACAGCTCGAGTCCGTAGCGAAATAAATTAATTTACCCAACTTCCCAATGAACCATTCTTGAAGTGTTTTGAACGCTTCAAGGATCTGTTAGTTCAATGTCCTCATCACGGAATTCCTAGATGGGATCTGTGCAGAATCATATATGAGGGCATTAATCCTACAACAAAACAGACTCTTGAATCCATGTGTCAAGGCACCTTCATGAATAAAGATGATGGTGAAGCCTGGAGATTTTTAGAAGATTTTGATGAAAAATCTTTACAGTGGGAGAGTATTGATTGTATGTTATTTGGCGTATGCGCTTTTTAAAAGATTAATCAAAGAATAATTTTAACGCAATCAAGAACGGCGTCGCTTGGTAGCTAGCCGGTGAGTACGGGTCGGTCCACAGGGATGATGTGTATTTCCTAATTGTTCTAACGAGTTAATTCCAAATGGTGTTTGGATCTTTATCACTAAAACTAATTTGATTTAGACTAGGATTTAGAAATCTTGCTAGGGTTAGGTTTAAGTTAAGTTTGGTAAAATAAAATTTTCCACCTCTTTCAATGCCCTAAATTAGATCTTTTTAGGTGTTATGGTAATTATTAATAAAGGGAATTAGGACGATCGGGAAGAAACGATGTTTCTTCCTCTAGGTCCTTGTCCGTCCTTTATTAATCCTTACCCTAACCTCCATTGATAACATGCATATCCGGTCTTTTATACTACGGTATCACCGTTACCTCGTGGGTAGGGTGCCGTAGGGAGCGGAATATGTATGTATGCATGGAGTCCTAATTATTAACAAGTGATTAGGCAAGAAAGGGGTGAGAGATTTGCATCTCTCAAACCCTTCCCTATTCCTAACCCTAACAAGCGAGGAAACTGCTCGCTCATTGAGGGATCTACAAAAGTCATAATTTTTATTTTGGTTTTAGAGTGAAGAGATTAATTAACTACTGCAGATTAATAAAAATTCTAGTCTAGATTAAACTAAGGCAAATAAGAATTTTATCTAGGGCAGAAATTAAAAACTAATAACTAGGGCAAATAAAAAAAGAACTACTTACAAATTGATGCTCTCCAAAAGAAAGGAATTCTGAATTTTTATTAATGAAAAGAGGCATGACCTAATACAAGTATTTGGGTCTCTATTTATAAAACATAGAAAACCTTAGCTTTACAATCGCCGCATGTATGCTTTTATAAAAATACCCTTAGGTAGACTAGTCAACGTGCCGCCAGCTTTTTCCAGAATTTTCCATCGATACGGGTAATGCACGGCCGCGGAACCACGGCCGTAGGCCAGGTTTGGCCGTGGTTCCGCGGTCAAATAGGAGCATCTTGGGCTGAACTTTCTTGGTCTTCTTCTGGTTGACTTTTTCTGACTATTTCTTTGGTTGGTTCTTCAGAATGTTTTCCATTTCTCTTCCAGATCTCCACAGTGAGTAATGTAGTGGACTTTAACCGTTCGCTTTGTGTCGAAGTCTTGAACCTTGCGCTGCCTTGTACTTTGTGAACTGATCTTCATTTATTCTCCAACTGTAGTCTTGGTCAAGATTCTTCCATTTGTTGGTCGTAGTCTCACTTTTGTTATCATCTTTTGTCTTTTTCACTGTTTTTGTTCCGAGAACCTGTAACTATGTAGCAGACATGGGTTAAAAGCACATGTTTATTTGTAAAATGTATAAGAATGGGGTCTAGAAGAATGCAAAATTATGATATGAACAAATACCCCCAAACTTATCTTTTGCTTGTCCTCGAGCAAACCTAGTTTTATTCTCAACAAAATCCTAACATCACTTTCGCAGGGAAACTCTATTCCACTGAGCTCGTGCAACAAACCGTTAAACCTCTAGGTGTCCCTAGTAGGAGGAGTGTTGTCTCCTGAGGGTTTTCAGTGGATACTACCCACAAAATCCTATCAATTCGGCCCATCGACTTTTATTTTTCAATTAGGTTTTCTAACAAGAATTTCTATTATCTTCGACTCGTAAATTATCCACCCATATTCTTCACGCTTCCTTATCATTTAACTTAAGATTATATATATTCTTGTGAATTTACTTAGCTTTTGGCATCACTTAAGTTTTCCTTCTAGGGTTCCATCTCAACTTAGGAATTTTTATCATCTCTATTAAAAAATATAAGTCCTATTCTTCATTCATATCTCTTATCTAAACCCCTATCACATACCCCTACGTGTGTGTGTATATCACCCCTATACTTGGAAATTCAAATCAAGCAATCCTACTCTTGTCTGTTGTCCAAAGCACTTCTTAATTGGTGATTTTTTTTAGATGAATTTTGCTCACACATCCTTCATGCGACCGTTAATACTTCTTGAGGTACTAACAACCGATTACAAGATGTGTTTGGACATTAAAGCGTAATTCCTAGCCTTGTAACACCTAAGGCTTTAGCAGTGACTCCCAAACCAGTTGGTCTAAGTCACTAGGTGATGAAGCATCCTCGCTAAATATTTTTCTATTTTTACAGCATTAAATAATAACAAAAACCAGTGTTCATTTTTTCTTTATTCACACTTGTATTTTTTTTCTTCGTACTAAAGACAAGAGCATTTCAAGGTCTCTCCTACTATTCCAAATTTCAAGATTTGTGTTTGTGCAATTTTGTAGGGTATATATTTTTGGAATTTAGACTTAAGCTAGGAATTATTTTTCAAACTTATACTTTAATAAAAATATCAATATTTTCCCCTTGTTTTAACTTAGCCCAAGAAGTCAACTCGAAATTTGCCTATTTCTAAACAAACTACAAAGACATATACTTTCTACCGTTAAATTTTAAGAAAGGTTATTTTTAGGGTTTTTTAATTTACTGAGTCTAGGATCTAGTTGTTCCTAGCTAGTTAACTTTTTTGTCAAACTTAAGTCAAATATGCCAAAATTGAATACTTTAATTTTTATAATTTTTTTAAAATTTTCAATTTTTATGGGTTTTTCTTTTTCTATTTTTTTTTTCCAAATTTTTATGATTTTTATATAAGGATGCAAATGCAAAAATATACATATGAATGTGAAGGAAGAAAACTTACCGAGCATACCCCCAAACTTAAAATGGACAGTGTCCTCACTGTCAGGCTGCACCAAGTGGGTCCAAAATGTCAGCACTTTCCTGTTTATTTATTTATTATTTTTTTTATATTTACAAATGATACACACCCCCAAACTTATGTGAAATAAAGTTTTGGCAAGATGATCAAAAATTTGGGGGTAAAATGGAGGAGAATCAATCGGTGTAAATCGGCTCCTGCAAAAACAGGAGCTCCTTCGACGGGTCCGCAGTGAGGAATGGTTTCAATCGATGTCCGTTTATTTTGAATAAAGTACCGTCCTCCGGATTTTCATGATCTACCGCACCGTGCGGATATACGGTGCGTACTAAAAATGGCCCTTTCCACCTAGATTGAAGCTTGCCCGGGTGATAATGTAACCGAGTGTCATAGAGTAAAAGCTGTTGACCAGGTTTAAATGTTTTGCGCATAAGGTGCTTATCATGGAACACCTTAGTTCAGTTTTTAATGATGACTGCATTATCATAAGCCCCATCCCGCAGCTCTTCTAGTTCGTTTAATTGCAGCTTTCGATTGCTGCCCGCATCTCCCATTGATACATTCAACTCCTTGATCGCCCAAAATGCCTTGTGCTCAATCTCAACTGGGAGGTGGCAAGCCTTCCCATAAACAAGCCGGTATGGAGACATACCAAGATCGATCTTGTATGCAGTACGGAATGCCTATAGTGCATCAAGAAGTTTGTGTGACCAATCTTTACGGATTTTAGAAACCGTTTTCTCCAAGATTTGCTTAATTTGCCGATTTAAAACCTCGGCTTGCCCACATGTTTGGGGATGGTATGGCGTTGACAGTTTGTGAGTAATGGAATATTTGCGCATTAAGGACTCAAAAGTTCTATTGCCGAAGTGAGATCCATTATCACTTATAATTGCTCGAGGGTGCCCAAACCGAGAAAAGATATGTTCTTTAAGAAATCGAACGACAACCTTGTTATCGTTAGTTCGGCTAGGCACAGCCTCGACCCACTTTGACACATAGTCAACAGCCAAAAGAATATACACATTCCCAAAGGAATTGGGAAATGGTCCCATGAAGTCTATTCCCCAAACATCAAAAATATCCACAACCAAAATTAGTTGGAGTGACATTTTGTTTCTCCGCGATATCCGGCCCAAGTGTTGGCACTGGGAGCATGTCTTGCAGTATTCATATGCATCCTTAAAGAGTCGTGGCCAATAGAAACCACACTGCAAGATTTTCTCGGCTGTCTTCTTTGGGCCAAAATGCCCGCCACACGCTTGATCGTAGCAAAAAGATAGCACACTCTTAAACTCATTTTCAGGTACACACCGACGAATGATTTGGTCGGAACAGTATTTAAAAAGATACGGTTCATCCCAGTAAAAATGTTTTACTTGGGACAAGAATCGGAGTTTATCCTGTTTCGACCAATCTTTAGGTATCAAGCCGGTGGCCAAGTAGTTTACTATATCAGCGAATCATGGTTCGCATGACACTGTTAAGAGTTGCTCATCGGGAAAAACATCTTTAATTGGAATTTCAAGTGTAGGCGAAGAAGGTAGTCGTGAAAGGTGATCGTCCACTATATTTTCACATCCTCTTTTGTCTCTTATGACAAGGTCAAACTCTTGTAGTAAGAGGATCCAATGTATTAACCTCGTTTTAGTATCCTTCAACGCAAAAAGGTGGCGAAAAGCTGAATGGTCCGTATACACAATCACTGGAGAGCCGATTAAATAAGGCCGGAATTTTTCAAGTGCAAACACAACTGCTAAAAATTCTTTTTCTGTTGTTGTGTAGTTTAGTTGGGCCTCATTTAATGTTCGGCTAGCGTAATAAATCACGTGCGGCATCTTATTAATGTGTTATCCAAGAACAGCACCAATGGCGAAATCTGATGCATCGCATATAATTTCGAATGGATGCGTCCAGTCTGGAGATGAAAGAATGGGCGCAGAAATGAGAGAGTGTTTCAATGACTCGAACGCTTCCATGCAAGTTGAGTCAAAATCAAATATTGTGTCCTTGGCCAAAAAGAGAGTCAAGGGTCTAGCAATCTTGCTAAAATCCTTGATGAACCGTCTATAAAAACCGGCATGGCCAAGAAAAGCTCGGATGTCTTTGACGCATTTAGGAGGAGGAAGATTAGAAATGACTTCAATCTTGGCTTTATCAACCTCTATGCCGTTTTGCGAGATGACATGTCCTAAAACAATGCCTTCTTGTACCATAAAGTGGCACTTCTCCCAATTTAAAGTTAGGTTCTTATCCCTACAGCGGGTAAGAACCGCGTCAAGGTGTAGCAAACATTCGTCGAAGGAGTCACCAAAAATGGAGAAATTATCCATAAAGATCTCCAAAAACTTTTCAACCATATCTGAAAAGATCCCGATCATACACCGCCGAAATGTAGCGGGTGCATTGCATAACCCAAAGGGCATGCGACGATAAGCGGAAGTACCAAAAGGACAAGTAAATGTGGTCTTGTCTTGATCCTCTTTTGCGATGGGGACTTGGTTATAGCCGGAATAGCCATCCAAAAAGCAGTAAAACTCGTGCTCAGCCAATCGTTCTAACATTTGGTCAATGAAAGGTAAAGGAAAGTGGTCTTTCCTTGTCGCGGCATTGAGTTTTCTATAGTCGATGCAAACTCGCCACCCAGTTTTGGTGCGAGTAGGTATTAACTCATTTGCCTCATTTGTTATGACCGTAATGCCCGATTTCTTTGGCACAACATGAATGGGGATAACCCACTGGCTAACCGAGATAGGGTAAATGATACCACTATCAAGACATTTAACAATCTCCTTCTTGACAGCCTCTTTCATTATGGGGTTGAGACGTCTTTGTAGATCCCTTACCGGCTTGGTATCATCCATCAAGTGTATATGATGTTCAACTATGAGGGGACTAATCCCCTTGGTATCCGACATAGACCAGCCAAAAGCTTGCCGATTATTTTGTAAGACCATTAAAAGGGCCTTCTCTTGCTCGAGAGCTAGAGAGGCCGATATGATAACGGGAAGAGTCTCATTCTCACCTAGATAAGCATATTTAAGGTGCGACGGCAAAAGCTTTAGTTCGAGTTTAGGAGGTAAACAATTGATGGTAACAATGGTGTAACTGTTTCAAACTCGAAGGATTCCATCAACGGTTCAAATCGAGTGTATGCAACCGAGTCGGATGGTTCAACTAACTTATCCGAAAAAGAAAAAGACTCAAACTCGGGTGGTGAGTCTTCAAAATCGTCCAAAAAGGTAAAACACTCATAATCGTTGTCCGGCGTGAAAGCTGTGTCGGATTCTAGGAGGAACGCGCTAGAGGCGTCAACACTGCTGTGATCGAACATAAAGTTTTCGAACTCACAGTCCTCCTCCGTGATCTCATTGATCGAGCTAACATCAAGTATGCTAGAATTAGGCTCGGAAGGCTGATTTCCCAACTTAAAAATGTTAAGTTCAATCGTCATATTTCCAAAAGATAGGTTCATGGAACCATTACGACAATTGATCACCGCATTTGAGGTCGCAAGGAATGGTCGACCAAGTATCACCGGAATTTGACTCCAGGGATTAGCTACAGGTTGTGTATCCATAACAATAAAGTCAACGGGGAAAATGAAATACCCTACTCTAATTAACACATCTTCCAACTCTCCCCTAGGATGGGTGATGGATCGGTCGGCCATTTGGAGAGTACAACGAGTGGGTTTAATCTCTCCAACGCCTAATTGCTCGTACACTGAATAGGGTAGCTAATTGACACTAGCACCAAGATCTAATAGTGCTCTATTGATGTTCTTGTCCCTAATTGTTATCAAAATAGCAGGACAGCCGGGGTCCTTGTGCTTTTGGGGTAAAGATTGGACAAGAGCATCACTAACAGCACTAGCCACGAAAACTTTCTTTGGTACTTGTGACTTCCTCTTCTTGGTGCATAAGTCCATTAAGATTTTCGCGTAAGAAGGAATTTGTTGGATTGCATCCAAGAGAGGTATATTTATGCTAACCTGTTTGAACAACTCTACAATCTTCTCCATTTATGGAGTTGGTTTATTGGACCTCAACCGGTTTGGAAAAGGAACATTTTGGAAATTTGTTGAGTCCAATTTTTGTGGATCATATTGTGGAGTTGGAACGGATCCCCGTGTAGATGTGTTCGTGATGTGAGAAGTGGGTCCGTTCGAGCTAGAAGAAGTAGAGCCCTGTGAAGAATGAAGAATAGGCTCTAACGAAGAAGAAGAAGAAGGTGAAGAAGATGAAGAAGGACCACCGGTAGGGGTGTCATTATTATTACCCACGTTATTGTGCAACACTTTTCCGGATCTCAACATGGTCACAGCATTTACGTTATGATTTTGCTGTTCATATGCAACATGTGCATGACCGGGATTTGGCAGTGGTTGAGATGGAAGCTTTCCCTTTTCTCGCTCGCTCAACGCAGCATTGAGTTGTGCAATTTGTGCCTCAATAGATTTGATGCTTTGATCGTGTGAAGCACTGTTTTGCACCAACGATTGAATAGAAGTCTCCAACCTTGCTGCGGATTGTGTAGATTGCTTTAGGAACGCATCTAGACTTCTTTCTAGCGAGTTAACCTTATCATTATTTGGTTGAACAAAATTGTTTTGAAGGTAAGAATTGTTGGGCACAAAATTGTTAATTTGGTTAGGGTAAGGTTGTGGGTGGAAAGGTTGCTGGTATTGAGTTTGTGGAGGTGCTTGTTGTTGTGGAGGAGGAGGCCTTTGAAAGTTGTTGTTTCCTTGGAATTGCTGATTTTGATTCCAAGCAAAATTTGGGTGACTCCTCCAACCTTGATTATAAGTCGAAGAGTATGGATCATTTCTTTGTCGTTGCTGAAAGGCAGTATTGACGTGATCTTGTCCTTGAGCAGGTGGATTGTAAGGACACTCTTCGGTAAGATATGATGGATCCGAACAACAAGCTCAAACCGTCCGTGGGGGCAAAGCAGGGGCAGGAGAAGACGATGAGATTTTGGTCTCAATCGCTTCTAGCTTTTTCGTAAGTGCGGCCATCCCGGCCTTCATAGCAATCGACATATCTAATTGATGTATGCCTGCCCTAAACTGACCAATAGAAGAAGATGAGGTGGTCTTGGTGCATTCCCACTGAAGTGTTTGTTCAGCAAGATCCTCGAGAAACTGCCATGCTTCCTCACTAGATTTGGTTAGAAAATAATCTTGACAAATGGTTTCTAGCAACTGCTTCGTTCCTGGGTTCAATCCCTCGTATAAAGTTTGGCAAAGTTGCCAATTTTCGATCCCATGGTGAGGGCATTGAACAAGTAGGTCTTTGAATCTTTCAAAACACTTCCAAAAGGGTTCGGAAGGAAGCTGGGAAAATTGTACGATCTCATTGCGAATTCTTGCAGTCTTGTGATGAGGATAAAACTTTTTAAGAAAAGCTTTAACAAACTCTTCCCAATTCTTAATTGAATGTGATGCCGTGCTGTATAACCACTTCTCGGCTAAGTCACATAAGGTGAAAGGAATGACCCTTAGCCTTATAACATCATCTGATAATTGGGTTGTTTTCATCATTGCGCACACGTTTTGGAATTTGTTTATGAAGATATAGACATCTTCAGATTCCAGTCCGTGAAATTTCGGCAGCATATTGATGAAGTGGGGTTTGATCTCAAATTTGTCCCCATTTGCCGGTGGGAGTGAAAGACAAGTAGGTAAGGCGGTGCGGATCAGGTAGAAAAGATCCTGGAGCGCGATTCGTTGGGGCGCTTCAACAGGCGGGTGTTGCGGGTTATTCGCACCTAACGGAGGTAGAATCAGTCCCGTGGGTAAGGTGTTGTTAGGATTATATCCCGACATCCCTTCGGAAGAAGAATTTGAAGGTGAAGGTAAGGAAGTGGAAGGAATTTCGACTTCGGAGTCGAAAGCTTCGTCGGTCGGTACCAACGAGACGCGGACTAATCGGGCGCTAGTGTCCCTAGTCCAATTGGACATACACTAAAGAGGTAGTGTAGTCAAAAAGGTGAAAAATAGAATGTGAGGGTAAGAAAATGTCAATGAGAAGAAAGTGGGTGTGAGAGGTGTGCAAGGATTTCTTAGCGTCAAGTTGCAATTTTTTTGTAAAAATTTTCCTTTTTTTTCTTTTTCATATGTGGAGCTTTTTGCAAAAAGATTTTTCGATAAAAGGCTTTGACACAAATGCAATCAACCACAAATGAACAACCAGGCCTAGATCTAGGGTCACCTAGGTCAGCTAGACAGCTCCTAACTGTTCCAAAGGGCTAGAAATAGGACCTCAAACCGCCTCTTCACCGCCAATTGCGGCCAGGTAAGTGCCAGGTGAGTGGGAGGCTCTCCACTACAAGTAGTGGCCCTAATTAAGTAACCACTCGCCTTAGTCACACTTGCCTAGACACCACAAAGTCAGGTTAGGATAAACGGTCGATGCCTACAACTAGTCATCTGTCCTATTGAGCGCGAAGTCCTTAGGGCTGAGTCTAATCTTTTTTATTAAGTGATGGTCAATGCATATGCCTTATGTGATTTCTAGGGTCCTGGGAAGGGTGATGAAATCCCCACCCAATCTGGATTGGTCTCAAGCCCCTTAAAGTCAGATTAAATATGCAAAACAGTAAACAACCACTTGCAATCAATATTTTTTTTAAGCGCGGCGCAAAGAATCCTGCACAAGATTAATTATTGGAAGGGGGAGAGATTTTTTAGCGCAAAGAATCCTGCAGGAGATTTTACAGAAGAGATATTGGGATTTGCAGAGGAAGGAGAGAGAAACAAACAGAGGGAATCTGGATTACTGACGTAAGCAGGGCGCGGCGCTTCCGCGGCCAGAGGTAGGTTGAGGCGGCGGTTCCGCGGCTGAAGATGCGGCTCGGTTCCTAAAAAAAATTCTTCTCCTTTGGTTTGACTTTTCCCTGTTGTTCAAATCTGCCATTTTTTGTTTTGATCTCTGGATTTTTCCAGATCCGAACTCGTTCGTCGTTCCTACAAAAATTCACACGAAAAACCTTTCAAACAATAAAAGATGATAAAATTTTTATAATTTTTTTAATTTTCAGTTTTTATGATTTTTATATTTTATATTAACCCGAAATTTCAAGAAGAAAATACTACGCCATCCCCGGCAACGGCGCCATTTGATTATATGTTATTTAGCGTATGCGCTTTTTAAAAGATTAATCAAAGAATAATTTTACCGCAATCAAGAACGTCGTCGCTTGGTAGCTAGCCGGTGAGTACGGATCGGTCCACAGGGATGATGTGTATTTCCTAATTGTTCTAATGAGTTAATTCCAAATGGTGTTTGGAGCTTTATCACTAAAACTAATTTGATTTAGACTAGGATTTAGAAATCTTGGTAAGGTTAGGTTTAGGTTAAGTTTGGTAAAATAAAATTTCACACCTCTTTCAATGCCCTAAATTAGATCTTTTTAGGTGTTATGGTAATTATTAATAAAGGGGATTAGGACGATCGGGAAGAAACGATGTTTCTTCCTCTAGGTCCTTGTCCGTCCTTTATTAATCCTTACCCTAACCTCCATGGATAATATGCATATCCGGTCTTTTATACTACGGTATCACCGTTACCTCATGGATAGGGTGCCATAGGGAGAGGAATATGTATGTATGCATGGAGTCCTAATTATTAACAAGTGATTGGGCAAGAAAGGGGTGAGAGATTTGCATCTCTCAAACCCTTCCCTATTCCTAACCCTAACAAGCGAGGAAACTGCTCGCTCAATGAGGGATCTACAAAATTCATAATTTTTATTTTGGTTTTAGAGTGAAGAGATTAACTAACTACCGCAGATTAATAAAAATTCTAATCTAGATTAAACTAAGGCAAATAAGAATTTTATCTAGGGCAGAAATTAAAAACTAATAACTAGGGCAAATAAAAAAGAACTACTTACAAATTGATGCTCTCCAAAAGAAAGGAATTCTGAATTTTTATTAATGAAAAGAGGCATGACCTAATACAAGTATTTGGGTCTCTATTTATAGGACATAGAAAACCCTAGGTTTACAATCGCCGCATGTATGCTTTTACAAAAATACCCTTAAGTAGACTAGTCAACACGCCGCCAGCTTTTTCCAGAATTTTCCATCGATACGGGTAATGCACGGCCGCGGAACCGTGGCCGAAGGCCAGGTTTGGCCGCGGTTCCGCGGCCAAATAGGAGCATCTTGGGCTGAACTTTCTTGGTCTTCTTCTGGTTGAATTTTTCTGACTATTTCTTTGGTTGGTTCTTGAGAATGTTTTCCATTTCTCTTCCAGATCTCCACAGCGAGTAATGTAGTGGACTTTAACCGTTCGCTTTGTGTCGAAGTCTTGAACCTTGCGCTGCCTTGTACTTTGTGAACTGATCTTCGTTTATTCTCCAACTGTAGCCTTGGTCAAGATTCTTCCATTTATTGGTCGTAGTCTCACTTTTGTTATCATCTTTTGTCTTTTTCACTGTTTTTGTTCCGAGAACCTGTAACGTGTAACTATGTAGCAGACATAGGTCAAAAGCACCTGTTTATTTGTAAAATGTATAAGAATGGGGTCTAAAAGAATGCAAAATTATGATATGAACAAGTATTAGTCAATCATCGTCTAGGGGTGGTAACCACCAATCTGATGTTTCCGTAGGAGTTAGAGCTGAAATGGCAGCAATGCAAAAGAAACTCGAAGCTATGGAACATAAATTTTTAGCAGCCTCCCTAAATCAGATGCCACTCTCCAAAACTGTCTGTGGATGCTGTTCTGATCCATCTCATCTTACGAAAGAATGTCCTTTAAATTCTCCTTTTCAAGGTCAAGAGCATACCAATACTGCTTTCCAACAAAGACCTAGAAGCGACCCTTATTCTTCCACTTATAATCAGAGTTAGAGGAATCAACCTAACTTTGCTTAGAACCAATCACAAATTCAAAACACGGTTCCAAATCAAAACAATTTACAAAGGGGTCCTCCACCACAATAGCAACCACTTCAAATAAGTCATCACCCCTATCAATCACAAAATTTTCAAAATCCGGTCAACACTTCTGCACCGCACAATAATTCTTTGCAATTGACCGGTACTGATAACTCCTCTTCACTCGAACAAACCATGAATTTGCTTCTGACAAATTTCATGCAACTATCGGTTGAGATGAAGTCTTCCGTCGATAAAATCCAGAAAAACTCTGACTCCCAAAGTAAGAGTATTAAATCGATGGAAGCACAAATTGCCCGAATAAATGTCGAATTGAGTGCTACAGAGAAAGGGAAACTTCCAGCTCAACCTTTATCCAATCCTGGCTATTCACATCATGTTAACGCTATCATCATATTGAGATCTGGAAGAGTGCTTGACAACCATGTTGGTGAAGAGATTGATAATAATGAAGAATCAATCGATGATACCTCGGCTGAGACTTTTCCTTCCACTTCTACTTCTCCTTCTGACCCCAGTTCGTCTACCCCACTATTTTCTTCTGAGCCTATTGTCCGTTTTCTCCAAGGCTCGAACCCTCAGCACACTTCTTCTAGTCCACCAAAGATGATCCCCACTCCTATTCTTGGATCTTTCCTACCCACATGATCTTCTCCAATGTTGGACCCAGCTATTATTGCTAAAGCTCCTTATCCGAATCGGTTAAGGGGAAACAGACCAAGTCCGCAAAAGGAGAAGATCACTAAAATTTTTAAACAGGTTAACATCAATATCCCTCTCCTAGATTCTATACAACAAATCCCGGCTTATCGAAAATTCTCAAGGACTTGTGCACTAGGAAGAGGAAGACTCAAGTGCCAAAAAAGGTGTTCATGTCGAGTACTGTAGACAGCTTTCCCCCAACAATTACCTAGAAAACGTAAGGACCCTGGTTGTCCTACAATTTCTATTTCTATTGGGGGTAAACACATTAACCGTTCTCTACTTGACCTTGGCGCAAGTGTTAACCTGCTTCCTTACTCAGTTTATGAGCAGTTAGGGATCGGAGAGTTGAAACCAGCTCACTGCATTCTCCAGATGGCCGACCGATCAATCACCAAACCTAGGGGTGAACTAGAGGATGTGTTAATAAAAATCGGGGAATTCGTATTCCCTGTGGACTTTATTGTTCTAGATACATAGCCTTTAGTGAACCCACGGAATCAAATTCCGGTGATTCTCGGTCGACCCTTTTTGGCCGCTTCCAATGCTATAATCAACTGTCGTAACGACTCTATGACCCTATCCTTCGGGAAGATGTCAATTGAGCTGAACATTTACAAGTTAGGAAGTGTACCCTCCGAACATACTGCTTAAGCATGTTCTGTCGAATTAATGGATGTCGACAGCAGCGAATTTGATCAGCCTCATGATACTGACTCTTTTCATATGTTGTTGTTTGACCCAACTATGTGTTATACATACACGGACTCTTCCACCGAGTTGTTCGGGTCAACATCTAACGCTGATGAGGAACTTTTTATAGAGTCTGACGATCACCCCATTTTTTCTGATGACATTATTCTTCGGGGTATCAATGAAAGCTTTGAGGAAATCTTCGCCGATGAACTCGTATTTTTAGCAAACACGGGTGTTGAGATGAATCATTTTCAAAACAAAGAAATTGAACCTCCACCACTTCTTCTGGACTATAAAAAGAATGCGAGTAATCCATCACAATCACTGTGTCATCTCTCCAAAACGAGATGCAAACACATTCTATCCCACCACTTATCTTTTCCCCACTTCTTCCTGCTTCTCTACAACATATTCTTCCTCCAACTGATACACTACACTGATAAAATCTTCGAATGGTTGGTGTTGACTTTTGGTCTTTGCAAAGCTTGGCATTGACCAATAACTTTGACCCCCTCTTGTGATTTTCAAACCTTAACATTGTTTAACTCAAGTTTGGAGGGGGTATAATCTGGCTCTTGAAAATAAAATTTTTACTTAAAATTATGAGCCAAAAATAAGTTTGGGGGAGGATTTTCACGATCATATTTATTGCCCCCGTTAATAAATTTCCACCCAAGCTTGCAGGTTTTTATGATATAGCAGAAGACAACAGTGAGAACACTGCTGCAAACAGGCTTGGGGGAGGTTTGTGCTTATTTACGCATTACTTTGCATTATACTATATATAAGCACAAAAAAAAATTTAATAATTAAAGTTTGAAAGTGAAAATTTACATATAAAAGACTAGAAAAATTTAAGAAAACCAAGAAAATTAGAGGTTTTCTTAAACAAAATTAGTAATAAGTAGTCATGAGCCGTTGTCCCAAGGGTTAGTATGATGAAGGAAATCACTAATCTGAGGATAAAAATAAGTCTGAAAAATAGTTCCTATTCCGGAAGCTAAACATTTGAACGTTGATACCCTACTATACGCACTTACATACGTCTTGAAACTCCGGATAGCAGAGAATACCTTGAAATGCTCTTGTCTAAAAGCCAAAGTATGAAGGAAATAATAAATGAATAAAAAGACAAAATGGTGAATAAAAATGAACACTGGTTTTGTAATCACCAAGGCAGCAATAAAAAAATATAGCGAGGGTGCTTCATCACCTAGTGCCTTAGACCAACTGGTTTGGAAGTCACTACTAAGCCTTAGGTGTTGCAAGACGAGAAAATACTAATACGCCTAATAAGCAAGCACATGAGTAATCGGTCTGTTAGTACCTCAAGAAGTATTAACGGTCGCATGAAGAATGTGTGAGCAAATTCCATCTAAATATTCATCAATTAAAAAGTACTGAGGTAGATGGACAAGAGTATGATAGCTTGAATTGAATTCTCCGAGTGTAAGGATGTCTTTTACACACACGTAGGGGTATATGATCGATGTTTGAAAAAAGATAGGAATGAAAAATAAAGACGATGTTTTATTGAGGTATGATGTAATTTCTAACATTTTTTCACGACCATTAAGATAAGGCTCATAGCGACTGAAAAACTGGTGTAGTTGAAAACTCTTATTTTTCAAGTTTTTTCTTTTATAGTTCTTATCTTTATATATAACTTTCACCATCTCTCTTTTATTATAGGATTTTGTGGGTGTAATCCGCTAAAAACCCTCAGGAGACAACACTCCTCCTACTAGGAACACCTAGGGGTTTAACGGCTTGTTGCACGCGCTCAGTGCAATCGTGTTGCCTACGGAAGCGTGCTTAGCTTTCTCTTTTATTTTTTTCTCTTGAATAACTAGTTTGCTCGGGACGAACAAAGTTAAGTTTGGGGGTATTTGTTCAGTTGATAAAACTACACTTTTAATATGACATTTTTCCTACTATTTCTATATAAAAACGTGTTTATTATAATATATGACACATATGAGGGTTTATCTGTAAAAATACTATTTTCATGTGTTTTTATATTATAATTAACATTATGAAGGAAAAAGTAAGCATATAATATCCATGTAACATCTGGCCCATTTAATATGCTTACCTTATTAAATATCTTTGACCAATTCTCTTAAAACTAAAATATCATGACAAATGGTTAAAGATAATATCTTAATAAAAACAAATTCTACTAATATTATTTATTGAGATAATTGTGCAGAAATTATTTCAGGACTGGAATTAAGGAAATCAGAATTATCGAGATCAAATCTGCCAAAGATATTCAAGTAAATTGAAGAAACTAATTCTGGTAGAAATGTAGAAAAGATTTTCAAAGTCTAGATACTCAAAAGATTACCAAGTGTTACAGATATGAATCTACAAAAATTAGAGGCCATGATCTCACTAAATGGGAGCAGATCCACGGCCAAACCTATCCAATGGCCGCAGTTCCGCCGCGGATTTGAGGAGTTGAGATATGGGATTTTGGTGGTTAAGATCCTAACAACTAGTTTCCATATTATGAAACTAGGGTTTTGGCTCTGTGACTATAAATAAGGATCGAGAGCCTCTTGGAAAAATCATCAAGCCGACGAGATCATGAAGTCCAAGACGGCTCACGCTTCCAGGCTGATCATCAACTATTCATCTACCTCCTTAGAAGAGATCGAGAAGCAAACTACGTTTTTGTAATCATTTTCTAAAGGAAACAAAGTGTATTTGATCAAGTTGATTAATAAAGGTAGTTGTCTTTATTCTTATTGCATTTTATTATTTACATCATGATCTCCATCTCTTCTTCTCCCAACATGCGCGAGTAATTCATCGCTTGTTAGGGTTCATGGGATTATGGTAGGTTAATGGATGATGAAGATCTTTAAACTCTTTTTACGTCCTATAAAGTTTATAAACTTTATCAAAAGAATAGTTAACATCCTAATTGGGCGCGCTACCAATTCATTGCTAGTCTCGACCGTGATTAGAGATTAGATTAACAATTGTTTTGGTAAAGGCTAGAAATGAACGGAGATCCATGTCGAGATAGGGGTTAAGAGTGGGAACCATTTTCCCTCCAGAAACCCTAATCTACATGCATCACTGTCGATCTAGTTTTAAATCTATTAAAGGATAAAAAGAGTAATCTTTTATTAATTATCCATGACTATTAAATCTTAATGAACCCTACAAGCCCCCTTTTAATATTAAACTTACATCCGTAGTTAATCTAGATCTATATTTTGCATCCGTGTTTAATGTAGATCTAGAAACTATTTCCACTATTCTTTATTCTTCCCCTTTCTCAACACGCCTAAAGTAAGAATAAAAGTTTCCACTTTTCCCTGAAGACGACCCGTACTTACCTCGGTCTAACTACGTGCGACACCGTTCTGATTGCGGTTAACTACTACACATAAAAAACAGATCAATCAGTTATATTGGATCGTTGTGTTTTGAATAGCCGGGGGTTTTTATGTGAGATGAGAGTTTTTCATTTTCATTCATGTAAAAGCTTGTATGTAATATTATTTTATTGGGGCACTTCCGAGTTGAGGATGATGTCACAATTGATGTATATTATTTACTTTTCCGCATTAGGATAGATCCAAGGAGGAGAGCACAAGTAACCGGGTTCTAGGGTCCAGAGGGAGACCATCTCGAGGAGTCGAGACCGGGTCTCCTAACTCTAGAATTGGCGGGGTTGCTTGCCGCTCTCGTAGGGGTCTAAGGATGTGGGTTTGGCTATTCATCGCGACCGTGGAATCCGCGTTTTTTATTGGCTTAATTAAAACACGGAATTCCTAGTATATCCAAATTTCATATGTGTTCTTCTGCTGCTGATATTCTGTGATGTGATCACTTGATATGTTGAGACGAATGCTTATATTATATATATGATATATAATAAATATTGCTGCTTTCGTTTCTTCTGTGATGCTTAGGAAAAATAATTGATGGGACTTCATTAATGAGATTAATGAAATAAAAGAAACCTAAAGTTGTTGCAGAATCTTGTTTTAAAAACTGGTAGCTCTAGTTCTTGCTTTGCCTAGCGATATTCCTTGTAGAATATCCAGCACCTTATTCGATAAGGAAAGAGCCGAGATCCCTTCTCCGTGAGTGACCACTTTAGCGAAACTGGCAGATGTTACAACCCACTCGGTTTTGTCTTTTGATTGCTCTTTTATTTCATGCTTTGCATAGTGGTATTTGTGAAATATCCTGCACCTTATTCGATGAGGAAAGAGCCGAGATCCCTTCGCCGGGAGTGACCTCTTTAGAAAAACTAGTAAAAGCCTCAAAAATACTCCTTTTTAAAATCACTCGATTCTACAACGATATCAAGTTCATTACACAAAAGGTTTTCTTAAAAACCTGTCGTAGCCCTCCGTCATTTCAGATAAGTAGTACTTAGTATTCGTGCTACGTTTGTTGGCCTGCGTCAAGGCGTAGTGTGCGGTAGCTATTTAGTGCTTATTTGCTGCATACGATGCTATTGGATTAGGATAGTTGTGAGACTTTGTTGGCCTGCATCAAAGGTCGTGCGGGTGGGTTTAATTCAATCATGAAATGTACGAGTTGAACTTGACTAGTGGACTATAGTTTGTTGGCCTGCGTCAAGATCATAGGACGCTAGGGGTAAAATATTATCAGGAATTTCAAGTGTTGAAATTTGCAATGAGATTGCATACCTTCTATGAGATAGTTGGATCCCGATACCCATTGCGAGTAAGAGTTACTCCTGGGAGAGTTTTACACATTACAATTAGCCGATCAAGTAGGTGTCTAAAAAGGTGTTGACGGGTTTACGCCCCTGGAAAAACGATGTTTATTTTAATTAGATCCATGCGAAAGCACGGGGAACCTCCCTCAAAGTACCGACACTGGCCTGGCCGAAAGATTGGCGAACTTGTAGGGTGTAATTAATCCCGGCTGGTCTTACCTTTTAGGGTTTTAAGGATGATTTGATAAAATCACTGGGAGCCATCCTGATTAGATAAAATAATAACCAATCCAATCTTGCAAGAGCATACGCTGAGTATTTTTCTCTCTCTCTCTCTCTCATGGTACCGACCATGTCACGCCTTAATCAAGATAATAATATGGATGCATTGACCGAACCTGTTTATTATACTGAGCTGGGGAACGTTGGTTCCGCTCTATCTTATAATTTTTATAATTCCGAGCAGGAAATATGAGAATATCCGGATTCCACGCGACCCAATCGAGGGATGAACATGTTGATGAATATTTTTCGGGTGTGTTCATTACCGGGAATTGTTTCTTAGTATCTTCTAAGTCCTAGGTATGAGATACCGGATCAGGATCCCACATATGTAAGAGTTACATGGGCTACAGAAAGGTAGAGAATTGGGATTGGGTGATATGTCTCTAAGTGTTAAAGAATGGTGCAATTGTTACAGCCAAATCAGTTGGCAAATATCACCTTATATTACCAAATGGTAAATACATTGATTCTGAACGAATATTATTACATACCAAACCTGATATACAACATTACATCAGATTATTTATTGAGTTAAAGAAGGATATAATTATGTATTGGAGGATAATGTTGTGAACATTTTCCTGAATCAAGAGTTGATTGGATCAGGCACGTTATATAATAGCATATACGTTCTAAATCAAACCACAATTCAAAGTATGTAGAACACACACAAGAGGAGTAGTTCAGAATGAACGAATCCTTCTTGTGGCATTGTAGACTAGGTCATATCAATGCGACACGACCAGCTAAAGTTACATTAAGGATGAATATAAGAATCTGTTTGAATTTTAATCTTATGATACTTTCCAGTCTTGTCTCAAAAGTAAAATGGATAATACTTTATTTACTGAAAATAGCGAAAGAGTTACTGAATTCTTGGGACGGATACATGATGATGTATACGGTCCTATGTCTACAAATGTCAGGGTTGGTTCTTTGTACTTCATTACATTCATCGACGATCTCTCAAGGTTCGGACATGTGTTCCTGTTGAAACACGAGTCTGAAACTTTTGAGAAATTCAAAGAATATAAGTTTGAAGTTAAGAACCATACGGGTAGAAGTATTAGGTCCTTCGATGTGATCGAGGAGGAGAATACTTGCGCATGGAGTACCTGGAGTTTCTAAACAGAGAATGTGATTCTCTCTCAGCTTACTCCTTCGGATACACCAAAGCACAACGGTGTATCAGGACGGAGGCATCACGCCCTATGAGATATGGTACGCTCTATGATGAGTACTGCTGAGTTGCCTGTTTCCTTTTAGAGTTATGCACTTAAGAAGCTGCATGCCTATTGAATGGGGTTCCATCCAAATCTGTGCCTACCACTCCATATGAGATATGATATGGGAAGAGACCATATCTGTCACGCCCCGCTTCCTAGTGTACGGCGAAGGGGTGCAACTGGCCACTACGTATTTACTCAGAAGTAAATACGCTAAGCGTAACTAAGCAATATAAAAGAAATATACATAAGAGACAAATGTAATGAACGACAACTTTATTTATTAACATTCTTTTGTACAATGCATCTTAAAAATAAATACATGGAATGGAAAGCAATGCCTAAACAGTGGCATAACAGAAATGGAAAATACAGAATTTCTCTGTTAAAGTGTAGGGATTTTAAACATGACAGGGGTTAAGGGGAGACAAATAGTCACAGGTGAAAAGAAGAAAACTCGGGTTTGGACTGATCCAACCCGGCCTCGCCGGCCGATCCAGGCCTCCCGTCGGCTGAGTCGGGCCTCGACTCGTCGCCATGTGTCCATCGCCGCTTGGTTTACCCCCTGGACTCATTTGTTTTTAGTATGACCTTTGGGTTTACGGGTTAAACACGTGTAGACTCTTGGGCTTCTAAAAAGATTAAAAGAAATCAATATAAAAAATAATGTCGCTGATGGGATTTGAACTCTGGTGCTTTGGTTTAGCAGTGCAAAGTCTTACCAATGAGCTACAAACTCTTTCTTGCTATTAAAAAGCAAAACAAATATTTATAGTACTCACATGAAATGTAAATACCCCAAGTATACATTAACTTTAAATCAAATTTACGTACACAAGAATTGAAGTTGTTACAGTCTACCCTCCTTATAAAAATTTCGTCCTCGAAATTTACAATTTATTTTAAAGACTAATTTACAAATAAGTGGGGATATCTTGCACGTATCTCATCTTCCCTTTCCCATTTCGATTCTCCTGGAGTGTCTTTCCTCCACATCACTCGAACCAAGTTGACTTCCTTGTTCCGAAGTGACTTCACTTTCCTGTCCAGGATCTCAACAGGTTGTTTCTTACAAGACAAGTCGGGCTATACAGTGAGCTCGGAATGATTAAGTATATGGCTGGGGTCACTCACATACTTTCTGAGTTTGGATATGTGGAATACGTTATGCACTCCTTCCAATGAAGGTGAAAGTGCTAAGCGATAATCCACTTCACCGACCCGTTCGAGTATATCGAACGGTCAAATGTATCTCGGACTTAGCTTACCCCGTCATCCAAATCGGATCACTCCACGGTTTGAAGATATCTTTAAGAATAAGTGATCCCCCGGCTGGAACTCTAAGTGACGTCGCTTTGCATCAGCCCAGTGCTTCTATCAATCTTGGGCTATGCGCATCTTTTCTTTGATAATACGAACCACATCAACAGTTGCTACTACCATCTCAGGTCCAAGAAGTTCCCGATCTCCGATGTCGTCCCAACTTAATGGTGACCGACACTTCCTTCCATAAAGCGCTGCAAAAGGTGCCATTCCAATGCTTGCTTGGTAGCTGTTGTTCTATGAAAACTCTACAAGATGTAGGTGATCTTTCCACGATCCTTTAAAGTCCAACATACACGCTCGAGTATATCCTCTAAGATTTGAATAGTTCGCTCAGACTGACCATCTGTTTGTTGATGATAAGCTGTGCTGAAGTTCAGACTTGTTCCCAAGCTCGCTTGCAGATTTTGCCAAAATTGTGATCGGAACTTGGTGTCACGATCGGAGACAATGCAGACCGGTATTCCATGAAGTCGCACAATTTTCTGTATGGGTTCATGGGTATCAGAGATAGTACATATTTGAAGAGTTTAAATTTTACTTAGATTCTTACCTCCATGTACTTCTTTGTTAATGTCTCAGTAGATTGGCCAACTCGAAATGGGATGAAGTGAGCCGATTTTGTGGGTCGATCCACAATAACTCATACCGCATCGTTACCCTTTGTGCTGCGAGGAAGTGCAGTCACAAAATCCATTGTGATGTGTTGCCACTTACATTCCGGGATAGGTAACGGTTGAAGTAATCCAGCTGTCCTGTGATGTTCAGCCTTTACTTGCTGACACACTAAACATTTAGCAACGCTTCTGGCTACTTCACGCTTCATTCCATGCCACCAGTAATTCTGACGTAGATCTTTGTACATCTTTGTACCTCCAGGGTGTACTGAGTAGGGAGAGCTGTGAGCTTCTTGTTAGTGTATATGCCTTAGGGGCCATTATTGTATCATACTAGGTTGTATATTACTTAATGGAAGCGTGGGATATTCACAGTTGTATATAAACAGTCTTGCTAAAAATGGTAGTATGCTACTTGGTTTGTGTCTATTTTAATATATGCATATGTTTCTTGTAACGTATCACTTATACATATTAGTAGAGCCCATAGGATCTTTGCTTGATTACCAGCGTTGTGATGGAAGTCACACTAGTGGGGGTTGCGTAGTCTGTAAGCAACATCCTATACAGGTCCCTGGTCGTTGGATTATCGAGAGAGGGCATCGATATTCCGTAGTAGACTAAGTATGTACGCTTCTCATCCCAGTTGGGGAGATGGTCTGTCCCACATCCATCAGTACGTCGTACTGGAGATAGTATACAGATGCTCATTAGGTTACGGGTACACCGGACAGGACTCGCCGGGGAACTGATTGGTTGGTATTATACCCATCGTCAGTTAACAGTTCCCAGGTGACATGAGTACAGCATAGTCCGCAGACTTGACACTGCTACTTCGTCTCGAGTGTGTCCCACTGTTCTTAGATTGCTACCCTACCACGGCTCAAAGGAGTCGTGCAAACAGGTAGCAGTTGGGTGCAGTCCCGAGCACTTGGAGGCAGTGGCGGTTAGATAGGATCCGTATCTCCCGGTATAGGGAGTTGATATCGCACTGTGTCAGAGAGCCATTACACAAAGTCCCTAGCCAGGGCAAGCGAGATTTACTGGTAGTGTTTCCAGTAGCTTCTTAGGGTGTAATGGGCTTCGCTCCGACACGACTTGTACCGCTATTAGGGGACTGAAGTTTACCGCCCCCTAGGCCCGACATGCAATACACTTAGACGAACAGACCAGACTTTATGGAGATTGTCACATTCAGGCTCAGTAGGAGTTCCGATGGGTTTACCTCATCGGCCTTCTTATCGACATCTACCTGGGGACCGTTATGTACAGCTAGTGCCGCTTGCGGTGTAACACCTTAGAATGTGTTTTGTAGCTAATTAAATTTTAATGTATGGATTTTAATAAAAAGTTTACCGAATTAAGTTTTAAATATTTTACCCTATTTTATGAGTATTTTATTAGAATTTTTCTAGGTGCACACACACTTGTGCATGATAACTAGGGTTTAGAGATGGGGTTAGACCATGATTAGCAAGCATGATGGATTAACCCATTCTCTTTAAGTTAATTAATATTGTTAGGTGTTTTGGGTTAAATAGTTATGGTTGTTTTTAAAATGAAAATGAATTTGAAATGGAAATTTAAATATTGTTTGAATGGTTGACCTTGAGAGAGAGAGTGTGTGTGAGGCATGGTGCTACATGGTAGAGGCCATGCTCATTTAATGATGAGAGAGAAGGAGAGAGGGAGGGGTTCTAGCCTTGCTCTCATTTCTCATTCTCATTCTCTTTTCTCTCATTCTCTCACTCACACACACACACACACACTCACCTGCAGCAGCAGCCCCAGCCCAAGGAGAAGCAGCAGCAGTGGCAGCAGCAGCAGCAGTGGCAGCAGCAACAACAGAAACAACATCAGCATCAGCAGCAAGCAGCTGTAGCAGCAACAGCATCAGCCTTAGCAGTAGCAGGAGCCCCAGCAGCAGTAGAAACCCCTCATCTTCTTCTTCACCTGCTCTCTAGGGTTCTACAGGATATACTTCTTAACCCAATCCCCTAGTTGCTTAAGTTGTGCATCGATTAGCTTCGATTTGTGTTAATTAGCTAGTTTTGTGCTAGTTTTGGTGATTTGTGAGATGTGGTGGCAAATTGATGATCGTGTTGGTAAACCCTACCTATTTAAGTGTTATTAGGGTCACTTGAACTGAGATTTAACCCAGATTACAATAAAATACCATAGGGTTTGCCTTTTGCGCTAAATTGGTGATTTTAAAGCGATATATTAGCATTTTGTGATCTGCTATTGACCCGGAGCCTTTAGGTAAAAATTAAGAAGACTGGAACATGCTCACTAGGTATGGACAACACCATCAGAACACGAGCCCCTACCCCCAAATTCTGGCCGCCGATTTAATCTTATTGGCCGCAAATTGCGGCCAGGGTAGGGTGTTAGGTCTTGAGGTTTTGGGTAGGGTTGTCTGCAGTGTATTGTAGTGCTTTGGAATGTCTAGTTTTGTAAGATTTGACCTGTAGGAAAATCTCGGCCTATATATCGTTTTTGTGTCCGTTGTGTTTGCGCGATACGCGCGATACGTGAGTGGGTTCTGTGATCCAGCGTATCGCGGCGTGTCGCGATGGTTTTAGACGCGTATACACACGTTTTAGCGTATCGTGCAAGCACGTTTAGTTCGCGACGCGAGTTTCTCGTTTTGGGTTCGATATCGCGTTTTGCGGAATATTTGGCTTATATATGATTTCCATGTCTTATTTGCAGGTTTGCAGGCAGGGACTACGGACACTAATACAGGGGGGAGCAAATGGTAGGATTCACCTAGCGTGGAGCGTAGGTGAGTAGATTTAACATCTACAGGGGAATCGCCCGCATGGAGTTATGCGTCTGGGCTAGGATTCAAATACCTGTCGCATATTCTACGTCATTGTTAGAATTGCGCCTTTACTGTATTTCCTTAGATATAGTTGTACTGTGACTAGTAGCCGTTGGGTACTGCACACATTATTGACGGTTGATGTTGCACGAGCACGGATTGTACGCTACACACACACCGTCAATAATTGCCATGTCACACACTAACTATTATAGATACTATTGCTTATCACACATGACATATAGCTTATCGGTATACCTATAGTGTATCATACCTTTAGTGATAGGTACATATACACCTTGCGATACAGCTACAGGTATCCCTTGCACATATTTTACTTATACCGGGGGGATATCCTACATATTTTACTTATACCCAGGGGGGTATACGACATCAGTTCTTATAGGTAGATACCTATGCATTGCTACACCTGTATGTTACACACATATTCAGTTGCAGTCACATATTTACCTTTACTGATGTTACTTAGCTGTACCTTATTGGTTTCGCATACATCTGGTTTCAGCTACATATTCTTTGTTATATGCTCGAATTTCAGATATATCGTATATGTTTATTCCTGGATTGCTCATTATTAGTTGGATTTTACATGATATTTTCTGGATTTGGGAACCGCGGGAGTTCATGAAATTATGCATACATTGAAAAACCCGGTTTCCTTGATATGATATTTGCGCATCCACCATGGGTTTTATCGGTGCTGATTATATATACCCCTATGAGGAGGCGTCGAGGCCGTAGAGGGTACATGGTAGGGCCCGGAGGTACCCCGGGGCAAGAAAGGGATGTCGATGTGCTTTGAGCCGATGAGTCCGGCAGGGGAACCATACCATCCGGTGACAGTACCAATGACTCGGCGGGGATCATGGAGATACCGTTGGGAGTCATGCACGTATGCATACGTCGAAAGGCGAGGGTCAGAGCTAGGCACTCGTGCTTTCGGGACAGCGTATGATACGTACCTATCAGGATTTCTGTGTCGATGCTTGGCACATTGTTTTCATGATATTTCTTTTAAACACCTTTGTATATATAACAGGGGATTAGCCGTTGTTATATATACCCTTACACCAATATTAGTGGAATGGGATGCTAATATATGTGTATTGACCCCATCATACTTATTTCTGCATATATATTTATTTAGGATGTTAGAAACTTACTTGAGATTCGACTTGGGATATAGGTGATTCATTGAGATTGGATATTGGATATGAAAGAGATTGTTGATTTGTACATTCGAGATATAGGAGAGCTATTCGATATTGTACATTGAGATGATGTGAGACTTATATGATGTGAGAGCCCGGTTTGGGGGCTGATTTGAGGAAATTGTGGATTTGAGTGTCTTGATAGATTGTGATCCTGCCACGATGTCAGGTTTCCATGGAAATGACATATTCCACCCTATACCTCACACTTATCTATTTTATGCACAGTTTCATAAATTAGTAGTACCTATTAGTGTACCCGTATGATAGTTACATATTTACATTCTCATATCCCTATTGCATGGTTATTGCATATTATTGTCATGTTACTATTGCTTCACATATTGATTGTAGCTGCTAGTGTACTTTCCTTTATTTATCATTTGCATAACATGTTATTACTGTAATCGCATATCTTAGATTCATGATGTACGTACATTCCTGCGATTGCCTGCATATATTATCTGCTATTCACGAGTTGGCAACTCACCCCCGTTGTGCCACAGGTGTTTCAGGTTGTTCCCCAGAGTAGTCGAGGCAGGCTATTCCGCTTTTCAGCTATCATCTTTTGCTACAGATACCGCATCAGCTCACAGTACTATTTTGCTTAGGTGAGTTTTGGTGGTTATCTGTATTTTGTATTGTACATTCGTTGTATCTTGTACTCTCCATCTACTATTATGTTGTTGACTTAGAGACGTGGTGAGGACGTTACTGTATATTATTTATGGATTTGTTGTCTTTTATATACAGCTTTCTCTCTATTGTCTTTATTTTTTTGCTACAGCGTCATATTTTTGTGTTGCATTCATCTTGGCTAGTTTTTACAAAAAAGGGGGTGTTGCTAAAATTTTAAAGAAATAAAGTAGGACTTTTAAAGAATTTGGGTTGCGATTTCAAAAACTTATATTATCTTTTCCGTATTTTTATGGTTTAGATTTCTGGGTTTTGGTTTTCTTTTACTACGTTACGTCTTAGGGCGTTGCGTAGTACTAGGGCCGTCACAGGCCAATTTTGGGTCGTGACAAAGTTGGTATCAGAGCGCTAGGTTTTACCTTTGGGAGTGTAGGATGACCTTAGTATGATGGAGTAGGTAATTTAAGCAGAGTAACGTAGTGTGTGTATGTCTGCAGCATACCCACGATGCGGTACTTCGCCTTAAGTGACCTAAGTACAAATTGCTTGACATTCCTTCCTTGATGATTCATATCCTTCAGATTCGATTTCCTTATTCTTATCGAATCTTATCTTATATCTATTTATAGCCTTGCCGCCGATGACTATGGGGACTCAGAGTGATGCAGCGAGGGCCGAGGTCAGAGTTGGCTCGGATGAGACGAGTACTGACCAGGATGGCACTTTAGTTGCTGATTGGAAGAATTAAAAGTTAACCGCAATCAAGACGGTGTCGCTATGCAGCTAGCCGGTTGAGCACGGGTCGATCCACAGGGAGATGGTTGTATTTCTGTTCTTGTCTTAGACGAGTCAATAAAGAATTTGTGTATGTTTGTTCGATTCTATCCTAAGTGTATTATTTGCATGTATAAAGTTGTTAAGAAAAAGTTACGAGATTATAAGCTAAAGAAATCCGTACTCGAAACCTTTGAGCCGAATCTTGACCAATTGAAGCTAGAGCAATCGGCAACAACGTGGATTAGGGGATTTAAGCGCGGTATTCGTGGAATACGGCTTATTTACCCTTGTCCTTCCGTTCTTGTCTCTTGCTTTCGCCTCCGGCCAAATCGAACGCAACCGGTCGCGGTTAGGAATCTCCGTTACCTTGTCAGGGTACGGTGCCTAACGGAGCGCTTGCGTATCGTTTGGGCGGAGTTCAATGGAAAATACGGGAAAAGGAAATGGGCAAAGAAACATTAACTTATAATACCGTATTTCTTCTTAACAAAGATAATTACATTCATTCACAAGAAAGAACCAAAAAGAGAGAACAAAAAGAAAAGAACAAAGAAAAGAAAAGATTACAAGTAATTAAGTGCATGAATTAGATTGCAAGAAAGTAAAGCAAGATAATAATAAGCAAGTAATAAAAAGAGATAAAAAGAACAAGAAAGTAATTACAAGAACATAGAACTCAAGACAAGCATGTGATCAATAGCCAACCCTTAAACTTGCAAGCTCAATCAAGAGGTTGCAAGATCAAGGGAAGGGTAGAGAACGCATGTGAAATGAAGAACTAGTCCCGTGAGAAAATACGACCCTTGAGATTAATAACTAACCCTTAACCATTCAAGCTCAATGAAGAGGTTGAATGATCAAGAGAAAGCAAGAATCTCAAGGGGAAGAAGAAATAAAAGAGAATGATACAAAACCCCCATCTTCATTAATCTCCCACTCAAAAATCTCTCACTACAATTTTCATGGAAAAAGAATGAAGAAGAAGAAGAAAAAGAACTAAAACTACAAAAGAATGGAGAATAAAGAATGACCCTTGGTTGAGCTCAGATCTGGAGTATTTATAGGCAGGGAAAATGAAATCTAGGGCAACAAACTGGACCCATGTGAAAAGACCTAACTACCCATGAAAAATGACCAGCTGCGGCGCCAGTACGGCCGCGGATCCGTGGCCTAGACCCCCTATTGGCCGTGGATCCGCCGCACTATAGTGGGTTCATGGCATGGGATTTTCAGTACGGCCCTGGTCTGCTGTCCCCTTTTGTCTGGTACATGTATTTTCTGATAATTTCTTCCAGAATATCTTCAGATTCTTAGTCCAAGATTGCATTATCTTTTTCACTTTTGACTTCTATCTCCCTCGAGCTCCGTGCACCCATTGATTCTTGTGCAGCCCCTCTCGTGCTCTGTGCTTGTCCGAGACACGAATGACCGCTGTCATATGTCTTGTCCCTGGAACAGGTACTCGGCACCGGACGGATATGGATGACCGGAACCCGGCTTTTATCTGCTGTCAACAGATGTTCTGCTTTTGGCGTAACTGTGGAGATTTTGTCATGATTTGCAATATTTGGACTGGAAACCTGTACTCTGTAAATATGCAACAAACACGGATTAAAAGCACCTACCTATAAACAACCGAGCGTAAGAATGGGCGGTATAAAATGCAATATTCTGGTATGAACAAATACCCCAAACTTAACCTTTGCTCGTCCCGAGCAAAACCAATTATTCATAAAAAATAAAATCCTAACCGCATTTTCGCAGGGAACGCGATTGCACTGAGCGCGTGACACAAGCCGTTAAACCTCTAGGTGTCCCTAGTAGGAGGAGTGTTGTCTCCTGAGGGTTTTCAGCGGATACTACCCACAAATTCCCGTCAAGCTAGTATCATAAGTTAACAATGATTCTACTCCTACAGTTTAATATTTACATTAGAAACTCTATCATCCTAAGTTAGAAATATCCAACCCTTATTTTTCACACCTCCTATCTATTTACCCTTAGATTATATAAGTTCCAAAAAAGTTTAGAAAGATGTCGGTTCTCCTGAGTTTTCCTTCTAAAGCGTGGCCTCAAATCAGGGATTTTTATCAACTTTACAGAAAACACAAGTCTTATTCTTCATTTCTATCTCTTATTTAAACATCGATTGTATACCCCTACGTGTGTGTATATTTGCACCCCTACGCTCAAGAATTCAATTCAAGCTATAATACCCTTGCCCTAATACCTAATACTACTTCTTTTCATTAAGGATGGACGGATTTGCTCACACACCTTTCATGCGACTATTAATGCTTCTTGAGGCACTAACGGCCGATTACTGAATGTGTGAGCTTTAAAGCGTAAATAGCAGTTTCCAGGTCTTGACTTTATTCTATTTTTCTTTTTCTTTTTCTTTTTTCTTTTTCAAGACCGGATATATTTTTCAATATGCTCTTTTGGTGTTTAGCTTTAAATACCGTTTTTTCTTTCATACTAGGCTTTCAGGCAAGAGTATTTCTAGGTATCCTCTACTATCCCAAGTTTCAAGGTACGTGTAGGTGCAGTTTGTAAGGTATATACTTTCTAAATTTGAACTCAAGAAAAGAAACTATTTTTCAGACTTATCCTCCAGTAAAGCATCAATACTTTCCCTTCATCTTGACTTAACTAAAGAACTGAACTCAAGATTACTTATTTGTCAAAAAAAACTGTAAGGACGTATACTTACCAAGTTTAAACAGAATGAGGGTTATTTTTAGGGTTTTCGATTCCTAAGCCTAGAATTTAGTTATTTCTATCATATCGACTAAACTTTCGGAATAAAGATCTAAGTTACCCTATTAGCTAACTTGACGACAAAGTTTTTATATTTTTTTGAAAAATTTTCGATTTTTGTGGGTTTTTAATAAGGTATGCAAATGCAAAATATACAAATGAATGCGAAGGAAGAAAGCTTACCGAGCACACCCCCAAACTTAAACTTGACAGTGCCCTCACTGTCAGGCTATACCAAGAGGGTCAAAATTGTCGGCGCTCCCCCTAAAAACAAATTATATACAAAAAGGAAAAACAAAAAATATATACAAAAAAATGCCCCCCCAAACTTAAGTAAAACAGTGTTTCCACTGTTAAGCGTTGAAATTCAGTATTAGGGGGGAAAGAAAACAATATCAAGCTATACAAGGCCTTACACAGGCCAAAAGTTAACACCAACCATTCAAAGATTTTATCACTATAATGTACAGGTTGGTGGAAGAAGGCGTAGAGAAAAGAGATGGAGAATACGCGAGACCATATGCGGAGAGAAGCGGGATACGGTCTCGGTATATGAGAGGAAGAAGAATGGCGGAAGGGAAAAAGAAGTGGAATACGAACTTGAGGGTGCAAATGGAGTAAATAGATTAGCACAATTTGTGATGACCGATGTGTGAAAAGCGATTGTGCTAATATATTTACCAGTCGAGAAATGGGGTCAAATCCCTCAAGATTCGTGAGAAACCATGGGTACGCCGAACTCGGTAAACCAGACACAGTAAATGAAAGTGAGACGGGTTCTTGCAAGGTTGGAACGATGGAAAGGATGGAGGGAAGTGGTTGAGGAAAGGTATCGATTAAAGGTTCAGGAGGGTGTACACAGTCAGTGGAAGGAACAGGATGAATTGGAAAATCCGACTCATCAAGCAAAACTGGTTCATCCTCAAAACTATCCTCAATATGCTCCTTAAAATTTAGCACATCCATGCTCTTCTCTTCAAAGTCCAGACGCATATGGGGTTCGGGAAAAACATTTAATAACTTGGGATGATGATTTGAAGAGACAAACTCAGCCAAATCTACGGGTTCATCATCCAAAATATCCCCAGCGTCAATATCCTCAATCAAGTGAAAATCAAAATTCTCTGACACCTCATCAAAAGCATGGATATTAATCGATTCTGGTTCTAAGATATAGGTGTAGAGGTCAAAAGGATTAGGTATGGTTTCACTTGGAAGGGACCCTTCACAATCGGGCAAATCAAACACTACGAAGTCGCACAACTCATTCATCATTCTATCTTCAATTGATAAATCATGTGGGATACTCGATAGACTTTCAAAACAGGAGTTGTGGGATTCAATTTGGGACGGGTAGGTTTGATTTGGAAGGGGGTACATCTCACTCTCTCCACTCAAATTCACAGCCTGTTCTGCCGCCTCATCATACATTGAAAAATTTGGAGCTAGTTGAAAACTAGCTACCGGATCACTAGGTTGTATGAGGGCGGCCATGGACGCATTCAAATCCATCATCTGTTGGCTTGACGCTACCCTAAAGTCTTCCAACGACTGTTCCAGACTAGACATGGGTTGTGAAGGGGTTTCAGTAAAAAATTCAAAGTTGTTTGGATACTGAAAACTCCCAAATGGCGGTTCTGAAGCAATGTCTAGGGAAGGTGCAAAAGTAGGGTAGGATTGGTAGGAATTGAATGGCTGGATAGGAGAAGGATCAACATTTGGATAGGAAGGTGAATGGAATTATTGATCCCAAGAATTTGAAGTGGTGAAAGGAGTGAAAGATCGGCTACGAGATTGTTCAATACGTTCAGCAAGAGACATAGGTCTTGTGGCTACAACTGGACTTTCAAAAGGGGTATCAACGCAAGAAGGGGTGAATGTTTGAAACGGTTGGTACGAAGTGGATTGCGGGGTCCAGTTGTTCGTCCTAGATGCGTCTATCCGATCTTTCAAAGAAATTTTTGGCATGGAGGGGTCGTTTGAAGTTCGACCAAAACAAGAACCGTATGAAGTAATGTCTGGTTGTGGGTACCAAAGTTCGGCAAGAGTTTTGCGAGGTGGAGTACCCATGATATGAAGAGAGAAAGAGAGAAAGGCAGAGAAAAGGAGGGGAAAAAGAATGTGATAATTTTTTTATATTTATTTTTTTTAGTTATATATTAACAAAAGAATGAAGTATACACACAAAAAGAATATGGACAAAAACAATCACGACACAAAAAATACGACACACCTAATCGTTCTAGGGTTAACCTAGGTCAACTAGACCTGCTCCAGAACTTGATTGTCGAAGTAAAACTGTGTCGAGAAACAGGCTCAAGATACACTGATCACGAGGCCAGGTAAGTGCAGAGATAAGGGGAGGTTTTCCAACGCTTTCGCGAAGTTCCTTAATTAAATAACCCTTTCTCTTTTGGCGGTTTCGCCGTTAACACTTTCCTAGACACCCCGTAAACAATATACCGTTAAGCAAGGTTCTAAACACAGTTAACTTCTCCTAGTGAGCACGAAGTCCTTAAGGCTTGAAGTCTAGTTTCTTTTAAATTTTGTGCGGGTAAACGTTATGCGCAAGTTCGTGATTTGTGGGCCACGGAAAAGGTGATGAAATCATTTACCGTATCTTGTGGGGTTCGCTTGCCCTTAAGTCCGTATTAATGTATGCAATGCACAATTCAATAAAAATTCTATAAAGAATCAAAAAATTGTTTTTTTTTAGCACGGCACTGCAACAAATACGGGTTAGTCAATTTTGGCGTTTGCTAGCGAACTTGCAAAGAATCCTGCAAAGAATAGTATATTGGAAGCGTCGGATTTAAGAAGAAGGTGTTAGGAAAGTACGTACCGTTAAGTTTTTGGGTTAGGAAACCCCCGTTGAATCAAATCCGGTAAGCTTGAAACGTTCGCTTGCGCGGGTCAAACTATCCGGATCTTTGGCACTGTACTTCGTAATTACCTTTGCCTTGAATGCACACTTTGCTCCCCACAATCGCAGTTTGCAAATACGCCAAAAATCTGCACACTTGCCCACAAGAATTATCAAAAAAAACAAAAAGATTTTTATTTTTATTTTATATATATATATATATTTTTTAGATATATACAAAATGAATATTAACCCGAATAACAAGAAAGAAAATACGCTACCGTCTCCCCGGCAACGACGCCATTTGGTTGGAAGAATTAAAAGTTAACCGCAATCAAGACGGTGTCGCTATGCAGCTAGCCGGTTGAGCACGGGTCGATCCACAGGGAGATGGTTGTATTTCTGTTCTTGTCTTAGACGAGTCAATAAAGAATTTGTGTATGTTTGTTCGATTCTATCCTAAGTGTATTATTTGCAGGTATAAAGTTGTTAAGAAAAAGATACGAGATTATAAGCTAAAGAAATCCGTACTCGAAACCTTTGAGCCGAATCTTGACCAATTGAAGCTAGAGCAATCGGCAACAACGTGGATTAGGGGATTTAAGCGCGGTATTCGTGGAATACGGCTTATTTACCCTTGTCCTTCCGTTCTTGTCTCTTGCTTTCGCCTCCGGCCAAATCGAACGCAACCGGTCGCGGTTAGGAATCACCGTTACCTTGTCAGGGTACGGTGCCTAACGGAGCGCTTGCGTATCGTTTGGGCGGAGTTCAATGGAAAATACGGGAAAAGAAAATGGGCAAAGAAACATTAACTTATAATACCTTATTTCTTCTTAACAAAGATAATTACATTCATTCACAAGAAAGAACCAAAAAGAGAGAACAAAAAGAAAAGAACAAAGAAAAGAAAAGATTACAAGTAATTAAGTGCATGAATTAAATTGCAAGAAAGTAAAGCAAGATAATAATAAGCAAGTAATAAAAAGCGATAAAAAGAACAAGAAAGTAATTACAAGAACATAGAACTCAAGACAAGCATGTGATCAAAAGCCAACCCTTAAACTTGCAAGCTCAATCAAGAGGTTACAAGATCAAGGGAAGGGTAGAGAACGCATGTGAAATGAAGAACTAGTCCCGTGAGAAAATACGACCCTTGAGATTAATAACTAACCCTTAACCATTCAAGCTCAATGAAGAGGTTGAATGATCAAGAGAAAGCAAGAATCTCAAGGGGAAGAAGAAATAAAAGAGAATGATACAAAACCCCCATCTTCATTAATCTCCCACTCAAAAAGCTCTCACTACAATTTTCATGGAAAAAGAATGAAGAAGAAGAAGAAAAAGAACTAAAACTACAAAAGAATGGAGAACAAAGAATGACCCTTGGTTGAGCTCAGATCTGGAGTATTTATAGGCAGGGAAAATGAAATCTAGGGCAACAAACTGGACCCATGTGAAAAGACCTAACTACCCATGAAAAATGACCAGCTGCGGCGCCAGTACGGCCGCGGATCCGCGGCCTAGACCCCCTATTGGCCGTGGATCCGCCGCACTATAGTGGGTTCAGGGCATGGGATTTTCAGTACGGCCCTGGTCTGCTGTCCCCTTTTGTCTGGTACATGTATTTTCTGATAATTTCTTCCAGAATATCTTCAGATTCTTAGTCCAAGATTGCATTATCTTTTTCACTTTTGACTTCTATCTCTCTCGAGCTCCGTGCACCCATTGATTCTTGTGCAGCCCCTCTCGTGCTCTGTGCTTGTCCGAGACACGAATGACCGCTGTCATATGTCTTTTCTCTGGAACAGGTACTCGGCACCGGACGGATATGGATGACCGGAACCCGGCTTTTATCTGCTGTCAACAGATGTTCTGCTTTTGGCGTAACTGTGGAGATTTTGTCATGATTTGCAATATTTGGACTGGAAACCTGTACTCTGTAAATATGCAACAAACACGGATTAAAAGCACCTACCTATAAACAACCGAGCGTAAGAATGGGCGGTATAAAATGCAATATTCTGGTATGAACAGTTGCACAGATGCAGACGGATCAGCCTATGACCTATACTATTGATAGACTTTTGGTAGAGATGCAGGACTTCCGCCAGACTATGAGTTCATTGGTTGATGTCGTTCGGGAGCTAAGACAGGAGGTTGTCACCCCTGTTACTCAGTTGTCACTTGCGATCAGCATGCAGCAGTCCGTCGCCTACATAGCACCAGTGGTTGCAGCTCCAGTTGATGAGGCGCATATTCTAGAAGCTCAGAGAGTTCCAGGACAGTAGAGGACTCGTACCAGTGTACCAGCCCAGAGACAGAGGTTTGGTCATCGAGACAGATTTCGTGGCCATCGCGGGAGTAGCAGAGGCTTAGGGCGAGGACAGTCGTTCAGCTCTCATCCCCAGGATGGTCAGCAGTCAGCGCGTGGATGTTTTCGATGCGGAAGCCTTCAGCACATCGTCAGGGATTGTTCCTTAGCACCTCGTCAGGATCGTCATCAGAGAGGCCGTGGACGTGGAAGATTTGCTCAGAGGGCTCAGTCTACCAGAGGAGTTTATCCAGCTGCGAGTAGAGGGCAGACACGGGAGTTTGCTTCTACTCATCGGGACGCGTAGACGTCCAATGTGGAGTTTTCAGGTACCCTTAAATTATATGTTCTTTGATGTATTCGTTTGTTCTTCATGCTTGTACCTTGGTTGGGTAGATTAGTCGTAGTTGTTATTTTAATTTCTGTCAGCGATTCTTTTGTTGCGCGACACGTATTTCAGTTGTGTGCCAATCAGATAGGAGATAGAGATTCATCCGTCGTTTTGGTCCTTCTAGAGATGTTGGATTTGACGTTCTCCTGGGCACAGACTGTTTAGTTACGTGTTAGGCGTCTATGGACTACCGTGAGGAAACAGTCATGCTTGTTTTCCTGGCGGGTCAGTTCTCGTTGTGCAGGTGGATAGTTGTGCCGCCTCTCACAGCTTGAATTCAGCCTTTTTCGCTAGTCGGCTTCTGAGAAGATGTCATGGATTCTTGGCGTTCATTCTTGATACCGGAGCCACAATGGGATTGTTGGACCGGGTTACTTTCGTGCGAGAGTTTTTCCGACGTTGTTCCGGATGAGCCGGCGAAGCTTGGGAGCTAAGGGATCGGCTGCAGAGTTGTGGCTTGGGGAGTTTTGTGCGTCTGAGTGTTTCGCTTTTGGAAGCTCCTATTTCTGTTCGTCAAGGAGAAAGACGGCAGTTTAGGGTTGCGTATCGACGGATCGTTAATTGAACCGGCTTACGGTGCGGATAGATATCCCTTACCTCGCATTGACGATTTCTTCGATCAGCTCCTGAGTGCGAGACATTTTCTAAGTTTGCTTGGGATCAGGTCATCATTATTGCGGTTCGGAGTGACGGCATTCCGAAGACTGCCTTGTGCGTGCTACGGGCTTTGTGTGTTTTGGTGAGTCATTGGATTCACTGATGCCCTGGCAGCATTTGTAAATGTGATGAACCAGATTTCTTCAGGCCGTTCCTCGACCAGTTTTTGTTGTGTTATATACGACATTCTGGCCTATTTAATGTGTCTTAAGGGACAGGAGTAACACTTAGGGATTTGTTATGCAGATACCGGGAGTGCACCAGCAGTTGCTAGATTCTTGGAGTGTTTCTTCAGGCTTGTTTTGTGTTGACTCCTAGGTCTTGTAGTCACGGGAGACGATTTCGTATGGTTCCGAGGGAGATCGTGGTTGTACAGCTTAGGCCCAGACATGTGTGCAGGACGGAGATCCGCAGATTGTTGGGCTTAGCTGGTTTTACCGCCGTTTCATGCAGGATTGCTAGAGTAGTGCTGCACCGTCGACTGAATGGACCGGAAGGGAGGTTTCTTTTCTGTGGACTGAGGCATGTGTACAGAGTTTTCGGCAGTTGGAGATTCGGTTAACAACTGCATCAGTTCTTTCTTTGCCTTTGGTTCGGGCGACTTTGTTGTTTAACTGTAATGTTTCTTGAGTGGGCTCGAGTGTGTACTGAGGTGACACTACAGAGTCATCGCTTTTGCTTCCCTACATTTGGAGGAAGTACGAGAAGGATATTCTACTCATGATCTGGAGATGGCCGCGGTGGTTTTGCATTGGAGATTTGGGGACACTACTTGTTTGAGAGTCGTGTCGGATTTTCCACGGACCACTAGAGCTTAATGAACATCTTCCTGCAGCGGATTTTGATTGTTGTGATAGTCTTCTGCAGATTTACAGTTCTTTTGTGATCGTCGAGTATAGCTTAAGTTCGTCTCTACGGAGGGGACAGCTTGCTCATGTCCGCTCCCGACCACTTTCCTTAAATCATTTTCGCGAGACACTGCCCGCCGATGCTCATTCGTCAGAGATACTTGAGCATACTCGGCTGGGTAATGATTCGGAGTCCTTGATTTGTGACAGGGTGTGCTGTGTTTGGGACGCGTTTGTGTACCTGATGTTATCGGGTAGAGACGTGAAATCCTAGAGCAAGCACATTAGTCAACTCTCTAGATGCATTCAAGTTCCACCAACATTTAGCGTGACTTGTGAGATAGTTACGGGTGGACAGGGATGTAAAGAGAAGTTTCAGGTTTCATTTCAAGGTGTCTGTCTTGTTGTGTGCTTGGGTCGAGCATCTGAGGCCGGCTGGAGAGTTGCAACCTTTTACCGTTCCGAAGTAGGAGTGGGAGCAGATCTCCATGAATTTCGTTATGGTTTCTACCCAAGTTTAGTCAGGGTGTGACTCCATTCGGATTCTTGTCGTCCGGTTATACTCAATGTGCTCAGTTGTTTCTTGTTAAGTTGTGTGTTTGTTTTGATTGTTGTCAGCGGTTGGGGATCGCCACTCGCCATCGTTAGGTTTCACCTTCGATAGCTGTTATCAGGAGACACACCAATTGGCCACCTTTAGGTTTAGGGGTTAGGTCGTGTCGATCACCAGTCTGTTGTCTTTCTGACTCTGCGTAAGTAGGACCTTGGACCCCGGCTAGTCTAGAGACTTCGGAGATGGTCCAGTTGTGTTAGGTCAGGATGGGAATTGTCCATTGCGAACTGAGGTCTTATGCCGACTGTGTTGTTCATAGACTCGAGCTCGCAAGGACAGATCATTTATTCCTACGGACTTTCCGATGAATGACATGTTGGATTTTGGGAAGCTTATCCCAGGATTTTAGGTCCTTTTAAGATCTTAAAAGCGAGTTAGTTTCGTTGCCTTTAATTTGGCACTTCCGCCCAGATTATTGAATTTTCACCCCGTATTCCTTGTGATGATACTTTACAATTACCTTCTTGACCTTTCTCACATGATTTAGCACCAGACCATGTAGCTTGGGCGCGATCTTTCGTCCACCAGCAGCCAATTGTGTTAATGGCTCGGCAGGTGGAGAAACGTCGGTCAAAAGTCTTGCCATCTGTAAAGGGTTTTTTCTTGGGCGTAGCCGTATAGTGAGGTAACCACTTGGGAGGCTGCGAGCGAGATTTGGGAGTTGTAATCTTCCCTTTGAAGGTACGCGTATCGGTATATTTTTAAATTCGGGGACGAATTTCTTTTAAGGGGGGAGACTGTAACACCTTAGAATGTGTTTTGTAGCTAATTATATTTTAATGTATGGATTTTAATAAAAAAGTTTACCAAATTAAGTTTTAAATATTTTACCCTATTTTATGAGTATTTTATTAGAATTTTTCTAGGCACACACACACTTGTGCATGATAACTAAGGTTTAGAGATGGGGTTAGACCATGATTAGCAAGCATGATGGATTAACCCATTCTCTTTAAGTTAATTAATATTGTTAGGTGTTTTGGGTTAAATAGTTATGGTTGTTTTAAAAATGAAAATGAATTTGAAATGGAAATTTAAATATTGTTTGAATGGTTGATCTTGAGAGAGAGAGAGTGTGTGAGGCATGGTGCTACATGGTAGAGGCCATGCTCATTTAATGATGAGAGAAAAGGAGAGAGGGAGGGGTTCTAGCCTTGCTCTCATTTCTAATTCTCATTCTCTTTTCTCTCATTCTCTCACTCTCACACACACACACTCACCTGCAGCAGCAGCCCCAGCCCAAGGAGAAGCAGCAGCAGAGGCAGCAGCAGCACTAGAGGCAGCAACAACAACAGAAACAACATCGGCATCAGCAGCAAGCAGCTGTAGCAGCAACAACATCAGCCTTAGCAGCAGCAGGAGCCCCAGCAGCAGTAGCAACCCCTCATCTTCTTCTTCACCTGCTCTCTAGGGTTCTACAGGGTATACTTCTTAACCCAATCCCCTAGTTGCTTAAGTTGTGCATCGATTAGCTTCGATTTGTGTTAATTAGCTAGTTTGTGCTAGTTTTGGTGATTTGTGAGATGTGGTGGCAAATTGATGATCGTGTTGGTAAACCCTACCCATTTAAGTGTTATTAGGGTCACATGAACTGAGATTTAACCCAGATTACACTAAAATACCATAGGGTTTGCCTTTTGTGCTAAATTGCTGATTTTAAAGCGATATATTAGCATTTTGTGATCTGCTATTGACCCGGGGCCTTTAGGTAAAAATTAAGAAAACTGGAACATGCTCACTAGGTATGGAAAACACCACCAAAACACGAGCCCCTACCCCCGAATTCTGGCCATCGATTTAATCTTATAGGCCGCAAATTGCGGCCAGGGTAGGGTGTTGGTGTTAGTGTATATGCCCTAGAGGCCATTACTGTATCATACTAGTTTGTATATTACTTAATGGAAGCTTGGGATATTCACCTTGTATAAACAATCTTGCTCAATATAGTAGTATGCTACTTGGTTTGTTTCTACTTCAATGTGTACTTGTGTTTATTTTACTATATCACTTATACGCATTAGTGGAGCCCTTAGGATCTTTGCTTGATTACCAGCGTTGTGATGGCAGTCACACTAGTGGGGGCTGGGTAATCTATAAGCACATCCTTATACAGGTCCCTAGTCGCAGGACTATCGAGACAGGGCATCGATACTCCGGAGTAGACTAGCGTATGCGCTTCTCATCCCAGTGTGGGAGATGGTCTGTCCCACAGCCATCAGTACGTCGTACTAGAGATAGTATACGGGTGCTCGTTAGGTTACGAGTACACTGGACAGGACTCGTTGGGAACTGACAGGTTGGTATTATACCTATCGTCAGTCATCAGTTCCCAGGTGACGTGAGTACAGCTTAGTCCGCTGACTTGACACTAGCACTTCGCCTCGAGTGTGTTCCCACTGCACTTTGATCACTACCCTACCACGGCTCAAAGGAGTCGTGCAAACAGGTGGTGGTTGGGTGCAGTCCCGAAGCACTTGGAGGCAGTGCCGGTTAGACAGGATTCGTCTCTCCCGGTATTGGGGGTTGACATCGCGCTGTGTCTAGGAGAGCCATTACACGAGTAGTCCCTGGCCAGGGCAAGCGAGATATACTGGTAGGTTCCAGTGTTATCTCAGGGTGTTTTGGGCTTCACTCCGACACGAACAGACCGGACTGTACGGAGACTGTCATATTCAGACTCAGTAGGAGTACAGATGGGGTTTCACCTCGTCAGCCTTCTTGTCGGCATCTACCTGGGGACCGTTACGCACAGCTAGTGCCGCTTGCGGTCTGTGGTTAAACCCACTGCCAGCGTAGTGTCGAGTCTTTAGAGTCCCACACAGAGGGTATTCGCCTCTGGGCAAAACAGAGTAGAGGTCGCATGGTTTTGCGACAGGGTTCGTTCTCCTCCGCGCACTTGTGCACGTTTGGAGTCCGGACGGATATTCCCAGCAGGCTCTGGTTTGAGCCGGATACTGGTATATGTTTTGGGGTTGCTTTTATCTCTCAGTATTCATGTTCCTCGGAACAAGAATGCAGGTGTGTATGCACAGTTATTTGAGGAGGAGGAAGATGACTTTCATTAGGGTTTCGGAACGGGTGCGTATGCACAATTCACGGTTATCATTTTCCAAACCCTAATGGATTTATGGATTATCTATTAATAATAGTAATTAAATGAGAATTATGTTATGGTTGATTTTGTTGACTTGTTGACCATGGTTGACTTGTTGACCATGGTTGAATGTTGACCACCATCATGCTTTGTAAAGATCCTCCTTGATTCATGCTTACATTTCATTTAATGAAGCATGATAGTGGTCATTCCAAATTACCATCAACTATTCTTATTTTGAATTATTATTATTTAGATAATTCTTTTTCTTTTGGTATTATGGTTGCAAGAAAGAAAAAGCTAGCTCATTATCTCATTTTGCTTCTCTCTCCTCACTTCATCTTCTTCTTCCTCAAGCTCAAGGTGATTCCTTCTCATGTGTTGAGAATCCTTCACCTTGAAAAGAAAACAACCCCTAGACACTCTCTACTCTCTCTAGAGTTCAAGGTTTAGCAAGCCGGAAACCCTAGTTCACTCAAAGATCGAGGAAGAGCCCAAAGGTTGAACCTTCGAGGTGGATCCATCTTCGACGGAAGAAGGCTACAAGGCAAGAACCATCAACCTCTACAAGGTTTGAAGAAGAAGGAGTTCAAGTTTAGGTATAACCTTCATCCGAGTAGCTAAGATTCTTTAGCTTGTATGCTAGTTTAGTTTAGACACGATCCCGACCTTGTTTAGTCCATGTTGCCTCTTGCGATAAAAATTTGTTTTTTATACTGTTTCCGCCTCCCCGTAAGAACCGGGGGTCGCAATATGGACTTACAGTGGTATCAGAGCCTAACTAAACTTAAACTAGCTAGGTAGTGAAGTGTAACGAAGTTCGGAACCGAAAAAGTCACAAAACCGGAAAAACAAAACCCTAAGTTTCTGTTAAAATTTTTTCTGCTCTAAATGAAAAACTTTATACTTGTAAATTCGGCTCAAGGTTTTGTATGAACACCCAAGAAAAACGACACAGTGATTCGTTCAAACCGCCGCCCTTCCGCCGCACGAGCAAGGCATCTGCCGCGGAAGCGCCGCGGTTTGTCGTCTTCTGTGCATCGTTTTTCGTGCAGTGTGTTTGTGTGTTGGTTTTGGGATTTTTAAAATATATTATATGTGCCCAGATTTTCCAGAACAGAAATTTGCTTTTGGGGTCCTATAATTCCGTATTTTTTCCGAACTTCTCTGCACTTTGACTATGATGGTTGTATCTGTGATGCTTGCATGTATTGAACGTCGGCTAATCGCTATAAGACGATTAGTCGGGGTTATACATGATCTGTGTTTGATATTGGAATGTGTATATGAATGTGTTGGACTGTCGCGGGTGAATAGCCGGGGTGGATGTGAGATGAGCTTTTGTTTTTCTTTCATTCATTGTAAATGTAAATTGATGTAATAATTATTATTTGTTTGGCCGCACAACCGGGTCGGGGTTGTAGCCGTCATTGTATAATTCTTTTTACTGTTTTTGCTCCTAGGATAGACCCATGGAGGGGTGCACAAACTGCCGGGTACTTGGCGGGTAGTTTGCCGCACCCGTAGGGGTCTTGGGTGGGGTATTGGCTATTCACCGCGACCGTGTTATCCGCTTTTCGTTTCAGGCTCGAAAGGATTGCGGATTGCTAGTATATCCAATGTATTCATCTGTGATCTGTATTGTCTATCATTGCTTTCTATTTAGGCGTTGCTTATGTTTTACAGCCGCGCTAGCCCAGCCCCCGCTCTGTCGTTAGTTAAGTAACCTAACGAGTGATGACGGGACCCCGTGGCGAATGCGAATGGCATAAGCGTACGTCATATTTTGGTTGTTTTCTGCAATGGTAGGATTTAAATGATGGGACGCATTAAAAGTACTAATGCAAGAATATCACGCATTAAAAGAACTAATGCAAGATAATAAACCAAGTTAAAATCGTTGGAACACTTTCGAAAAACCACTCGGTTCTTTTCAAAACTAACTTTTAAATGCGGAGTTTGAGCCACTCCTTCTAAAAGCTATCTCGTTCCATCGATTATATCAAGTTCACTACGTTCACGGTTTCGCCAAAACCATTCGTAGCCCTCCGTCGTTTCACATGAATAGTCATTAGTATTCAAGCTGTGTTTGTTGGCCAAAGTCAAGGCATAGTGATTGGTAGCTATTGGGTATTCATGTGCAACATAGATAGATGCGTTGGTTTGGAACAGTCGTACTGCCTTGTTGGCCAAAGTCAAGGGTAGGTACGGGTGGATTCAAATTAACCTGGAGAACGACGGGTAGAACTTGACATGTGACTTATGATTTGTTGGCCAAAGTCAAGGTCATAAGAGCATGGGGCAAAAATCCACATCGGGAGTTTCATAAGTACTGAAACTTGCTAGATTTGCATACCATTTGGAGTGTGGTGATTCTGGTAGGATTCCTTCAGTTTCGTCACGCGATGATATTTGGATCCCGATCCTACTGTGAGTATATGCTACTCCTCGGGAAATTTCTCACTAGACGATCAATGCTATAAACCTAGTAGGTGCCTAGAAAGGTGTTAGCGGGGCTACGCCCCCAGGGAAAAGAGGTTATTTAATTAAGGAACTTCGCAAAAGCGTTGGAAAACCTCCCTCGAAGTACCGACACTGGCCTGGCTGAACGGTTAAGCAAGTATTGCACGGTGGGATTGATCCCGGCTAATTCTTCCTTTGTGGTTTGAGGAGGGATTCGAGAGACAGTGGGAGCCATCCTGTTTAGACAAATTAAAAACCATTCTAAAACTTGCAAGAGCATCGTGCTAAAGTGTTTCTTCTCTCCCCCCTGCAGCGACCAAATCGAAATGACTGGACTTAAGTTGATTCTAGATAAAAACATATTGACAGGGCCAAACTACAAAGATTGGCTCAGGAATGTCAAGTTGGCAATCACTTACGACAAGCTGGGGTATCTTCTTACCACCAAAGCTCCCCCCGTCCCAGGTCCCACCTCCAGCGTCGCGGATAAGGAAATCCGTAAGACTTGGGAGATTGACAGCGCGAAGGCCAGGTGCCTCGTACTTGCCTCGATGGACAACGAACATCAGAGGAGGCACGAGAATATGGATTTGGAATCCATATTTCTTCATACAAAAGAACTGTATGGAGAGCAGTCTCGTATCGCAAGATACGAAGTGTCGAAGAAGTTGTTTTCGACAAAATTGGCCGTCGGATCATCGGTAGCGGACCACGTGCTTAAGATGATTGGCTACACTGAGGAGCTCGCGGAACTTGGGACCACGTTGGACAGTGAACTCTACACGGATATAATTCTCCAGTCCCTTCCATCCACTTACGCCCAGTTCATACTGAATTTCAACTTGCAAGAAAAGGAAGTTGAACTTTCAGAACTCCTCAACATGCTGAGGAGCGCAGAGGGCACCCTACAGAAGGGTAGGAAAACACCCGCTTTGTTTGTAGGAGGATCTTCTTCATCTAGGTCCAAGGCGAAAGCCAAGGGAAAGAGGAAGAAAGCCCCCGCCAAACCAAGAGGCGGTGTTAGTAAAGTGGGTACGAAGGGAAAAGAAATGGCAACAAAGATCGCGGGGAAGCTTGTGGGTAAAGAGGAATGCTTCTATTGTCACAAGAGTGGACACTGGAAGAAAGATTGCAGGGCTTGGAAGGCCAGGACACAGGAACTGAAGCAGGTTGCGGCTTCAGCTTCAGGTGTGTATGTTATTGAAAACTGTCTTTCTATAAACTCTACTTCCTGGGTATTGGATACCGGATCAGGATCTCATATCTGTAATTCATTGCAGGCGTTGAGAAATCGTAGGTTTTTGAAGGAAGGTGACATGACCCTCAGAGTTGCAAACGGAGCTAGCATGGATGCTAAAGCCGTGGGGGACTATCACCTGGGAATGTCAGATAGGCATGTTTTGGTTTTGCGTAATTGCTTTTTTGTACCCAACGCAACTTGTAATATCATCTCTGTATCTTTGGTTTCTAAAGAAGGTTATGAATTTGCGTTTGTAAGTAATGTTGTAAACATTCACCTTAATCAAGTTCTGATTGGGTCAGGTACACTGAGCAATGGTATATACGTATTGAACCAACCACAGATTTTCAATGTCCAGAATACACACAAAAGAAAGTCTCCAGATATCAATCAGGCTTTCTTATGGCATTGTAGACTGGGTCACATCAATGAGACACGGTTGACTAAGTTACATAAAGAAGGATACTTGGATCCGTTCGAGTATCAGTCTTATGCCACTTGTGAATCTTGTCTCATGGGAAAGATGACAAAGACTCCGTTCACTGGACACGGAGAAAGAGCGAGCGAGCTCTTGGGACTCGTACACTGCGACGTGTGCGGTCCAATGTCTACACATGCGCGAAGTGGTTACTCTTACTTCATTACTTTTACGGATGATTTCTCAAGGTACGGTTATGTCTTCTTAATGAAACATAAGTCCGAGGCCTTTGAAAAATTCCAGGAATATAAGAATGAAGTAGAGAAACAGACCGGCAAAAGTATCAAGATTCTAAGATCGGATCGAGGTGGAGAATACTTAAGTGCCGAGTTCCTGAATTATTTAAAAGAGAACGGAATTCTCTCTCAGCTTACTCCTCCATACACTCCGCAACACAACGGTGTATCGGAGAGACGGAACCGAACCCTATTGGATATGGTACGGTCCATGATGAGCAACGCTGAGTTACCGCGATCATTCTGGGGGTATGCGCTAGAATCAGCTGCGTACCTTTTGAACCGAGTTCCTACTAAGACTGTACCTACCACACCATATGAAATGTGGAGTGGGAAGAGACCCTATCTTAAGCACATTAAGACATGGGGATGTCCAGCTTTTGTTAAAAAGCAGCATGCGGACAAGCTCGAGGCACGCTCAGTACAGTGTAAGTTTGTGGGATATCCAAAGAACTCCAAGGGATATTTCTTCTACTATGAAGAGGAACAAAAAGTTCTTGTTTCTCGTCATGCCTACTTCTTGGAAACTGAGTTTTTGGAAAACCAGATAAGTGGGAGCACAGTAGAACTGGAAGAAATTCCAGAACCACGAGCTATTACTGAAAGCTTGGAGGAACCAGAGGGTTCAAAAGAACAGGACATTCCTACGCCGCTCCGCAGGAGTAGTAGGCAGTCTCATCCGCCCGAGAGATACTACGGTTTTCTCATAGACGGGGATAGAGAGGATTGCATCATAGATTATGATGAGCCTACTAGCTTCCAGCAGGCTGTTCAGAGCGTTGACTCGGTAAAATGGCTGGATGCAATGCGGACCGAAATGGAGTCCATGTACACCAACAAAGTATGGACGTTGGACATTGCTCCAGACGGGGTAAAACCCGTAGGATGCAAGTGGATCTTCAAAAGGAAGATTGGTGTAGATGGACAGGTTGAGACCTATAAAGCTAGACTTGTAGCAAAGGGTTTCCGTCAAAGACCTGGCTTGGACTATGACGAAACCTTTTCTCCAGTGGCTATGCTGAAATCCATTCGGATCCTTCTTGCCATTGCTGCCTTCCACGATTATGAGATTTGGCAGATGGACGTAAAGACCGCTTTTCTAAATGGAAATTTAGAGGAGTGTGTCTATATGGATCAGCCAGAGGGTTTCATTCAGAGTGGGAGCAGCGGAAAGGTGTGCAAGTTGCTTAAGTCCATCTATGGACTAAAGCAGGCATCGCGGAGTTGGAACATCTGTTTTGATGAGACGGTCAAGGAATTTGACTTTATCAAAAATCCAGATGAACCATGAATCTATAGTAGATTTGTAGCGAGAACTGTAGTATTCCTCGTTTTATACGTGGATGACATTCTCTTAATAGGAAATGACATTCCTATGCTACAATCTGTCAAGGGGTTCTTGTCACACAGGTTCTCCATGAAAGACCTGGGTGATGCCTCATACATCCTGGGGATCCGGATCCATCGTGATAGATCCAAGAGGATATTAGGACTTTCTCAGTCCAGGTACATCGACACCATAGTGAAAAGATTCAGTATGGAAGATTCCAAGCGCGGTAACCTACCGGCTTGTCACGGGATCACCCTCTCTAAAGAGATGTCTCCCAAGACTGATTTGGAGAGGGATCGCATGTCTATTATACCCTACGCTTCTGCGGTAGGCTCTATAATGTATGCGATGTTGTGTACCAGACCGGATGTAGCTTATGCACTGAGTGTGGTAAGCCGGTATCAGTCAAACCCTGGGGAGAAATACTGGATAGCGGTAAAGAACATTCTTAAGTACCTGAGAAGGACTAAGGAGATGTTCTTGGTGTATGGCGGAAAAGACCTCCAGATTGAGGCCTTTGCTGACTCCAGCTTCCAGAGTGACAAGGATGATTCCAAGTCCATGTCGGGTTTTGTCTTTACCCTCAATGGAGGGGCGGTGTGTTGGAAGAGCTCCAAACAGGAAACCGTTGCAGACTCGACTATGGAAGCGGAATACATCGCTGCATCTGATGCCGCAAAAGAAGCTGTCTGGATAAGGAAGTTCTTAAAAGAACTTCAGGTGGTTCCGTCCATTGTTGACCCAATACCTCTGTATTACGACAACAACGGGGCTATAGCTTTAGCAAAGGAACCCAGGTCCCATCAGAGATCCAGGCACATCTTGAGGCGGTATCACCTGATCAGGGAGATCGTGGATCACAAGGAGATCGAGGTTCGGAGGGTTGCTTCAGAAGAGAACACTGCAGATCCATTCACCAAGGCCCTACCCCAGACTCAGTTCGAGCGGCTGATCGAGATGATAGGTCTTCGATACGCCAGTACATGGCCTTAGTGCAAGTGGGAGATTGTTAGTGTATATGCCCTAGAGGCCATTACTGTATCATACTAGTTTGTATATTACTTAATGGAAGCTTGGGATATTCACCTTGTATAAACAATCTTGCTCAATATAGTAGTATGCTACTTGGTTTGTTTCTACTTCAATGTGTACTTGTGTTTATTTTACTATATCACTTATACGCATTAGTGGAGCCCTTAGGATCTTTGCTTGATTACCAGCGTTGTGATGGCAGTCACACTAGTGGGGGCTGGGTAATCTATAAGCACATCCTTATACAGGTCCCTAGTCGCAGGACTATCGAGACAAGGCATCGATACTCCGGAGTAGACTAGCGTATGCGCTTCTCATCCCAGTGTGGGAGATGGTCTGTCCCACAGCCATCAGTACGTCGTACTAGAGATAGTATACGGGTGCTCGTTAGGTTACGAGTACACTGGACAGGACTCGTCGGGAACTGACAGGTTGGTATTATACCTATCGTCAGTCATCAGTTCCCAGGTGACGTGAGTACAGCTTAGTCCGCTGACTTGACACTAGCACTTCGCCTCGAGTGTGTTCCCACTGCACTTTGATCACTACCCTACCACGGCTCAAAGGAGTCGTGCAAACAGGTGGTGGTTGGGTGCAGTCCCGAAGCACTTGGAGGCAGTGCCGGTTAGACAGGATTCGTCTCTCCCGGTATTGGGGGTTGACATCGCGCTGTGTCTAGGAGAGCCATTACACGAGTAGTCCCTGGCCAGGGCAAGCGAGATATACTGGTAGGTTCCAGTGTTATCTCAGGGTGTTTTGGGCTTCACTCCGACACGACTTGTACCGCTATTGGGGGACTGACGTTTTACCGCCCCCTAGGCCCGACATGCGATGTATCAGACGAACAGACCGGACTGTACGGAGACTGTCACATTCAGACTCAGTAGGAGTACAGATGGGGTTTCACCTCGTCAGCCTTCTTGTCGGCATCTACCTGGGGACCGTTACGCACAGCTAGTGCCGCTTGCGGTCTGTGGTTAAACCCACTGCCAGCGTAGTGTCGAGTCTTTAGAGTCCCACACAGAGGGTATTCGCCTCTGGGCAAAACAGAGTAGAGGTCGCATGGTTTTGCGACAGGGTTCGTTTTCCTCCGCGCACTTGTGCACGTTTGGAGTCCGGACGGATATTGCCAGCAGGCTCTGGTTTGAGCCGGATACTGGTATATGTTTTGGGGTTGCTTTTATCTCTCAGTATTCATGTTCCTCGGAACAAGAATGCAGGTGTGTATGCACGTTATTTGAGGAGGAGGAAGATGACTTTCATTAGGGTTTCGGAACGGGTGCGTATGCACAATTCACGGTTATCATTTTCCAAACCCTAATGGATTTATGGATTATCTATTAATAATAGTAATTAAATGAGAATTATGTTATGGTTGATTTTGTTGACTTGTTGACCATGGTTGACTTGTTGACCATGGTTGAATGTTGACCACCATCATGCTTTGTAAAGATCCTCCTTGATTCATGCTTACATTTCATTTAATGAAGCATGATAGTGGTCATTCCAAATTACCATCAACTATTCTTATTTTGAATTATTATTATTTAGATAATTCTTTTTCTTTTGGCATTATGGTTGCAAGAAAGAAAAAGCTAGCTCATTATCTCATTTAGCTTCTCTCTCCTCACTTCATCTTCTTCTTCCTCAAGCTCAAGGTGATTCCTTCTCATGTGTTGAGAATCCTTCACCTTGAAAAGAAAACAACCCCTAGACACTCTCTACTCTCTCTAGAGTTCAAGGTTTAGCAAGCCGGAAACCCTAGTTCACTCAAAGATCGAGGAAGAGCCCAAAGGTTGAACCTTCGAGGTGGATCCATCTTCGACGGAAGAAGGCTACAAGGCAAGAACCATCAACCTCTACAAGGTTTGAAGAAGAAGGAGTTCAAGTTTAGGTATAACCTTCATCCGAGTAGCTAAGACTCTTTAGCTTGTATGCTAGTTTAGTTTAGATACGATCCCGACCTTGTTTAGTCCATGTTGCCTCTTGCGATAAAAATTTGTTTTCTATACCGTTTCCGCCTCCCCGTAAGAACCGGGGGTCGCAATATGGACTTACAGTTGGGTCTTGAGGTTTTGGGTAGGGTTGTCTGCAGTGTATTGTAGTGCTTTGGAATGTCTAGTTTTGTAAGATTTGACCTGTAGGAAAATCTCGGCCTATATATCGTTTTTGTGTCCGTTGTGTTTGCGCGATACGCGCGATACGTGAGTGGGTTCTATGATCCAGCGTATCGCGGCGTGTCGCGATGGTTTTAGATGCGTATACATACGTTTTAGCGTATCGTGCACGCGCGTTTAGTTCGCGACGCGAGTTTCTCGTTTTGGGTTCGATATCGCGTTTTGCGGAATATTTGGCTTATATATGATTTACATGTCTTATTTGCAGGTTTGCAGGCAGGGACTACGGACAATGATACAGGGGTAGCAGATGGTAGGATTCACCTCGCGTAGAGCGTAGGTGAGTAGATTTAACATCTACAGGGTAATCGCCCGCATGGCGTTATGCGTCTGCGCTAGGATTCAAATACCCGTCGCATATTCTACGTCATTGTTAGAATTGTTCCTTTACTGTATTTCCTTAGATATAGTTGTACTATGACTAGTAGCCGTAGGGCACTGCACACATTATTGACGGTTCATGTTGCACGAGCACGGATTGTACGCTACACACACACCGTCAATAATTGCCATGTCACACACTAACCATTATAGATACTATTGCTTATCACACATGACATCTAGCTTATCGGTATACCTATAGTGTATCATACCTTTAGTGTAGGTACATATACACCTTGCGATACAGCTACAGGTATACCTTGCACATATTTTACTTATACCGGGTGGATATCCTACATATTTTACTTATACCCAGGGGGGTATATGACATCAGTTCTTATAGGTAGATACCTATACATTGCTACACCTGTATGTTACACACATATTCAGTTGCAGTCACATATTTACCTTTACTGATGTTACTTAGCTGTACCTTATTGGTTTCGCATACATCTGGTTTCAGCTATATATTCTTTGTTATATGCTCGCATTTCAGATATATCGTATATGTTTATTCCTGGATTGCTCATTATTAGTTGGATTTTACATGATGTTTTCTGGATTTGGGAACCGCGGGAGTTCATGAAATTATGCATACATTGAAAAACCCGGTTTCCTTGATATGATATTTGCGCATCCACCATGGGTTTTATCGGTGCTGATTATATATACCCCTACGATGAGGCCTCGAGGCCGTAGAGGGTACATGGTAGGGCCCGGAGGTACCCGGGGCAAGAAAGGGATGTCAATATGCTTTGAGCCGATGAGCCCGGCAGGGGAACCATACCATCCGGTGACAGTACCAATGACTTGGCGGGGATCATGGAGATACCGTTGGGAGTCATGCACGTATGCATACGTCGAAAGGCGAGGGTCAGAGCTAGGCACTCATGCTTTCGGGACAGCGTATGATACGTACCTATCAGGATTTCTGTGTCGATGCTTGGCACATTGTTTTCACGATGTTTCTTTTAAACACCTTTGTATATATAAAAGGGGATTAGCCATTGTTATATATACCCTTACACCAATATTAGTGGAATAGGACGCTAATATATGTGTATTGACCCCATCATATTTATTTCTGCATATATATTTATTTAGGATGTTAGAAACTTACTTGAGATTCTACTTGGGATATAGGTGATTCATTGAGATTGGATATTGGATATAAAAGAGATTGTTGATTTGTACATTCGAGATATATGAGAGCTATTCGATATTGTACATTGAGGTGATGTGAGACTTATATGATGTGAGAGCCCGGTTTGGGGGCTGATTTGAGGAAATTGTGGATTTGATTGTCTTGATGGATTGTGATCCTGCCACGATGTCAGGTTTTCATGGAAATGACATATTCCACCCCATACCTCACATTTATCTATTTTATGCACAGTTTCATAAATTAGTAGTACCTGTTAGTGTACCCTTATGATAATTGCATATTTACATTCTCATATCCCTTTTGCATGGTTATTGCATATTATTGTCATGTTACTGTTGCTTCACATATTGATTGTACCTGCTAGTGTACTTTCCTTTATTCAGCATTTGCATGACATGTTATTACTGTAATCGTATATCTTAGATTCATGTTGTACGTACATTCCTGCGATTACCTGCATATGTTATCTACTATTCACGAATTGGCAACTCACCCCCGTTGTGCCACAGGTGTTTCAGGTTGTTCCCCAGAGTAGTCGAGGCAGGCTATTCCGCTTTTCAGCTATCATATTTTGCTACAGATACCGCATCAGCTCACAGAACTATTTTTCTTAGGTTGGTTTTGGTGGTTATCTGTATTTTGTATTGTACATTCGTTGTATCTTGTACTCTCCATCTACTATTATGTTGTTGACTTAGAGATGTGGTGAGGACGTTACTGTATATTATTTGTGGATTTTTTGTTTTTTATATACAGCTTTCTCTGTATTGTCTTTATTTTTTTGCTATAGCGTCATAATTTTGTGTTGCATTCATCTTGGCTAGTTTTTACAAAAAGGGAGTGTTGCTAAAATTTTAATGAAATAAAGTAGGACTTTTAAAGAATTTGGGTTGCGATTTCAAATGTTTCAAAAACTTATATTATCTTTTCCGTATTTTTATGGTTTAGATTTCTGGGTTTTGGCTTTCTTTTACTACGTTACGTCTTAGGGAATTGCGTAGTACTAGGGCCATCACGGGCCAATTTTGGGTCGTGACATGCGGTCCATGGTTAAACCCACTGCCAGCGTAGTGTCGAGTCTTTAGAGTCCCACACAGAGAGTTTTCCTGCACTGGGTAAAAGGTGTAGAGGCCGTATGGTTTTACGGCAGGGCTACGATCACTTACGTGCACTTGTGCGCATATGATGTTCGGGCAGACAATACTAGTGGGCTTTGGTTTGAACCGGATCCTAGTATTGTACAGATGGATTAGTTTTGTCTTCTGTGTATTCGTGTTCTATGGAATGCGGATGCGGGTGTGTATGCACGGTTGTGAGGAACGAAGAAGGAGGTGTCTCATTAGGGTTTTGACCATTGAATTGGTCAAAACCAATATGAGGTGAGGAAAATGTTCATTAATCTTTTTAATGATAATTGTGTTTTGGCTAATTAGTTTGACCATTTGACCTTGCTTGACAATTTGACCTAGTTGACTATAGTTGACTTAGATATTTTGCAAGTACTAGACTCTTCTTATTCTTTTGGATTTATCTTTGAGATGATAATGGTCAAATCAAGGGTAGCCATCATAATTAATCATGATAAAAGATTACTAAATATTTTTCTTATGCATCATTATCTTCTTCTCATTCTCTCTCATCAAATGAGAGCTCCCATGGTTTGCTTCTTCTTCCTCCTCACTACAAATTCCTAATAGTCTTATGTGTTGAGCAAATTAGTTTCTAAATAGACAGACAAACACATCTTCTTCCTCTACATCACCTAAGACATCAAGAGTAGCAAACTTGTTGCCCCAGTTACCTCAGCTTGAGGTGGAGCTCGGACTATAGACTCTCGGATGGATCGTCTTCGACTCTAGGAGGCCGCGGAGGTGACCAAGATCTGGATCGATCCTCGAAGCTTGCATGGATGAGGAGGACAGCGGAGGGAAGAACCGAAGAACCGTTTTCGTGAGGTATAATCTCCTAAGCATGGTAGATAGAACCTCTAGTTGTTTGTTAGAAATGGTTTGGCAAAGATCCTCAAGATAGTCTATGTTACCTTGTGATAAAAATTTGCTTTTTACCTATTCCGCCTACCTATAAGTACCGGGGTGGATAACGTAGACTTACACTAACCAGCACTCAAACAAATCTGGGCAAAAAAAAATACATCCCAAAAATCACAATTCCATACAGTAGAGCACCTGAAGAATTTTTTAGCACAGAGGCCCCACTCCGACCGTGGAATCGCCGCGCCGCAAACAAGCATGTTTCGCGGCACTTCCGCGGTGGAATGAAGGGTTCATGTGCTCAAATTTCTTGTGGATCTCTGAAATACCCTGCTTGTATTTTTACAGCACTCTAAATAATTTTTTGAACACTTTTAAAATTCGACAAAATGTATGAAAATGAAATGGCGGTTTTGAAAATTTTTGTCGATCGATATTTTGAACACGTCTAAACTAGCTAGTATGGGTTTATGGGGTTGCTCTGATGCCATGTTGGGTTATACTAACGCCCCGGCCATCTACCGTGGCAGTTTACGGAACAAAATTTTTTCTAGGGTTTGAAACGGGCGCTTGAACAACCCAATCACTGGATCTACCATAAACCTAAACTAGCTAACATGAGAGAAGGTAACTACTATGATAGGAATTCTCACCTAAGGATCCGTGTCCTTCGGTCTTCTTTCCTCTTCGTTCACTCCAAGTGATCTTCTTGAACGAGCTTGTTCTTCTTTACTTGCTCCTTCGGTTTTCCGGGATCGAGCTTGTTCGTCGGTCCTCCTCCGTCGAAGATGATCCACCCGAGAGATGTAGTCCATGACTCTAGCTCCATACTAAGTGTCAAGTGGAGCAACTAGAGGCTTTAGATTGCTAATCTAAAGAGTCTAGGATGCAGTGTGAAGTTCTATATGTATTTCTATCTCACCTCCTCTCTTGATTCTCAACACATGAGAGTGTAGAGAGGAGGTTGAAGATGAAGGTGGAGTAGCTCAAGAAACAAGTGAAGAAAGTAAAGCAAATGGTGAGAGTCTAAATTAATAAAACATCCATGTGAGAGAAAATCCTCACCTTGGTTTTGTACAACAATTTTTTACCAATATAATATACCAACCATGCTTCAATAGTTGACACAAATGAAGTAATAATTCATTTGTCAATACTATTAATGTACGGTTCTCACCATACTCCCCTCACCTTGCTTTACACCTCATTATCCATTTAAAGATAAATGAAAATAACCAAAATGAGGTGTTCACCTTCTAGAATGTTTTCCGTATAAAATACAGATTACAATCTACTATATATGCATACCTGTATTCGTATAAAAATACGAATACCCGAAAAGATAGAATAACACAAAGAAGATATACTAGAATATACATATCGAAATATATATATGTAAATTATTAAATCAATACTTGATTTAATAATCCGGCTCAATCCAGAGCCGGCTAGTATTATCAACTGTCCGATTGAAAGTCCGGGTATATAATACAATCGATCGATCGGAACCCCGCACATATCCAATACGGCTACTATATCATTTCGCCTAAACCAGGAAAACCCTCTATGTGGGACTCTAAAGACTCGACAGTACGCCGGCAGTGAGTTACTAGATAAATACATAACCACAAGCACGTCAGCGGCACTAACTGTACGTAACGGCTATCCGGGTACCTGTCAAAAAGGAAGGCCAATGAGCAAACTCATCCGGATCCCTACTGAGCCTATCTGTGACAATCTCCGTACAGTCCGGTCTCTTCATCTGAGAGTATCGCATACCGGGTCTAAGGGGTGGTAAACGTCAGACCCTAATAACCGGCTGATTCGTGTTGATGCTGCTTAGGACCAATCCGGGAAATTACTGATCAACCTATCAGTAAATCCCAACTGCCTTTGATAAGGTCTTATGGTCCTGACCAATCGAACACAGTGCTAATATCGACTCCCTATGCCGGGAGAGACGAATCCCCAACAATCACTCACTGTCTCCATGTAGCTCGGGACTGTATCCAACCAAAACTAGTTTGCATGATTCAGTAGAACCGTAGTAGGGTAGTTCTCGGCGTGTCTGTCTAGTGTACTCACCCCAGTGAGCACCTGTATACGATCTTAGGTGCAAAAGACCAATGGTTGCGAGACCAGCTATCGCCTCTCGTCAAGGTCTAGAAATGTATACACTAGTCTACTTCGGAATATTGATGCCCAGTCTCGATACTCTCACGACTAGGGACATTTTAACGATGTGCTCATCGACTACCCAGCTCCCACAAGTATGATCGCCATCACAACGCAGATAGTCAAGCAATGATCCTACGGGCTTTATCAACATGTATAGATGATACGTAATAACAAGTAAAACATATGCACATGTTAAGATAAAGACAAACCAGATAGCATACTATCATATCGAGCAAGATTGTCCTGTACATACATATATCCAAGCAACCACATGTATACATATACAATAATGGCCTCTACGGCATACATATCCAACAGAGGTAGGTCGTTACCCCGTGAGTTTTCTAGAGGTATGTATGTCTAGGTGTAACATTTCAGAAAAATAAAATATTATTTTTGGGAATTTTTATAATTAAATAATAAATATAATGAATATTTTAATAGAGCGGTATAATTAAATACCGATAAATTAGGAAAAAAATGGAAAATTATGGAAATTACAGAAATGAGAGTGTTTTATGTGATTTAGGCGAATTATGAATTTTCAGGATTTTTATATGCACTTTTAACGCTAATCGCGATTAAATATCGCTAATCGTGCATTAAGCGTGTTTTGTGTACATGACAGGAACCATATCGTTTTTACACTTGTTACATTTTTCTATCATGATCTTTTCTTCATTTATCATACATGGTGGTTGACTTAAGAAAAGGAAAAAGAAAGGAAATGATGAGAGATGGGACACAATCATGACATGAGATAAAGAATGCTTGAGAGAGAGTGTGTGTGAGGGGTCAACCCTAGATCTTGGCCATTCCTTCTCTTCTCCTCATCTTCATCAACTCTTTTTCTCTCCCACATCACCATGGCAGCCCCATCTCCCTCTTCCACTTCAAGATTCAATATACCCCCAAAACAAACCCAAAACCCCATCTCCACTTCACAAAAAAAATTTGCACAAGCTCACAACAAGCATGGGGAACTAAGAAAAACTGGATTTTGATGATCTAAGGGGATTCATGAGTTCCAAATGAGGTAATCCCTTCACAATTTGTGTAGTTTTAAATTCACTTTAGTATCCATACGTGTTTAGTTGTGATTTAGTGCGGTTTAGTGAACTTGGAAGATTTCTTGAAGAGGTTATGTGGGATTTTGAGTGGTGTTAGTACAATTGGACCTTAAAGATGACCTTAAACCCCCCTATGAGGTTAGAAACTCAGATCTATTTGAAAAAAACCACGTTTACTGAAAAAAGAAACTGTTAATGTCCGTTTTGTATGTAATTGGGGTGTGCAGGGAAATCTGGGATGACCCGGAAATTTTACGAGATAAGCAAACAACCCCAGTAGGCTGGAATTGACCCTAGGAACCCACTGTAGCAAAACGAGACCCTAATTCCCCTAGAAAACCGGCCTCGCCGGAATTTGGGCTTGTGTGTCCAGCCACCCTAGTGTGTTAGGTGCCCAAGTTGCTTCAGTAGGTCACACACTCCCTATACTACACCCTAGACTTGTTTGCTTACCTATTTTTGACCTGAATAGAAATCTGGGACCACTTTTCTGGGTTGCTGCCATGTGTTTCATGATGTTATGGATTTAAGTTTTGATATTTGTTATTGTATTCGATTATTTGACATTTGTACGTCTATATCAATTGATATTTGGTTGAATTGCGAGAGGTAGACCATAGGTTTTGACCTATGGGTGATTCGTGCGACATTTTGGTTTTCGTGTGTCGTTTTGGATTTGATTTGGATTTTGATGTGATATGATATGTTATGATGTGTAGGTACCCCCACGAAGACTTCGAGACGACAAGCTAGCGCGTAGCGGCGTCGGCATCGGCATACAAGAAGCAAAGATGAGTAGATTTATATCTACGGAGAGAAGTCGGGTGGATAGCGTATAGCACCCCCGCAAAGTCATTAGATATGATGTGATATGATATAGATATACATTCATATGTTGTTGAGAGATATGAAAATTAGCACGAAAAGGTTTATGAGATTAGGAGTTAGTGTTAGCTAGAATTGAAGAAAGGACTTTAGTCGATTTCTTAGTCCCGAAACCCTAGGGTAAAGATTTGCGTACATGCACAGACACATACTCACATACATTGATATCTTTGTGTGTATTGGAGGCATATTTATATTGGTATTCATGTGCTTGGATGATGAGGATGTTATATGATGCTTGGGATTAAGTCGATATGATCGGACATGTTGCCGTGGGATTTTTATATGTGACCTAGATATATCATGATGTTATAGCAGATCGTTGGACGACGATACTATGTGGATGATGATATATATAGTGATAGTTGACATATGATCGAGATATGAGATTAGATACGTTATGATATTTATAACGGATCGCTTGGGCGATGTATACTTCTGTATGATAATATGTGTTGATGACATCAGATTGTATGAGACTTTAGATCAGTAGCCAGATCATGATATTGTTGATGATATTAGTAGTGTACTAGACATAGATCAGTACCCCCTTGTTCACGACATGTGATGATAAGAATATCATATGACTAATGAGGTAAATATGATATTTGACCCGTACCCAGATTTGGGATGCCGTACGACGGATCTACCGTACGTGCTATATTGATGTTAGATCCGCACTCTTAACTTGAGGATGTCATGTTATAGATATTATATCGTATGGGATACTACTGAGTTCGGATCACCGACTGTTATATTTTTATATATATGTATTGACTCAGATATTAGACGGTTTCCTTACCTTTCGATCAGCCTTTTAGTTTAGCCCTGCAGTTTACTTGTAAATGGTAGATTAGACTCGATCATACCTATTTCAAAACTAACGAATCGTGAGTATTTTAAAAACAGGCCAAGGGATTCTACGGATATTTCAAAGGACATACATTTTCTAAAAAAACATCGTAGCCCTTATTTTCAAAACACCATGATTCGTGTTATTTCAAATGGCAAAATTGTACGACTCATACTTAGACATATATAGATTCGTTATCATTGTATTTAATATTCAGCTCTCGCATATTCTTGTTGCTCGCATCGCATCGCATGCTTATATTGTGTTTTCATATGTTAATATTGAAATTATGCTGTTAGGACACCAGCACCATTACCGATGATGCGTATGTTCCACATACACTTACTTGCCGGCTCACACACATCATCACCGGTAATTGCCATGTCACGCACACTTTATAGAATATTATTTCATTGACATAGCTTGTTAGCTGATAGTTTCGACATGATATTAGTGTACTTGCCTTATATTCCAGTTTAGACGTTGCAGTTATTATTTGCTACTTCATGCATATTATCATTCACTGTTATGCGATATTATGGAGTTTTTTGCCGATATTCACTGTTTACTCGCTATTGGGGATTGGATTTCGGATTTTCATGAGATTTCCTGGATTTAGGAGAAAACCGCAAGAATATATAAACTTCTCTCTCTCTCTCTCTTTTTAAAATGAAAAGTGCGGTTTTCTCATGATGTATGAGTCGTCCACCATGATGTTTTCTCGGTTATGAGATGGATTTCGAGATTCGATTCAAGGAGTTGGATGAACCATCTGCGGGTACATGGTGGACCCGGTAAGGTATCCCGGGGAAAGAAGATCGAGGTGTAGACGATGAGCCTGGCAGGGGCAGACTGCCTACCGGTGATTTTACCTGACGCGGAGGATATCCGAAGGATACCTTCATGGTCGTATGATTGATGATATGGGCCTATCCGGGCTGACGCAGCCGAGGAATTGAGATATTGAGATTTAAGATACAGAGATATTGAGATTTGATATTGTGATACTGAGATTTATGTTTTGTGTCGATGCTTGACACTGATTTCTCTATTGATTTCATTGGTGATACCCGATTGATATACATATAGAAATCTCATTTAATAAAGAAAGACAGTTCTTTGATTCTTGATGTACCTTGTTCTCATTATATGCATCTGTATATCTTTTTAGTGACATATTGCTACATGACATTTGTACATCATATTAGTGACATGTTGTTACCTGAGGTACTGACACAAGTTCTTGGTATTACCCTATATGGATAGATGTTTACCCTTACCATCATTTATGCTGCAGGCCATATTACTATTATTTGAGGATATTACTGATCGTATGACCTAGGATTGCGTTATTCATGCGATTTCTGCTCGTAGATGTTTTCTACTCACGAGTTGGCAACTCACCCCCGTTGTGCCACAGTTTCTTACAGGTTTTGCCGTGCAGGTTTCGTTATGGATTTGCTGGCACACTGCTTCTATTCCGGGTGATTTTCTTGGGTAGGTGGGATCTTTTGTATCAGGACCACCATTGTATATTTGTTATTTCAGTTGTATTTAGTTAAAACTCCATCAACCAGACTTGTATATTTGATAGACATAGAAGACTAGTGTTTATTCTTTCGACCTTAGAGTCACGCGTTGTATTATTATGGGTTTTCTTGCTGTTTGGAGTTTTCTTTCTGTTTTGATCCTCGCCCTTCGGCGTTGTATATTATATTGCTTGCGTGGTTGTGGCCGTCGATTGACGAAGAGCTAGCTCCGGCTTAGGGATGCCTTTTTATCATTATGTATACATTTATCATGTTGTACCCCGTTCGGGGCCAGTATTTACAAAGGAAACTCTGCCGAAATTTTTATAAAAAACTTGTGATTTTAAAAATACATATTTCGGCATATGTTACTAAACTACTTGATTTAAATTGGTTTTTCCCTCACTCTACTGCTTTACTTGGTTTTGATTTTTGGGTTTTGGCTTACTTAGATTGCGTACGCCTCTAAACGTTTCGTAGTTTAAGTGCCGGTCATGTTCCGTACCTTTCGGGTCGTGACACTAGGTATCGATAAAAAGTTCTTTTAAAGTTCATGGTACTTATGTGAAAAAGTTCATTTTATGTTTATTTCGTATGAAATATTAATTACATCAAAAGGTTAAAATGTGAATAATATTTTAAAGTGATATTATGGTATTTGTATGACATATTGACCTATCAAAGATGATAAAAATTTAAAAGAAATGATTTTTAAGCTTAACTCCACTTTGTCGATATGATTTTTAAAAAGCGGTTTGAGTCGAAATGAAAGAGAGAAATAGAGAGTTACGGTTTTAGCTTGTTGGGAAAAGAATAAGGAAACGAGAGGAAGTCTTTGTGGCGTCATGGTATCGTTGGGAATGGCTCCGATTTTCAACGGAATGAACTTGGATCGCTAACTTCACGTGACTAGCCTTAACCCTTCTTGAACTTAGAGAATTTTTAAGAAATTTTCAAAATATGGTAGAGCTAGGGAATGGAGTGGTATTTATAAGGATGAATATAGGTATAGGGTAAATTAAAAAGAAATAAAAATTTGAGTAAAGAGATTGAAAATAGGTAGATGAAGGGGTGGACTGCTTTCTGTTTAATTGCAAAGAAAACAAACAAGAAAATAGAGTAGAGGAGAGTTGAAGGGGTGCACAAACGAAACGCGGAGACGTTTGGTGCAAGAAGGACCGTCGATAGCATCTAGATAGGGGAAACAGGTGGCCAACTTTTCACCACGCATCCCGAGATTTGTGCCATGTGTGTTATTCTGCATTAACTCTTCATTTATCATGTTTGATTTTTCTAAAACTTTCCAATTCTTTATGTATTGCACGTGCAACTCTTAGGCTTCCGAAAAGTTAAAAAGAAAATATTAAAAATAATTGAGACTGATGGGATTCGAACACACAGGCTATGGCACAACAGTGTAAAAGCTTAACTAGTGAGCTACAAGTTATTTCTTTTTTTTATTGAACAATATTAATTTATAACTCCTAGTTAGGCTGAAACACCTTTTCTATATATTTGAAAAAGTTATATTTGTACAGCGATTTCAGAGTTATTACAGTTCACAAATCGTAGAGCATGAAATCACCATCTACAATAAAACCAAGAAGCTGCGGTAAAGCCGACAAGCTTTCGAAAGGGTTGTAAACAACGCCATTCCGTAAAAACAATCTCGGGTCACTAAAAGTGGAATCCATGTCCGAGCCAAGAAACATTTTGCCAAGGCCCTGTCAGTGGGGATGAAACTACCACCCCTCTTGTTATATACTCTTAGAGTGTCGTATTTCGATGGTGGGAAAGATCACCCGAAGTAATGTCTCTATCACCAAAGAATCTCCCACCCAATCGAAGAATGCAACACGTTAAGAAAATGGTGGTAAGGTTATGTTGCTCATAACCTCAAATGAAGTGGGTGAAAAAGAAGGTAAATACCTCAAAGCCTCAAAATGAGCAGTGTTGCGCCGCCACCATTCTTACCTTTCGGAGCGACTCAGAAGATGAAGTCGTTTTCAACCCTTCTTGGTGGGCAAATTCTGATCCCGATGGAGAAAAGAAAACGAAAACTTAAGATAATACGCAGCTGCGCAACCGAACCCTTCCTGAAAACAGAGCTTCAAAGAAGCAAGGTAAAGGAAAAGAAAAGGAAACTGAGAAGATCGAGATGAATCAATGTGTTGCCAAAGATCTCATTGCCAAGGACCCGCCTAAGAAGACAAAGGTGGACTATAATGTCCTTGTGCACTTGAAGAAGTTTCCATCGTGCTTGAGCATCTATGATGCTCTACTCCTGTCAAAAGAGCTGCGGGAGTCTCTCATCAAGGCTCTAACCGAGCCTGATCAATTCCAAACCTTCTTTTCCAAAGAAAATATGAAGGATGAATTGGCGGAATTTCATACTGTCGATATCACTTTCAGTGAAGAAAATCTCCTGCTAGGAACATTCGAGCACAACCGGCCGCTCTAAATTGCCTGGTACTGGGAAGACGTAAAGATAAAAAAAAATCCTCGTTGACAACGAGTCCTCCGTCAACCTGCCCAATGTGAATGTACTCAAGGAGCTGTCTATGGATGTCAAATATCTTGCCAGGGAGAAGATCATGATCTACGGGTTTGGTTCCCAATCCTCGCGGACACGATGATGAAAGGTTCCTAGGCACACTATAGAGGTCTCACAAGGCATCAACCATGCCAATTTCAGATTTTATGGGTGCCGAGAAACCCTAATACGGATCATTGACTAGAAATCTAGGCGAAAAACGAATCTAGTTAACAATTTAACTAAAGATCAGAAGCTACAACCTTTGTAGATCCGGATATTCACTTCCTTAGCTCCACGTAGGCGTCCTCTCGCTGTCCATCTTGAATCCCGAACTCAATCGTCGGCTTCATCGGGAAAATGGGCGGACTAGGTCGTCGGCTTCGTGCCGAAGATGATCTACGTCGAGGCATCACAAGTTCAAGCTCCGACTTCACAAATTTGTGAAACTTGTGAAGAAAATACCCAAAACAACTTGGCAAGAGGTAGAGGGTGAAGAAATAGGAGGTGGGTTCACTTTAGAATTTGATTTCTCACTTTAGAACTCAAGTTGCCATTGATGGCATCAAGCTTTTTCTTTTGAAGATGAAGAAGAAGATGAAGCTAGAATATGATGAGTATTTTTTAAAATGAAAAGTAAATGAATACTTATCATATACTAACTAGGGTAGAGTGTAGAGAATATACCATGGTTACTTGGATGGGTTAGGGTTAAGCATGAAGACAAGAATGGTTAAGAAGTCAAAGCTTCATGAAGCTTCAACTAGAAACAAAAGAAGCCACCATTCTTATCTAAATCATTTCCAAATAAATAAACAAATAAATAAATGAAAAAGAAAAACCCTAATCATCTCTTAACCATGGTTTAATCCTTTACACTTAACCACATGATCAAGTATCATCAAACATGATACAAATATGTGCACAAAAGTATATCACATATACTTCTTGCACATCAAGTGAGAAAATCCATTTAAAGTGAACCAATACTAGCTAATGCAAAGTAATATATCAAATATATAATTATACATTAAATCATTAAATCAACACTTGATTTAACGATCCGGTCATATCGCATATAACCGACTAGTATCCTATGTATCGGCTTATCAAATCAATCCTTGATTCAATAACTAGGTTATATCGAATATAACCAGTCGATACATTCATCGCGAGAATTGAATACGGTATCACATACACGCATTATTCTCGGTCCTGCACATATCTCATATGCGCTCCTATTTCGTTTCGCTTGAGCCAGGAAACCTCTGTGTAGGACTCTAAAGACTCGTCAATACGCCGGCAGCAGATGATGATCATATCAAGCACCCACAAGCCGCAAGCGGTCTGCTAAACGTAACGGCCACCCGGGTATTGAGCGATCAGAAGATCGACGAGCTAGCCCGCTCACACTCCTGTGAATCCAACCAGTAACACTTACCGTACAGTCCGGTCTGTTCGTCTGATATGTCGCATATCAAGTCTAGGGGTGGTAAACGTCAGACCCCAATAACCGATAAGTCGTGCCGATGTGAGGCTCATAACGGATCGAGAAACTACCGGTAACACTTACCAGCAAATCTCTGATCAGCCCTGGCCAGGGACTTCCCTGTTACGGCCAATCGAGCACTGCGCGACATCAACCCCCAATACCGGGAGAGACGAAACCCCTCCTATCGCTCATTGCCTCCATGTGACTCGGGACTGTACCCAAAGACCACCGTTTTGCACGCCCTCATGGACGTGGTAAGGTGGAGATGAAAGCACAGTGGGAATCACACAAGACTCTATGACGATCTCGGGTCTACAGACTAACCTGTACAAGCGTCACCTGAGAACTGCCATCTGACGTGAGGTATAATACCATCTGGGAGTTCTCGGCGAGTCCGTCCAGTGTACCCAGTCTCCACTGAGCACCTGTACACCATCTCTGATGTCAAACACCAATGGATATGGGATCATCCATCGCCCATCTCATGGGTCGAGAAGCGTATACGCTAGTCTACTCTGGTATATCGATGCCCCGTCTCGATACACCTACGACTAGGGACCTTGAAGGATGTACTTATGGACTACCATGTCCCCACTAGTATGATCTACATCATAGTCCAGGCAGTCAAGTACACATCCTAAGGGCTTTACCAACATGTAACTATAAGACAGTATAAAGAGACTAGTATACATGTTAAGATAAAGAGCAACCAGATAGCATACTATCATATCGAGCAAGAAAGTCATCTCTATATATGTCCAAGCATCCAATATAATATACATCATCTGTACAATACTGGCCTCTAGGGCATACATACAACTAACAATCTCCCACTTGCACTAGGGCCAGCTGCTGTTGTATCGCATACCGAGCATCCCGAAGAGTCTCTCAAACTGTATCTGGGGAATGGCCTTCGTGAGTGGATCCGCCGTGTTGTTCTTCGTGTCAACCCTCCTGACCTCGATCTCCCGGCGATCAACTATCTCCCGGATCAGGTGATACTGTCTCAGAATATGCCTGGATCGCTGATGGGACCTGGGTTCCTTGGCCAAAACCACCGCTCCATTGTTATCGCAATACAAAGGTATTGGATGCTCAATGGATGGAACCACTCCAAGTTCAGTAATGAACTTCTTGATCCATACAGCCTCTTTGGCAGCATCGTTGGCAGCGATGTATTCAGCCTCCATCGTCGAGTCTGCCACGGTTTCCTGCTTGGAACTCTTCCAGCTAACCGCCCCTCCGTAAAGGGTAAAGACAAATCCCGACTGCGACTTAGAGTCGTCCTTATCACTCTGGAAGCTCGAATCAGTAAAGGACTCCACTTGGAATTCTCCATTACCATACACCAAGAGCATCTCTTTAGTCCTTCGAAAGTACTTGAGAATGCTCTTCACAGCTGTCCAGTGACTCTCTCCAGGATCAGCTTGATACCTGCTCACTACACTTAGTGAGTATGCAATATCGGGTCTGGTATATAGCATCGCGTACATGATAGAGCCTACAGCCGAAGCATAGGGTATCCCTTGCATGCGAGCACTCTCCAAATCAGTCTTGGGAGACATTTCTTTGGAGAGAGTGACTCTAGAGATCGTGGGCAAGTTCCCACGCTTGGATTCTTCCATACTAAACCTCTTTAGTATGGTGTCAATGTACCTGGATTGGTACAATCCCAATATCCGTTTGGAACTATCTCTATAGATCCTGATTCCCAATATGCAGGAGGCATCACCAAGATCTTTCATTGAGAATCTTTGTGATAAGAAGAGCTTGACCGATTGCAGCATAGGAATATCATTTCCTATCAAGAGTATGTCGTCCACGTACAATACGAGGAAGACAACCTTACTCTCTGCCACTTTCTTGTAGATACAAGGTTCATCTGGATTTTTGACGAAATCAAACTCTTTGATAACGACGTCAAAGCAGATGTTCCAACTCCGTGATGCTTGCTTTAATCCATAAATGGATTTAAGCAGCTTGCACACCTTCCCGCTGCTCCCACTATTTATGAAGCCCTCTGGCTGAGTCATGTACACGCGCTCTTCTAAATCACCATTTAGAAAGGCGGTCTTAACATCCATTTGCCAGATTTCATAATCATGATATGCAGCGATGGAAAGCATGATCCGGATGGATTTAAGCATAGCCACTGGAGAAAAGGTTTCGTCATAGTCCACACATGGTCTTTGACGAAAACCTTTTGCAACAAGTCTAGCTTTGAAAGTCTCCACTTTCCCATCTACACCAATTTTCTTCTTGAAGATCCACTTGCTCCCAATGGTTTTTACCCCTTCAGGAGAAACATCCAAAGTCCATACTTTATTGGTGTACATGGATTCCATCTCGGACCGCATAGCATCCAGCCATTTCACTGAGTCCCCACTCGTGATGGCCTGCTCGAAGCTAGTTGGGTCATCATCCTCCATGATGCAATCCTCGCTCCCACCATCCATGAGAAAACCGTAGTATCTCTCAGGTGGGCGAGGAACCCTACTAGATCGGCGGAGAGGCTGAGGTACGTCGGGAGCTACTGAATGCTCTGGTTCCACTAAATCTTCTGTTGTGTTTTGTTCAGCTGGAACCACTTCCAGTTCTACCTCAGAGCCACTAATTTCTTTTGCAAGAAATTCCTTTTCTAAAAAGGTGGCATGTTGAGCAACAAATACTCTTTGTTCCTCACTGTGGTAAAAGATATACTCTCGCGAATGTTTGGGATATCCAACAAGTTTACACAAAACAGATCTTGCCTCGAGTTTGTCCGGTTTTTGTCTTTTGACATAGGCCGGGCAACCCCATATCTTTATAAAATTAAGATATGGTCTCTTCCCTTCCCATATCTCATATGGTGTGGTAGGCACAGATTTGGTGGGAACCCTGTTCAGTAGGTATGCTGCTGTTTCCAGTGCATATCCCCAGAAGGAAACAGGTAACTCAGCTACACTCATCATAGAGCGCACCATATCTAATGGGATGCGGTTTCTCCGCTCCGATACACCGTTGTGCTGTGGTGTATATGGAGGAGTTAGCTGAGAGAGAATCCCATTCTCTTTTAGGAAGTCCAGGAATTCAATGCTCAAGTATTCTCCTCCTCGATCAGATCGTAGGATTTTAATACTTTTTCCGGTTTGGTTCTCAACTTCTTGTTTATATTCTCTAAATTTCTCAAAAGCTTCTGATTTGTGTTTCATCAGGAACACATACCCGAACCTAGAGAGATCGTCAGTGAATGTAATGAAGTACGAAGAACCATCCCTGGCATGTGTAGACATGGGACCGCATACATCACTATGTATAAGTCCTAAGAGTTCGGTAACTCTTTCTCCGTGTCCCGTAAACGGAGTTTTGGTCATCTTGCCTTTGAGACATGACTGGCAAGTGTCATAAGATGAAAATTCAAACGGATTTAAATATCCATCCTTATGCAACTTAGCCAGTCGTGTCGCATTGATGTGACCTAGTCTACAATACCACAAGAAGGATTCGTTCAGTTCTGAACTCTTCCTCTTGTGTGTGTTTGTTATGCACAGAACTGTTGATTGATTTAGAACATAAATGCCATTGCACAACGTGCCTGATCCAACCAACTTTTGGTTACGGAAAATGTTCATAACATTGTCCTGTAATACAAAATTATATCCCTCTTTACTCAATAAAGAAACCGATATAATGTTGCATATCAGGTTCGGCATGTAATAGCATTCGTTCAGAACCAATGTATTACCAGTCGGTAATGCAAGGTGATATTCCCCGACAGTCTTAGCTGCAACAATTGCACCATTTCCAACTCTAATGTCTTTATCACCTTCTCCAAGTTCTCTACCTTTCCTAAGCCCATGTAACTGATTACATATATGGGATCCTGACCCGGTATCTAATACCCAGGACGTAGAGCAAATGGAGAAACAGTTCTCTGTAACGAACACACCCGAAGAAAATGCATCAACATGTACTTTCTTCATTCGGGTGGCATGGGAATCCTGGTATTCCCCTATATCCTGTTCATTCCTATAACTCTTATAAGAAAGAACGGAACCAACGTTCCCCAGCACAGTATAACATGCGGGTTCGGTCAATACATCCATATTATTATCTTCATTAGGGCATCGCTACCTGGAGAGAGAGAGAAGAAAACACTTTAGCGTATGCTCGTGCAAGATCAGATTGGTTATTATCTTATCTAATCAGGATGGCTCCCACTGTTTTTTTTATCAAATCTTCCTTCAAACACTAAAAGGAAAGACTAGCCGGGATTAATTACACCCTACAACTTCGTCGATCTTTCAGCCAGGCCAGTGTCGGTACTTTGAGGGAGGTCCCCCGTGCTTTCGCACGAACCTAATTAATGTAAACCTCGTTTTCCCAGAGGCGTAACCCCGTTGACACCTTTCTAGACACCTACTTGATCAGCTAATTGCAATGTGTAAAACTCTCCCAGGAGTAACTCTTACTCACAGTGGGTATCGGGATCCAACTATCTCATAGAAGGTATGCAATCTCATTGCAAATTTCAACACTTGAAATTCCCGATAATATTTTGCCCCAAGCATCCTATGACCTTGACGGAGGTCAACAAACCACAGGGTGCAAGTCAAGTTCAACCCGTCATTTCTTGATTGAATCAAACCCACCCGCACGACCCTTGACGGAGGTCAACAAGGTCGTACGACTATCCTAATCCAATCTGCATCATATGCATAAGCAGATAAATACTAGTTAGCTACCGCACACTACGCCTTGACGGAGGTCAACAAACGTAGCTCGAATACTAAGTAGGATTTATCTGAAATGACGGAGGGCTACGTCAGGTTTTTCTGAAAACCTATTGCGTAATGAACTTGATATCGTTGTAGAATCAAATGAAGTTTTGAAAATGGAGTGATTTTGAGGCTTTTCTAGTTTTGCTAAAGGGGTCACTCCCGGTGAAGGGATCGTCGGCCCTTTCCTCGTCGAATGAGGTGCGGGATATATCATATATATCACTGTGCAAAGCAAAAACTCTTAAAAGAAATCAACAACCAAACCGAGTGTGTAGCATCTGCCAGTTATTGCTAAAGGAGTCACTCCCGGTGAAGAGATCTCGGTCCTTTCCTCATCAAATAAGGTGCGGGATATATCATATATATCGCTGTGCAAAGCAAGAACTGTAGCTACCTTTTTTATTTAAAATTTGATTCCACAACATCTTAGGTTTCTTTTCTTTCATTAATCTCATTAATGAAGTCCCATCATTTAAGTACCTAAACATCACAGATAAATACGACGTACACTTATGCCATTCGCATTCGCCTCGATGTCCCCTCGTGCACCGTTAGGTTAGGTAACTAACGACAGAGCAGGGCAGGGCTAGTGCGGATGCAAAACATATGTAACGTCTATATAATATATCATATATACTATATACTGTATCTATCACAGAACATCACATGATCACATCACAGATATCGCAGCAGAAGAAACATATGAAATATTAGATATACTAGGACGTTCGTGTTTTCAATACGAGCCAGTATAAAACACGGATTCCACGGTCGTGATGAATAGCCAATCCCACACCACTAGACCCCTACGAGAGCGGCAAGCAACCCTGCCAATTCTAGGGTTAGGAGACCCGGACTCGACTCCTCGAGTTGGTCTCCCACTGGACCCTAGAACCCGGTTACTTGTGTTCCCCTCCTTGGGTCTATCCTAATGCGGAAAAGTAATTAATATACAAAAGGTGACAACTTTCGCTACCTGGAAGTGTCCCAATAAAAGAATATTACATACAAGTTTTTACATGAATGAAAATGAAAAACACTCATCTCACATAAAATCCCCCGGCTATTCAAACACGACGATCCAATATAACATATCCAGCAACACATAACATCACATGTCATCAACGTAAGTAAGTATGCATACCCCAATTGTCGTTGACGTATAGCAACGAAACCGGCGATATGAACATACTACACTTACGGTCACAGAAAAGAAAGTGTAAAACTATAACAGTTGGAATCCGCAACCTCTTTCGACATCACATGCCTAATCAAATGAAATACTTAGACATCACATGCCTAACAATTCTAAACCCCGCATTTTAGTCTCATTATCGAAAACTCTTTTCAATATCAAGTGAAACTAAACCGCTAGATTTATAACATTCATTCAGTTATCTCATAACTGTTTGTGAATTCCAATTATTGTATCACATTCCAGATAAACAGAAAATGTTAAACTTTCCGATCGAACAGTCGAATACCCAAGTTTTCCCGATACAGCTCAACACATGAAATAAGTCTAACAACATTCAGTTCGTACCTCAGTACCAACGGTCCAGCCGTAGAAGGGTCAAGCCAACGCCTCACATGTGGCATGCCGTACTGCCCCAAACCCGAAGGTTCAAAGGGCAGTTCAAGACGGTCAAATAATCGAGTTAAGGTTTGTTGTCTTCTAGAGGGTTTATCGCGTTACATGCACTACTTAGAACGTCGTTAAACTACAGAAAAATCCAACACTTAGAAATTTCCCGACAGGGGAAAAGTTGGGTATTTATATCCGGTCGAACTTTTTAACAAATTCAAAATTTATTCGGAAAGCCACATAGACAAAATCTGATACTCCGATCGAAACACCGAATCCCCAAAACAACCCCAGAAAATTCAACTCTTGAATAAATATTAAAAATTCCCATAAAACTCAGCACCATAAAATAGGAATTACTGTGCAAAAATTATTGCGCATTGTGAACAGTAGGCGGCGGAACCGCGGCAGAAGCCATGCTTCTGCAGCGTTTCCGCGGCAGACGCATCATAAGCTCGTTTTGCACCATAATTCTTATATCTTCCTGCTGATATTTTTAAGAATTTTTAATAGGGAAAAATCCCAGATTTTAGAAAAAGTCCAGAGAGCATGGATTGTGTTAGGGTTTCGGTTAGTTCGGGTTTCAAACTTCGTCTACGCTTCACCTAAGGCTCTAGCTAGGCTCTGATACCGGTGAAAGGTTCCTAAGCACACTATAGAGGTCTCACAAGACATCAACCATGCCAATTTCAAATTTTATGGGTGCCGAGAAACCCTAATACGGATCATTGACTAGAAATCTAGGCGAAAAACGAATCTAGTTAAAAATTTAACTAAAGATCAGAAGCTACAACCTTTGTAGATCCGGATATCCACTTCCTTAGTTTCACGTAGGCGTCCTCTCGCTGTCCATCTTGAATCCCGAACTCAATCGTCGTCTTCATCGGGAAAATGGGCGGACTAGGTCGTCGGCTTCGTGCCGAAGATGATCTACGTCGAGGCATCACAAGTTCAAGCTCCGACTTCACAAATTTGTGAAACTTGTGAAGAAAACACCCAAAACAACTTGGCAAGAGGTAGAGGGTGAAGAAATAGGAGGTGGGTTCACTTTAGAATTTGATTTCTCACTTTAGAACTCAAGTTGCCATTGATGGCATCAAGCTTTTTCTTTTGAAGATGAAGAAGAAGATGAAGCTAGAATATGATGAGTATTTTTTAAAATGAAAAGTAAATGAATACTTATCATATACTAACTAGGGTAGAGTGTAGAGAATATACCATGGTTACATGGATAGGTTAGGGTTAAGCATGAAGACAAGAATGGTTAAGAAGTCAAAGCTTCATGAAGCTTCAACTAGAAACAAAAGAAGCCACCATTCTTATCTAAATCATTTCCAAATAAATAAACAAATAAATAAATGAAAAAGCAAAACCCTAATCATCTCTTAACCATGGTTTAATCCTTTACACTTAACCACATGATCAAGTATCATCAAACATGATACAAATATGTGCACAAAAGTATCTCACATATACTTCTTGCACATCAAGTGAGAAAATCCATTTAAAGTGAACCAATACTAGCTAATGCAAAGTAATATATCAAATATATAATTATACATTAAATCATTAAATCAACACTTGATTTAACGATCCGGTCATATCGCATATAACCGACTAGTATCCTATATATCGGCTTATCAAATCAATCCTTGATTCAATAACTAGGTTATATCGAATATAACCAGTCGATACATTCATCGCGAGAATTGAATACGGTATCACATACACGCATTATTCTCGGTCCTGCACATATCTCATATGCGCTCCTATTTCGTTTCGCTTGAGCCAGGAAACCTCTGTGTAGGACTCTAAAGACTCCTCAATACGCCGGCAGCAGATGATGATCATATCAAGCACCCACAAGCCGCAAGCAGTCTGCTAAACGTAACGGCCACCCGGGTATTGAGCGATCAGAAGATCGACGAGCTAGCCCGCTCACACTCCTGTGAATCCAACCAGTAACACTTACCGTACAGTCCGGTCTGTTCGTCTGATATGTCGCATATCAAGTCTAGGGGTGGTAAACGTCAGACCCCAATAACCGATAAGTCGTGCCGATGTGAGGCTCATAACGGGTCGAGAAACTACTGGTAACACTTACCAGCAAATCTCCGATCAGCCCTGGCCAGGGACTTCCCTGTTACAGCCTATCGAGCACTGCGCGACATCAACCCCCAATACCGGGAGAGATGAAACCCCCTATCGCTCATTGCCTCCATGTGACTCGGGACTGTACCCAAAGACCACCGTTTTGCATGCCCTCATGGACGTGGTAAGGTAGAGATCAAAGCACAGTGGGAATCATACAAGACTCTATGACGATCTCGGGTCTACAGACTAACCTGTACAAGTGTCACCTGAGAACTGCCATCTGACGTGAGGTATAATACCATCTGGGAGTTCTCGGCGAGTCCGTCCAGTGTACCCAGTCTCCACTGAGCACCCATACACCATCTCTGATGTCAAACACCAATGGATATAGGATCATCCATCGCCCATCTCATAGGTCGAGAAGCGTATACGCTAGTCTACTCTGGTATATCGATGCCCCGTCTCGATACACCTACGACCAGGGACCTTGAAGGATGTACTTATGGACTACCATGTCCCCACTAGTATGATCTACATCATAGTCCAGGCAGTTAAGTACACATCCTAAGGGCTTTACCAACATGTAACTATAAGACAGTATAAAGAGACTAGTATACATGTTAAGATAAAGAGCAACCAGATAGCATACTATCATATCGAGAAAGAAAGTCATCTCTATATATGTCCAAGCATCCAATATAATATACATCATCTGTACAATACTGGCCTCTAGGGCATACATACAACTAACAGTGGATCCGTAGAGCTGACACTCTGATTCAGACAACTTTTCACGGACGTCAAATTCCACGTCATTGACGCTAAGACGTGCTACAAAGCCCTTCTCGGTAGACCCTGGCTGCACGAGTACAATATCATTCCTTCTATGCAATATCAATGCATGAAGTATTTCAAGGATGGTAAAGAACACATCATCATAGGAGAACTCAATCCCTTCTCTATGAATGAAATCCATAAATATGAAGATGCCAAGTATTTCCTGCCCTACTTCGAAGACATTGAAAGATGTGGTAAACCCACATCAGAAGGAAAGGAGAAGCAAGTGGCCGCCATCCCGGTCTTCGGAAGCAATTCTGAAAAGGAGGAGGAGATAATACTCCCAGGTCAACCTCATTCAAGAAATGACGAACCAAACCGGGCAGCTATCGTTCCAGTTTTTGGGAGCGATTCAAAAAAAGACGCTGAATTAGTGTTCTCCACTCATCCCCTATCAAAAGCCTTCAATAAGGCGGATCTACAAGTCACCATGGTCCCGCCTCGACACTACAAGGAGCTTGATACAGTCAGCACCGACAATATAAAGGAGCTGATAACTTTCTACGTCTATCCTAAATACAGAAGGGAGAAAAGAACTCTCTTCTACAAACCTGAAGAGAACACTTGCCTAATCCACGGGGCAAACATGAGAATTTCATGAATATAAGAAAGAGTACATCCGACACCTTATCTTCTCCTTGATTTGATCATCTAAATACATTAGCATCTCTCAAATCCATATTAGAACTCTAATTTCTCAATGAAGATAAAATTTATGAGATCTCTCACATCTCAACTCTTTCTCACATCATCTCATCTCTCCTATCTTGATCTCACCTCAAGAGAGGGGTATTACCCTCATAAATCTAGAAACTATATATTTTTAGCCTAATTGACTTTTCCCTGTCTCTACCTTGTTGTGCCTTTGCCTTTGCTCGTTTGGGTTCTGCCTTATTGTGTCAATCCTCCTTGATGAAAGTATCTTCCTATTTATAGCATAGAATAAACCTTCTCGTAATTAGATCAGGATCAACATAAATTTATTTTATCCTTATCTAATAGAACATTTTCTGTCATCTAAATATATATTTAAATAAGAGACTTATCATAATTCTATCTATAATAATAACGAACAATTTAAATTTAAACTAATATCAACAAAAAGTTATATTTAGGTAGATGGTGTATTGATGTATTATTGACCATTGTAATGAGCCTTATGTTTTAGAGATATTTGATTGTATAAATGAGTCAAGAAAAAGAGAGTCGATTGCATATGAGATTGGATTTGATTAACTGAAATTTTGATATTGCCGATGAGCAATAGCACAGTTGGTAGAACACTTTATTTTCCGGAGAGAGTGCGAAATTCGATCTTCTGGAACGGAAGTGGCCATAATTTAACGCTTTCGGAGCAAATTCGTAGGTCTCTTAGATGCCTATGTTGTGTACGTGTGTGGGTTAGTCTTATGGGCCAGTTCAAAAAAAAAACTTTAAAACTTTATGTTAGAGAATCAAAATATTGAATGATTTGAATCCAAATGCTCAAATACAATTAGTAATACTAGTATCTTGCACGTGCAATGTATGTGTTCAAATAGAAATTATGTTTACGTTTTCCAATTTGAATTCAAAAAGATGAGAAGATTAAAATTTACACGGTCGAGTTGATTTGTTTTCAAAATGATCCATAATGATTCTGGCAGTTATTTAAGATCAATAAAAATGATCGTACAGTTATAACCGATTCACTTGATGATCATATTTATTACATATTTGTTATAAAAAATTTTGTGGTTATAATAGTTGAGATGAACATAAAAAATACTTCAAAAATTTTATAACTTCATATAGTTAACGAAAATAAATTTTCTCTAAAAAGGATAATGAAAGATTAACCAGAAAATAAAAATAAAGTGTGATTATTTACCTATAGTATTTATGAATAGTGTGTCTTATTTATTTTCTTTAATCTATGGAAATTCAGAGATTCTAATTTTTTCTTTTAAGTTTTAACCTATAGAAATTTAGGTACAAATTATGGTTTATAGAGATGCCACTAAAAATAGCCAAAAACACACCGGTTTTCAACACTCATATTTATTTTTTTTCCAAATAAAAATCTTAAAGTAGCGGACAAAGGAGACTAGAGAAATTTATATACATAAATAACAACTGTAAGGGTCTTACAATTTACTTAAAGGTTTTGTGCCTAAACTTCTATAGCCATGGATGTTTCTTTTTCCATGCAAATTATAATTTATAAAGATGTCTATTGTTTTTCTAAGTTATTTCTAAAGAAATAGTTGTTAAAATAGAACTGAGGGATTCATAAATAATAATAATAATAATAAATAAAAGGGGAAATGAGGCTGGCTGTGAATGACAGACACAGCCCCTGCAACTTAAACAAAAAGACCCAAAGACGGTGTCTATTGTTTACAGCCGAGGCTGTGAACGTTTCCGGCCTCGTTAACCTCATAAAAAAATGTAAGTCCACGTTACCTCTCCCGGTTCTTACGGTCTTGCGGAAACGATGAAAAACGATTTTTAGGGTTTAGGTAACATGGACTATAAAATACGGATCATGGCTAAACAACACACTAACAACTAACAAGAGAGTAATCTACTCGGTTAGGAGTTATACCTCAACTTGAACTCTTTCTTCTTGGACTCTTTGTAGTGGTCGGATGGTGCTTTCCTCGTTGCCTTCTCTTGTCGAAAATGGATCCATCTGAGGGTTTCTACCTTAAGCTCCTTTCTCAATCTTGAGAGAACTAAAGTGTCCGGCTTGCTAGACCTTCAACCTTAGGATGAGTAGAGAGTGGCTTTGGGTGTTTTATCTCCAATGAAAGGTTTCTCAACTCATGAGAATAATTCTTCTTGAACTAGAGGAGGAGGAAGATGAAACGAAGAGAGAGAATGGTTATGATAGAATGAGAATAGTTTTTACAACCATAACAATATATGTGAATTATCTAATTAATAATATTAATCCAAAATGAAAAAGGTGATGGTTGGTTTGATGAGACCATTATCATATCACATTAAATATTTTTTGCAAAGATCAAAGAACATCTTTGCTTGAAATGATGATGGTCAACTTTTCAACCTTGGTCAACAAGTCAACAACACTAACCATAACTCAATTTCATTTAATTAATACTATTAATTGATATTTCACATATTCATTAGGGTTTGGAAAAAGACAACTGTCAACTGTGCATACACACCCGTTCCGAAACCCTAATGAAAATCCTCTTCCTCCGCCTCAATCAACTGTGCATACACACCCGCATTCGTGTTCCGAGGAACATGAATACAATGAGATAAAACTAACCCCAAAATATATACTAGGATCCGGCTCAAACCAGAGTCCGCTAGTAATGACTGTCCGGACACCAAACGTGCACAAGTGCGCGGATGTGAACGAACCCTGTCGCAAAACCATGCGACCTCTACTCTGTTTTGCCCAAAGGCGAATAACCCTCTCTGTGGGACTCTAAAGACTCGACACTACGCTGGCAGTGGGTTTAACCACAGACTGCAAGCGGCACTAACTGTGCGTAACGGTCCCTAGGTAGATGCCGATAAGAAGACTGACGAGGTAAACCCATCTGAACTCCTACTGAACCTGAATGTGACAGTCTCCGTACAGTCCAGTCTGTTCGTCTGATAACATCGCATGGCGGGCCTAGGGGCGGTAATCGTCAGTCCCCTAATAGCGGTACAAGTCGTGCCGGAGTGTAGCCCAGAACACCTGAGATAACACTGGAAACCTACCAGTCTATTTCGCTTGCCCTAGCCAGGGATTTTGTGTAATGGCTCTCCTAGACACAGCGCGATATCAACCCCCAATACCGGGAGAGACGAATCCTGTCTAACCGTCACTGCCTCCAAGTGCTTCGGGACTGCACCCAAAAACTACCTGTTTGCACGACTCTTTTGAGCCGTGGTAGGGTAGTAATCAAAGTACAGTGAGAACACACTCGAGGCGAAGTGACAGTGTCAAGTCAACGGACTAAGCTGTACTCATGTCACCTGGGAACTGATAACTGACGATAGGTATAATACCAACCAACAGTTCCCGACGAGTCCTGTCCAGTGTACTCGTAACCTAACGAGCACCCGCATACTATCCCAAGTACGACGTACTGGCGGCTGTGGGACAGGCCGTCTCCCAAGCTGGGAAGAGAAGCGCATACGCTAGTCTACTCCGGAGTATCGATGCCCTGTCTCGATAGTCCTACGACTAGGGACCTGCATAAGGATGTGCTTGTAGATTACACAGCCCCCACGAGTGTGACTGCCATCACAACGCTGGTAATCAAGCAAAGATCCTAAGGGCTCCACTAATGTGTAAAGGCGATATGCTAAAAGAAACACATGCACACATTAAAGAAGAAACAAACCAAGTAGCATACTACTATTTTGAGCAAGATTGTCAATACTAGATGAATATCCCAAGCTTCCATCAAGTAATATACATACTAGTATGATACAGTAATGGCCTCTAGGGCATATACACTAACAATCTCCCACTTGCACTAAGGCCATGTACTGGCGTATCGAAGACCTATCATCTCGATCAGCCGCTCGAACTGAGTCTGGGGTAAGGCCTTCGTGAATGGATCAGCAGTGTTATCTTCCGTAGCAACTCTCCGAAACTCAATCTCCTGGCGACCCACGATCTCCCTGATCAGGTGATACCGCCTCAAGATGTGCCTGGACTTATGATGGGACCTGGGTTCCTTCGCTAAAGCTATAGCCCCGTTGTTGTCGCAATACAGAAGTACTGGATCAACAATGGACGGAACCACCTGAAGTTCTGTTAGGAACTTCCTTATCCAGACGGCTTCTTTTGCGGCATCTGCAGCAGCGATGTATTCCGCTTCCATCGTCGAGTCAACAACGGTTTCCTGTTTGGAAATCTTCTAACACACCGCCCCTCCATAGAGGGTAAAGACATAACCCGACATGGACTTGGAATCATCCTTGTCATTTTGGAAGCTGGAGACAGAAAAGGCCTCGATCTGGAGGTCTTTTCCGCCATACACCAAGAACATCTCCTTAGTCCTTCTCAGGTACTTGAGAATGTTCTTTACCGCTATCCAGTGTTTCTCCCCAGGGTTTGACTGATACCGGCTTACCACACTCAGTGCATAAGCTACATCTGGTCTGGTACACAACATCGCATACATTATAGAGCCTACCGCAGAAGCGTAGGGTATAATAGACATGCGATCCCTTTCCAAATCGGTCTTGGGAGACATCTCTTTGGAAAGGGTGATCCCGTAACAAGCCGGTAGATTACCGCGCTTGGAATCTTCCATACTGAATCTTTTCAGTATGGTGTCGATGTACCTGGACTGTGAGAGTCCTAGTATCCTCTTGGATCTGTCACGATAGATCCGGATCCCCAGAATGTATGAGGCATCACCCAGGTCTTTCATGGAGAACCTGTGTGACAAGAACCCTTTAACAGATTGTAGCATAGGAATGTCATTTCCTAGCAAAAGAATGTCATCCACGTATAATACGAGGAATACAACAGTTCTTGCTGCAAATCTACTATAGATGCATGGTTCATCTGGATTTTTAATAAAGCCAAATTCTTTGAACGTCTCATCAAAACAGATGTTCCAACTCCGCGATGCTTGCTTTAGTCCATAGATGGACTTAAGCAACTTGCACACCTTTCCGCTGCTCCCACTCTGAATGAAACCCTCTGGCTGGTCCATATAAACACACTCCTCTTACCATTTAGAAAAGCGGTCTTTACGTCCATTTGCCAGATCTCATAATCATGGAAGGCAGCAATGGAAAGAAGGATCCGAATGGATTTCAGCATAGCCACTGGAGAAAAGGTTTCGTCATAGTCCAAGCCAGGCCTTTGACGGAAACCCTTTGCAAAAAGTCTAGCTTTATAGGTTTCAACCTGTCCATCTACACCAATCTTCCTTTTGAAGATCCACTTGCATCCTACGGGTTTTACCCCATCTGGAGCAATGTCCAACGTCCATACTTTGTTGGTGTACATGGACTCCATTTCGGTCCGCATTGCATCCAGCCATTTTACCGAGTCAATGCTCTGAATGGCCTGCTGGAAGCTAGTCGGCTCATCACTATCAGTGATGCAATCCTCTCTATCCCCGTCTATGAGAAAACCGTAATATCTCTCGGGCGGATGAGACTGCCTACTACTTCTGCGGAGCGGCGTAGGAATGTCCTGATCTTTCGAACCCTCTGGTTCTACTAAGCTTTCAGTAATAGCTCATGGTTCTGGAATTTCTTCCAGTTCTACTGCGCTCCCACTTATCTGATTTTCCAAAAACTCAGTTTCCAAGAAGTGGGCATGACGAGAAACAAAAACCTTTTGTTCCTCTTCGCAATAGAAGAAATATCCCTTGGAGTTCATTGGATATCCCACAAACTTGCACTGTACTGAGCGTGCCTCGAGCTTGTCCGCATGCTGCTTTTTGACAAAAGCTGGACATCCCCATGTCTTAAGATGATTAAGATAGGGTCTCTTCCCACACCACATCCGATATGGTGTAGTAGGCACAGTCTTAGTTGGAACTCGGCTCAAAAGGTATGCAGCTGATTCTAGTGCATATCCCCAGAATGATCGCAGTAACTCAGCGTTACCCATCATGGACCGTACCATATCCAATAGGGTTCGGTTCCGTCTCTTCGATACACCGTTATGTTGCGGTGTGTATGGAGGAGTAAGCTGAGAGAGAATTTCATTCTCTTTTAAGTAATCCAGGAACTCGACACTCAAGTATTCACCACCTCGATTAGTTCTCAGTGTCTTGATACTTTTGCCTGTTTGTTTTTCTACTTCATTCTTATATTCCTGGAATTTTCCAAAGGCTTCGGATTTATGTTTCATTAAGAAGACATAACCGTACCTTGAAAAGTCATCCGTAAAAGTAATGAAGTAAGAATAACCGCTTCGTGCATTCGTAGACATTGGACCGCACAAGTCGCTGTGTACGAGTCCTAAGAGCTCGCTCGCTCTTACTCCATGTCCAGTGAACGGAGTCTTTGTCATCTTTCCTTTGAGACAGGATTGACAAGTTGCATATGATTGATATTCGAACGGATCCAAATATCCTTCTGTATGTAACTTCGTCAACCTTCTCTCATTAATGTGACCCAGTCTACAATGCCATAAGAAAGTCTGATTTGTTTCCGGAGACTTTCTTTTGTGTGTATTCTGGACATTGAAAATCTGTGGTTGGTTTAATACGTATATACCATTGCTCAATGTACCTGACCCAATCAGAACTTGATTAAGGTGAATGTTTACAACATTACTTACAAACGCAAATTGATAACCTTCTTTAGAAATCAAAGATACAGAAATGATATTACAAGTTGCGTTGGGTACAAAAAAGTAATTACGTAAAACCAAAACATGTCCATCTGACATTCCCAGGTGATAGTCCCCCACGGCCTCAGCATCCATGCTATCTCCGTTTGCAACTTTGAGGGTCATGTCACCTGCTTTCAAAAACCTACGCTTTCTCAACGCCTGCAAAGAATTACAGATATGAGATCCTGATTTGGTATCCAATACCCAGGATGTAGAGTTTATTGATAGACAGTTTTTAATAACATACACACCTGAAGCTGAAGCCGTAACTTGCTTCAGATCCTGTGTTCTGGCCTTCCAAGCCCTGCAATCTTTCTTCCAGTGTCCACTCTTGTGACAGTAAAAGCATTCTTCCTTATCCACAAGCTTCCCCTCTACCTTTGTTTCTTTTGCCTTTCCCTTCGTATCCACTTTACTAACACCGCCCCTTGGTTTGGCGGGGGTTTTCTTCTTCTTTCCCTTGGCTTTCATCTTGGACCTAGAAGAGGAAGATCCTCCTACAAATAAAGTGGATGTTTCCCTACCTTTCTGTAGGGTGCCCTCTGCACTCCTCAGCATGTTGAGGAGTTCTGAAAGTTCAACTTCCTTTTCTTGCAAGTTGAAATTCAGGATGAACTGGGCGTAAGTGGAAGGAAGGGACTGAAGAATCAAGTCCGTATAGAGTTCATTCTCCAACGTGGTCCCAAGGTCCGCGAGCTCCTCTATGTAGCCAATCATCTTAAGCACGTGTTCCGCTACCGATGATCCGACGGCCAATCTTGCCGAAAACAACTTCTTCGACACTTCGTATCTGGTGATACGAGATTGCTCTCCATACAGTTCTTTTGTATGGAGAAATATGGATTCGAGGTCCATATTCTCGTGCCTCCTCTGATGTTCATTGTCCATAGAGGCAAGCACGAGGCACTTGGCCTTCGCACAGTCGATTTCCCAGGTCTTACGGATTTCCCTATCCGCGACACTGGTTTTGGAACCTGGGACAGGGGGAGCTTTGGTGGTAAGAAGATACCCTAACTTGTCATAAGTGATTGCCATTTTGACATTCCTGAGCCAATCTTTGTAGTTTGGCCCTGTCAGTATATTTTTATCTAGAAGTAACTTAAGTCCAGTCATGATAAATGGTCGCTGCAATTAGGAGAGAGAGAAGAAACACTTTAGCATGATGCTCTTGCAAGTTTAGAGTGGTTTTTAATTTGTCTAAATAGGATGGCTCCCACTGTCTCTCGAATCTCTCCTCAAACCATAAAGGAAGAATTAGTCGGGATCAATCTCACAGTACAATACTTGCTTAACCGTTCAGCCAGGCCAGTGTCGGTACTTCGAGGGAGGTTTTCCAACGCTTTCGCGAAGTTCCTTAATTAAGTAACCTCTTTTCCCTGTGGGCGTAGCCCCGCTAACACCTTTCTAGACACCTACTTGGTTTATAGCATTGATCGTTAAGTGAGAAAGTTCTGGAGGAGTAGCATATACTCACAGTAGGATCGGGATCCAAATATCATCGCGTGACAAAACTGAAGGAATCCTACCAGAATCATCACACTCCAAATGGTATGCAGTGCTAGCAAGTTTTAGTTCTTTTGAAACTCCCGATGTGGATTTTTGCCCCATGCTCTTATGACCATGACTTTGGCCAACAAATCAAAAGTCACATGTCAAGTTCTACCCGTCATTCTCCAGGTTAATTTGAGCCCACCCGCACATACCCTTGACTTTGGCCAACAAAGTAGAATGACTTCCCCAAACCAACACATCTATCTATGCTGCACATGAATACCCAATAGCTACCAATCACTATGCCTTGACTTTGGCCAACAAACATAGCTTGAATACTTATTGACCATTCATGTGAAACGATGGAGGGCTACGAATGGTTTTGGCGAAACCGTGAACGTAGTGAACTTGATATGATCGATGGAACGAGATAGCTTTCAAAAAGGAGTGGTTCAAGCTCCGCATTTAAAAGTTGGTTTTGAAAAGAACCGAGTGGTTTTCAAAGTGTTCCAACGACTTTTACTTGGTTTATTTTTTCTTGCATTAATTCCAATGCGTCCCATCATTTAATCCTACCATTGCAGAAAACAACGAATATATGACGTACGCTTATGCCATCCGTATTCGCCACGGGGTCCCGTCATCACCCGTTAGGTTACTTAACTAACGACAGAGCGGGGCTGGACTAGCGCAGATGCAAAACATAAACAACGCCTAAATAGATATCATATAGATATATATAAACATTCGTCACATGCAATGATAGCCATTCCAGATCACAGATGAACACATTAGATATAGTAGGAATCCGTATTTCGTACGAGTCTGTAATGAATAGCGGATTACACGGTCGCGATGAATAGCCAAACCCAACCCTAGACCCCTACAGGTGCGGCAAACTACCCGCCAAGTATCCAAAGCGAAGCAACCTCCCTCAACTCGTGAGTAGGCCACTCGGCACTTCGAGATACCCGGTAGTTTGTGCACCCCACCTTGGGTCTATCCTACAAGCAAAAAAAGTAAAATGAAATTATACAATGACAGCTACAACCCCGACCCGGTTGTGCGGCCATACAAATAATATTACATCAATTTACATATTACATGAATTGAAAGATAAAAGGAAAAACTCTCATCTCACAACCCCCAGCTATTCATCCGCGACAATCCAACGAATTCATATACACAAACCATCAACATTACAGATCACAGATATGTATAACCCCCACAATTCGACGTATAGCGATTAGCAGACGTTCAATACATATATAACATTACAGATACAACCCATTAGCCAAAGTCTACAGAAAATCGACCAAAATACGGATTTGTAACCACCCCAAAAAGAAATTTGTTCTCTGGAAATTCTGGACAGAAACAAACCATCTCAAAAATCACAAAATACCACCAGAAACAAACTGCAGGAGAAATGATCCACGGCCGAGTCAACTCGGCTGCGGATCCGCTGCAGAAGCAAGCTTCTGCCGCGGAACTGCGGTGAGTCGGTCGGTTCGCTGGATCGTTTTTCTTGCCTGTTCATAAAAAGCCTGAGCCGATTTTTAAGACATGATTTATTATTTTTGGAGCAGAAATAAAAATCGGCAGAAACTAGGATTTTCCGAGGTGTTTCGCGGTTTTTTGTCCGGTCAAAATTCTAGATACTTTGCTAACATGCTAGGGTGTGTTTAGTTAGGCTCTGATACCACTGTAAGTCCACGTTACCTCTCCCGGTTCTTACGGGCTTGCGGAAACGATGAAAAACGATTTTTAGGGTTTAGGTAACATGGACTATAAAATACGGATCATGGCTAAACAACACACTAGCAACTAACAAGAGAGTTATCTACTCGGTTAGGGGTTATACCTTAACTTGAACTCCTTCTTCTTGGACTCTTTGTAGTGGTCGGATGGTGCTTTCCTCGTTGCCTTCTCTTGTCGAAGATGGATCCACCTGAGGGTTTCTACGTTGAGCTCATTTCTCGATCTTGAGAGAACTAAAGTGCCCGGCTTGCAAGACCTTCAACCTTAGGATGAGTAGAGAGTGGTTTTAGATGTTTTATCTCCAAGGAAAGATTTCTCATCTCATGAGAATGATTCTCCTTGAACTAGAGGAGGAGGAAGATGAAAGGAAGAGAGAGAATGGTTATGATAAAATGAGAATAGTTTTTACAACCATAACAATATCTGTGAATTATCTAATTAATAATATTAATCCAAAATGAAAAAGAAGATGGTTGGTTTGATGAGACCATTATCATATCACATTAAATGTTTTGTGCAAAGATCAAAGAGCATCTTTGCTTGAAATGATGATGGTTAATTTTTCAACCTTGGTCAACAAGTCAACAACCCTAACCATAACTCAATTTCATTTAATTAATACTATTAATTAATATTTCACATATTCATTAGGGTTTGGAAAAAGACAGCTGTCAACTGTGCATGCAAAAAATAGTGGTTATGTATAAAATAATAAGGAAGATGTTCGGTTTCAAGTTTTAAGAAGATGTCATGCTTTCATATTTTAATAAATGTAAGGATGAGAGAGGAAGGTTGAGGTGATCTTTTGGATCCAGAAAATATGAAATAACTTGGATATATCTTTTGTAAATTTTTCTTTGAAAAAGGAGAGGGCATCAACCTTCTTGGATTCTACTTATAATAATAGAAACTTTGACAATTTAAATCATAGCTAAATTGATGGATTATAATTAAGGATTAGGAGCGAAGGATTAAACCAAAAGCCAAGCTTGATAACCCAACCTAATAAAGAAAGGATAAGAGAACACCTAGCATGGTGGTAAAACTTCTTATTATCCAACAAGAGATCTCGGGTCACAACCCTCTTTGCATCAGATATGGCCTATTTTGCCTGTTAATTGATCATCATCGTTATCCTTATCATTATCCAAATAACAAGAACAACAATAACAGTAGTAACAATATCAATAATAATTAATAATACGAATACTAATACTAATGTTATATATGCTCTTAGTGATATATACCCTAGAGGCCATTATTGTATTATACTAGTTTGTATATTACATTTGAAACTTAGGATATACACAGATATATTAACAGTTTTACTCAATATAGTAGTATAGTACTTGGTTTGATTCTACCTTAATATGTGCATGTGTTTCTTTTAGCATATCGCTTATACATATTGGTAAAACCCTTAGGATGTTTGCTTGACTACCAGCGTTGTGATGGCAGTCACACTAGTGGAGGCTGGATAGTCTATAAACACATCTTTATACAGGTCTCTAGTCGTAGGATTATCGAGATGGGGTATCGATACTCCATAGTAGACTAATGTATACGCTTCTCATCCCAGCATGGGAAATGGTCTGTCCCATAACCATTAGTACGTCGTACTGGAGATAGTATGCAGTTACTCATTAGGTTATGAGTACACTAGACAGGACACGTAGGGAACTGCTGGTGGGTATTATACCTATCACCGGGTAGCAGTTCCTAGGTGACATGAGTACAGTTTAGTCCGTTGACTTGACATCACCACTTAGCTTCGAGTGTGTTCCCACTGTTCTTAGATTACTACCCTACCATGGCTCAAAGAAGTCGTGCAAACATGTAGTAGTTGGGTGCAGTCCCGAAGCACTTGGAGGCAGTAGCGGTTAGATAGGATTCGTCTCTCCCAGTATTGGGGGTTGATATTGGGCTGTGTTCGGAAAGCCATTATAAAAAGTCCCCGGCCAGGGCAAGCGAGATTTACTGGTAGGTACTCTAGTAGTTTCTCAGGGTATTTTTGGGCTATACTTCGACACGACTTATTGCGCTATTAGGGGTCTGACGGTTACCGTCCCCCTAAGCCCGATATGCGATACTCTTAGACGAACAGACCGGACTGTACGGAGATTGTCACAGATAATCTCAGTAGGAGTTCAGATGAGTTTGCTCATCGGCCTTCTTGTCGACAGATACCTGGGTAGCCGTTACGTGCAGCTAGTACCGCTGACGTGCTTGTGGTTAAACCCACTGCCAGCGTACTGTCGAGTCTTTAAAGTGCGAATACGGGTATGTATATACGGATGGGGTGGAGGTATGAGGTGGAGAATTACATTAAATGAAGTATGGCTCTTAGGTGACTCATGGGGTGACTCATGAGGGTGACTCACTATGTAACTATTCAAGTATGCTTGATATTTTTCTTATGCATTAATGGATGCTTGATATTATCACAACTCTTAACCATCTTCATTCTAATGCTTATCCTACGCTCTCACTTCCTCAAGCTCCCTTCTTCTTCCTCTAACCCTAAATGTTTCATGTGTTGAGAAACCTAGGGTATTTAGAGACAAACTAATCTATCTTCATTCTCTACATCCTCTAGGCCATCTAGTTTAGCGAACTAGGTGCCCTAGTTACCTCGGTATAGTGGTTGGAGCTCGAACTATAGACTCTCGGGTGTATCGTCTTTGACTTGAGGAGACCGACGAGAAGGCCCGATATGTATACGATCCGAGGAGCTTATAACGAGGAGGAGGATAGCAAGAAGGCCCCAAGGACTTGCATACAAAGGTATAACACTTCTATATAGTAGTTAAATCTCATGGTTGTTTAGCCAGTTAGGGTTTAGTATCGATCCTGGAGTTCAAGTCGGTGTTGCGAAACTTGTGTTTTTCCTACTTTTGGGGAGGGCACTTTAGACTACTTTATTATCTTGCCATTAGTGATAGACTTGCACATTCCGCCTCCTCACGAACCCGTAGGGTGCGCGACATCGACTTACAGTGGTATCAGAGCCTACTAAACATTTACTACCTAGTTAGGAAGTAGTTAGAACTTTGATCGTCGAAAAAACCCGAAATGACAATTTCAAAACCCATGCTTTATGTCGTTTTTTTAATCTGATCAAAAAATTATTTCAGAGGCCTTAAAAATACAAGCAGGATATTCTAAGAACACGCAAGAAAAACGAGTCAGTAACTCATCAAGACCACCGCGGAAGTGCAGCGAAACGGTGCGTTTCGCCGCGGTTCCGCGGCCGAGCCGAGGCCTAGTCGACTCGAATTTCTTCTGTGGTTCTTATATATGGAATTGTGATTTGTGGTATATTTGGTTTCTACCCAGATTTGTTTGTGTACCGGTATGTACATGGGGTAGACACAGAAAATATTATCGATCGAAATTCTAAAGTTCTTGGCTATCGGGTTTTCTGTGTTTGGATATATGTGTTCGTAAACTTCCGCTAATTGCTATACGTCGGTTAGTTGGGGGTTGCACATATCTGTGATGTTGGTTTGTGTATATAGAATATTGGATCGACGTGGATGAATAGCCGGGGATGTGAGAAAAGAGTTTTCTTTCTTTCATTCGATGTAAATTTGTAAAGTAGTGTAATATTCTTTTGCGGGGCACATCCGGATTGAGATTGTAGCCACCGTTGTAGTATTTCATTTATTGTTTTTTGCTCCTTGGATAAACCCAAGGTGGGGTACACAAACTACCGGGTTCTTGAAATGCCGAGTAACCTACTCATTTTACTGAGGGAGGCTGCTTCACTTCAGGAATTTAGCGGGTAGTTTGCCGCACCCGTAGGGGTCTAGGATGGGGTTTGGCTATTCATCACGACCGTGGAATCCGTATTTCATTATGGGCTTAAACGAAACGTGGAATTTCTAGTATATCCAATATGTTCATCTGTGATCTGGAATGCTTATTATTGCATGAGACGAATGGATATTTATATATATGCTATATAATAGACGTTGCTTATGTTTTGCATCCGCGCTAGTCAAGCCCCCGCTCTGCCGTTAGTTAAGTAACCTAACGGTGTATGACGGGACCCCGTGACGAATGCGGATGGCATAAGCGTATATTGTATTTTCGTTTCTTTCTGCAATAATAGGTGTAAATGATGGGACTGCATTAATTGATTAATGCAAAGAAAACAAAGCAAAACTGAATCGTTGGAACAATTTCAAAAACTACTCGGTTTTTTCAAAAAGCAAACTTTTAAATGCGGAGCCTAAACCACTCCTTTAAAAGCTATCATGGTTCCTTCGATTATATCAAGTTCATTAAGTTCACGGTTTCTCCAAAACCATTCGTAACCCTCCATCATTTCAGATAGGTATTCAGCAGTATTCTATGTAGTTTGAATTTCGCCAAGGCACAGTGATTGGTAGCTGCTGGGTATTCATCTATGGCATAGATAGATGCGTTGGTTTGGGACAATCGTACTACTATTTTGGCCTTCGTCAAGGGTATGTATGGGTGGGTTCAAATTAACCTGGACAATAACGGGTAGAACTTGACTTGCGACTTATGATATGTTGGCATTCGTCAAGGTCATAAAAGCTTGGGGCAAAAATTCACATTGGGAGTTTCTAAGGAAATTGAAACTTGCTAGTGTTGCATACCATTTGGAGTGTGATAATTTTGGTAGGATTCCTTCAAGGTTGTCATACGATGATATTTGGATCTCTATCCTGCTGTGAGTATCTGCTACTCCTCGGGTGATTTTTTCACTAAACAATCAATGCTATAAACCAATTAGGTGTTTAGAACGATGTTAGCGGGGCTACGCCTCCAAGGAAAAGAGGTTATGTAATTAAGGAATTTCGCGAAAGCGTTGGAAAACCTCTCTCGAAGTACGAACACCAGCCTGGCCGAAAGGTTAAGCAAGTATTCTAAGAGTGAGATTAATCCTGACTAATTCTTCTTTTATGGTTTGAGGAAGGATTCGAGATACAGTGGGAGCCATCCTGTTTAGATATACTAATAACCAATTTAAACTTACAAGAGCATCATGCTAAGTGTTCTCTCTCTCTCTCTCTTGACTGCAGCAACTAAAATGACCGGGCTTAGGTTACTTCTAGATAATAAATTGACTCGGCCAAACTATTATGATTGGCTAAGGAATGTCCAGATGGCCATTACCTATGATAAGCTGGGCTACCTTCTTACTACTAAATCCCCCGCCGTCTCAAGTCCAGATTCCACCGTCGCGGATGTTGATATCCGCAAGACATGGGAAAAAGACAGTGCGAGAGCCAAGTGCCTCGTGTTATCCACAATGGATTATGAACACCAGAGGCAGCACGAGAAGATGGATTTATATTCCATCTTCTTCCATACCAAAGTTTTATATGGAGAGCAATCTCTTATCGCAAGATATGAGACCTCGAAGGAATTAATTCAAGCAAGATTGGCTATCGGGTCATCTGTAGGGGACCACGTCCTTAAGATAATCGGCTACATTGAACAGCTCACGGACCTGGGGACCACGTTGGAGAACGAGTCATGTACTGACTTGATTCTACAGTCCCTCCCCTCTACTTACACCCAGTTTATCTTGAATTTTTACATTCAAAAGAAGGAAGTTTCACTTCCAGAACTCTTCAACATAATGAGGAGCTCAGAGGGCATCCTGAAGGAATCTAGGGAGACACCCACTCTGCTCATTGGAGAATCTTCCTCTTCAAGATCTAAGGTGAAAGCCAAGGGAGAGAAGAAGAAGGCCTCCACCAAGCCGATAGACGGTGTCAGTAAAGTAGAGAGAAATGGCAGGGCAAAAATTTCGGGGCTAACAGTAGAGAAGGAGGAATGTTTCTATTGTCACGGGAAAGGCCATTGTCAGAAAGACTGCAGGGCTTGGAAAGCCAGTAACCAGGATTCAAAGCACGTTGTGGTTTCTGCTTCGGGTATGTTTATGATTGAAAATTGTCTGTCAATTAACTCTACTTCTCGGGGACTGGATACCGGATCGGATCTCATATCTGTAATTTATTACAGGATTTGAGAAACCTTAGAGTTATCAAGGCAGGTAATATGACTCTCAGGGTTGCTAACGGAATGAGCGTGGACGCTGTATCCGTAGGGGAATATCACCTAGGATTGAAAAGCAGGCAGATTTTGATTTTACGTAACTGTTTGTGTGTATGTAGTTTGACAAGTAATATCATTTATGTATCTTTACTTTCTAAAGAAGATTATGATTTTACATTTGTAAGCGATGTTGTACACAGCCACCTAAATCAAGAATTGATTGGGTCGGGTACTCTAGATAACGGTATATACATATTAAATCAAGCTCAGGTTTTTAACGTTCAGAACACACTTAAAAGAAAGTCTCCAGAATTAAATCAGGCTTTCTTATGGTATTGTAGACTGGGTCACATCAATGAAACACGGTTGAAGAAGTTACATAAAGAAGGATATTTAGATCTGTTCGAATATCAGTCCTATGCAACTTGTCAATCATGTCTCAAAAGAAAGATGACAAAGACTCCGTTCACTGCACACGGAGTAAGAGCGAGTTTTTGGCACTCATACACAGCGACGTGTGTGGTCTAATATCTACACATGCAAGAAGTGGTTATTCCTATTTTATTACTTTCACGGATGATTTCTCTCGGTATGGACATGTATTCTTGATGAAACATAAATCCGAGACCTTTGAGAAATTCCGGGAATATAAGAATGAAGTCGACAAACAGGCAAAATTATCAAGACACTTAGATCTGATCGAGCTGGTGAATACTTAAATGCCAAGTTCCTGGGTTACTTAAAAGAGAATGGAATTCTCTCTCAGTTTACTCCTCCATACACATCTCAACACAACGGTGTATCGGAAAGGCGAAACAGAACCCTATTGGATATGGTACCTTCCATGATGAGTAACGCTGAGTTGCCGCAATCCTTCTGGGGTTATGAACTAGAATCAGCTGCATATATTTGAATATGGTTCCGACCAAGGCTGTGCCTACCACACCATATCAGATGTGGAGTGGGAAGAAACCCTATCTTCAGTATCTGAAGATATGGGGATGCCCAGTTTTTGTCCAAAAAGCAGCATGCAGACAAGTTTAAGGCACGCTCAGTACCGTGTAAGTTTGTAGGATACTGAAAGAACTCCAGAGGGTATATTTTCTATTATACGGAGGAACAAAAGGTTTTTGTTTTTCATCATGCCCACTTTTTGGAAAATCAATTTTTGGAAAAAGAGATTAGTGGGAGCGCAATAGAACTGGAAGAAATTCTAGAACCACAAGCTATTACTGAAAGCAAGGTAGAACCAGAAGTTTCGAAAGAACAGACATCCCCGTGCCACTCCGCAGGACTAGTAGACAGTTTCATTCGCCCGACAGATACTACGGTTTTCTCATAGACGGGGATAGAGAGGATTGCATCATCAACGATGATGAGCCAACTAGCTTACAGTAATCCATTCAGAGCAGAGACTCGGTAAAATAGCTGGATGGAATGCGGACCGAAATGGAGTCCATGTACACCAACAAAGTATGGTCTTTGGACATTGCTTCAGAAGGGGTAAAACCCGTAGGCTGCAAATGGATTTTCAGAAAGAAGATTGGTGCAGATCAACAGGTTGAAACCTATAATGCTAGACTTGTTGCAAAAGAATTTCATCAAAGACCTGGTTTGGTCTATGATGAAACCTTTTTTTTCTGTGGCTATGCTCAAATCCATTCGGATCCTTCTTGCCATTGCCGCCTTCCACGATTATAAGATTTGGCAGATGGACGTAAAGACCGCTTTTCTGAATGGAAATTTGGAAGAGTGCGTCTATATGGATCAGCTGGAGGGTTTCATTCAGAGTGGGAGAAGTGGGAAAGTGTGCAAGTTGCTTAAATCCAATTATGGATTAAAGCAGGCATCGCGGAGTTGGAATATCTGTTTTGATGAGAAGGTTAAAGAATTTTACTTTATCAAAAATCCAGATGAACCATGCATTTATAGTAAGATTGTAGCGAGAACTGTGGTATTCCTCGTCTTGTACATGGATGACATTCTCTTAATATGAAATGGCATTCATATGCTGCAATCAGTCAAAGAATTCTTGTCACAAAGGTTCTCCATAAAGGACCTGGGTGATCCCTCCTACATTCTGGGGATCTAGATCTATCGTGATAGATCTAAATGGATGTTGAGACTTTCACAGTCAAGGTACATTGATTGGTAGTGTGAAAGGTGTTTTTAGTAGTAACCACAATCAATAACGGTGTCGCGTGTAGCAAGCCGAGATGAGTATGGGTCGTCCGCAGGGATGCGTGGAACATCTAATCTTGATTTAGACGAGTTGATGGAAATAAAAGAAGAAAGGAGAATAGATTCTAGATCTATGTTAAACACAGATGTAGAATATATATAAAGAAGAAGCTTGTAGGGTTCGTTAGGATTTAGTAGTCATGGATGACTAATAAAGATGACTCCTTTTATCATTTGATAGATTTAAAACTAGATAGATAGTTATGAATGAGGATTAGGGTTCTTGGAAGAAACTAGGATTTCCCCACTGTTGACCCTTGTCCCTTCATTAATCTTTATTCATGTCTAGCCCTTAACAAAACAATTGTTAATTTCATCTCAAATCGCGGTCGAGACTATCAATAAATTGATAGCATGCCCGATTAGGATGTTAACGATTCATTTGCTAAAGTTTATAAACTTTATAAGATTTAAAAGAAGTTCAAATATTTTCTCATCCATTGTTCTACCCTAATCCTACGAACCTTATCAAGTGGAGAATTACTCGTGCATGATGGAGATAGAAGAAGAAAGGATAGAGAATGAGATCATAATACAGATATTAAATACGAAATAATTAATCTAATGATCAACCTTTATTAATCAACTTCAGAAGTACAAAACCTTCGAGTTTAGATTACAAGAGGAAGAAGAAGTTGCTCTCGATCTCTGTCTCGTAGGGAATAGATGTTTCGTCGATACTCACGTCGCTTTATCACGTCAAATCGCGGACTTGTCATGGATCACTTGTTCTTTGACGGTGATTTGCTTCGTATTAAAAGTGGTGATTTTTAGTTTTAGCCCTCGGTCCTATTTATAGTCACAGAAGATACAAACCCTAGATGCCATGTGATAATATTTGCTGTTAGAATCCAAGCCAGAAAATCTCAACTCCTACTTCCCCAACACTGCCGCGGATCCGCTGCAATAAGTTGGTTTTGGCCGCAGTTGGGCGGTTGAATAGGGGAGTTAGGGCTTGCAATTTCTTCAGTGGTCTCATGTTGATACTTAGAGATCTTCTAGATATCTGGATTTTAGAAATATTTCCCGAGTCTCTGCCGGTATTGATTTTATGATTTAATTAAACTTCATCGGCAGATTTTTGATTCTCGACATCTCGATATCCTGATCTCCTGACCTGAGCTAAATCTTGCACAACATCTCCATGAATAATATTAGTAATATTTGTTATAGAGATATAATCTTAATCATTTTATATGATAATAAATTTTTAAGAAATTTGATTAAGGTTATTTGATATGATATGCATAATAAAAATATTATATAAATATTATATGCATATATTTTCCTTCATAATGTTAATTATAATATATAAATATATGGTAAATAGTATTTTGCAGATAAACCCAAATATGTTCTATATTTATAATAAACACCTTTAGATATTTAAGAAAAGTAAGGAAAATTTTATATCAACTATGCGATATTTTCGACTGAACAAATACCCCCAAAATTAACTTTGATCATCCCGAGAAAACTAGTTATTAAAAAAGAAAATGAAAAACCTAAGTAGAACACTTTCGTAGGCAATATGATTGCACTGGGCACGTACAATAAGCCGTTAAACCTCTAGGTGTTCCTAGTAGGAGGAGTGTTGTCTTCTGAGAGTTTTCAGTGGATTACACCCACAAAATCTTATAATAAAAGAAAGAATATGAAAGTTACATACAAAGATAAGAACATATAAAAGAAATAATTTGAAAATAAGAGTTTTCAACTATACTAGCTTTTAAGTTGCCATGAGCCCTATCTTAATGGTCATGAAAAAATATTAGAAATCACACCATCCCTCAATAAAACATCGTCTTTAGTCTTCCTCCCCACCTTTCTTCCAAACATCGATCATATACCCCTACGTGTGTATAAAAGACATCCCTACACTTAGAGATTCAATTCAAGCCATCATACTCTTGTCCATCTTCCTTAGTACTTTTTAGTTGGTGAATATTTTAGATGGAATTGTTCATACTTTCTTCATGCGACCGTTAATACTTCTTAAGGTACTAACCGACCGATTACAAAATATGCTCGTGCATTTAGGCGTAATTCCTCGTCTTGCAACACCTAAGGCTTAGCAGTGGCTCCCAAACCAGTTGGTCTAAGGCACTGGGTAATAAAGCACCCACGCTATTTATTTTTATGTTGCCTTAAGAAAGTACAAAACCAGTGTTCATTTTTCTTCACCATTTTTTCTTTATATTTTTATTTTTCTTTATACCAAGGCTTTTAGACAAGAGCATTTCAAGGTATTCTCTACTATCCCAAGTTTCAAGATGTGTGCAAGTGCGTATAGTAGGGTATCAACGTTCAAATGTTTGGACTCAAGAATAGAGACTATTTTTCAGACTTATTTTTATCCTCGGATTGGTAATTTCCTTTATCTTACTAACCCTTGGGACAACGGCTTATAACTACTTATTACTAGTTTTGTTTACAAAAACATCTAACTTTCTTGCTTTTCTCAAACTATTCCTATCTTTCATATGTAATTTTTCACTTTCTAATATTTTATTATCAAAAAAATTTGTGCTTATATATAGTATAATGCAAAATAATGCGTGAATAAGCACAAACCTCCCCCAAACCTTTTTGCAGCAGTGTCCACACTGATGTCATATGTTTAAGTTAAAAAAAAAAACCGTAGACTTGGGAGGAAAAATTAGTAACAGGGACATGAATAAATGACAGTGAAATTCTCCCCCAAACTTATTTTTGGCTCACAATTTTGTAAAAATTTATTTTCTTTCAAGAGCCAAAATATTTTCTCCCCCCGCCCTCAAACTTGAGTAAAATAGTATTAGACATTTAAAATTATGAGGGGGGTTAAAGTTATTGTTCTATGCAAAGATTTACAAAGATCACAAGTCAACACCAACCATTCAATGATTTTATCAATGTAGCACTAAGGTTGGTAGTAGAACATGTCACCTATAGACATGAAGAAGTGGGGAGGGGATAAGGGGTGGAATAGAACAGGTTTATGTCTCGGTTTGTAGAGGCGAAACAATGATGGTGGATTAACCGCATTCTCATTCCGGATAAGAAGAAGGGATGGCGGTTCAACTTTTTTGGGTTGGGGTTGATTCATCACAGCGCACATGTCTTCTAAGAATGCGAGTTCTTCAGCGAAGATTTTTTCAAAACTTTCATCGATATCCCGAATAATAATCTCATCGGAAAGAACGGGATGATACTCGAACTCCATAAAAGGTTCATATTTAGCGTTAGATGTTGACCCGGACAGCTCGATAGAAGGGTCCATATGTGTATAATAAATAGCAGGGTCAAACAACAACGTACTAGCGGATTCGAGATAAGTATCGTGAAGCTTTTTAAGTTCGTTGCTGTCGGAATCTATCCTTTCGACAGAAAATACTTGAGTATAGGGTTTGGAGGGTTCACTTCCTAACTTGTAAATGGTAAGCTCAATTGACATCTTCCCGAAAGATAGGGTCATAAAGCCATTTCGAAAATTGATTATTGCGTTGGAAGTCATAAGAAAAGATCGACCTAAAATCACCGTGATTTGGTTTCGGGGGTTTGCTACAGGCTGTGTATCTATAACGATAAAGTCCATAAGGAATATAAATTCCCCAACTTTGATTAGCACATCCTCTAGCTCACCCCTAGGTTGGGTGATAGATCGATCAGCCATCTAGAGAGTGCAGTGCGTAGGTTTTAACTCTCCGATCCCTAATTGCTCATAGACAGAATATGGAAGCAAGTTAACACTGGCACCTAAATCGAATAGAGCATGATTGATATTTTTACCCCTAATAGAAATAGATATTGTAGGACACCCGGGGTCCTTTCGTTTCGTGGGTATTTGTTGGGTAAACGCAGTGCTCATATTACTCGCTGAGAAAACTTTTTTAGGCACTTGAATTTTTTTCTTCCTAGTGGACAAATCCTTTAGGATTTTTGCATAAGACGGAACTTGTTGAATAGCATCTAGGAGAGGAATATTTATGTTAACTTGCTTTAAAATTTCCACAATCTTCTCCATCTGTGGACTTGGTCTGTTGCCTCTTAACCTATGTGGATAAGGAGCTTTATCAATAAGGGTTGGGTTCAACATTGGAGAAGATTGTGGGGATGGAATGGATCCCAGAATTGGAGTTGAGATCGTTTTAGGTTGACTCGAGAAAGTAGGCTGCGGGTTCGAGCCTAGAGGAAAACGGAGAATGGGCTCGGAAGAAGTTGTTGGATTAGACGAAATATGATTAGAAGAAGAAGCCCGGGTTTCAATTGATTCCTCATCATCAACCTGTTCACCGACTTGATTGTTCAGCACTCTTCCCGATCACAACGCGGTTACGGCACTCACATTATAACTTTGTGAGTGGCCGGGATTTGGTAGGGGTTGAGATGGAAGTTTCCCTTTCTCTCTCGCACTCATCGCGGCATTTAACTGTGCAAGTTGTGTTTCTATCGATTTTATGCTTTTATCGTGGGAAGTGGTGTTCTGCATTAACGTTTGGATAGAAGAAGTTAAAGTATCCGTCATTCGCATGGAATGTTTAATAAACATATCCACGCTTCGTTCGAGTGCGGAGAGTTTTTCGGTACCAGCCATTTGGAAAGAATCATTAATCGGTGCAGAATTGTTGGCTGGATTTTGAAAAGTTTTCGGTTGAAAGGGGTGCTGACTTGATTGCGGTGGTTGTTGTTGCTGTAGATGAGATTTTTGATAGTTGCTTGGGAATTGGTTTTGATTTTGAGTTTGGTTTTGGTTCCAAGCAAAATTAATTTGATTCCTCCATCCCTGATTGTATGTGGAAGAATAAGGATCGTTTCTAGGTCGTTGCTGAAAAGAAGCATTAATTTGTTCTTGACCTTGAATCAGTAGACTCAAAAGACATTCTTCCGTCAGATGTGATGGGTCGGAACTGCAACCACACACGGTTTTGGGGAACGTAACCTGATTTATGGAGGCTGAAGAGACTTTGTTTTCTATAGCGTTGAGTTACCTTTGTATCGTGGCCATTTCGGCTTTCACTGCGATAGAAACGTCGAGCTGATGGATACCTCCCCTTGACGATGTTGGTCTAATGCTTTCCCACTGCAAAGTTTGTTCAGCGAGATCTTCCAGGAATTTCCAAGCTTCCCCTTCATCTTTAGACATGAAATGACATTGATAAATGGTTTTAAGCATATGTTTTTTCGCTGGATTAACACCCTCATATATAATGCGACAAAGTTGCCATTTATCATTCCATGATAGGGGCATTGTAAAAGAAGATCCTTGAACAGTTCAAAGTATTTCCAAAATGGTTCGTTGGGAAGTTGGGTAAACTGGTTAATCTCGCTTCGAACACGGGTGGTCTTATGATCAGGATAAAATTTCTTAAAGAATGCTATAACAAATTCATCCCAATTGGCAATAGAGTGTGCGGCAGTTTTATAAAGCCATTTTTCTGCTAGATCGCACAAGGTAAAAGGGAGAAGACGTAATCTCATAGGATCCACAGAAAGTTGTGACGTACTCATCATTGTGCATACGTTTTCAAATTTGGTGATAAAAACGTATGCGTCTTCGGATTCAATCCCGTGAAATTTAGGTAACAGTTTGATGGAGTGGGGTTTAATTTCAAAATTATCCCTATTAGCTTATGGAATAGATAGACAAGTAAAAAGAGGTCCATGCATTGGGTAGCATCTCTCTTGAAGAGATATGTACGGTGAATTCTGCGCACCTACAGGTGGTGGCAGGGGTGTGTTATAATCTGATGGAGAACCATTCATCGCGGATGTGGTGGGTGGAGGGGAAAAAGAAGATGAAGAAGTACCGACTTCGCAGTCGATAGCAGAAATGCGGACAAGACGGGCACTAGAATCCCATGTCCAGCCGAGCATGCTCTAAGCGGGTTTAGCGCATGTGGCAGCGTGTGTGAGCTATTTAAAATGGTTTGTTTTGAAACGTGTCAGACGTGAGACAAATCACACGAAAATTACACAAACAACCCTAGAACTAAGGTCACCTAGGTCAAGTCACTAGACCGCTCCTAGATTTTCAAAGGACAAGTCGCAAGATCAATCCTCTACCACCTCTTTATCACTCTTGTGGCCAGTTAAGTGCTAGGTATATGGGAGGTATCCGCTATACGAATAACCGAAAATAGTGGGTCTAACTAAGTAACCACTTTCCTCGACATGCTTGCCTCGACACCACAAAATAAATATGGATAAGCGATAGATTACTCATGACCTTCCTCTGTTCTAATTGAGCGCGATGGTCCTTAGAGTCTTGGTCTAGATATTTTTTCTTAATATAGGGTTATGCGGATGCTCGTTTTGTAATTTGTGGGGCCTATGAAGGGTGATGAAATCCCTACCTAATCTGAATTTTTTTCTTGTCCCTTAAAATCCGTATTAAAATATGCATAAACAAACCAATTACAAAACACGCAAAAGATTTTTGAGCGGCGAAATTTGCAAAGAATCCTACAGAAAAATATATTATTTGATTTCCATAGAAAAGAGAAAGATATTAAGAAGATACCGGAGAAATTTGGATGCACAACTCAACAACTCCGTCGCGGTTCCACGCCAATACTAAGCTTCTGCCGCGGTTCCACCACAGAGAAGAGAGTTCTTTGTTCAATTTTTTCTACAGTGCCTTCCTAGCTCCTCTGGACCTCTCTGAAAGTCTCTGAAACTTTATCTACTCGCTACAGTGACTCCAAATTCCCTCGCAAAAAGTTTCACAATAATCCTTAAATACAATATGCGGTTTTGTTTTATTTTTATGATATGGATCGAATAAGAATTCAACACGAATGGCAAGAAAAAAAATTATGCGCGTATCCCCGGCAACGACACCATTTGATTGGTAGTGTGAAAGGTGTATGTAGTAGTAACCGCAATAATAACGGTGTCGTGTGTAGCTAGCCAAGATAAGTATGGGTCGTCCGCAGGGATGCGTGGAACTTCTAATCTTGCTTCAGACGAGTTGATTGAAATAAGAGAAGAATGGAGAATAGATTCTAGATCTATGTTAAACACGGATATAGAATACATATAAAGAAGAGGCATGTAGGGTTCGTTGGGATTTAGTAGTCATGGATGACTAATAAAGATGACTCGTTTTATCTTTTAATAGATTTAAAACTAGATAGATAATGATGAATGAGAATTAGGGTTCTTGAAAGAAACTAAGATTTCCCCACTATTGACCCTTGTCCCTTCATTGATCTCTATTCATGTCTAGCCCTTAACAAAACAATTGTTAATCTGATCTCAAATCGCAGTCGAGACTATCAATAAATTGATAGCGTGCCCGATTAGGATGTTAACGATTCTTTTGCTAAAGTTTATAAATTTCATAAGACTTAAAAAAAGTTAAAATATTTTCTCATCCATTATTCTACCATAATCCTACGAACCCTATCAAGCGGAGAATTACTCACGTGTGATGGAGATAGAAGAAGAAAGGATAGAGAATGAGATCCTAATACAGAAATTAAATACGAAATATTAATCTAATGATCAACCTTTATTAATCAACTTCAGAAGTACAAAACCTTCGAGTTTAGATTACAAGAAGAAGAAGTTGCTCTCGGTCTCTTCCTCGTAGGGAGTAGATGTTTCGTCGATACTCACATCGCTTTATCACGTCGAATCGTGGATCTGTCGTGGATCACTTATTCTTTAACAGTGATTTGCTTTGTGTTAAAGGTGATGATTTCTAGTTTTATCCCTCGGTCCTATTTATAATCATAGAAGATACAAACCCTAGATGCCATGTGGTAATATTTGCTGTTAGAATCCAAGCCAGGAAATCTCAACTCCTACTTCCCCAACACTGCCGCGGATCCGCCGCAATAAGTGGGTTTTGGCCGTGATTGGGCGGTTGAATAGGGGAGTTATGGCCTGCAATTTCTTCAGTGGCCTCATGTTGACAAGTAAAGATCTTCTAGATATCTGGATTTTGGAAATATTTTCTGAGTCTCTGCCAGTATTGATTTTATGATTTAATTAAAGTTCATCGGCAGATTTTTGATTCCCGACATCTCGATATCCCGATCTCCTGACCTGAGCTAAATCTTGCATAATATCCCCATGAATAATGTTAGTAATATTTGTTATAGAGATATAATCTTAATCATTTTATACGGTAATAAATCATTAAGCAATTTGATTAAGATTATTTGATATGATATGCATAATAAAAATATTATATAAATTTTATATGCATATATTTTCCTTCATAATGTTAATTATAATATATAAACATATGGTAAATAGTATTTTGTAGATAAACCCAAATATGTTCTATATTTATAATAAACACCTTTAGATATTTAAGAAAAGTAAGGAAAATGTTATATCAAATGTGTGATATTTTCGACTGAACATACAGCAACACCATACTGAAAAGATTTAGTATGGAAGATTCAAAGCGCGGTAATCTACCGGCTTGTCACGGAATCACCCTGTCCAAAGAGATGTCTCCCAAGACTGATTTTGAAAGGGATCGCATGTCTATTATATACCCTACGCTTCTGCAATAGGCTCTATAATGTATGCGATATTGTGTACCAGAGCATATGTAGCTTACACTCCAAGCGTTGTAAGCAGGTATCAGTAAAATCCAGGTGAGAAGCACTGGATATCAGTGAATAACATTCTCAAGTACCTGCGAAGGACTAAGGAGATGTCCTTGGTGTACGACGGAGAAGACCTCCAAATCGAGGCCTTTGTTGACTCCAGCTTCTAGAGTGACAAGGATGACTCTATTCATGTCGGGTTATGTCTTTACCCTCAATATAGGGGCGGTCTGTTGGAAGAGCTCCAAGCAGGACACCGTTGCTGACTCGAAGATAGAAGCGGAGTACATCGCTTCATATGACACCGCAAAAGAAGCAGTCTGGATGAGGAAGTTCATGAAAGAACTTCAGGTGGTTCCGTCCATTGTTGATCCAAAACTGTTGTATTGTGACAACAACGGGACTATAGCTTTAGCTAAGGAACCCAAGTCCCATCAGAAGTCCATACACATCTTGAGGCGGTACTACCTGATCAGGGAGATCGTTGATCGCCGGGAGATCAAAGTGCGAAGAGTAGATACGGAGAACAACACTGCAGTCCACTCACAAAGGCCATCCCTCAGACGCAGTTCGAGAGGCCATTCGAGAAGATATGTCTACGATATGACAAAACATGGTCTTATTGAAAGTGGGAGATTGTTAGTGATATATGCTCTAGAGGCCATTATTGTATCATACTGGTTTGAATATTATATTTTGGAAGTTTGGGATATACACAGATATATTAACAGTCTTACTCAATATGGTAGTATGCTACTTGGTTTGATTCTATCTCAATATGTGTATGTGTTTTTTTAGCATATCGCTTATACATATTGGTAGAGCCCTTAGGATCTTTGCTTGACTACCAGAGTTGTGATAGCAGTCACACTAGTGGGGGCTGGGTAGTCTATAACCGCATCCTTATACAGGTCTCTAGTCATAGGATTATCAAGACGGGGTATCGATACTCCAGAGTGGACTAGTGTATACGCTTCTCATCCCAGCAGGGGAGATGGTATGTCCCACAGCCATTAGTACGTCGTACTGAAGATAGTATGCAGGTGCTCATTAGGTTATGAGTACACTGGACAGGGCTCGTAGGGAACTGCCGGTCGGTATTATACCTATCGTTGGGTAGCAGTTCCCAGGTGACATGAGTACAGCTTTGTCCGTTGACTTGACATCGCTACATTGCCTCGAGTGTGTTCCCACTATTCTTAGATTACTACCCTACCACGGCTCAAAGGAGTCGTGCAAACATGTAGTAGTCGGGTGCAGTCCCGAAGCACTTGGAGGCAGTAGCGGTTAGATATGATTCCTCTCTCCCGGTATTTAGGGTTGATATCGCGCCGTGTTCAGAAAGCCATTACACAAAGTCCCTAGCCAAGGCAAGCAAGATTTATTGGTAGGTACTCCAGTAGTTTCTCATGGTGTTTTTGGGTTATACTTCGACACGACTTATTGCGCTATTAGAGGTCTGACGGTTACCGCCCACTTAGGCCCGATATGCGATACTCTTAGACGAACAGACCGGACTGTATGGAGATTGTCACAGATAGGCTCAGTAGGAGTTCGGATGAGTTTTCTCATTGGCCTTCTTATTGACAGATACCTGGATAGCCGTTACGTGCAACTAGTACCGCTGACGTGCTTGTGGTTAAACCCACTGCCAGCGTACTGTCGAATCATTAGAGTCCCACATAGAGGGTTTCCCTACATCGGGCAAAATGTAGAGGCCGTATGGTTTTACGGCAGGCTTCGATCACATACGTGTACTTGTGCATGTATGATACTAGTGGGTTTTAGTTTAAGCCGGATCATAGAATTATATTATTGGATTATTTTTGTCTGTATGTATTCGTATTTTTTGGAATACGGATACGGGTATGTATATACGGATGAGGGGTATTCTTGTAATTTGCTTAAGTATACTTCTAGAAGAAGACATCTCATTTTGTATTTAATCTTTTGATTAAAAGATAAATGAGGTAGAAGTATAAGGTGGAGATTTATATTAAATGAAGCATGGCTCTTAGGTGGCTCATGGGGTGTCTCATGAGGATGACTCACTATGTGACTATTCAAGTATGCTAGATATTTTGCTTATGCATTATTGGATGCTTGATATTATCACAACTCTTAGCCATCTTCATTCTAATGCTTATCCTACACTCTCACTTCCTCAAACTCTCTCCTTCTTCCTCTAACCCTAAATGTCTCATGTATTGAGAAACTTAGGGTATTTAGAGACAAACTAATCTATCTTCACTCTTTACATCCTCTAGGACATCTAGTTTAGCGAACTAGGTGCCCTAATTACCTCAGTATAGAAGTTGGAGCTCGAACTATAGACTCTCGGGTGGATCGTCCTTGACTTGAGGAGACCGATGAGGAGGCCCGTTCCGTATATGATCCGAGGAGCTTGTGACGAGGAGGAGGACAACAAGAAGACCCGAAGGACTTGTACACGGAGGTATAACACTTCTATATAGTAGTTAAACATCATGGTAGTTTAGCTATTTAGGTTTTAGTATCGATCCTGGAGTTCAAGTCGGTATTGCTAAGCTTGTAAAAATTGTTTTTCGCACATTCCACCTCCCCGCAAACCTGCGGGGTGTGCGACATTGACTTACAGTGGTATTAGAACCTACTAAACCTTTGCTAGCTAGTTAGGAAGTGGTTAGAACTTCGATCGTCGGAAAAACCCTAAATGACAATTTCAAAACCTATGATTTCTATCATTTTTTAAATCTGATCAAAAAATTATTTCAGAGGCTTTAAAAATACAAGCAGGGTATTCTAAGAACACGCAAGAAAAATGATTCAGTAACACGTCAATACCGCCGCGGAAGCACGGCGAAACGGTGCATGTTGCAGCGGTTCCGCGGCCGAGTCCACTCGAATTTCTTCTGTGGGTCTTATATGTGGAATTGTGATTTGTGGTATATTTGGTTTCTACCCAGATTTGTCTGTGTGCTGGTATCTACATGGGGTAGACACGGAAAATATTTCGATCGAAATACTAAAGTTCTTGGCTATCTTGTTTTCTGTGTTTGGATATATTTGTTCGTAAACTTTTTTTAATTGCTATATGTCGGTTAGTTGGGGTTGCACATATCTGTGATGTTGGTTTATGTATATGGAATATCGGATCGTCGTAGATGAATAGTCGGGATGTGAGAAGAGAGTTTTCTTTCTTTCATTCGATGTAAATTTATAAAGTGGTGTAATATTCTTTTGCGGGGCACATCCGGGTTGAGGTTGTATCCACCGTTGTATTATTTCATTTACTGTTTTTTGCTCCTAGGATAGATCCAAGGTGGGGTGCACAAACTACCGGGTTCTTGAACTGCCGAGTGGCCTACTCATTTTACTGAGGGAAACTGGTTCACTTCGGGAATTTGGCGGGTAGTTTGCCGCACCCGTAAAGGTCTAGGGTGAGATTTGGCTATTCATCACGACCATGAAATCCGTCTTTCGTTATGGGCTTAAACGAAAGGTGGAATTCCTAGTATATCCAATATGTTCATCTGTGATCTGGAATGCCTATTATTGCATGAGACGAATGGATATTTATGTATATGCTATATAATAGACGTTGCTTATGTTTTGCACCCACGCTAGTCCAGCCCCCACTCTGCCGTTAGTTAAGTAACCTAACGGTGTATGACGGGACCCCATGGTGAATGCGAATGGAATAAGCGTACGTTATATTTTCGTTTATTTCTGCAATGATAGGTGTAAATGATGGGGCTGCATTAATTGATTAATGCAAAGAAAACAAACCAAAACTGAATCGTTGGAACAATTTCAAAAGCCACTCTGTTTTTTCAAAAGGAAAATTTTTAAATGAGGAGCCTAAACCACTCCTTTAAAAGCTATCATGGTTCCTTCGATTATATCAAGTTCATTACGTTCATAGTTTCTTCAAAACCATCCGTAGCTTTCTGTCATTTCAGATGGGTATTCAGTAGTATTCAAGCTATGTATTTTGACCTTCCCCAAGGCATAGTGATTGGTAGATGCTGGGTATTCATCTGTAGCATAGATAGATGCGTTGGTTTGGGATAGTCGTACTACTATTTTGGCCTTCGTCAAGTGTATGTACGGGTGGGTTCAAATTAACCTGAACAATGGCGGGTAGAACTTTACATGCGACTTATGATATGTTGGCCTTCGTCAAGGTCATAAGAGCTTGGGGAAAAAAATCGCATCGGGAGTATCTAAGGAAATTGAAACTTGCTAGTGTTGCATACCATTTCGAGTGTGATGATTGGTTGGATTCCTTCAAGGTTGTCACACGATTATATTTGGATCCCGATCCTACTGTGAGTATCTGCTACTTCTTGGGAGATTTTTTCACTAAACAATCAATATTATAAACTAAGTAGGTGTCTAGAACGGCGTTAGCGGGGCTACCACTCCAGGGAAAAGAGGTTATGTAATTAAGGAACTTCGCGAAAGCGTTGGGAAACCTCTCTCGAAGTACCAATACCAGCCTGGCCGAAAGGTTAAGCAAATATTGTAAAAGTGAAATTAATCCTGACTAATTCTTCTTTTATGGTTTGAGGAAGGATTCGAGATACAGTGGGAGCCATCCTGTTTAAATAAACTAATAACCAATCTAAACTTACAAGAGTATCATGCTAAGTGTCCTCTCTCTTTCTCTTGACTGCGGCAACTAAAATGACCAGGCTTAGATTACTGCTAGATAATAAATTGACTGGGCCAAACTATTATGATTGGTTAAGGAATGACCAGATGGCCATTACCTATGACAAGCTGGGCTACCTTCTTACTAATAAATCCCCCGCCGTCCCAGGTCCAGATTCCACCGTCGCGAATGTTGATATCCGCAAGTCTTAGGAAAAATACAGTGCGAGAGCCAAGTGTCTCGTGTTAGCCATAATGGATTATGAACACCAGAGGCAGCACGAGAAGATGGACTTGGCTTCCATCTTCCTCCATACAAAAGTTTTATATGGAGAGCAATTTCGTATCGCAAGATATGAGACCTCGAATGAATTAATTCAAGCGAGCTTGGCTATCGGGTCATCTGTAGGGAACCACGTCCTTAAGATGATCAGCTACATTGAACAGCTCACGGACCTGGAGACCTTGTTGGAGAACGAGTCATATATTGACTTGATACTACAGTCCCTCACCTCTACTTACGTCTAGTTTATCTTGAATTTCTACATTCAAAGGAAGGAAGTTTCACTTCTAGAACTCCTCAATATATTGAAGAGCTCAGAGGGCTCCGTGAAGGAATCCAGGGAGACAACCGCTCTGCTCATTGGAGAATCTTCCTCTTCAAGATCCAATGCGAAAGCCAAGGGAGAGAAGAAGAAGGCCTCCACCAAGCCGATAGGTGGTGTCAGTAAGGTAGAGGGAAAGGATAGGGCAAAAGTTTTGGGGCTAACAGTAAGGGAAGGAGAAATATTTCTATTGTCACGAGAAAGGCCATTGTCAGAAGGACTGCAGGGCTTGGAAATCCAGTAACCAGGATTCGAAGCACGTTGTGGCTTCGGCTTCGGGTGTGTTTAAGATTAAAAACTATCTGTCAATTAACTCTACTTCCTGGTAATTGGATATCGGATCAGGTTCTCATATCTGTAATTCATTACAGGCTTTAGGAAACAGTAGAGTGGTCGGCCAAATTACGTTGGTAAAAAAAGTAAAATGATAAGAGTTAAAAAATTGTGCACATAAAATGAGTTGAAGACAAAAATTTATGCAACCACGCGGATAAATCTAAGACAGTATAAGATCAATTTGGTGTAATGATTCTAAATTTACTATACAAATTTTTTTTAGTTTAATGTACAGAAAGGAGTTTACAAACCTGAGTATAATTTATAATTTAATTTTTGTTTAAGAACAGCAAGAAACAACTTGTAGCTCGCTAGTAACGTCTTGCACTGCTGTGATATAGCCCTTGTGTTCATATCACCTCATACACTTTTATTTTTCTGATTTATTTTTTAAAACTTTTTGGATGCGCAAAAGTTTACACGTGCAATGCACATAAAAATGAAAAGATAGAATAATTAAACATGTGCACAATAATTTAAATACATATATATACACGTGGCTTCAATCCGACGGCTCCCCCACACCAAACGACCAACGAGATCATCAATTGGGCCGGCGCCGACGGTCCCCCCGTAGTCAATAGTGCCCGTGCTTTGTACACACGACCCTTCCCCTACTCCTAACTCCCCTGCACTGTTTGATTCCTCTACAATCAAACAGAGACTTTTAATTTCACCATTAAACCAAATTTTAATACATTTTAATTCATCTTTTTAATACCAAAACCCCAATTCCACAATATAAATACCACCTCATGCCCTAGCCCTTCCTCATTCTGGAAATTATAGCTAAAATTCTCAAAATTTTCTAAGTACAAGAAGAGTACAGGTGGAGTTAGCAAGAGATTAATTTCCAGTGTTGATCGAAGCAAGTTCTAGCGGCCCCACGATGTAACGACGACAACCCCCTCTTCATACACTTTCCTTCTAACCACTTCATTCATAAGTCTCTTTCAATTCCTTTTCTCCTTCATTGAAAATTTTTTCTCAAAACATGTCGGTAAGTGAAGTTAATACCGACATTTTATTCTAAACCCTAGAAATTACATTTTTTCTTAAACATTGCGCATTCATATTTCTACACGTTACTTGTTAACATAAAACTAATGTTTAGAGCCAACCTTCACTCAAAAATATCATGAAACATATATTTAATTTAACTTTTACATTAAAATACCATGAACTTTAGATATGTAATCTTTTATTCCTTTATTTAAACATACATTTAGAAAACTTCATGGGGTAATGACCTACCCCTCACAAACACACATGGTTCCATAGCACGATACTCTTTGAACGTATTTTTGTGGTGAATACAAAATATTTCATTAAAATATCATTTACTATAAAAACGGTTTTCTTTGGAATTGTATTTTAAAATTCCTTTGCAAATAAATCTCTATAACCCTTTTTAGGGGACCCGCTATTAGATGGTGTAGATTATCGCACATTCTTGGGTTAGTAGAGCGAGATGCAGACATTTTCGCGGAGCATTCGGTCTCGAAAGGTTTTTAAATACGGTTTTTAAGAAAAACGCATTTTCTAATTTAATAAAATTTAATTTTTATAATTATATAAATATTACAAATCCATATATTTTCAAAATATAACAAACTTACATTTTTCTAAAGATGAAAGTTTACAAGTTCACTAAAATACCATCAAGATATCAATAAAAGACAAGCTTACAGTAAAATACCATGAACTATTCAAGTTAAGATAATTATCACTAAAATATCTCAAACCTTTAAAATTCATATCCATGAAAACCCTAAATAAAATAAATAACTTCTCGAGATTTATTTTGAAACTATTTTAAAAATACTTTTTAATAAAACCCCCTCGAGCTATATAAAACACTGTTAAGGAGTTTAGTAAATATAGGTTTAAGCGGGATCAATTCTCTTGAGCCTCAGGGAGCCGGAGAAAGTGAGTGCTTGCCTATTTAAGGTAGAAAACTTAATGGTGTTATCAATGGTAATTGTCTTGGAAAATGACACAAATCCCGCCGTCCATATGCAGCAGTTACCGATAACTCCCGAACATAATTTAGGATCTAAATCAGTTATAAGTGTCTGACTCAAGTCCGAGTCTAAATCAATCTTGAATCCAAATTCAAACCAGAATCCAATTCAAACATGAATCCAAACTCTAACATGTATACTTGAACATGAACCTGAATATCAAACCTGAATACAAGACTTGACTTGACCGAACTATGGCTATAACTTGACATGACTACAAACTTACATCCTGAACCTGACTACTTGAACAACTTGTATCCATGGTTTCGGCAAGAATTTTAAATATAATCTATACAATACATTACGGGGTTAAAGGGGTAGATTGGTACGGAATGTATAGCGTAGCACGAGATGATCACTAAAAGACACTTACATGAAATCTCATGCCGTTGTCCCGTGGGTTTTGACGGGGCCTTGTACTACATGTTACCATAGTCCACGGGAAATGATAGACTTCTCTCGTATACACAAATACCTTCTGTACCAAGCTACAAACAACTATGTTAGAATAGCAATCTTATACCTGTACATCTTACCAGTTAAATTCTCATTGCTTTCTATATTCCTTTCTTTATTTTGGGACTTACCGAGCGCTAGTTCGCTGAAGACATTCCTGTCTATTTCTTTTTTCGGAATCTTCGTCAGAAGGACAGGACTCTCAGGAGACCGAGCCCGGCCGGGAGGACTTGGACTAGTTCACCGAGCAGCAGAACTTCTAGTTCATCTTGTACTTATTTCAGTTTGTATGCCATTGTTTAGGCATTACTTTATATCGTTGTACTTTCCTTTTTAAAACAGTTGTATTGTAAAGATGAATGTTAATAAAAGTTGATGTTCACTTTATATCTCTTGTAAATTCTTGTGCATTTTTACATATATTGCTTAATTATGCTTAACATATTTATTTCTTAGTAAATACTTTGCGGGCTTTCCACGTCTCCATTTCCGTACACTGGGAAGCGGGGCGTGATAGGTTTTGTTGGCGGCCCATGCAGATCAGTTCTGTATGGAATCCTAAGCAATATATATCACAAGAATTATAAGAATCGTCAACTATGCATTCTTTACATTTCAAATTCCTTGAATTTATCCTAACCTTTCTTTTTCTATCAAGGTCATGAATTCACCGAACAACACGAGTACCAACGTCAATGGAAACACCCCACCACCTATTCTACCACCACCACCTACTGTTGCAGCTCCCATCAATGAGGAAACGGTACTGCTTGAGGCAATCAAGAGCCTCTTGGAGGGTCAGCAGCAACAGACTGCTATCCTCATGCACCGTCCAGAGGTCGAGGCACCCGAAGTCAAACAATTCCGGGCTCTGCACCTGAAATATTTCTCTGGAAAAGAGAGCCCAATAGAGGCAGAAGAATGGCTTAGTCTATCGAAGATGATCTGGCAGCAGCACAAATGCCAGAGATTGCTTGGGTGAGAGTTACAAAGATGCAACTAATAGATAACGCCAAAGTCTGGTGGAAGGCTGAAGATAGCCGACTCGCCCAACCGATTGAATGGAAGACATTTCGGGATATGTTCGATGCGAAATAGTTCCCTAAGATTGCCCATTTCAACATGGAACAGTAGTTCATCCACTTACAACAAGGCTCGATGTGGAGCAAATCCGTGGATGAATACGATGCTGAGTTTACCATGCTTAGCAGGTAAGATATTGTCTCAAATTCAAGTTCCTTATTTCACTTACTACACTGCTAACACAAGGTCATAACAGGTTCGCGGCACACCTTATTTTGTCTGCTGAGATCCAGGCATGAAGATTTCAGCAAAGGTTGGACTTGAAAATCCAAGCTGCACTCGCTACAGGAGATTTACCAACCCATGATCTTACTTTGAAGGCTGTCTGACGTTATGAGGCAGTGGTGAAGAAGAAGGGCATACCTCAGGCTGCCAGTGTGAAACGCACTGCCACTAAGATGACGATAGGGGGAGCCTCTTACAGGCCAACTTTTGCATCCAGGAGACCAGGAGTAACATTTAAATGGCCCAATCCAGACTTTTGCTTCTACTGCAAGAGGAACAGACACCTAGCGAAAGACTGCAGGCGTGCAAATGGCCTGTGTTTGATTTGTGGTACATCCACTCACGCCATTGGAGCATGTCCATACTGACTCAACCCGTCTCCAGCACCAAGACTTGCAATTACAATTCCGCAGTGGCCAGCCATTCAGGCTCCTACACCTCGTCTTGCTCTTCCTGCTCCACCTCCATGTGGACCTCCTGCACAGCCACCTCGTCAATTCCATCAGGCACATATGAACATGCCTCAAGGGTAGAGGAATATACCCTGGGTACAGAGGAATATGCCTCTTGCAATAAGGAATGTACCCCGACGTTAGGCTTTCATAATGACGGTTGAGGAAGCCGAAGTCACTGACCAAGTTATCACCGGTAATTCCCAATCCTTTCATCTTTTCAATCCTTTTATATCTCTATATTTTTCCTGTATCTAAAACCAACCTCACACAACTTAGGTACTATATTAGTAGCTACCCTTCCTGCACTAGCACTGTTCGACACTGGAGCGTCACACTACTTCATTTCGCAAAGATTTGTGAGAACGCATACGATTCTTGTGAAGCTACTCATTTCAAGATAGAATGTTAGTTCTGGGAATGGATTATTGAAGGAAACTATGGGATTGGATCAGTGTCCAGTTGTAGTTTGCGGACGAGAATTCTACGCGAATTTCAAAGTACTGGACATTCCAAATTTTGATGTTGTGTTAGGAATGGACTGGCTGGGAGTTTTCTATGCTACGGTTAACTGCCGTCAAAGGAGGGTAGTATTTGAGATACCAGATCACCCAGTATTTTACTTCAAGAGTGGAGACAGAACTTTGGAGAAAGGAATCTTTCGTGCCAAGCCGAAGAATACAGAAGTGTTTACTCTACCGGCGGAAGAAGAAAAACCAGAGGTAGTTCGAGAGTTCGAAGATGTGTTCCCTGATGATATAACAGGTTTTCCTCCCGATCGAGCTCTCGAATTCAGTATTGATTTACTACCTGGTGCACAACCAGTAATCAAAGCTCCGTACCGGTTAAGTCCAGAAGGATTGAAGGAGATCCATACTCAGTTAGACGAACTTCTGAATAAAAGTTGGATTCGTCCTAGTACTTCAAGTCAGGGATCTCCAGTTTTGCTTGTGAAGAAGAAAAAAGGTTCATACAGAATGTGTGTAGATTACCGAGATCTGAACGAAGTGATGATAAAGAACAAGTATCCACTACCTCGCATCAAGGACCTTTTCGATTAGCTAAGTGGTTCTTGTGTATTTTCGAAGCTAGATCTTCGTTCGGGTTATCATCAGGTGAAGGTCAAAGAGTCTGATATTTCGAAAATGGTGTTCAGGACTCGCTATGGTCATTACGAATATCTTGTGATGCCATTTGGAGTGACTAATGCACCTGCTATATTCATGAATCTAATGAACCAAGTTTTCCGAGAGTACTTAGACAGGTTAGTTGTTATTTTCATCGACTACATTCTAGTGTATTCAAAGAATCGGAAAGAGTACGCCGAGTATTTACGGATTGTTTTAGAGACATTGCGACAGCATCAACTCTATGCTAAATACAGCAAGTGTGAATTTTGGCTAGATCAAGTTGGATTTCTCAGACATATTATTTCAGGCGAAGAAATCTTAGTAGATCCAGCTAAATTATCAGCAGTTAGCGAATGGCCGACACCAAAGGCGGTGATGGAAATTCAAATTTTCTTGGGTTTAGCAGGATACTACCGAAGATTCGTTGAAGGTTTTTTGAAGATTGCAGCATCCCTGACCAAGCTCACATGTAAAGATGAAGCATTCGTGTTGTTAGAAGCATGTGAACAAGATTTTTTAGAAGTCAAGTCAAGGTTAACTTCAGCTCCTATCCTTGTAATACCGGATCAATCTGGAAGTTTCGTCGTACATTGTGATGCATCTGGTAAGGGATTAGGATGTGTTCTACACCAGTATTGAAAAGTTGTAGCCTTTGCATCACGACAGCTGAAAGTTCATAAGCGCGACTATCCAACACATGATCTTGAGTTGGCAGCCGTTATCTTTGCACTTAAGATTTAGCGCAACTATCTTCTGAGAGAACGAGTGGATATATACACTGACCACAAGAGTCTGAAGTATATATTTACTCAGAATGAATTGAACATGCGCCAGAGAAGATGGCTAGAACTCATGGCGGAATTCGATATCAACCTAAAATATTATCCTGGGAAGGTGAATATGGTTCCTAATGCACTTAGCCGTCAGCCATTATTAATGAATCTCATTGCACAGTGGAAACTACAGCAGGAATTGCACAGAATGGAGATCAAAGAAGTTATGCCAGGTAACGCTTCTTCTTTGATGAACTTACAAGTCCAGTCTACTATTGTCAATTAGATCAAGGCAGCTCAAACAAATGATTTCAAGCTGCAAAAGATTCGAGAACAGGTAGAAAGTGGACTTCGAACAGACTTCATCATCCACGAAGACGGATCTTTGAGATATGGAAGTAGATTGTGTGTATCAAACGGTCCTGTTCGAGAAGAGTTGATGAAAGAAGCTCACAGCTCTCCTTACTCAGTACACCCCAGTGGTACCAAAATGTATAAGGATCTACGACAACACTACTGGAGGCATGGAATGTAGCGCGAAGTAGCCAGAAGCATAGCCAAGTTTTTGGTGTGTCAGCAAGTGAAGGCTTAATATCACAGAACTGCTGGTCTACTTCAGCCGTTACCAATCCCAGAATGGAAATGGTAGCACATTATCATAGACTTCGTGACTGCCCTCCCTCATAATACGAAGGGTAACGACGTAGTATGGGTTATTGTGGATCGACTCACCAAGTAGGCACATTTCATCCCATTTCGAGTTGGCTAATCTACTGAGACGTTAGCAAAGAAGTACATGAAGGTAAGAATGAATCTAAAGTAAGATTTAACCTTAAAGTGTACTATTTCTGATACCCATGAACTTATATAGGAGATTGTGAGATTACATGGAGTACCGGTTTGCATCGTCTCCGATCGTGACACCAGATTCCGATCACAGTTTTGGCAGAGTCTATAAAGTAGCCTGAGAACGAGTCTGACTTCAGCATGGCTTATCATTCACAAACGGATAGGCAGTCCGAGCGGACAATTTAGATTCTGGAAGACATGCTAAGAGCTTGTATATTAGACTTCATAGGTTCGTGGGAAGATCATATACATCTTATGGAGTTTTCATACAACAACAGCTATCATGCGAGTATTGGAATGGCACATTTTGCAGCACTCTATGGAAGGAAGTGTCGATCACCACTAAGTTGGGACGACATCGGAGATCGTGAACTTCTAGGACCAGAGATGATCGTGGCAACTCTAGACATAGTTCGTACGATCAGGGAAAGAATGCGCATAGCCCAAGACGGACAGAATCATTGGGCTGATGCCAAGCATCGACATCTGGAGTTCCAACCTGGAGATCATGTTTTCATAAAGATCTCTCCAAACAGAGTAATCCGTTTTGGCAAAAGGGGTAAGCTCAGTCCGAGATATATAGGACTTTTCGATATTCTCGAACGAGTCAGAGAAGTGGCATACCGTTTGACACTACCACCCTCATTGGAAGGAGTGCACAACATGTTCCACGTATCCCAGTTTCGAAGATATGTGAGTGACCCCAGCCACGTCCTTGATCACTCCGAGCACACTGTCCAGACTGACCTAACTTGTGAGCAACAACCCGTTGAAATACTGGACCGAAAGGTGAAGACATTACGGAACAAGGAAGTAAACTTAGTCCGAGTGATGTGGAGAAAAGATTCACCAAGAGAATCAACGTGGGAACAGGAAGAAGACATGCATGGAAGATACCCTCACTTATTTGTAAATTAGTCCATATGTAATTGTAAATTTCGAGGACGAAATTTTTATAGGGAGGGTAGAATATAACGACTCTGAATTTACTGTAAATTTTTTTTTAGTTTAATGTACAGAAAGGAGTTTACCAGCCTGAGTACAATTTATAAGTTAATTTTTGTTTAATAACAACAAGAAACAACATGTAGCTCACTGGTAAAGCCTTGCACTGCTCTGACGTAGCCCCTATATTCAAATCCCTTCAGACACATTTATTTTTCTGATTTATTTTTAAAAACTTTTTGGAAGCCCAAAAGTTTACGCGTGTAATGCACATAAAAATGAAAAGACACAAAAATCAAACATGTGCATAATAATTTAAATACAGAGTTGTACATGTGGCTTCAATTCGACGGCTCACCCTCACCAAATGACCGGCGAGATCATTAATTGGGTCGGCGCCGATGGTCACCCCGTAGCCAATGGTGCCTATGTTTTGCACACATGACCCTTTCTCTACCCTTAACTCCCCTACACTCTGCAATGAAACAGAGACTTTTAGTTTCATCTTTAAATCAAATTTTAATGCATTTTAATTCCAAAACCCTAATTCCACACTATAAATACTACCCCATACTCTAGCCCTTCCTCATTTTAAAAATTATAGCCAAAATTCTCAAAATTTTCGAAGTACAAGTGGAGTTAGAAAAAGATCAATTTTCGGCGACGATCGAAGCAAGTTCCGGCGACCCCGCGATGTCACGACGACAACCCCCTCTTCATACACTTTCCTTCTAACAACTTCACTCGTAAGTCCCTGTTCAGTTGATAGGGGTTAAGAGTGGGATTCCTTTTCCGTCCAGAAACCCTAATCTACATGCATCACTGTCGTTCTAGTTTTAAATCTATTAAAGGATAGAAAGGGTAATTTTTAATTAATCATCCATAACTACTAAATCCTAACGAACCCTACAAGCCCCTTCTTATATTAACTACATCCATAAATAATCTAGATCTATATTTTGCATCCATGTTTAACGTAGATCTAGAAACCATTCCTCAACATTCTTATCCCTCCTCTCTTTTTCAACACATCTAAAGTAAGAGTAAAAGGATCCACGTTTCCCAGAGGACGACCGTATTCATCTCGGTCTAGCTACAAGCGACACCGTTATTGATTGCGGTTATTCTACAAACACTCTTTCACACAAATCAAATGGCGTCGTCGCCGGGGAGACGTGCGTAATTTTTTATTCTTACTATTTGTGTTGAATTCTTATACGATCTGTATCAAAAATAAAACAAAACTGTAAATTGTATATTTAACGATTATTGTGTGAATTTTGCGAGGGAATCTGGAGTCATAGACTTGAGGAAACAGGAGACAGATACATTCCTTGAGATCCAGAGAAGTAGTGAAGGTGACAGAAAAAAATTCATCAATTGATCTCTCCCTCTTGCGGCGGAACCGCGGCCGGAAGTGCACATCGGCGGCGGAAGCGCGGCCAGTTAGGAGATTTAGGGCTTCAGTCTTCTCTGGTAAGATTCTAACCTCCTTCTCTCTCCTCTGAAATCCAATAAAATATCTTTTCTGCAGGATTCTTTGCAAAATATCGCCGCTCAAAAATCTTTTTGCAAAGTTTTGTTTTGCGGTTTGTTTTTTCATATTTTAATACGGATTTTTAAGGGGCAAGACCAAAATCCAGATTAGGTGGGGATTTCATCACCCTTCCTAAGCCCCACAAATCACAAACCGAGCATCTGCATCAACCCTACATTAATTTAAAAAATATCTAGACCAGACTCTAAGGACTGTCGCGCTCAATAAGGACAGAGGAAGGTCGTGGGTAATCTATCACTTATCCGCATTACTTTTGTGGTGTCTAGGCAAATGTGTCTAAGGCGAGTGGTTACTTAATTAGGACTACTACTTACGTAGTGGACAACCTCCCACTTACCTGGCTACAAGAGTAGTAAAGAGGTGGTAGAGGATTTATCCTGCGGCTTGTCCTTTGGAAGTCTAGGAGAGGTCTAGAGACTGACCTAGGTAACCTTAGTTTCAGGGTTGTTTGTGCATTTTTGTGTGATTTGTCTAAATCCGTCATTTTTCAAAACAAACCAATTATTCTCTCCCCTTTTCCCCCTTCTTCTCTTCTTATAATGGGTGACCTAAACAGAAGATCACTTGCTGAGCTTTGCTGTCCACAACCAGATATCTCTTGTTTTCGTAATCCCTTCGGTATACCGTCCGGCTCTTCCATGTCCTTATGAGATCATATAGAACAAGCAGGAAGAAACAGTTGGCCATCTCAGTCTAGGTCTTATCAACCGTATCCTAATCCTACACCCGTTTCAGTTGATACCCAGAGTGAGGAAGCCCCTAGACGAATGTCCATTGCTGAGCACATAGCTAGGGCTAGAGGCCAAAGTTTCAACCCGGACCAATATCAACCATCACCTCCACTTTCCAAAGAAGAGTTTGATAGCCAACCGACCAACCCATATCAATATTCTTCTTATCACAATGTTGACCCTACTCCCACCCAATTTTCGCAACCATTCTATTCTTATCAATCCAATCCGACTTTTCCACCTTCTCTAGACAGTTCTTCTAATCAGTCATTTGGGAGTTTTAATTGTCCACAGGAATTTCAATCTTATACTGAAACCCCTTATCAACCCAAGACTAGTCTGGAGCAGACATTAGAAAAATTTCTGGAATTGTCGAACCAAATTAGAAGGAAACAACAGAGTGGATGCAAGCAAAGAATTTCAAACCTGCCCAAAATTTTTCAGTATATGATTCGGGCATAGGACAAAATAAGAATTTGGGTAGTGAGACAGAACTGTACACCCTTCCTAATCAAACCTCCCCATTCTAAACTAAAATTCACAACTCCAGTGTCATAGATTCATCAAGTACACCAAATAGAATGCCTGATAAGTTTTGTGACTTTGTAGTGGTTGATTTACCCGACTTTGAAGGGTCCATTTCAAGTGAAACCATACCCAACCCTTGTGATCTCTACTCCTACACTCTTGAACCAAAACTGATTGAAAACCATACTTTTGATGAGGTGTTTGAGAATTTTAACCTTCACTTGAATGAGGTGATTGACATTGGGGATATATTGATTGATGAACCCAAAATTTTGGATGATTTTGTCCCACCAATTCATCAAATCGTTTCACTTCCTTGTGGTCATCATCTTGAGCCTTTAATTCTTCCCGAACCCCAAATATGTCTTGAAGTTGATGATAATGATATACCCGAAGATCAGACTGAAATACAGCCTCCATCTTCCACATCTGGTTCAGCAACACTCGACACACCAATTTGTTTACCCATTTCACCTTCTACTTTCTCTGGTTCTTCTTCTGTTCCTATAGTTTCAGTGAGTTTTGATGAATCAAAATCCGTTAATTCAAGTTCAATAATACTATAAATTCAACTTGATTTGGATATTTTTGAAAATGAGATAGATGAGTTTTTCGAGTCCTCTACCTCAATAATTTTTGAATCAAGTAGGATAAATTCTGGCACAAAACTTTTTGACAGCAAAATGTTCGATCACACCATCGATAAAAGTTTTGAAGAATTTTTTGCTGACGAACTTGAATTTTTAAACAATACGAATTTTATGATTGATCAATCTCCACCTATAGAGGTTGAACCGTCACCATTCCTTCTTCCTAATCATTCACATTGATCCTCATTCTTTCTTTTCTCTAATTTCAAACCCTTTCCAGACCACCTCTTATCCTTTCCCCATTTTTTCTTGACTCGATACAACACATTCTTCCACCAACCTATACGCTATACTGATAAAATCTTTGAATTGTTGGTGTTAACTTTTGGTCTTTGTAAAGTCTTATTTTGACCAAATGACTTATCCCCTCTTAAAATGCTTCGTATTGTCTAACTCATGTTTGAGGGGGGTATATTTTTGGCTCTTGAACATAACTTTTGTCCTCAAATTTGTGAGCCAAAAATAAGTTTGGGGGAGGATTTTCACTTTCATATATTCTTGCCCCCATTAATAATGTCCTCCCAAGCTTACAGGTTTTTGTGATCCAGCAGATAGCAATAGTGAGGATACTGTTGAAAACAAGTTTGGGGGAGATTTGTGCTTATTTACGCATACTTTGCATTATACTATATATAAGCACAAAATTTTTTTTGATAATAAAAGAATAGAAAGTGAAAAATTATATATGAAAGATAAGAATAGTTTAAGAAAACTAAGAAAAATAGATTTTTTCTTAAACGAACTGGTAATAAGTAGTTATGAGCCGTTGTCCCAAGGGTTAGCAAGATGAAGCAAATCACAAATCTGAGGATAAAAATAAGTCTGAAAAATATTCCCTATTCTGGAAGCCAAACATTTGAATGTTGATACCCTACTATATGCACTTACACACGTCTTGAAACTCGGGATAGTAGAGGATACCTTGAAATGCTCTTGTCTAAAAGCCAAAGTATGAAGGAAATAATAAATGAAGAAAATATAAAAATGGTGAAAAGAAAAATGAACACTGGTTTTGTTATGCCAAGGCAGCAATAAAAAAATATAGTGAGGGTGCTTTATCACCTGGTGCCTTAGACCAACTGGTCTGGGAGTCACTGCTAAGCCTTAGGTGGTGCAAGACGAGGAAAATACTATCACCTAATCAGCAAGCACATGAGTAATCGGTCGGTTAGTACCTCAAGAAGTATTAACGGTCGCATGAAAATGTGCGAGCAAATCCCTAAATACTGATCAAATTAAAAAGTACTGAGGTAGATGGACAAGAGTATAATAGCTTGAATTGAATTCTCCGAGTGTAGGGATGTTCTTTACACACACGTAGGGTTATATGATCGATGTTTGGATGAAAGGTAGGAATGAAGAATAAGACGATGTTTTATTGAGGGATGATGTGATTTCTAACATATTTTCATGACTATTAAGATAGGGCTCATGACAACTGAAAAGCTAGTATTAGTTGGAAACTCTTATTTTCAAAGTCTTTCTTTTATGGTTCTTATCTTTATATGTAAATTTCACTATCTCTCTTTTATTATAGGATTTTGTGGGTGTAATCCGCTAAAAACCCTCAGGAGACAACACTCCTCCTACTAGGGATACCTAGAGGTTTAACGGCTTGTTGCACGTGCTCAGTGCAATTGTGTTTGCCTACGAAAGTGTGCTTAGTTTTCTGCTTTCTTTTTCTCCTTCTCTTGAATAAACTAGTTTGCTCCGGACGATCAAAGATAAGTTTAGGGGTATTTGTTTAGTTGATAAAACTGCACATTTGTTATTACATTTTTCCTACTATTTCTATACTAGAAAAGGTGTTTATTATAATATATGATACATATGAGGGTTTATCTGTAAAAATACTATTTTTCATGTGTTGATATATTATAAGTAACATTTGGTAGGAAAATGTATGCAAAGATACCATTGATCAAATCTTAATGGTGAAATTAATATCTCAATAAAGCAAAACACTACTAATATTACTTGTTGAGATTGTGCAGAATTTTTCACGGCTAAAAATCAAGGCAATCAAAGCAAACCTGCCTAATTAAGAAAGCAAACTAAAGAAATCAAGTCTGGCAGTAATTACGAGAAGATTTTCTGCTTCTGAGATTCAAAAGATCACCACGTGGCAATATAGATGAAGCCCCAGAAAAATCCCCAAACGATCCCACTTTTTGGCCGCGGATCCGCGGCCAAACCCCCCTATTGGCCGCGGATCCGCCGCGTGCCATAGGGTTCAGAAGGTGGGATTTTTTCTGTTGGATCATAACTAGTTGCTTCCAAATTTAGAAGCTAGATTTATGGCTTTGGGACTGTAAATAAAGACCGAGAGCCTCTTGGAAAAATCATCAAGCCGACGAGATCACGAATTCCAAGATGGCTCACGCATCCATGCTAATCATCAACTGTTTGTCTACCTCCTTGAAAGAGATCGAGAAGCAAACTAGTATTTGTAATCATTTTCTAAGGGATCAAAGTGTAATGAATATTGTTGATTAATAAAGGTAGCTCTTTTTCTTATTCTATTTCTTCGTAGTTTAATTAAGTATTTTCTCTCCATCTCTTTTTCTTCCAACATGCGCGAGTAATTCTCCGTTTGTTAGGGTTCGTAGGATTAGGGTAGGTTAATGGATGATGAAAATACCTAAACTCTTTTTACGTCCTATAAAGTTTATAAACTTTATCAAAACAATCGTTAACATCCTAATCGGGCGCGCTACCAATTCATTGTTAGTCTCGACCGCGATTAGAGATTAGATTAATGATTGTTTTGGTAAAGACTAGATATGAACGGAGTTCCGTGTCGAGATAGGGGTTAAGAGTGGGATTCCTTTTCCCTCCAGAAACCCTAATCTACATGCATCACTGTCGTTCTAGTTTTAAATCTATTAAAGGATAGAAAGGGTAATTTTTAATTAATCATCCATAACTACTAAATCCTAACGAACCCTACAAGCCCCTTCTTATATTAACTACATCCATAAATAATCTAGATCTATATTTTGCATCCGTATTTAACGTAGATCTAGAAACCATTCCTCAACATTCTTATCCCTCCTCTCTTTTTCAACACATCTAAAGTAAGAGTAAAAGGTTCTACATTTCCCAGAGGACAACCCTTACTCATCTCGGTCTAGCTACAAGCGACACCGTTATTGATTGCGGTTATTCTACAAACACTCTTTCACACAAATGAGTCCCTTTCAATTCCACTTCTTCTTCCTTGAAAAGTTTTTTTTAAAACATGTCGGTAAGTGGAGTTAATATCGACATTTTATTCTAAACCCTAGAAATTACACTTTTTCTTAAGTATTGTCATTCATATTTCTACACTTTACTTTTTAACATAAAACTAATGTTTAGAGCCAACTTTCACTCAAAAATATCATGAAACATAAGTTTAATTTAACCTTTACATTAAAATACCAGGAACTTTAGATATGCCATCTTATATTCCTTTGTTTAAACATACCTTTAGAAAACTTCACGGGGTAATGACCTACCCCTCAGAAACACGCATGGTTCCATAGCACGATACTCTTTGAACGTATTTTTGTGGTGAATACAAAATATTTCATTAAAATACCATTTACTATAAAAACGGTTTTCTTTGGAATTGTATTTTAAAATTCCTTTGCAAATAAGCCTCTACAACCCTTTTTAGGGGACCTGCTATAGGATGGTGCGGATTATCACACATCCTTGGGCTAGTAGAGTGAGATGCAGACTTTCTCGCGGAGCATTCGGTCTCGAAAGTTTTTTAAATACGGTTTTTAAGAAAAACGCATTTTCTAATTTAATAAAATTTAATTTTTATAATTTTATAAATATTACAAATCCATATATCAAAATATAACAAACTTACATTTTTCTAAAGATGAAAGTTTACAAGTTCACTAAAATACCATCAAGATATCAATACAAGACAAGCTAACAGTAAAATACCATGAACTATTCAAGTTAAGGTAATTATCACTAAAATACCTCAAACCCTTAAAATTCATATCCATTAAAACCCTAAATAAAATAAATAACTTCTCGAAGTTTATTTTGAAACTATATTAAAAATATTTTTCATAAAACCCCATTGAGCTATATAAAACACTGTTAAGGAGTTTAGTAAATATAGGTTTAAGTGGAATCAATTCTCTTGAGCCTCAGGGAGCCGGAGAAATTGAGTGCTTGCCTATTTAAGGTAGAAAACTTAACGGTGTTATCAATAGTAATTGTCTTGGAAAAAGACACAAATCCTGCCGTTCATTTGCAGCAGTTATTAATAACTCCCGAACATAATTCAGAATCTAAATCAGTTATAAATGTCTGACTCAAGTCTGAGTCTAAATCAAGCTTGAATCCAAACTCAAACAAGAATCTAATTCAAACATGAATTCAAACTCTAACATGTATACTTGAATATGAACCTGAATACCAAACCTGAATACAAGACTTAATATGACCGAACCATGGCTGTAACTTAACATGACTACAAGCTTACATCCTGCACCTGACTATTTGAACAACTTGTATCCATGGTTTCGGCAAGACTTGTAAATATAATCTATGCAATACATTACAGGGTTAAAGGGGTAGATTGGTACGGAATGTATAACGTGGTACGAGATAATCACTAAAAGACACCTACATGAACTCTCGTGTCGTTGTCCTGTAGGTTTTGACGGGGCCTTATACTACATGTTACCATAGTCCACGGGGAAAGATGGACTTCTCTCATATATATAAATAGCTTCTGTACCAAGCTACAAACAACTACGTTAGAATAGCAATCTTATACCTGTACATCGTACCAGTTAAATTCTCATTGCTTTCTATATTCCTTTCTTTCTTTTGGGACTTACCGAGCGCTAGTTCGATGACGATATTCCTGTCTATTTCTTTCTTTGGAATGTTCGTCAGAAGGACAGAACTCTCAGGAGACCGAGCCCAGCCAGGAGGACTTGGACCAGTTCACCGAGCAGCAGGACTTCTAGTTCATCTTGTACTTATTTCAGTTTCTATGCCATTGTTTAGGCATTGCTTTATATCGTTGTACTTTCCTTTTCAAAATAGTTGTATTATAAAGATGAAGGTTAATAAAAGTTGCTATTCATTTTATATCTCTTGTCAATTCTTGTGCATTTTTACATATATTGCTTAATTACGCTTAACGTATTTATTTCTTAGTAAATACGTTGCGGGCTTTCCACATCTCCAATTCTGTATACTGGGAAGCGGGGCATGATATTTGGTATGCAAGATTCCGACAACAAGTCAGGACTACATAAGTGTTGAAGTAGCTGATGACGAGTATACAAGCGTGATGCTTAGCTTGGATCATGAAAATCCATCGATACAAGCGTTGGTGGTGAAAGAAGCAGCACAATCGCATCAAAAAGCAGCACAATCGCATCGAGCTTCCGAACCACAAGGGGAATTTACATGCATGCTTAAATGGTTATGTGCAGTTCCGGAGAACCGAACATGCCTAATGACAGATTCAATTCCATGCAAGTTATATTCCATGGCATGCAGGTTGACTCAAATATGTATAATTGTAGTTGGGATTTGTATCGTCAGACAATATCAAATCCGTATAATATGGATTGCACAATGGGAAGATTGGAGCAAATAGGTAACCTATTATATTAAATAAAACTCATGGTATTCTTCATATATTGAATCATGGTTAATTGACATGTGATTTTTAAATTTATATATCGCGTAGGTCTTCATTTTTTGTACCGGAGCATATGCGAACACAAATTTCAATCCAAAAGGAGTTTGGTGTCGTGCATCTTTAGGAGGTGGAACACCTAATGCAGTTCATGACTTGCCACCCTACGAATCTTTAGGTGCAACACCTTATGCGAGACCGTCTTCCTTATATCATGTTTAAGAAAGATATAACTACGAAAATGAGAGAGATGGTGATGATAAAGATACTGATCGTGAAGGAGGTAGTGGTATGCAAGAAGATAGTATGCAGTACGCAGTCGAAAATGAAGTAGATATCAGTGGGTGTATCATGCATATGCTAACAACGAATATATCACGCCCCGCTTCTCAAAATATGGAATACAAGGGGTGACAAGGCCAGCCATGCTCCTACGGTCAAGAAAATATCTTACCGTAGTCACACTTCAGTTTCTATCATTACGTGGCAATCAGTAATCATAGCATAAGTAATGAGAAATGCAGTCACTAATTCTATCAAAACAGATATAAAACTAACCAGATAGAGTCAAAGGGAATGATAGCGCTGACGTCGCTGATCTAGATATCCGTAATATTCTCTAGGTAGGGAAGGTCCTGATCCGAGCTAAGTCCACATCTCACTCTGAGCATGCATACTCAGGCCGTCAGAGCGACACAATAGCAATATATATATATATATGAAATACATACAATGGTGATAAACATGAAGCAGTAAATGTAGAGTAATGACGTGAGCATGAAATAACCGGTACAGGTCAACAGTAAAGCATGTGTATCGAATCAGTAATCAATGCAATGTCCATATCACTAAACCTATCAATCTCTAAGTCTCATAGTCCATGTCACTAAACTTATCGTCAATCCGAGAGTTAGCGTCAACCACTGCAGAAGTATTCCCAACCAAAGGGTAAGCCCCAGGGGAAAGGAAACATGGGCCCGAATCACGATCAATAAGAATCAGTAATACGATCAGTATCAAAATCATGAAATCACGAAATATGCCGGCAATAGGACTTCTAAGATTCTGTTGATCGAACTCACACTCAAACTACCCCACACCCTGTGGTCTACATCAAACACCGACCATGAATTTAAATACTAGTCGCTCCATGACAAGTCTACGTGAGAATTGGAGACAGGGTCTCCATCAAGCATGTCTTGACTGGTATCAAAGATAAGTGGGCAGTCCTTTATGTCTTACCTATGACACTAATATAAGTGCTTCCATACCCATCCCATACCAGTTATAGTTACACTTATATATGCCCCATAGGCGTCGACAATGCAATAACTAAATGGTTCCGCTAATTGTGTACAAGTACGTGACACTTTCACTATTCAATCACGTTTTTACACTAACGCACTTGCCACAATCCAATCACTAACACTATCACTCGGTAATGTAAAATAGTCACTAGGACATTGATGCAAATGAACACTATTTACAAAGGATATAACAATCATGCAATATGATGAGGATACAGTAAATGCACTACTAAATACATATGAGCAGCAGGTGTCGGTTAGATTAGAAAAATCATATAAAATCACATGTGCATAATTTGGCAAAACAATATAAAAGGAGTAAATAGTGTATTAAATTATCTGTATGGAAAAATTAGTTTCGAGTCATTCGGGTTTCAGGTTTGCGAGTTACGGTCCTTCCATTTTGAGTGTTTACTGCTGGAAATCCAATTTTCTGAACTGGAAGTACGTTTCGTAACACGTTTTACTCCTTGTTGGGATCATAATTAGGTGACACTACAGTTAGATAATATTTATACTTATCTGTTATGTTTCCAACGCATCATACAAATCAATAATATCTGCTGTATGCAGGGAGATATGCGTTGTTTGAGATTAAGTTATACATTCTGTCTCAGCATGAAACTACAATACACATCGACGGTTTAAAAAGTGTTATAAATATCAAATGACACTGGAATGCAATGAGACTAGCACCGTTAGGAATCTAATTCAATTCTCCATGCTTCCATATATGGTTCCACACACTTTCACGCTTAAACAGTGAAAAGTATGCATTCTAAAACGGGTAAAGGCAAAGACTCTTGCTCTGGACTGCAGTTCAGAGCCATGAATCGCCTCGGTTTCGTCGTTATAACTTATTAAAATTCAGAGATAAACTATGGGATACTATAGGTTTATTTTTTTTCTTCGATACGAGCCCTAGAACATTAGGTTACTAGTTGCATTCAGTTTAAAATAGATTTTAGAACGTGGTATATGCGGTGAATTCCAGATTCAACGTCGCCTTTTGGGAGCGTCGTTAAATGATATAAACTTCACTATTTTCAACCCAAATTCCTACATGATGTTCTTTATCAACAAATGGATCTATCTGTAACAAGTTCCGCCATTTTAAAGTAGATCTTCGCTTAGGGTCTAGCGTCGAACACTTAATTATATGCATAGCAATTGAAACTTTGGTTTCATTTAATCGATCCGAGATTTAATTCATATAAATTCTTAACGATGTTAAAGTCGAATAGTAAACCCGATTCACATTCCATGTCATGCTATGCACAATTATGGATCATAATACTCGTCTGAATCTATGATATCATAACCAATCTTGATTAATTAAAGCAGTGTGTGTGGGTGTATATGTATCAGTATATAGCATATTATCATGTAAAGCAAGTCTTCGGAGTTTCCTCGCGACGGCTGCAACCACGACGGGACACGGCAGCGGCAACAACATCACGAGCATGGCACGATCAAGACGCGGGCGCGTCCACACACCGCTACGCTTTGGCCTCTGGCAGGCGCAGCGATGGGCAAGATGGTTGTAGTCGCCAGCGAGGAGGGGTCAGCTACGGAGCTGGTCGACGGTGGCAAGGTTGGAGGCAGGGGCTCGGCTGTTTGGAGTGGAGGAGCTCGCAAGCAAATTGGGTGTTGGCTTGGGTTGCAGGTGATGGTTGTAAGTGGAAGCTGGCGGTTTGTGGCGTTGACGATGAAGGATGAGGTGGTCGGCGACGGTGGCGATGCAGGGGGTGACGACGACGATGGTGCTTGGTGGTGATGGAGGAAGAGAGGGGTCGAGGTGGCCAGAGAAGGTCGTGGTGGAAGGATGAAGATAGGCTCGATTGCAGGGGTAGGGCTCGTGGTGGCGTAGGCGACGGTGACGAAGACGTGGGTGAAAGGGGATGAGTTTGGAGAGGGGAGGGAGATGAGAGGGGAAGAGAGAAGATGAGGGGCTCAAGGAGGAGATCACAAAAAAGTAATTGGGGGCTTCGTCAGTGAGAAGAAATTTGTGGGGGAGGTGGTTGCAAGATGAGGGGAGACGATGGGATTCTAGAGGAGAGAGAAAAGAAGAGAAGGAGAGTGGAAAGGGGGAGCTGGACATGGGGGGCGTTGGGACGAGGACGAGATCGCGGGAGAGGGGGAGCGGGTTGAGCGGAGGAAGTTGCAAAAGAGATGGAGGAGGTTGCAAGGGAAATGGAGGAAGGAAAGAGAAAAGAAAAGGAGGTAGAAGGAAAAAGAAAAAGTGAACAGAGAGGGAGCTAGGGAGTGTGATGGGCCGGGTCAGGTCAAGTTGGGGAACGGGTTTGGGTCAGGGATTTTGTTGAGGTTTAATAGAGGTATGATTTATAATATATGGAAAATATTGATTGTAAAAATTTTAAATAGAAATTTTTTTGGGGGAAAACATTTATTTAAAAATACGGAATATATTTATAGGGGAATTGGGTATTACAGAATATGTTGAGTTCGAAGAGCCACATCCTGATGAGGCGATCGATGGTGCCGTGGTACAAGCATATGCTACTGAGAATATGATCATCGATGACACTCGTTGGGTAACGGGAACCGACGATAAAGTCATATTTCAGGCCGGACAAATGTTTGCGACAAAGGAAAATTTGATTCAAGAACTCAATGTATGGTCCATTAAAATGTGTGTGTCATTCAAAATAGCCAGGAGTACCAAATCAACGTACACTTGTAATACCCAGTTTCATTGTAAATATATTCCATATCCGAATAAAATTGTTTCGTATTATTCCAAGTTTTCTTTTCTATTTTATCTAAACAGTGTAAGCATTATATAGGTATGATGTAATACCCGGTTTCTTTGTAAATATTTTCCATACCCGAATAAAATTGTTTCGTATTATTCCAAGTTTTCTTTTCTAATTTATCTAAACAGTGTAAGAATTATATATCAGTAGTATAATATTTAGGTAATTGCACCTTTCTATTTTTCTCTAAACCTTGCAAAAGACCAGCAACCCAACCTTTCTTTTCTTTCTTTCGTTCTTTTTCACCCAGGCCCCTTCCCTCTCCTTATTCTTCTTCTTCTCCTTCCCACTTTTTCTTTTCCTGCGATCCAACCGCCCACGACTCCTTCAACCGCGACTTCCGTACGTGTACTCCCCCGATCGCGGCCATGATCTTGCAACCGCTTGCCTCCTTAAAACTAAGACCCTAGCTCCTTCTCTCTCTCTTTCTCCTCCTTTTCTCTTCCCCCCTCTCAAAAACATAACCGAGCACCCACCGCCTTTACCAACCATCACCACAGCTAAGTCGAGCTCCTTTCTCTCCATCGTGCCATCGTCTGCCTCCTCTTGCTTCACCGGGCCCCTCCTTCTCCGACCATGAGAACCCTTACCTCGACCTCTCGCCTACGCCGCCACGAGCACCACCCCTGCAACCGAGCCCATCCTCCTCCTTCCCTCACTGCACCCTGATACCTCGCTACCGCCACAATCCCATCACCGTCGACCTCGCTGCTATCACTGCGACCACCTCCCTTCAACGCCCCTCGTCGACGATCCCCTGATCACCACTAACGATCTCACCACTACCACCATCATCCAACCTCCAGCAGCCCCACCGCTTCTCCCCAGCGAACTTCCACTGTTTCCTCCAGTTGCCATCGTCCAGGCCTCTATCACCAACATCAGAGATAGCAGCAGTAGCCGAAATAATAAGCAGCCAATAGCCGGCACCACCGTGCCCACTTCCATGAACCATCATGCCCACATCAAGCCACTTTCGTGCCCACCTCTGAGCCACCCCATACCCACCTCGAGTCCCCATCGTGCCTACTATGTGCCCAGTCCCAAGTCATCCTGTCGTGCCCCGCTTCCCAAAACACGTAAACACGACACATGACAGAGCCTACCATACTACCTATGGAGAGGAAAGATTCTTCCATAGTCACATTATGGCTGTCAATCAGATATCAAGAACAATAAACTATTAAATCTATCTATCATATATCTAATAGCCACAAGAACAATAACTGAAAAAGATAGCGGAAGCAATTAAGATCTAAGAAATAACTAACCCGTGTAAGAGCTATATCAATGAGGTCGTCCTCACTGATCGGCGATCCTGTCAAATACTTACATGCTATGTCAAGTATCTGGACCATGCAAAACCCAGACGTCGGTGCGTCATAAATATCAAAATAATAGTAATAACCAGGATAGGATGTTATGATTAAGCATGAGTGTAAATAAATAGCACGGGTGTAAAACAGTGAGATATAGGTATGTTAGCAGTCTTTACGGGCTCGTCCAGCCCCGGAATGATGTTGCTGACATCATTCGTCTGTACATGATATATGTTTTACTGCTTAGCAGCACGTCTCGGATTCAGCCCCGAAAGTCTTGACCGTGGTCCCTGGCACGCACGGGATACTATCGAATTACATCGATGATTCCATTAATTGATTTCAAAGACTTCTAGAATAGATAACCTAGAGGCACAGACTTTAGGATACACATCACATACCTACATCTCACTCTTTTACACCTGTGTTATTTATTTACACTCATGTTTAATCATAGTATGCTATCCTGGTTATTACTATTATTTTGATATTTATGACGCATTGACGTCTGGGTTTTGCATGGCCCAGATACTTGACATAGCATGTGAGTATTCTATAGGATCGCCGATCAGTGAGGACCGCCTCATTGATATAGCTCTTATGCGGGTTAGTTATTCTTTGGATCTTTATTGCTTCTGCTATCTTTTCCAGTAATTTTTATTGTGTCTATTGGACATGTGATAAATAGATTTAGTAAATATTTGATATTAGATATCTTGATATTTAAACGTAAAAGATAAAAGCAAATAAGTTATGGGATGACAACCATATGGTGACAGTTAACAAAATATAACTTATTCTTAACTTATGGCTATTAAAAGATATATGATGATCTAGATATATGATATATAAAGATCTAAAAATATAATGTAGGTATTATACTAGATTCATATGGATACACTTTATTGGTAAATCTCAGATACAATCTTGCACCATATTGGGTTCTAAACTTGCGGGCCGGGTTGAATAACGACTCCTATTATTCGAATCATTCGCGACCCAATAGATAGAATAGAAGAAATATAAAGCAAGTATTAAAATACCAATTAATATCGTATAACCATAATAGGCTGTTACACATCCCGTGCCCACTTGCATGCCTACTCCGCACCAGCACTGAGCCATCCCGTGCCCTACACTTGTGTCATGTCGTGGCTACTCCCGTGTCACGCAGAATCGTAGCCAAGCCTCGTTGTGGCCGTACCCATGCCGTGGCTGTTGCCGCTGTCGTTATCGTCAATTCGATTCCAGGCAAGTGAACCCTTCACTTGTTCATTGATTGCTCTGTAAAGTGTGTGTAGTAACCGCAATCAATAACGGGGTTGCGTGTAGCTAGACCAAGATGAGTACGGGTCGTCCTCAGGGATATGTGGAATCTTTCAATCTTAATTTAGACGTGTTAAAAAAGAGGAAGAATAGAGAAATAAAGAATAGTGGAGAATAGTTTCTAGATCTACATCAAAATACAGATGTAGAATACAGATCTAGTTTGAATACGGATATAGATTTTATAAGAAGAATCCTTGTAGGGTTCGTTCGGATTTATAGTCATGGATGACTAATAAAGATTACTCTTTTTATCTATTGATAGATTTAATACTAGATAGATAGTGATGAATGAGGATTAGGGTTCTTGGAAGAAACTAGGGTTTCCCTACTATTGATCCTTGTCCTTTCATTGATCTCTATTCATGTCTAGCGCTTAACAAAACAATTGTTAATCTGATCTCAAATTGCGGTCGAGACTAACAATAAATTGGTAGCGCGCCCGATAAGGATATTAAAATTTATTTGCTAAAGTTTATAAAGTTCATAAGACTTAAAAGAAGTTAAAACTTTTTCTCATCCATTGTCCATTGTTCTACTCTAATCCTACGAACCCTATCAAGCGGAGAATTGCTCACGCATGATGGAGATAGAATAACGGATAGAGATGAAATTCATAATGTAACTAAATAATTAAACCAATTAAACTAAAGACCTACCTTTATTAATCAACTTCACAAGTACAAACTTCAAGTTTAGATTACAAGAGGAAGAAGAAGTTGCTCTTGATCTCTGCCTTGTTGAATGTAGATGTTCCGTCGAATCTCACGTCGCTTTATCACGTCGAATCTTAGACCTGTCTTGGATCACTTGTTTTTTGATGGTGATTAGCTTGTGTAAAAGATTGATGATTTCTAAGTTTAGCCCCCGGTCTTTTATATAGCCCCAAAATCAGAAAAAAAAGATCCCCAGAATTAGGGTTTGTTGTTGCAAATCATAACTAAAAATCCCAAATCCTGACTTAGTAAATCGGCCGTGGATCCGCAGCATATTGCATGGTTTAGCCGTGGATCCGTGATTTGTTGGTGAGATCTTGGCTTCAGAATTCTGGAGCTGCTTTGTTATGACACATGGAGATTTATTTGATGTCTGGAATTTTCATATCTTTTCTGAGTCTCTCCGAGTATTGATTGTTCAAGTTTATATAACTTTATCGGCAGATTTTTGATTCCCAGCATCTCAACATCTCGATCTCCTGACCAGAACTAAACCTTGCACAATATCTTAATAAATAATGTTAGTAATATTTGGTATTTTTGAGATATTATCCTAACCAATTTGATATGATATTATATTTTAAGAATACTAATTAAGGATATTTTATATGATATGCATATTTAAATTATCAAAATATTATATAAATATTATATACATACATTTTCCTTCATAAATGTTAATTATAATATATAAACATATGATAAATAGTATTTTTACAGATAAACCCAAATATGTGTCGTATTTATAATAAACACCTTTAGATATTTAAGAAAAGTAAGGAAAATATTATATAAAAAGTGCGATATTTTCGACTGAACATTCATCATGCTATAATAATCGCTACATATAATATATATTGATATATGTATAAGTATAGATATTTCATATATACATCGTTTGCGAAGTTACTAACGAATAAGTACCATCATCATAAATTTTAGTGTTTGAGACCTGACTTGGGTCGATTACGCCGTAGTAATATCATATAGCAACTCATGAATTAATTTCGTCTTCATCAAGTAAAAGAAATCGATATTTCGACCGATAATCGCTTGCATAGTCTAAGTGTTCGATATAGAACCCTATGCGATAACTTAATAGAATATGGCGGAACCTATGATCATTATACCCTATTACTATTAATGAATACCCTGTAGTAATTGGACGGCAAAATGACAACGTTTCGCCCATAAACGTTACCCTCGATAACCTTTACAAAATCTGAACTTTTCCGAACATGCTAGATCGTTAAATTCAATAAATCATTTATATGTCAAATCATAGCATTCCATGTCTCATATTGAAGCCAACGAATAAAATCACAACACTCCATAATTTATCTATGAATTTTAATAAGTTATGATAACGAAAACTGTGGCAATTCATGGCTCTGGACTGCAGTCTAGAGCAAGAATCTCCGCCTTACCCGTTTTAGAACGCATATTTCTCACTGTTTATGTGTGCAAGTGTATGAAACCATATATATAAACATAGGGAATTGAATTATCTTTCTAACGGTACTAGTCACATTGCATTCCAGTGTCGTTTGATATTTTTAACACTTTTTTTAACCGTCGGTATGTACTGCAATTTTCTACAGAAACAAAATGTATACTATAACCTTAAACAGTGCATATCTCGCTGCGTATATCAGATATTATCGATCCTTTTAGTGAGTTGGAAACAAAAAAGATAAATTTAAATATTATCTAACTGTAGTGTCGCTTAGTTATGATCCCAAAGGGAGTAAATCGTGTTACGAAACGGCCTTCCAGTTCAGAAATTGGATTTCCAGCAATGAACACTTAAAATGGAATGACCGTAACTCGCAAACCTGAAACCCGATTCACTCGAAACCACTTTTTCTATACAGATAATTAGATATACTGTTTACTCCTTTTATATTGTTTTGCCAAATTATGCACATGTGATTTAATACAATTTTCTAATCTAAACAACACCGGCTGCTCATATATCATTAGTAGTGCATTTTACGGTATCTCCATCATGTTACATAACTGTTATACTCTGTGTAATTATTGATTATTGCATCGATATCCTAGCGACTATTCTTAGAATACCAAAGTGTTAGCGATTAGATTGTGGCAAGTACATTAGCATAAAATCATGAACTAACAGTGATCATGACACGTACTTGTGCACAATCAGTGCAACCATTTAATTATGTCTATATAGGTGTAACTATAACTGGAATGGGACGCTTATGAGAGCATTTATATTAGTGTCATTGATAAGACGTTAAGGCTTGGCCACTTGTCTAAAGTACTGGCCTAGTCATGCTTGATGGAAACCAGTCTCTAATTCTCGAGTAGACTTGTTATGACTAACCGATATTTTGTTTTGTGGTTGGACATTGATATAGACCGTGGGTGTTGGGATAGTTTGAGTGTGAGTTCGATCAACGGAATCACAAGAGTCCCATTACCGGCATATTTCGTGATTTCATGATATTTTTACTGATCGTGTTACTGATTCTTACTAATCGTGATTCGGACCTGTGTTCCTTGCCTTTGGGGCTTACCCTTGGGTTGGGAATACTCCTACGGTGGTTGACGATCACACTAGGACTGACGATAGGTTTAGTGACTTTGATCTTGAGACTTTGAGAATAATAGAACATTACATTGATTATTGATTTGATATACCTGCCTTACCGTTACATGTACTTGTTATTTCATGCTCATGTCATTACTCTATACTTACGACTACATGTTTATCACCATTTCACATTATATATGTATATATTGCTGTTTCGCCCAATCCGAGCAAAGCTCTGTTTGAATTCAAAATTCAAATTTTGAAGCAACGCTTCAAGTCTCGGGCGCAACGCGCCACGCGTCAGGCGCTAATACGTCAGCGCAGCGCCCAAGAAGGCGCGCCCAATCAGAGCAAAGCTCTGTTTAAAGTAAGCAACGGTTCAGTTGCGCATGCACTGCGCTGCGCGACGCGTGTCAGCGCAGATGCGCTAGCGCTGTTGCGCTGCGCGACGCGTGTCAGCGCTGCTGCGCTAGCGCAGCTGCGCTGCGCGACGCGTGTCATTACAGATGCGCTAGCGCAGCTGCGCTGCGCTGTGCGGTGCGCGACACGTGTCACGCGCTGGGGCATCTGCGCTGAACAGAATTAAAATTTTAAGAAATCTTTTCTGTTCTTGTTAAAAGAAGAAGATTTTCTTCTACAAAGCAGAAGCCCTTGGATCAAAGATCCAACGGTGGGGAAAATTCCCCAAATCACTCAGAGAAAGATCTCTTTAACAAATTTAACTAATTTATGGGCACTATAAAAAGGACCCTATGCCTCAATTCAAAGGCATCAACATTTCTTAAAAAAAGAAAAAGGTCAAGAGCTTCAAACAGAGAGAACTCTGAGAAAATTCCAAGAAAAAAGGTAAAGAACCTTCATAAAATGGAAGAAGAAATTTCTTTTAATAGATCATGGATCTAAAAACAAGATCAATGATCTTTACATAAAAAAATAGTTCTTTGCACTTTTATGAACCTCTGGTTCTTGAAACAAAAAAGAAAAAAAGAATTTCTTTTATCTAAATTTAGATCAAGAAATTAAACAGTGCTTTGCACTTCTGATTCTTGAATCTAAAAGATTTTTAGTGCTTTGCACTTCTGATTCTTGAATCTAAAAGATTCTTAGTGCTTGGCACTTGCAAACTGCGCTGTTGCGCTCACCAGAGCGCGCCACGTGTCAGTAGCGCAACAGCGCAACGCACTAGCGCAGCGCACAGCGCTGTTGCGCTTGCGCTCACCAGAGCGCGCCACGTGTCAGCAGCGCAACAACGCAACGCACTAACGCAGCGCACTGCGCTGTTGCGCTTGCGCTCACCAGAGCGCGCCACGTGTCAGCAGCGCAACATCGCAACGCACTAGCGCAGCGCACTGCGCTGTTGCGCTTGCGCTCACCAGAGCATGACACGTGTCATCACCATATGAGCTTGCGCTCATTACTTGGCGCAAAACGCCTGACAAATGCACTGTATTGCTTACAAAAGGGCTAAGCCCAATTAAAAGGGCCTAACAGGCCAAATTAGATGCAATGCATTATTTCAAAGGGCAGAGCCCAAATAAAGGTCTAATAGACCAAACAAAAATTCCATGCATTATTAAGCAGGAGCAGAGCCCCAGTAAAGATCTAATAGACCAAAAATAAATAAAATGTTGAACATTTTCAACTGGACTTAGCCCAATTCTGGCTGTAAGTCCTTAAATTAAATTGACCGAGCAAGATTGCTCTCATAAATCAATTTACATCTGGTTCGAGGGTACATCTCTGAGCTCCTCTGACACCTGTCGTTGTAATCATTCAACGTCGTCAGAGAGGTGACGGGTCCCGTCGACCACACGCATCAATATTGGACCGAAACGTCCCTAAACTAATATCGGACCGAGACGTCCCTAAACTAATATTGGACCGAAACGTCCCTAAACTAATGACGGACCGAAACGTCCCTAAACTAATATTGGACCGAAACGTCCTTAAACTAATGATGGACCGAAACGTCCTTAAACTAATATCGGACCGAGACGTCCTTAAACTAATATTGGACCGAGATGTCCCGAAACTAAAATAGACCACCACGCCCCTAAACTGGAACATGGACCGAAACGTCCTTAAACTAATATTGGACCACCACGTCCTTAAACTGGAACATGGACCGCAACGTCCTTAAACTACCTATGGACCACTATGTCCCTAAACTGGAACAATAGAGCCTCCAAATGCTCTTTTGCCGGATCTAAATGGTCCCGTTTAAGTGGATCTTAGCCCCAAATATGGATAATGTATCCTTAGACATTTGAATAAACGATAAAACTCCAAATTGATTTTGGTTCAAGGGTACATCTCTGAACTCCTCTGACATCCATCGTTATAATCCTTCAACGACGTCAGAGAAGTGATGAGTCCCGACGACCATATATTAAATGAATCACTACATTAAGTTGATCTTAGTCTAAAATAGGACTAACATATCCTTAACGAACGTTTAAGTTGATCTTAGCCGCAACGCGACTAATGCATCCTTAAACTAAAAACACCAAACCCAAATCTAAGTAAATACGGATTTGGACTAATCCACGTCCTACGGGCGACGGCATTACTCAGTCTCCGTATACAATCCACGGGCAACCACAAACAAAACAAACACCCACGACACGAAGTGAAATTCTGGAGAAGGAGAAAGTTGCTTCCGCAATGCGGTAGCGTAATTAATGGCAGGGGCTTGCGCCTGCAGGGAAGAGCGTCCCCACAATCAAAAACCCCTCACCCTGAGGGGGAATCTGACGAAGTCTGCTACATCGGCCGCATCCGTCTAAACCTCCGATACATGGTGCTATAATTTAACTTGGCATCTTCGGAGAGGTATACGGATAAAACCAAATAGCATCTGCCCCGAACCTCAGGCCAGGTCCAAGTCTGCGCCGTCTTTCGGAGGGGAACAGATTTTGGCACGCCCGGTGGGACCTCTTCCTCTTTCCACTCCACACTTCGTGTGTCGTCTTCATGAACCAATCGCGGTTTGTTAAATGGTTGCCTTCGGATTTCAAGTTGCTAAGATTTGGTCTTTTGTCTGGCGCAGAACTCAAGCATCCATGGATTCCAACTGCACCAACTGCGCGAAGTACCACTACAACGGACGCTCCACCTCACCTAGAGGTGTAGCATATGGGCCCCAAGCGGCCTCTTTCCTCACTCTGCCAATAGACCAGGTGACCCAAGCCACCACTGGCTTATTCTTCGGGACCATGATCCCACCGACAAGCTTCTCTATGCTGGTACATGCACCAGAGGTGAACAAGAAGTCGGTCTTCGACCGACTCACTGCTACCACGACCCCTATCAACGGATCGCCCGCTACCAAACCGACAGCCTCTGCTTTCACCAGGCTAGATCAGGACTCTAAACGGGCTGTCCTAAGGAAGGCAATTACTGCTGCTCCAGAAGTCGTCAAGGCGGCTTCCCCTGTCAAAGAGTCAGTCTTTTCAAGACTGACGATTCCTGTTCCTGCCCCTACACGAAGATCTGTCTTTGACAGATTGGATATTACCCCGCAAGGAACAACCTCAGTTTTTAAAAGGTTAACACCGGCGGTGCCTCATTCAGACAGGGGGCAAAAAGAAGCTATCTCTATCTCTGAGCCAATCCCAACGGCTCGTCATGCTCGACGTCGCCATTGGCGACGAGTGAGTAAGGCAGGGGGCAACTCCCCCTCAGGGCTAACCCCACCGGCTCCAGTAGTGGAAGTCAACGCTGCTGTTCCAACTGGGAACAGCTTTGAACTGCTGAGGAGGGTGCGGAAGAATTCTCCAACCGCTACACTGAAAAGATCTCCTTCGCCTGCGGAGAGAGCTCCGGAAACAGAATAAGAACAGCCCCCCCAACGGCTGTCTCCAAGGATTTATAAAGTTTGGCGAAGGGTTCAAGACTCTGTGATTGACCCAGGTCACTCCTCTCGTCGCAAGAAAAGGGCGAAGGTGGAAAAAGACAAGGGCTGCCCTATTAAACAGCAGGGGACAGCAGCTGCTGGGACGCCCCCTTCAATGGCCCCTTCCACCTCAACGGCCCACAAAAGAAGGAGGCCAGAGAAGACTCCCGTGTTAGTGGCAAAAGTTAAAAATGGTGAAACTAAACGCCCGAAGTTAGGGGGCATAACAGTTCATACGGTTTACATGACATCGGGAAAAGAGGACAGCCGTACGTCCACGGGTCATAGACCGCTTACACGGTCAATGACCAAGGCTCAGGAGCAGCAACAGAAGCTCCAGGAGATGATGAGCGCTATGGCCGCACTTACAGGGCCAAACGAAAGCCCTGGAACCTCTTCAGAAGAACGTCAAGAACAAGAAACGGACGCCGAATTCCTTCGGCGCGTACTAGAGAAGAAAGATAGAGAAGCTGCGGAGCAGGCAGCCAACATAAAGAAAATGGCCCTCCTGTTCCAGGATATGGTGGGTATGATGATTCAACAAGATCCACCTGCTGGAGATCTCCCGATCATTCTTGAAGACGATAGGGGAGAGACATCAAATCCTCCACCGGCTTTATCCGCAGCTAAAGAGGATACCATATCAAAAGCTGATTTGGATGAATACATCGCCCAGCAAATACGGGTGCATCAGGCTACTGAAGCAGCCGGTCAGGTCGTAAAGACAGGGCGACCATATCCGGGTTGGTACGATCAGATTAAGTACCCAACAGGTTATACAATTCCTAAGTTCCATGTCTACAAGGGGACGGGCAATCCTTATCAGCATGTTGCCCAGTTCAGGGCGCTTTGCGGAAACACCGGAGGTGATGACAAGCTGTTGCTTCGCCAATTTGTTGGAAGCTTATCAGATACGGTGTACGAGTGGTATTCTGAGCTCCCCAATGACTCTATTAAAACCTTTGCGGAGATGGAGCTGCTGTTTACCCAACGTTTTGCAAGTGCCAGTGAACGTACCCCAATGACGGCACTGATTAACGCCAGGGTAAAACCCGGCAAGACATGGGTTCAGTACGCTATACGGTGGTGTAATCAATGGTCAAAGTGCGAACAGCGCTTAGAAGAAGCTCCTGCGGTGGGAATGTTTGTTGGAACCCTTGATCCACAAGCAACCATCTCACAATTCATGATGTTCTTCAAGCCGACTACCTTCCAGGCTTTGATCGACAAATTGGCGCAGATGGACCAGATGGGCCATAAACCCCCTCTCCCAAAGCCGGACTCCCGAAATGACAAAGGGAAGGGAAAAGCGATCGTCGTCGCTAATGCTCAACAACAACCGAGCGACTCGAAACCGGTTGCTCGTCCAAACAATACGCGCCCGTACGTACCCCTTGAAGATAGGATGGGACGTCCTTATTCCTTCCCCCACGATAAAACGAGGAGGTTATTCGAGCTGGCGTTGCGCAACAGACTCATAAATCTGCCAGATCCAAAACGTTCATTACAACCGAACGACGTCAACGAGCCCAATTACTGCCCTTACCATCGAGTGCTAGGCCACCCCATAGAGGATTGCTACGTTTTCAAAAATTAGCTTGAGAACCAGTACCGTCAGGGCAAATTTGCGCTTTCCGACAAATGGAAGGTGAATCCCCCGCAACCCCACACCTTTAAAGGGACGAATACGCCGGGGGCAACATGCTCCGTAATTGAAGAAGCTCCTTGGGAGGTCGTATTATCAGCCAAGACAAAGAGAATGCTGAACGATCTTCAAACATGTCCAGCGATCAAGTGGAAGAAACCCCTTGGAACCACAGGTCATTGAGGGGATGTTGAAGCCACGTCCAACTCCAAAGACCGATGGTGGTGGCTCAAACACTCGCAACCAGCCGTCAAAATCTTCAAGAAAGAAGAGGAAGAAATCTAAAAAACCCATGGAGCCTAGCGACAAGCGCACGGACTTACAAAAGCAAATTGACGTGTTGGATGAATATAACCAAAAGGCACGGACTCCCATTACGCTTCAAGAGTTCCTCAATCACGTCTTTCAAGAAGAAGGTGAGGGAGAAAGTTCATCGGATGAATCCGAGGAATATGTAGCGAACTGTCATATGATCTCCCATTCGATCACGAATGATGAAGAAACTTCTGGCACTAAAACGCTGGGGGCAGATACAGAGTCAAGAGTTCCGGAGTTATTAGTCAAAATGATTGACGCGTTCCTTAATGAAGCTCGATTGAAAAGTAAAGCTGATCGAGAACGCGAGACGGCTATATTCGAAAGGGCCAAGCGCCAGCGACTTGAGGAAAGAGCTGAGATGATCCCGCTGGAGCAAAATACCTCCACCGCCGACAAAAGCCAATCCAAGATAAAGAAGAGGTTTGCTAAAGCCATATCAATGGGCATGAAGCTACCATCCTCTGAAAGAAAAATTACTGGTGGAATAGAAATGCACCCCTCCTATTGCTTATATCATCAGAAGGTCTCGCATCCCACTCAAGAGTGCAAAGCTTTCGATAGATGGTGGCAAGGATACGTCGCTAATCGACAACGCTTTAAACGGGAAAAGCGTAAAATTCGTCGGGAACAAAGAAATACGACCAAAGAGCTTGAAAGAACTGCCGGCAATTGTCGCATGGTTAACACCGGCGGGTCACAAGTGCCTACATTCGGGAGTGATTCTGATGAAGAGCTAGAACTTGCCCCGCTCTTTAAAGAGTCAACTTCGGGAAAAGAAGAAGAGTCAATGGTCTGCGAAAATATCCGGCTGCGGAATCGGACGCTGCCTGAAAAGAACCTCGGACCCTTGAACAAGAAAGATAAAGGGAAAGAAAAGGTCTCTGAGGATATTACTCTAGATGACCAAGTTGCGGAAGAGCTAACCGCCAAGAATCCGCCGAAGAGAAATAAGGTGGATTACAATGTCTTAGCACATCTGAGAAAGCCGCCCTCACAGCTCAGTATTCTCGACGCCCTTTTGTTATCAAAGGAGGCGAGAGATTCGTTGATCAAGGCACTACAAGATCCGGAACAATTCCAAGCTTACCTAGCAGAAGAAAAGATGAAGGATGAATTGGAAGAAGTGCACACGGCTGATGTCACTTTCGGCGACGAGGACCTTCTCCTTGGGACATGTAAACACAACCGCCCCCTATATGTCTCAGGATACTGCCACGATATTAAGATAGGCAAAATCCTGATCGACAATGGATCCTCCGTCAATCTTCTCAAAGTGCGAGTGTTAAAAGAAATCTGCATGAGCGTACAGCATCTTGCTCGTGACAAGATCACCATCTCCGGGTTCGATTCCCAGTCATCAAGAACTCTTGGATCTCTGATACTGACGATACGCTTTGGGCTACTCGTCATGGACATTAAGTTCCATGTCATAGACGCCAAGACGTGCTACAACGCTTTGCTCGGCCGACCATGGTTACACGAGTACAACATCATCCCTTCTACACAACATCAGTGTATGAAGTATTTTAAGGATGGTTTCGAGTATACCGTGACGGGAGAATTGAACCCGTTCTCTGTAAACGAAGTCCGCAAATACGAAGATGCCAAATACTTCCTGCCAGATTTCGAAGATACGGAGAAATGTCACAAACCAGAGAACAAAACTAATGCAACCATCCCTGTCTTCGGCAGTGATACCGAGGAAGAAAAGGATGTAATTTATTTGGGTACGCCCCAATACACCAAGCCGGGACCATCCGCCCCTTCACTGATCTTTGGTAGTGATTCGGAAGACGAAGTCCATGCTGTATTCCCTGATCGGCTTTCAATACGAGCTTCTTCGGATGAAGAGCGAAGTCTACAGATAGCCATGGTGCCGCTTGAACATTATAAAGAATTAGATGCGCTCGCCAACAATAGTGTGGAAGAATTGCGGACATTTTATATCCCTCCCGGACGAAAAGGCGAGAGGGCAATCCTATTCTACCGTTCCGAAGAAAACAAGGTGGAAAAAGAACTTTGGCACGGTGCGGATCCAACGCTGGACAGACTTCAGCCCATCCGTCTACCCCGATATTATACGGAAGGCTTGAGGAGACTGCTGAAACGCCAGGGAATACCCTTCGAACAGACCGTTAGGAAGGCCAAATTCTATGACAGGGTTTGGAACGTCCCCGGAACTCAGCACAAGCTACCTAATGGCAGGAGGCAGACGATCGGGCTTGGATACACTCGCTCCAGGAAACGAGAACTGCTCCGCGACTGTTACGTCGTGGATAATTTTGATGAAGAAGCAGATGCTCAAGAGAAAAACGCTAATCCTGAACCAGCAAAAGTTCCTGATAAAAAAGCGCCCAGTCCATCATTTGAAGACCGGATGGGCAAGCTTATAAGGGAAGCGGGTCAAAAAGTCCGAGATGATCACAATCGTGAAATGGCGATCTATGAGAAAGCCAAAACGCAGCGCCTCCTTCAACAAGCGGTAAAAGACGAGGATGCTTCCCCATGTCAACCTGATACAAAAGGGGCTCGACGCTGAGGCAGAAACAGGCCGAAAGGCCGAAGAGGCGCTCAACAGCAACAAAGCAGGGATAAGAAGCCACGCAAACGAGAATCGAGCATTGTTGACCTATCCCTCATGAAGAAAATGGGTCGAGCATACTCGTTTCCTCGGGAAAAGACGAAGAAGGTACTCGATCTTGCCCTAAAGCATCAAATGCTTACATTGCCGGAATATAAGCATCCCGAACAAGCGGGCGAAGCCTCGCACCCGGACTATTGCTCTTACCATCAAGTGATAGGTCATTCTCTTGAAGATTGCTTCACTTTCAAGAATTGGGTCGAAGATCAGTACCAGCTTGGTAAATTCGCTCTGTCCGACAACTGGAGGGTAGTGCCACCACAGAAGCACGAGCCCAAGGCCATGAAAGAAAAAACAGTTCCACATTGGGACTGGAAGAGAATTCGTACCTGTCACAAGATAACAATACTAAAAGGAGAACCCGAGAAAATGGACAGCCTTCCTTGGTGCCTCGAAAACAGCAATGATGAGGTAATCTCATAATTTCCCCCAGCTCCGAAAGAACTGGAGGATGGAATACATACCACCGCAGATAACCTCAAGAAAATCGAGTTGGGGATGGTAAATGATCCGCGACCGACATTCGTCAGCGAACTGCTGTCTGAAGAGAGGGTGGCTGCGTTAAAGGACGTCCTTGTGCAGCATAAAGATTGCTTCGCATGGAATTATTCCGAGATGCCAGGACTAGATCCAGAAGTTGCTGTACATAGACTGGCGATATCCCCGGGTGTCAAGCCAGTTAAACAAGCGCCGAGAAGAATGCGCCTCGAGCTCGAAATGAGTATCAACGCCGAGGTCAAGAAGCTTATCGACTCTGGCTTCATCCAGGAAGTTCAATATCCTGAATGGATCGCCAACATCGTTCCGGTGATGAAGAAAAATGGGACAGTGCGCATATGCGTGGACTTTCGGGATCTCAATAAAGCTTGCCCGAAGGATGATTTCCCAGTGCCAGTCACCGAACTGATGATAGACAATACGTCCACTCATGAGGTTTTCTCCTTCATGGACGGCTCATCAGGGTATAACCAGATAAAGATGCATCCCGAAGACCAGAAACACACCGCCTTCAGGACCCCTCTAGGTATATTCTGTTATAAAGTGATGCCCTTCGGTTTAAAGAACGCCGGTGCTACTTATCAGAGGGCCATGACAAAGATCTTCGACGACCTTATACACGAAATCGTCGAATGCTATATCGACGATCTCGTGGTTAAAAGCAAATCATACGAAGAACATCTCGAGCATTTGAAGACCGTATTTCAACGCCTTCAGCAATACAATTTGAAGATGAATCCTCTTAAATATGCGTTCGGGGTTTCCTCAGGCAAATTCCTGGGATTCATCGTCCGACACCGAGGTATTGAGATAGATCCGTCTAAAATCAAGGCGATCATGGAAATGCCTCCGCCAGGAACTCTTAAACAGTTGCGATCTCTCCAAGGAAAGCTTGCATACATTCGGCGGTTTATCGCTAATCTTTCAGGAAAGTGCCGTCCTTACAGTCACCTGATGAAGAAGGGAACCCCATTCGTTTGGGATCACAAATGCCAAGGCGCACTGGACGAGATCAAGCAGTATCTGCAAAACCCTCCAGTGTTGGCTGCTCCAGTTAAGGGAAAGCCTCTCATTCTTTACACGGCCGCCCTTGAAGGTTCTTTGGGCACATTATGGACACAAGAGAATGACCAGGGGAAAGAAAGAGCACTCTACTACTTAAGTCGGGTTCTGCTGGGGGCAGAAAGCAATTACTCCCCCATTGAAAAACACTTCCTGGCATTGATCTTCGCAATAACAAAGCTTAGACATTATGCATTGGCGCATGAAATCCATCTCATTTCAAAGGTGGACCCTCTCAAATATCTAATGTCAAAGGCCATATTGACGGGATGACTCGCTAAATGGGCTCTGCTCTTAATGGAGTTCTCGATAACATATCGACCCCTCAAGGCAGTGAAGGGTCAGGCCATAGCCGACTTCCTTGCTGAGCACCCGATACCTGCCGATTCTCCCCTGAATTGCGATTTGCCAGACAAGCATGCATTTGACGCAATCGACGGTGGTGATACCCGTTGGGAGCTTTATTTTGATGGAGCATCTTCCATGAAGAAGCACAAACAAAGTACGTCGATGATCAAATCGGGAGTAGGCCTTATCTTCGTGACCCCACAAGGAGGAATAATGCGCTTCGCCTTCTCCTTAACAGAGCCGAGAATGAATAATGAAGCTGAATATGAAGCTCTGATAGCAGGCCTCGAGATCGCCATCGACATGGGAATCGAAAGCCTCCTCATATATGGGGACTCCCAGCTAGTCGTCAGTCAAGTGAACGGCGATTACCAAACATGCAAACCGGAATTGGTAAAATATGGTGAAAAGGTGCAACAACTGCTAACCCAAATTCCCTCCTATACTTTGGAGAGTATACCGCGCGCGGAAAACAGAAAAGCGGATGCACTGGCCAAACCTGCTAAAGAATTGGCTGACGAGAACCTCGATGACGTTAGAATCGTGGTACAAAGCAGTCGAGTGCTTACCCCAGCAGAAATATCTTTGGAATCATCCGAAGAAAAAGGAGCGAACGAGCAGACAACCATGCAAGTAAAAGATTGGCAAAACACCAAAGATTGGAGAGAAATCTTCATAGATTACTTCAAAACCCATCGAATGCCTGAAGAAGCGTCCACAAGACATCAGCTCGTGAAACGAGCCCTGTCTTTCGCCTTCGTCAATGATACCCTGTACAAGAGGTCATTTGATTCTTTGTGGCTGAGATGCTTAGGACCTGACGAAGCGAAAAGAGTCGTCCAGGAAGTTCACGACGGACTCTGCGGTTCTCATCAAGCAGGCCCTAAGATGAAGTTGAAAATAAAACGGATGGGCTACTACTGGCCCACGATGATTCAGGACTGCATCGAATATGCGAAGCAATGCCACTCATGCCAAATTCATGGGGACTTCATCCACCAGCATCCAAATCCGCTACACCCGACAGTGGCTAGCTGGCCATTCGAAATGTGGGGAACTGATATAGTTGGCCCCATCGAACCAGCATCGTCTAAGGGACATCGTTTCATCCTAGCGACAACTGACTACTTCTCTAAGTGGGCAGAAGCGATACCATTAAGAGAAGTGAAGACGGAAAATATCCTCCACTTCTTCAAAACGCACGTCATATATCGGTTTGGAACTCCGCGACGGATCATCTCCGATAACGGGCCAGCCTACAGAAGCCACAAGATCAGTCGCTTTGCGCAACAGCATAATATAGACTGGAGATATTCCTCAGTTTATAATCCGCGAGCTAACGGTCTGGCTGAGGCCTTCAACAAGACCTTGACGAAGATCATGAAGAAAACGGTGTCACGAAATAAGAGAGACTGGCACGAAAGACTGCAAGAGGCTCTTTGGGCGTATTGAACTACATTTAAGATGGCCACAAACACAACGCCGTACGCGTTGGTATTTGGGACGGAAGCAGTACTCCCTCTCGAGATAGAATTACCCTCTTTACGGGTGGCAGTCCACTACGAGCTGACAGACGAAGAAAATGCTCACCTTCGGCTTGAGGAGCTTGACGCCCTTGATGAAATCCGGCTCATAGCACAGCAAAATCTAGAAGCTTATAAAGCAAAGATGACGCGCTCATACAAAAGATTGACCCGACCGAGGACATTCCGCCAAGGCGAACTCGTGCTAGTGGTTAAAAGGCCTATGATCCCCAATCGCGCCAAGCGGGGAAAATTCGAGCCAAACTATGAAGGCCCGTACATCATAGACAAAGTCTACTAAGGTGGAGCCTATCTACTCATGGACATGCACGGTGAAAGGCCTTTCAGACCGATAAACGGTCGCTTCCTAAAGAGGTACTACGCTTAATGAGCCACAGCCTAGCTTAATGATAGATGACGACGACTATGTCCGCTCGCTATCTTCCTAAGCTCAAGCTTTATAAAAATAGCCAACCTTCTCAACAACGGACCGAAATGTCCTTAAACTAATAGCAGACAAAAACGTCTTTAAACTGCTACCGCAGCCTCTTAGGCTGACGAGATAAAAAAAATATAAATAAATAAAGAAAGAAAAAAATATAATAAATAAAAACGGTATGTCCATAAGCAAAATGGGCACGGATGAAAACCCGAAAGGGCTCCGTGAGTAAAAACAGCAGGGCTACCGGCGAGTGTTCGTGAAAACCCGAAAGGGCGCGACCTCGTAAAAAAAAGGAGAAAATGAAAATGAAAAGAATAAAAAAAAACTGTACGTCCATAAGAAAAAAGGGCACGGATGAAAACCCGAAAGGGCTCCGTGGGTAAAAACAGCAGGGCTACCGGCGAGTGTTTGTGAAAACCCGAAAGGGCGCAACCTCGTTAAAAGACACTTATAAGGTCCCCTCGACCTTGTAGGGAGAAACCACCCGCGTGAGATCCTTACGACTCACAAGGGAGCAACACGTTTAGGGATCCCCACGATTCCTAGGGAGAAAATACACTCGCGAGATCCTCACGACTCGTGAGGAGAAATCTCTTATGGGACCCTCACGGCTCATAGGATTTGAAAGTATTAAGTTACAGAGACCTGAACCTGTGCTTAAGCAATCCCCACAACCTTCGATATTGCCCTACAAGTGGCTCAATACTGACCCTTGTATACAATCCATGGGCGCGAATAAACATTTCCCTAACCAAGATCCATCCGTGACTGGGGATATGTTCGCACGACCCTTGTAAGTCCTCTCGATTTACAAGGAGAAAACCCTCCTGTAGGATCCTTACGACTTACGGAGGAAACAAACACTTAGGAATCCTCACGATTCCTAAGAAGAAAGTACACCTATAGGATCCTCACGACTTGTAGGGAGAAATACCTTTGTGAGACCCTTACGGCTCATGAAGTCAAAAGCCTTAGTCGACATGACCTTAACCCTGATCACTAAGCCTCCTTTGTTGAACAACGACAGAGGAAAATGATGATTCGCTCCTGGTAATATCCCAGTTGCAGCGGTGCTGATGCCGAAATCGGTGTCCAATTTCAGGTTTACAGCGAAAAGCCAGTAGGCCGCTCATGCATACGAAATAGCCGAAATGATGGGGCAACTTGCAATAAAAAGCAGCAAGTAAAATGTATGCATGCAAAATAGCCAAAATGATTGGGTAACTCGTAATAAAAAGCAACGAGTAGAAATAAAATAAATAGACGAAATGATTGGGCAATCGCGACCTTCGCGATATAAAAGCTGAAATGATAGAGCGTCGCGGAAATAAAATAAAATAAAAAGAAGAAATGATAAAACTTTGGCCCTACAGTTAAGATCACATCGATCCCTGTATACAATCCAAGGGCGTAAACAAAGAAGGAACCATACTTTCCCAGCGGATTCCGTCAGACGACGAAGCCAAACCTCAACGGTTCATTTCAACCGAAGAAGCCAGTGACTTCAGCAAAATTCCTCGACTCACGGATACAAACACTCCTTGACGAGGGCCTTTTGATCCGCGTCGACCCGCAGAGCCACCAGTGCCCCCGTGGGAATCCTCGACTCGTTTCAAACCCCAAGGAAACAAATAATCCTTGGCGCTTGGGAAACAAATAATCCCTAGCAAAATTCCTCGACTCACGGATACAAACACTCCTTGACGAGAGCCTTCTGATCCGCGTCGACCCGCAGAACCACCAGTGCCCCCGTGGGAATCCTCGAATCGTTTCAAACCCCAAGGAAACAAATAATCCTTGGTGCTTGGGAAACAAATAATCCCTAGCAAAATTCCTCGACTCACGGATACAAACACTCCTTGACGAGAGCCTTCTGATCCGCGTCGACCCGCAGAGCCACCAGTGCCCCCGTGGGAATCCTCGACTCATTTCAAACCCCAAGGAAACAAATAATCCTTGGCGCTTGGGAAACAAATAATCCCTAGCAAAATTCCTCGACTCACGGATACAAACACTCCTTGACGAGAGCCTTCTGATCCGCGTCGACCCGCAGAGCCACCAGCGCCCCCGTGGGAATCCTCGACTCGTTTCAAACCCCAAGGAAACAAATAATCCTTGGCGCTTGGGAAACAAATAATCCCTAGCAAAATTCCTCGACTCACGGATACAAACACTCCTTGACGAGAGCCTTCTGATCCGCGTCGACCCGCAGAGCCACCAGTGCCCCCGTGGGAATCCTCGACTCGTTTCAAACCCCAAGGAAACAAATAATCCTTGGTGCTTGGGAAACAAATAATCCCTAGCAAAATTCCTCGACTCACGGATACAAACACTCCTTGACGAGAGCCTTCTGATCCGCGTCGACCCGCAGAGCCACCAGTGCCCCCGTGGGAATCCTCGACTCGTTTCAAACCCCAAGGAGACAAATAATCCTTGGCGCTTGGGAAACAAATAATCCCTAGCAAACTCCTCGACTCACGGATACAAACACTCCGTGACGAGAGCCTCCCAACCCGCGTCAATTTGCAGAGCCACCACTGTCTCCGTGAGAGAATTCCCGGTTCGTCACACCTTGCAAGATAAAGTCTCGGGCAGCAGCGATTAAAAAACTTGCTTCCTGAACAATGGGGCCCTGCAAGTCAATCCAAAACGGTCTCTTGCATACTATCCACGTGTCTCATTCTCCAAATTTGAGTTTCGACAAGGAGGGAAACAACCGCTTACGAATCCTCTCGACTCGTAAGAGGGAAAAATTCTCTTATAGGATCCTTACGACTTATAAGAGAAAACCACACTTAGGAATCCTCACGATTCCTAAGGAGAAAATCCACCTATGGGATCCTCTCGACCCGTAGGAAGAAAAGCCTCTATGGGACCCTCACGGCTCATAGAGTTGAAAAGTCTTAGGCAGTAGACCTGAACCTACGGCCTAAGCCATTACTATTTCTTAAGGAAGTCAAAATACTCGTTTTAGATATCCATCAATCATGGTTATTAAGACAGCCTGCTGACAATAAAAAGAAGATGATAGAAAGAATATCTGATCTACATTTGATCCGGCGTTCGTGACACATTCATTTATGCACAGGCAGAAGACTCAGGACGAGAAATAAGACAAGCTGAAATAAAAGGGAGGAGAGTTTCCATTCATACTGCTAAAAAAAATTCCTTTTTTACAATCATAAGAACAATAAATAAGAAACATTATTCAAATTATTACAACGGTATAACCTCGGACCCGGGGCACGGATTGAGGAAATCGAAAGTAAGGCCATCCAGAGTTCTTCTGGCCTTTCTAATTATTCTTATGCACAGTCTTTCGCGCTCCTCTGTGTCAATATCATCGGCAAGCCCCCCTGGCCTTCGATAAGCAGCAACTATCGTCGTCTGCTGGAAGACTTGGTGTAGGATGTCAATGAGACTGTTCCGCCGTTTCTTTGAGATATGCCCTGTCAGGTACACTGAATGCACCTTGTCTTCGGCATCATCCAGCGCGTTGAGCGGTAAGGCCTCCTGAAGACCTGGAAGTGCTCTCCATATGGCCCCTAACACGACTTTCAAAAGGGCCGAATGACGAGGCAACAGCCAGCCACCGATTGCGTTCAGACGACCCATGACTTCTGCACATTCAGCGTCTGTAAACTCCTGGTTTTGTTGGCGACCCTGAGCGCGGATATCGTCATGAGTAATGAACTCGTGCAAACTGTATAGATGCACCGCCGCCATTACGCCTGGAAGAAATATTACAGGAAGATCAGCAATAGAAAAGCGATAACATACATAAAGGACTAAATTCCTAGAGAGCAAAAATATGTTCAAGGATAAAGTCCCCTGGACAAAAGCTCTGCTGGTTAAGATTAATCTAAGAATCGATTTTACCTAAAAAGTTTTTCTAAAATCTTAAAAAAAAGGGGGGGGGAGCAAGGCACCGGAGTTCTTGAAGGCAAGAACGAAGCTCTGAAGTTTTTGAAAATAAAAATCTGAAAGATGATAAGTATCTGTGGGGGACCAAAGGTCCTATTTATAGGCATCAAGTGCCTCTTCGACTTCCAAAAGTTGTCACGGCGGTTCACCCTAATCAGAGCGAAGCTCTATTCAAATTTCGAGGCGGGAGATGAAGCAACGCTTCGTCTTCCCCCAATCAGAGCAAAGCTCTGTCTTGAAAATTAATTTAACAAAGCGACGCTTCAGATTGTTTGCGCTGCGCAACGTGTCACGTGTCTGACGCAGACGCATCAACGCAGCGCCCAAAGCAGCGCATCCAATCAGAGCAAAGCTCCTTTTCAAACAAAATTAAAGGAAGCAACGCTTCAGCTGCGCTGCGCCGTGCGCTACACGACACGTGTCAACGCAGATGCGGTAGCATAGTTGCGCTGCGCCGTGCGCTACACGACACGTGTCAACGCAGATGCGGTAGCATAGTTGCGCTGCGCCGTGCGCTACACGACACACGTCAGCGCAGAGGCGCTAATACAGTTGCGCTGCACTGTGCGCTGTGCGACACGTGTCATACCCTGAAGCATTTGCGCTAAACAAAATTAAAAGTTCTGAAGAAATCGTTTCTTCTCTTGTTAAAATAAAAAGATTTTCTTCTGTAAAACAGAAGCCCTTGGATCAAAGATCCGACGGTGAGGGGAAATTCCCCCAAATCATTCAGAAAAGGGATTTCTTTAATAAATCGAATGTGCTTCTCAATTTGCAAGATGAAGCCTCAGGCAGCAGAGGTGGGAAAACTTGTTTCCTGAATGATGGGACCCTACAAGTCGATCTAAAATGGTCTCTTGCATACTATACACGGGTCTCACTCTCCAAAGTCGAGATTCGATAAGGAGGGAAACAACCGCTTACGGGTCCCCTCGACTCGTAAGAGGGAAAAATTCTCTTATAGGATCCTTACGACCTATGAGAGAAAACCACACTTAGGAATCCTCACGATTCCTAAGGAGAAAACCCACCGACGAGATCCTCTCGATCCGTAGGGAGAAAAGCCTCTATGAGACCCTCATGGCTCATAGAGTTGAAAAGCATTAGGCGGCAGATCTGAACCTGCGGCCTAAGCCATCGCTATTTCTTAAGAAAGTCAGGATACTCGTTCTAATCATCCGTCAACCATGTTTGCTAAAGCGATATGCTGATAGTAAAAGAACGAAAAGACGAAGAAAACGACACATTACAAAAAAAAGTGTGTCTTTTATTCATAAACTTGATTGGATACAGGATACATTATGTCAAAGAAAAAAATACATGTACATTCTTTTATCTAAGAGTACAAACGATACAGAGATGGATAGCTACTGAGGAGGAAGTGTCTTTAGTAAATTCACAAGCTGCTCTCGCACTCCCTTCAACACTTCCTCCTGAGTGACAGCCGCGGCCACCTCCGCCTCCACCTGGGCCCGCTGCCGCAAGAAAGATGAAAGTCGCTCCTCTGCCGCCTTCTGGGCTGCTTCCTGGCTGGGTGCAGCTCGCTCAACAACATCAAGGTGTTGTCTTAATGATAACCCTTCAGAAAGACATTGCAGGAGACCCTCAAAGGCAACCTTCAGCCGTGCAGCGTTGGCCTCCACCCGAGCATGCAGTTGGGCAGACTTGCTCGAAGTCTCACCTCGCTCTTTACGCCTTGAAATGACTTCTTGTTCGAGGTGGTGAAAGTAAGGAGCGCTCTGCTCAATCCACGCTGTTCTTTGATTACTGGCAGCCAAGGCCTCGGGAGCGGGACGCAGCGACTCCAACTGATGCAGGCGAGCCTCGATCTCCCTGCAATGGTTAACCCAAGATGCGATGATACCCTCATCATGAAAGTTCACGAGTATCACTAACATCGGGTTAACCGCTATAGCAAAATCCGCAGCAGAGGTAGGGGTCTCGATGTCGAGCTCCTCAACATAATCACTCAACGTACGTAAGCTGTTCGCGGCACCTTTCGAAGATGGACGTCTCAGGTAAGGACCTGCTGGCATTATGATGCGAGATTCGAAGGGCGCCGAGACTGGAACGACAGCTGAAAGGAAACAAGATATGGTCAGATAACAGTTCAGAAAATAAAAGGGGGATTTATCAATGTGATGGTCGCTGTACCAGCTGAAGCAGGTGGCAGGGCCGGAAGGGTCGGCAGTGCAGCCCGTCTTTCATCCCCTCCTTCGATTTATAACACTGCAGTCGAGGTAAAAAAGGGAGGATTTATAAATAATCCCATCAATGAAGAAAGGAGGATGTCATTGGAAATCATACTCACCAACGCCACCAGAGGAAGAAGCAAGCTCGGATGGGAAGGAGAAGTGCGGGAGCAACATTTGGTAAAGATGGTCAAAAAGTACTCCTGAAAAGACACAACAGCGCGACTTCAGTACATAAACTATACATCTGAAAGATAAGATTAATAAATTGCAAACCCATACCTTCCAACATCTTCGAAGGTATAAGAGAGGGTTGAGAGGTGACCACCGCCAAGGTAGTCGTTGAAGGCGCTCCTTCAAGCAGTGGGGAATCGGCGCTGGCTGCACCCGCGTTACAAGAAAGGTGAACTTGTCAGAAAAGATTGTAAAATAAAAAGGACAATAACCTAAGGTTTACCTGAGGAGCTCCTTGCCGAAACAGAAGCGACTCCCTCCTCTATCGACATGAGGCCACCAACCGTAGCCTCATCACCCGACTCGATGGGGACCGTCGTCATGCTAGCGCGACCAGGAGATGGCAGGGGATCGTAAGCAGGGAAAGCAATGATTGGAGCATTGCCGGACTCTTGGAAGGAGGCGGTTGACTCTCCCCCAGGAGTCATGCCCATCTCACCCGCTACTTTCTCGGGCTCCGCTGTCTCCATTGGCTCCTCTACCGTCACCACAAGGTCGCCAGCCTCAAGTGCCTCGTCCGCCATCACCCCGGACTCAGTTATAATGATCGTTTCATCTGCCGCCACTTCAGGCCCGGCATCAACGACCTTCTCGGCTATAGGCCCCTCAAACTCCGCACCAGACTCCATGGCCTCAACGATGTTGCCCGCGGTCGGCTCGGGTTCGGCAGGTGCCACCTCCTCTATTCCCCTGGGACCAACAGTCTCCGCCTCACCCTCGGTCGGACTTGGCCCTGCAAAATAATATATGTAAGAACCATCGGCATTATAACTTTCACAATAAAAATTCTGAAAGAAATGTTACCTGAAGTGGACTTGTCATTTGCGCTCCGAGCGGCATGCGCCACTTGTCTGCGAGCAGTGGATAGGGCGACAAGGGCCTCTTCGGAAGGAGTATCTGCCTGAGGGACGGTGCTTGGGCCCGCTCCCGTAGCCAAAGCAGTCCGGCGCGCCTTCGCCTCGCGCCTTAGCCGCTTTCTCTCCTCCTGGGCCATTGAGACGGACCTCACCAGAGCCTCTCTCATTGAGGCGTCCTCGTCTGTATACAGAGATGCCTCCAAGCTCTTCAAGGCATCCCTCGTCGACTTGTCAAGTCGAGGCTCTTGCAGCAGCCCCAACGAGACCGGAACTCTAGTGACGGGTTCCGGAAGGATCTCATCGTCGACTGGTATAACCCCTAGAAAGAAACAAAGGAAGAAAGTCAGGTTGATCCTCTAAAAAGAATGACGGAATTTGTTAAAAAAAGGGGGGTGGGACATACCGACGCCCGCTAAAGCACGTTTCACCTCCTCCTTTTGGAAGGTTTTCAAAGAGGCAGCAATAGCTTCTTCGGTAGAGACACCTGTTGAAAATAGGGAAAAGTATTAGTCAAAAATAATGAAAAAAAATGCAATGAAGTGATGAAAAAAGCAGCTAATAATTACCTGACTCAGCAAGTCTACTCAACCACGCTTCAAGCCTCGCTGATCGTTCAGAAGCCGCGATGGCGGCCGCCAGGTCGGTGCCTGCGGGGTCTACCGCGAAACCCTTATTGCTGCCATACTCACTTATTCCTTTGGTAAGAGGAGCTTCAGGCTCTAAGCCAAGAATCGCGTCAAGGGAAAGGAGCGACTTTTTCTTCTTTTGCCCCGCCAACTATGGATGCATCCGGGATTGATTTACGCTTGGCAGATACCTTGGGGCGACGGGTCCCGATATCCGCGCCTACACCAGACCCCGGCGATACCGCAGTCACCGTTTCCATTAGGGCACGGGGGGCTGGTGGCGCATCCACAGCATCGCGAAGCGGCAATCCGCGTGGAGGACTCAACATGCGCGGAGGTCCGCCTCCAGTACCTCTCAATGGAGGAATGACTGGAGTCCTCGGCCTCAAGAGAGCCTTGCGATCGCCGCCAGGAGGTGCACCCTTGCGGTCAACCAGCATACGTTTCTCCATCAAAATAACGGGCCCTATTGCATGCGCATACCAAGCCACGTACGCGTTGAGGACTTTGGGGACGCAGCTCGGCTCACTGATAAAGAAATAAGAACCCGTGTTAAGCCGCATAAAGTGGTGCATTGCATTCTTTATCCCCTCCTGGCTAACCACGGGCTTTTCTAAGAAGGCTTCCAGCGGAATCCCTTGATTGTAGCTTGATTGCTGAGCAAACCGGTGAGGGTTATACCTCATGAAGAATGCTGTCTCATTCTGCCTGAACACCAGGTAGCCCGGCCGAATGGAGTAGAGATGGAGGATTTCTCGAGCCTTCAATATGGAAGCCCCGTCCTTAAATTCATCACGTAGCGACACTACTGACTTGGTAGTCTCTGAGCCTATTGTTATGACCTTGTCCAAGAAAGAAATCTTCGCCCCGACCAGGTGTGGTCGAAGGAGCAGCCCCCTAGCCTCCCGCGGAGACGCAACTACGATCGAAGCCCCGACCAGCCGTATGACCCTCGGAAGCCTGCACTTCTCAAAAAAGGGAGGAATCTTATGGGCACCGAACACCCCGTGCACGTGCATTTCCATCCAGGAGGTAAAGTAGTGCATCGGGAAGTTGGCGGGTTGCACCCCAGGCTCACTAGCGTCCGCTGCTACGCTAAGTCCATTATAAAGGTAAGCCAGCCCGGCAATTCCTACTGACAACTGTAAACCGGCCACCATCCGATGCGCTGGGTAGAAAACAGTCGGCCGCATATGGCGTGGATGCATGGGAAGAGAAAAACTGCATAACCACAAGCCCAAGAACCCTACAAAGAAAGTCTCTTCATCCATGTTTGGGACGGCAATTTCTGAAAAGGGGACGACGGCGGCACCGGGTAGATAAAAGTCTTTGTGGTTATCCTCCGATGTGGGTCGGCGATCAAAACCGAACCCAAAAGGGTCGTCAAGCTGGGCAAACTTCTCGCTCCGCTCTGATAAGAACTCTGGTTGAATGAAGCGAGCAATAAAATCTGCAAAACTGACTCCCCTGTCACCTGATTCTAGATAGAGTCCTTCATAAATCTCCAATACCTTCACTAAGCCCGGGTACTGGTGCTGAATAGCGTTCTCCGGCGTCAGGTCAAGCACCAGCGGCTTGGTGGCAAAGACGTATTCATCGGGAGGAAGCAGCTCCTCGTAAGGCTCTCCCCTCATCGGCAGACCCGAGATCTCAGCAAACTCCTCCAAGGAGATGGAGACTTCCCGGTCCGCCATCAGGAAGGTGTGTGTGGGAATATTCCATTGCTCGATAAAAGCCTTAACCCACCACGTTGGAGGAGAAGGATATTCAAAGAGCGAGACGTAAATGGCCGAGTACAAACCAATCCTCATCAGATGAGTCCTCCTCGCTGATAGGATGTACCGGGCCCATTGCAAATATCCAGCAGGCGGTCGTGGGATCAGTCCAATGTTATAAGCCTGTCCCCAAGGGCGCGCTTCACCCTGAAAAATTCTCCTCCCTAAAATATCTATTGCCGGCGGCGGCTACACGGGGATAGCACCAATCGCAGGCTGAAGAAGGTCATCCGAATTCCAATTTTTGACCTCCACGGCATACTTCACCGGGGGTTCATCTGCGTAGGGAAGTGAAGATGTTGGCTCAGACGGCGTGGCGGAACTGAAACTGCGACGACCCTGGATGATTTCATTATACCACCTACCCCACAAGTGAAGGTTTTTGTGTTCTGGGTCATGATCCTTGATGAGAGCTAACACCACGCGGTCCACCGGTGCCTGGGGAAACCCTCCCTCCGAGCGAACAAACGGAAAAGACGAATTAGCAGACATGTGTCCTGCAAAGAAACAAACAGCAGCCGTCAGTATTATAATTCCAACGCTCAGCATGTTTAAAATTTTTATACCGTACCGCAATGCAGTGGATAGGGGGACCAAAGGGGGGCCACTAAATCGGGATTACGGCGCATCATTCAATGAGACAGTCCCATCATTGGATGAGACTGTCAGTTAATAAAAAGACCCCCAAGAGAAAATCCTCATTGATGGGAAATCCCCAGAGACAAGGAGAAAATCTCCTCTTTTAGAGCAAAGCTCCATCACAGAGTGACATTTGTCAGACTCTGGTCTCAAGGGAATAAAATTCTCTTGGAAAGAGCCCAGCTCTATAATAATGATGGAAAAGCCATCAAAAAGGGAAACTTTAACTCCTAAAGATTAAAAATTTAGGATCTTAAAAGATCCACAAAAACTTTTAAGAGCTCTCCACTGTCAGATCAGAAAAGGTCTACATTTGATCCATGAGCAAAGCTCTGTTCATGGGTTAGAACCCATGAACAGGGTCTATGTAGATCTATAGAGCAAGGCTCTGTTAATAAAACCCCCAAAGGGGTTTTCTTTAGATCAAAGATCTATTAGAGCAAGGCTCTGTTAATCAAATTTAATTTAATTTAATTTAATTTAAATTTTTACCTAAATGGTCCTAAAAATCTGGACTCTGGAAAGAAATGAGAGCAAGGCTCTGAAAATCTTAAACAAGAGCAAGGCTCTGAAACTTAAGTTCTTAGAAACGGTAAAAAATTTTATCAAGGACCAAGGGTCCTATTTATAGGCGCCCACGCCCTTTCACCTGACCCCTTGGATCCAACGGTCAAGATCTTGCCACCGCTGCACTCACGTGTGCGCCACGTGAGTGCAACGGTGGGGGGGATTTGTTTTGCCCAATCCGAGCAAAGCTCTGTTTGAATTCAAAATTCAAATTTTGAAGCAACGTTTCAAGTTTCGGGCGCAACGCGCCACACGTCAGGCGCTAATACGTCAGCGCAGCACCCAAGAAGGCGCGCCCAATCAGAGCAAAGCTCTGTTTAAAGGAAGCAACGCTTCAGTTGCGCATGCACTGAGCTGCGCGACGCGTGTCAGCACAGATGCGCTTGCGCTGCTGCGCTACGCTGTGCGCTGCGCGACATGTGTCAGCGCAGATGCGCTAGCGCTGATGCGCTGCGCTGTGCGCTGCGCGACGCGTGACAGCGCAGTTGCGCTGCGCTGTGCGCTGCGCGACACGTGTCAGCGCAGATGCGCTAGCGCAGTTGCGCTGCGCTGTGCGCTGCGCGACACGTGTCACGCGCTGGGGCATCTGCGCTGAACAGAATTAAAATTTTAAGAAATCTTTTCTGTTCTTGTTAAAACAAGAAGATTTTCTTCTGCAAAGCAGAAGCCCTTGGATCAAAGATCCAACGGTGGGGAAAATTCCCCAAATCACTCAGAGAAAGATCTCTTTAACAAATTTAACTAATTTATGGGCACTATAAAAATGACCCTAGGCCTCAATTCAAAGGCATCAACATTTCTTAAAAAAAGAAAAAGGTCAAGAGTTTCAAACAGAGAGAACTCTGAGAAAATTCCAAGAAAAAAGGTAAAGAGCCTTCATAAAATGGAAGAAGAAATTTCTTCTAATAGATCATGGATCTAAAAACAAGATCAATGATCTTTACATAAAAAATAGTGCTTTGCACTTTTATGAACCTCTGGTTCTTGAAACAAAAAAGAAAAAAAGAATTTCTTTGATCTAAATTTAGATCAAGAAATTAAACAGTGCTTCGCACTTCTGATTCTTGAATCTAAAAGATTCTTAGTGCTTGGCACTTGCAAACTGCGCTGTTGTGCTCACCAGAGCGCGCCACGTGTCAGCAGCGCAACAGCGCAATGCACTAGCGCAGCGCACTGCGCTGTTGCACTTGTGCTCACCAGAGTGCGCCACGTGTCAGCAGCGCAACAACGCAACGCACTAGCGCAGCGCACTGTGCTGTTACGCTTGCGCTCACCAGAGCATGACACGTGTCATCACCATATGAGCTTGCGCTCATTACTTGGCGCAAAACACCTGACAAATGCACTGTATTGCTTACAAAAGGGCTAAGCCCAATTAAAAGGGCCTAACAGGCCAAATTAAATGCAATGCATTATTTCAAAGGTCAGAGTCCAAATAAAGGTCTAATAGACCAAACAAAAATGCCATGCATTATTAAGCAGGAGCAGAGCCCCAGTAAAGGTCTAATAGACCAAAAATAAATAAAATGTTGAACATTTTCAACTGGACTTAGCCCAATTCTGGTTGTAAGTCCTTAAATTAAATTGACCGAGCAAGATTGCTCTTATAAATCAATTTACATCTGGTTCGAGGGTACATCTCTGAGCTTCTCTGACACCTGTCGTTGTAATCATTCAACGTTGTCAGAAAGGTGACGGGACCCGTCGACCACACGCATCAATATTGGACCGAAACGTCCCTAAACTAATATTGGACCGAAACGTCCCTAAACTAATATCGGACCGAAACGTCCCTAAACTAATATCGGACCGAGACGTCCCTAAACTAATATTGGACCGAGACGTCCTTAAACTAATGATGGACCGAAACGTCCTTAAACTAATATCGGACCGAGACGTCCTTAAACTAATATTGGACCGAGATGTCCCGAAACTAAAATGGACCACCACGTCCCTAAACTGGAACATGGACAAAAACGTCCTTAAACTAATATTGGACCACCACGTCCCTAAACTGGAACATGGACCGCAACGTCCTTAAACTACCTATGGACCACTATGTCCCTAAACTGGAACAATAGAGCCTCCAAATGCTCTTTTGCCGGATCTAAACGGTCCCGTTTAAGTTGATCTTAGCCCCAAATATGGCTAACGTATCCTTAGACATTTGAATGAATGATAAAACTCCAAATTGATTTTGGTTCAAGGGTACATCTCTGAACTCCTCTGACATCCATCGTTGTAATCCTTCAACAACGTCAGAGAGGTGATGAGTCCCGACGACCATATATTAAATGAATCACTACGTTAAGTTGATCTTAGTCTAAAATAGGACTAACATATCCTTAACGAACGTTTAAGTTGATCTTAGCCGCAACGCGACTAATGCATCCTTAAACTAAAAACACCAAACCCAAATCTAAGTAAATACGGATTTGGACTAATTCACGTCCTACGGGCGACGGCATTACTCAGTCTCCGTATACAATCCACGGGCAACCACAAGCAAAACAAACACCCACGACACGAAGTGAAATTCTGGAGAAGGAGAAAGTTGCTACCGCAATGCGGTAGCGTAATTAACGGCAGGGGCTTGCGCCTGCAGGGAAGAGCGTCCCCACAATCAAAAAACCCTCACCCTGAGGGGGAATCTGACGAAGTCTGCTACATCGGCCGCATCCGTCTAAACCTCCGATACACGGTGCTATAATTTAACTTGGCATCGTCGGAGAGGTAGACGGATAAAACCAAATAGCATCTGCCCCGAACCTCAGGCCAGGTCCAAGTCTGCGCCGTCTTTCGGAGGTGAACAATTGCAATTGTGTCACTCTGACGACTTGAGTATGCAAGCTTAGAGGGAAAGAAGTAGACCCGTCTGATTTCGAGGAGATCGTAGATATCTAGACCAGTAAGACGGCCCTATCGGTCCTCTCATTATCACTGGTTAGCTGTTCGTATTTGCTGCGCTCAGTTTCCTTTTCACCTAATAGTTTTAGTGACTGTATTGTCTCATTATCTGTGTTATATTATGATTACCACGTACTGCCAGAAGCCAAAGTGTGACTACGGCAAGATTATTCTTTGACCGTAGGAGTATGGCTGGCCTTGTCACCCTCGTATTCCATATTTTAGAAAGCGTGACGTGACATGGTTTTGTTGGTATCAGAGCGCTAGGTTTAGAATGAGATTACAGTTCAGTATAAGGATCCCTTGATTTATATCTAGTGATATTGCTCTTCACTTCCATATAATCCTTATTACATCATCATTCAAAGTCTTGTCCTACCACTTGATCTTACTGTCAGTTATTAATCTGATATCCAATCTTGAATCTTGTACCTTATGCCGTCCGAAAATTTGTTGTTTCAAGACCATGACATCCAACAACTCTCCTTCCTCCTCCACTCTCCAGAGTTAGACCACCATGATTTTGGATGTACTGCAAGGTTTGATGGAAGCCCAGGAGCGAACGAACAATCTCTTAGCTGAATAATTAAGAAGGCAAATGGCTCAGGCTCCAGCAAGAGTCCCCAATTGTGGGGGAATCTCTGTTAAACAAAGATGAGGTGTGCAGATGAAGCGTCCATTTGTTCCTCAACAGCATAAGCAGCGGAGAACCCAAATTTATAGTTGTTGTAACAGGCCAGGACACCTCCAGAGGGACTGTCATCGGGCCAAGGGGCAGTGCTTGATTTGTGAATCCGGCAGACATCTTGTCAATGGGTGCCCTCGAAGGAAAGAGCTGCATGGAAGAGATTCGTCAACGCCTTCCATATCTGCTTGAGCGACTTGGTTGTTTTCATACTTTGAATTTCGAGGATGATACGGACCCAATACAGGATTCAGACTTGCCTTACGAAATCGCAGAGATTTATATATCGACGCGGAGTTATCACCTTTGCTGCTTTCAATAAAGACATTGTTACTTTATTTAGTAGTTGTTTCTTTTCGTTTAAATCTTATATCTGTTGAACTTCTTAGTTTGAATGCAGTAAAGTTGTGGATTGTGACTAATTACTTTTGTTTGACTCATTATATTTAGACTCTAAACTAAGTTGAAACCATGGTTTATCACCGCACACCTGACTCTCTTTTCTCGATTAGGTTGTATCTTGCCGCATACCCCTGTCTGAAATTGTCAAACCCTATCCTCCTTATAAATTTATATCTTTCCCTGATTTTGAATCTGATTTTCATCCTTTATCTTTGTATCATTCTGGACAACCCAATTCCTATTTATGTTTCTTTCATTCGAGTGCTTGCTCCCGGCGTTGATCTTCGAAATATATACCGCAATGCTTTCTCCGGCTAGTCTACTGTATATTACTAATGTTATTTTTCTGTTAACATAGTTATAACTAGTAACGCTTACTATCTTGAATTTAGAGTTTTGCCTATTCGTAGTTAGTTAGATTTCCATTATCTGATAGTAAGTATTTTTATTTTTACTCACTGTCTTGAAATACTCTACTATTTTTCAAATTTTTCAATAGTTCAAACTTACACCGTATATTCTATTTCTATTAAATTGTACCTACTAATGCTTTCCATATTGTCGTCCTTTTAATATGTAGTTCTGTTTTTCATACTTTTTATTTTCTCAGCTTTTAACTACAGAATGTCACTTCAGCTTATCTTCTACTTTATATTTTCTCTAAAGTTTTATTGTTTTATTGTTGGGTTGCACTAACGCCATGGCCATCTACCGTGGCCGTTTGCGGAACAAATTTTTCTTTTAGGGTTTACAAACTGGCATTACAATAACCTGATGTCGGATCTACCATAAACCTAAACTAGCTAACATGAGAGGAGCTAACTACTATGATAGGAATTCTCATCCAAGAATCCATGTCCTTCGGTCTTCTTTCCTCTTCGTTCACTCCAAGCGATCTTCCTGATCGAGCTTGTTCTTCTTTACTTACTCGTTCGGTTCTCCTGGATCGCGCTTGTTCGTCGGTCTCTCTCCGTCGAAGATGATCCACCCGAGAGATGTAGTCCATGGCTCTAGCTCCACACTAAGTGTCAAGTGGAGCAATTAGAGGTATAGATTGCTAGTCTGAAGAGTCTAGAATGTAGTGTGAGGTTCTTTGTGTGTGTCTCTATCTCACCTCCTCTCTTGATTCTCAACACATGAGAGTATAGAGAGGAGATAGAAGATGAAGGTGGAGGAGCTCAAGAACAAGAGAGGAGAGTGAAGCAAAATGGTGAGCTTGGAAAATAATGAAGCATGCATGTGAGAGAAAATCCTCACTATGGTTTTGTAAAACAATTCTTATCAATATAATATACCATCCATGCTTCAATAGTTGACGCAAATGAATTGAAAATTCATTTGTCAATACTATTGAGGCATGGTTCTTACTATACTCCCCTCACCTTGCTTACACCTCATTTTCCATTTAAGAATAAATGGATAATAACTATAATGAGGTGTCCACCTTCTACATTGTTTTCCGTATAAATACGGATTACACTCTACTGTATATATATACCTGTATTCGTATCGAAATACGAATACCCAAAAAGATAGAATAACATAAAGAACATAATACTAGAATATAAATATATGTAAATTATTAAATCAATACATGATTTAATAATCCGGCTCAATCCCGAGCAGGCTAGTATTATCAACTGTCCGATAGAAAGTCCAGATACATAGTACAATCAATCGATCAGAGCCCTGCACGTATCCAATACGGCTTCTATATCATTTCTCCTGAACCAGGGAAACCCTCCGTGTGGGACTCTAAAGACTTGACAGTATGCCGACAGTGAGCTACTGGATAAATCCATAACCGCAAGCACGTCAGCAGCACTAGCTGTACGTAACGGCTACCCGGATACTTGTCGAAAAGGAAGGCCAACGAGCAAACTCATCCGGATCCTTACTAAGCCTATCTGTGACAATCTCCGTACAGTCCGGTCTCTTCGTCTGAGAGTATCGCATACCGAGTCTAGGGGTGGTAAAACGTCATACCCTAATAACCTGATAAGTCATGCTGATGCGGCTCAGGACCAATCCGGAAAACTACTGATCAACCTACTAGTAAATCCCAACTGCTTTGGCCAAGGTCTTATGGTCCTAGCCAATCAAACACAGTGCGATATCGACTCCCTATACTGGGAGATATGAATCCCTAACAATCACTCACTGCCTCCGTGTGGCTCAGGACTGTACCCAACCAAAACCTGTTTGCACAACTCAGTAGAGCGGTGGTAGGGTAGTGATCAAAGTATAGTGGGAACTCACATGAGACAAATGACGATTGATCAGTCGAAAATATTGTATATTTTAGACGGCAATTTCCTCATCATTTGCATTCATATAGAAGTGTTCGGTATCCGTATTTCACATATTAGCAAATCTATCACAGATTATCAGATTACATGTATTAGGCCTTAAAACCGGCATTTCTAGGAAAATTGACTGCATTGCATGGCATCGCAATATTTCTATATATCGCAACCCGTGTTTTGAAGTCTGTGCAGGAAAATCAGAAGCTTGCTCAAATTTACACCGCTCAAATATTACGTCAACTCACTAACTTCAAATCTGGTATCATTACAAAGGAGAAATTGCAAATCAACATATCAAAGGAAGCCCTAAACTACAGTACAAGCCCACAAAAGAAAGTACAAAGCCCAAGCCCATAAAAGAGCCGCGGATCCGCGGCAATGGCTTGCTTGTGCCGCGGATCCGCGGCTACTTGATGACATCGCCAACTCAGCTTTGCACCATAATGCTTCTCTCAGGGTCCACTGCTCAGAAATGTATCTCAGTCTCCAAAAGACTCCAGGGGTTTCTGCCAGATCAGCAAACAAGAGTTTCCAAGCCTAATTAAACCTAGCTTAAACCCTAAGCTAGCTCCTAACAAACTACCTTCTAGAAGACTCAACAAACTTTTGGAGGGAACTACCATTTCAAACTTAGACCTAGGGTTTGGGTGTTCTATAAATAAGACCCTAGGCTCACTAACTATTCATCTTGAAAAATCTTGGATATTCTTTAATCTTTACCTCTTTCTTCATCTTCTTCCACAAGTCTAGTGACAAGGCTTGTGTGAAACCCTAACCCTAATTCCAACTCCAAAAGCCAAGATCCCAAGTACCCATTAAGCAAGAAGCCCTACAACCTTTAGGAGCGGAGCCGATCTTCAACGGAGCAAGCGATCCGAGCTGATCCATGACTCACGAAGCCGAGCGACGCCCGATCAACAATCTAGATTCTTCCTCTTGTAGTTCTTGAAGCGAATGTAATCAAAATTGTTGAGATAAATAAAGGTGATATTCTTTTATCTTGTTTTCTTTAAATTCTGCATCATGATATCTTTACAATTCGTAAATATTTTCTGTGTGGTGATGTGTGAATAAAACTCCGCTCGTCAAGGAGTCGAGACGGTCAATAGAATGATGATGTAACATAGCTTTAATCGATTCTTGATTCCTACGAGTTTTGTAAACCCTAGCAAGTTCAAGAACCGACAACCCATTTCGTTACGTTGCTTTCTTGAATGATATCGCTCGAAATTTGGGAGTTAGGATCGTTTCTTGAAATTGCTAGAGGCTAGAAAAGGAATGATATCGACAAAAGAACAAGGGATAAAATGAAACCCTAGTTTCACGAGAAAGCCCTAACTCTCGTCGATGATCATCGATCTAGTATCAATCCTTCGAAGGACAAGAACACGAAATCTTTAGATTACATCACGTCTATCGATCCGATCGATTCCTACGAGCCTCTTTTAGATTCTTGACTGTTGATTGGAAATATCATCGATACACCGATTCTTGATTGTTTATCAGTTTCTTGATTCTTGATTAAACATCGTAACACCTGAATCAATTGATAAATTCTTGAATCGTGTTTTCTTTTCTTGTCAAGTAAGTTTTCAATTCAAGCATATCTTAGTACAACGAATCGTGCAATCCCTGTGGATGATCCGCACTCATTCATGAACTACAATTGACACCGTAGTTTGATTGCGGTCAAATAATTTTTTGGTTGTGATTTCTTTACAAATTTCTGAATACCGACACAAGAAACAGTTTCAATCAAATGGTGCCGTTTTAGGGGACCTTTTGAAGTGATTCATACTACACAACGGAAAATATAACAATCAACGATGTCGGGTCAGAAGACTAACCTGTACTCATGTCACCTGAGAACTGCTATCTGAAGATAGGTATAGTACCATCTAGAAGTTCTCGGCGAGTCCGTCCAGTGAACTCACCCCCTGTATACGATCTTAGGTGCAAAAGACTAATGGTTGCAGGACAAACCATCGCCCCTCGTCGGGTCCAGAAACGTATACACTAGTTTACTCTGGAATATCGATGCCCAGTCTCGATACTCCTACGACTAGGGACCTTTTAAGGATGTGCTTATTGACTACCCAGCTCCCACAAGTATGATCGCCATCACAACACAAGTAGTCAAGCAAAGATCCTACGGGCTTTATCAAAATGTATAAATGATATGTAATATCAAGTAAAACATATGCACATGTTAAGATAAAGAGAAACCAGATAGCATACTATCATATTGAACAAGATTGTCATGTACATACATATGTCCAACCATCCATATGTATACATATACAATAATGGCCTCTAGGGCATATATATTCAACAATCTCCCGCTTGCACTAAGGCCATATATTGGCGTACCGAGTACCCAACGTCTGCTCTAGGGCTAGCTGTTGGCGTATCACATACCCAACATCTCAAAAAGTCGCTCGAACTGCGCTTGAGGGAGGGCCTTCATGAATGGACATGCCGTGTTGTCTTTTGTGTCCACTCTCCGCACCTCGATCTCCCGGCGATCAACGATCTCCCTGATCAAGTGATACCACCTCAAGATGTGTCTGGATTTCTGATGGGACCATAGTTCTTTCGCTAGAGCTATAGCCCTATTGTTATCACAATACAAATGTATCGGATCAATAATGGATGGAACCACCTGAAGTTCAGTAATGAACTTCTTCATCCAGACTGCTTCTTTTGCGGCATTGTTCACAGCAATGTATTCAGCCTCCATCGTCGAGTCTACGACGGTGTTCTCTTTGGAGCTCTTCCAACACACCGCCTCTCCATTGAGGGTAAACACAAAACCCGAGAAAGACTTGCTATCATCTTTGTCACTCTGGAAGCTTGAATAGGTAAAGGACTCGACTTTAAGGTCTCCATTACCGTAAACCAAGAACATCTCCTCAGTCCTTCTTAGGTACTTGAGAATATTCTTCATAGCTGTCCAATGATCCTCACCCGAGTTCGACTGATACCGACTCACTACGCTAAGTGCGTATGCTACATCTGGTCTGGTACATATCATCGTATACATTATAAATCCTACCGCCGAAGCGTAAGGTATAGTGCTCATGCGAACCATCTCCTCATCAGTCTTGGGAGACATATTTTTGGAGAGGGTGATTCCGTACAATGCGGATATATTACCGCGCTTGGAATCTTCCATACTAAATCTTTTTAGTATGGTCTCTATGTACCTGGACTGTGATAGTCCCAACAATCTCTTGGATTTATATAGATCTTAATCCCCATAATGTAGGAGGCATCGCCCAGGTCCTTCATGGAGAACTTTTGTGACAAGAACAGCTTGACCGATTGCAGTATAGGAATGTCATTTCATATTAAGAGAATGTCATCCACCTACAGGATGAGAAATATAACAGTTCTCCCTACAATCTTCTTGTAGATACATGGTTCATCTTCGTTTTTGATGAAGTTAAATCCCTTGACTGTCTCATCAAAGGAGATGTTCCAGCTTCGCGATACCTGCTTTAATCCATAAATGGATTTAAGCAACTTGCACACCTTCCTGTTGCTCCCACTGTCTATGAATCCCTCTGGATGATCCTTGTAAACACTCTCTTCTAAACTTCCATTTAGAAAAGCTATTTTTACATCCATCTGCCAGATATCGTAGTAATGGTAGGCAGCAATGGCAAGTAGGATCCGAATGAATTTCAGCATAGCCACTGGAGACAAGGTTTCATCATAGTCTAATCTTGGTCTTTGACGAAAACTGTCACGACCCAAATTAGGAACGCGACCGGCACTTAAATCACGCAACGTTTAAAAGCGTAACGTAATTCAAGTAAGCCGAAAAACTAAGAAATCTAAACCATAAAAGATAGAGTGGTAAAAGCAGCTAAAACATTTGTTAAAAACATTTTAAAATGTCAAGTTAAAATCTCAAAACTTAAATCTAATTTCTAAAAAAATTTGGCAGCATCTCCTTTGTAAAAACTAGACCTAAACGGGTACAAAACATAGAATAATATAAGGCATCCCCAATTGGGAGAAACTTATTCCCAAAGGCGGAACACAACCACAATTGGTATACATACGATGCTGTAACGAAGAAACAAGCAAATAAGAAGTGAAAACAGCATAAGAAGTAAAACAACATCGCAGCATGAAATAAAAGCCGGCTCATACGAGCGCGATAACCAGAGTAACAAATTATATACAAATACCGAATCTCCCAGTCTCATCTCTAAGTCAAATACATGTAAGTGGTAGATGGAGAGTACTAGATACAAAATAAGATATACAAGTGGAACATACGGATACTCGCAAAACCCACCTACTCAAAGGGTCTAACACCTAACAGTAGCGGTATCCACCAAAATGAAGCAATAAAGAGACCTACCGCGACTATACTAAGAGTCAACCCTGCAAAACACTGTGGCACAACGGAGGTGAGTTGCCAACTTATAAGAAATAAATAATATCATATAGGTAATCACATGCATGCACGATAAACAACCCATCCAACATATGCGGTCATGATAGCAAATGTACAATAATATGAGATGCAGCATAAACCAAATCAACGTACTACATCGAGGTACAGCAACCATATGTACCGAGTATGTCATAAAAGTCCTGAGTGTGGGATAAAAACAGAGCTATCTTCAATAATTCATCATCATAGAAATCCGGTGTCCATCAATGAAACCCCAAAATCCTAATATCTCAGGTGCCGTCACTCTGATCGGCCCTCATATCCATCTCATCATCTAACTCCGAACGGTATCCTCCAGATATCCACCGAGTTTCCATAAAATCACCGGTGGGTAGTGCTCCCTCCGCCGGGCTCATCGCCTAACTCTACGAGCTTCTTGCCCCGAGGTACTTCACCAGGTCCACCATGTACTCGCAAACGGTTCCACCCTCCTCGAGTCGGGTATGCTCATTGCTCAGAACCGAGAAAACTAATGGTGACATGAAATATCATATCAAGGGAAAACCACGCATTTTAAATATTTCCAGTTTTTAAGACGTACCTTGCGTTTTCCAAAAACCACGAAACAGAAATCTCATGAAAACGTCAAATGAGATAAATCACTATAGCAATGTATGTATGATGCAAATCATGATGCGTACTAGTACTAGAATCGTTATCTAACTGTCAAGAATATGAATGCGGTACAACATATATTTATCCATGGCAATTTCTATAGTGTGCGTGGCATGGCAATTACCAACGATGTGTGTGGCATATAAATCGGAGCTCGTGCAACATGAACCGTCAGTAATGGTGCAGTGCCCTATTAATGATATGTGAAAGTATAACAGGTATTAGGGTTTACAAAATGGTACTCATGCATAATCACAATATATATAAACATTTCACACAAGGTTATATCACTTGAATCTATCCTTCAGCGTTTAATGCCACACAGGCGATTCCCCCATAGATGTTAAATCTACTCACCAGACGATCTCGAGCTAAGTGTATCTGATCACCTCCTTTCCCTTCCTGGCTGCGTCCGAAGTCCCCGCCTGTGATCCTAATATCATACAAAAAAAATACTCATAAAATTAGTAAACTTTCCAATAAAATACGGACACAACACCAACTAATAAATAGGCTCCCACAACCTACCAAGACCTACCCTACGGCTGTTAAATGCGCTAAACACTTAAATGAATATCGGATAAATCTGTATTGCACGTTGCCGAAACGCTTGAAATCTAGATAAACGGTCCCAGATTTTACTTACAGACAATATAAGAAAAAAAGTATACCAAATATCCTAAAAGACCCACATAGAGCTACCCACAAAACCCATCGGCCAAAGCTACAGAAAAACCGGTGGCGCCGCGCTAAACTTGAATCTCACCGATTGAAAAGTGGATGGGTAGGTCCGGGTTTCTAGGGTATACACAGGGCTCTTACATTATTCTACTGTATTGTTAGATTTAATTATAGATCAACATACAGATAGCAGATTCAACAGAGCCCTAAAACTTAACAAAACACGATATAAACACTAATCTTAAAACATTAAGGTATTTAACTGAAACTAATTAACACACAAACTTCTTTAGAGCCTAAACAAAGTTTTAGCATCATTACATCACCAAACTTGGGCAAAACCCTAGCTATCAAGCTCCAAGACATCACTAGAGGGCTTAAGCATGATTTGTGAAGGGTTTATTGAGGTTTGATGAGAATTTAGGCTTGAGCTTTGTGGAGAAAAAGTTTTCAAGGGATGGTTTTTGGTGAAGAAGAAAAGGAAGAAAATGAGTGTGTGTGTGTGTGCGTGTGTGTGTGTGTGTTGAGGGATAATGAAAGAGTGATAGGGTGAGGGTGAGATGAGAGCCATGCTCTTCCTCACTCCTCATTAAATGCCCCCATGCTTGCCCCCCCCCATACTCCCATGCCTCATCATTCCATTTCTTTTCTCTTTCTTTCATTTTTAAAAATAAAACTTACTTAAAATAAATATGTATTCATATATATAAGATGACATAATAGGTTAAGTGTCATGGCTAACAAAACATGGTTAACACATACTTAACCCAGGATTAGCATGCACATGTGTGTGTAAGTTCAAAAAAATATTTAAATAAAATATTGATTAATTATAGTAAAATATGTAAAATAATTATTGGTTAAATTTATTAAAAACCCGTATAATATCGCTTAATTAACTCTAATCACGTTCTAACGTGTTACAAAAACCTTTTCCAACAAATATAGTATTATAGGTTTCCACCTGTCCATCTTCACCAATATTCTTTTTGAAGATCCACTTGCATCCATCAGGTTTTAGCCCAGGAGGAGCAACATCCAAAGTCCAAACTTTTTTGGTGTACATGGACTCCATTTCGGATTGCATAGCTTCAAGACATTTCACAGAGTCCCTACTGTTAATCGCCTGCTTATAACTAGTAGGATCATCTTCTTCGAAGATGCAATTCTCTCGATCCCCGTCTATGAGAAAACTGTAGTATCTCTCGGGGGGACGAGAAATTCTACTAGATTTGCAGAGTGGCTAAGGTTCGTCCGGGATTATTGAATCCTCTGGTTCCACCAATTTTTCAGTTACAGTTTGTCCTTTTGGAATTTCTTCCAGTTCTACCGTGCTCCCACTAGTTTCTTTTGCAAGAAACTCCATTTCTAAGAAAACGGCGTGCTGAGCAACAAACATCTTCTTTTCTTTTGTGTAGTAGAACAGATATCCATAACCATTCCTTGGATATCCCACAAACTTACACAGAACTGACCATTCCTCTAGTTTTTCCGGATTATGCTCTTTAACGTAAGCCGGACAACCATATATCTCAAATCTTTTTAGATATGGCCTTTTACCATTCCACATCTCGAATGGTGTCTTAGGTACGGATTTGGATGGAACATCATTCAATAGATATGTTGTTGTCTCAAGCGCATATCCCAAATTGAAAGAGGCAATTCAGCATTACTCACCATGGATCAAACCATGTCCAATAGGGAACGGTTCCTCCGCTCCGATACACCGTTGTGCTGTGGTGTATTCGGAGGAGTAAGATAAGAAAGGATATCGTTCTCTTTTAGAAAGTCCCGAAATTCCGTACTTAAGTACTCCCTTCCTCGATCAGATCGAAAGATCTTAATAACTTTTCCTGTCTTGTTCTCTACTTCGTTTTTATATTCTTTGAATTTCTCAAAAACTTCAGATTTATATTCCAAAAGATACACATACTCGAACCTAGAGAGATCGTCGGTGAATGTAATAAAGTACGTGTAGGGTTACTAGGCACACTAACGAGGCTCTACAAGGCATCGACCATGCAGGATTTAAAATTTTATCCGTGCCGAATAACCCCAAACAAGATCGTTAACTAGAGATTAGGCGAAAACTATGCAAGCTAAACTCTTGAACCCTAAGTGAATACGAAATACAACCTTTGTAGATTGGTCCTTCACTTCTTAAGCTCCGTGATGTAGTCCCTTCACTGCGATCAATCAACTCCCGAACTCTCGGACGGCTCCATGAGGAAATTGCAACGGTATTGCTTGAAGTCTTCGAGGCCGAAGATGATCTACGTCGAGGGAATACGAACTCAAACTTCTACTTCACTAACCATAGAATTAGTGAAGCAAACACCCTAAACTAAAGTGCTAGTCTAGTAGAGGATGGTGAGATAGGAAATGGGTACTCTTTAGAATTTGATTTCTCACTTTGGTTCTCTCACTTTTTCAAACCCTAGAATGAAAGTGAAGGAGGAAGAAGATGAGCTCCAAATGATAATGAGAAATGTTCAAGAGAGAGAATGAGCTAACCATGGTGAGTGAGTATCATATACTAACTCATGTAGAGACATTACCATAGGTTAATTATAGTGGTTAGGTTTATTAATATCTTAAGTAAAACAAAACAAGTGGACTAAGTCAATGCAACATAAGCTTCATGAAGCTTCATGCATTTTAGTTCATTATCCATTTGTTTTTGAATTACTTTAAATATAAAAACATAAACCTATAATTAGTATGGCATAAGTCTTGTACACCCATGATATTTGTATCAACAACCATGATACAAAAAAGAGCACAAATAAATATATATCACATATATATTAACTTGTGCACAAGTGGGAAAAACAAATGCTTAAAGTGAACCAATGTTAGTTAATGTAAATTAGTATATCATATATACAATTATACACTAAATTATTAAATCAACACTTGACTTAATAATCCGGTTATATTACAAACAACCGACTAACATTCAATGTATCAACTTATCGAATCAACCCTTGATTCGATAACTTGGTTATATCGCATATAACCGATCGACACAAACATCGCGAGAACAGAATACGGTATCACATACTCGCATTATTCTCGGTCCCGCACATATCACACTCCAAGTTTGGTTTCCAAACACTATCTTATGCGCTCCTATTTCGTTTTGCCTGAGCCAGTAAAACCTCTATGTAGGACTCTAAAAACTCGTCAATAGGCCGGCAGTAGGTGATGATCATATCAAGCACCCACAAGCCGTCAGCGGTACTAGCTGGACGTAACAGCTACCCGAGTATTGAGCGATCAGAAGATCAGCAAGCAGGCCCGCTCCAACTTCTGCAAAAGCCTGACAGTGACACTACCGTACAGTCCGGTCTCCACGTCTGATATATCGCATATCAAGTCTAGGGGTGGTAAACGTCAGACCCCAATTACCGATAAGTCATGCCGATATGAGGCTCATAACGGGTCGAGAAACTACTGGTAATACTTACCAGTAAATCTCTAAACCAGCCCTGGCCAGGGACTTCCCTGTTATGGCCAATCGAGCATAGCGCAACATCAACCCCCAATACCGGGAAAGACGAAACCCCTCCTATCGCTCATTGTCTCCATGTGACTCGGGACTGTACCTAAAAACCACCATTTTGCACGCCCTCTTGGACGTGGTAAGGTGGAAATCAAAGCACAGTGAGAATCACATAAGACTCTATGACGATCTCGGATCTACAGACTAACCTGTACCAGTGTCACCAGAGAACTGCCATCTGACGTAAGGTATAATACCATCTGGGAGTTCTCGGCGAGTCCGTCCAGTGTACCCAGTCTCCACTGAGCACCCATAGATCATCTCTGATGTCAAACACCAATGGATATGGGATCATCCATCGCCCATCTGTATGGGTCGAGAAGGTATACGCTAGTCTACTATGGTATATCGATGCCCCGTCTCGATACACCCACGACTAGGGACCTTGAAGGATGTACTTATGGACTACCATGTCCCCACTAGTATGATCCGCATCATAGTCCAGGTAGTCAAGTACACATCCTAAGGGCTTTACCAACATGTAACAGAGAGACAATCAGTGTACACGTTAAGGTAAAGAGCAACCAGATAGCATACTATCATGTCGAGCAAGAAAGTCCTCCCTATATATGTCCAAGCATCCACTACAATATACATCCTATGTATAGCAATGGCCTCTAGGGCATACATATAACTAACAATCTCCCACTTGCACTAAGGCCATCTGACAGCAGTGGTTGTAGTATCTCATACTCAACCATCCCATAACTAGTCTCTCTCTGGGAAAAGGCCTTCGTGAGTGGATCCGCCGTGTTGTCCTCTGAGTCTTCTCTCCTAACCTCGATCCCCTGGAGATCAACCATCTCCATGATCAGGTGACACTGCCTTAGAATATGTCTGGATCACTGATGGGACGGACGTTCCTTGGAATAAGCCACAACTCCATTGTTACACAATGTTAGGAACGAAGTTCATCTCATAAACTAATATACACCCACACTTCCTCTTTGGTAGCATCTTTGGTAGCGATGTATCTAGCCTTTATCGTCTACTATGTCACGGTATCTCTCTTGGAACTCTTCCAACATACCGTCCATTAACTAAGGGTAAAGACAATGCCTGTGACTGACATTCAGTCATCCTTATCACCCTGGAACCTTTCCAGTGATTCTCCCCAGGATCGATTGATACCATCTCACTACAACTAGTTAGAATCCTAACATCCAATTAGATATATCTCATAGATCCAAAACCCAGGATTTAGTAGGTATCAGTTTGATTCTATAAGGAGAATCATTGTGATAAGCGGAGATTGATCGAGCGTAGCATAGGAAACTCCTTCCCTATCAAGAGTATGTCATCCACGTACTCTACGAGGATCACCACCATACTCCCTACTACCTTTTTTGTATATACAAGGTTCATCTACCATTTTGATGAAGTCAAACTCTTTGACTACCACATCAAAACAGACGTTCCAACTCCGCGATGCCTGCTTTATCACATAAAACATCTTGCACGCATTTCCGCTGCTCCCACTGTCTACGAAGCCCTCTGACTGTGTACTTATAGACTCTCTTTTCTAAAACATCATTTAGAAAAACAGTCATGGCACCCAACCGCCAGATATCGTAGTCATGGTATGTAGCCGTGGCAAGTAGGATCTAGATGGACTTAAGCATAGGTACTTAGAAAAGGTTTCAACATAATCCATACCTGGTCAATGATGCAAACCTTTAACAAGTCTATCTTTGAAAGTCTCAACTTTTCCATGTACACCAAGTAATCTTCTCAAGATATACTTTCTCCTGATGGGGATTTAACCCTTCAGATAAAGCAACCAAAGTCTATACTTTGTTGGTGTATAAGGATTCCATCTCAGATCGCTAAGCATCCAGCCATTCTTATAGAGTCCAACTCCTGATGGCCAGCTCGAAACTAGTTGGGTCATCATCTCATGATGCAATCCTCGCTCCCACTGTCATAGAGAAACCGAAGTATCTCTCAGGTGGGCGAGGAACCCTACTAGATCGGCGGAGAGCCTGAGGTTCGTCGGTTGCTATTGAATCCTTTGGTTCTACCAAATCATCAGCTGCAATTTGTATAGCTGGAACCCTTCCAGTTCTACATAACAGATCTTGCCTCGAGCTTGTCCGGATTTAGATTTTAGGCATGGGCCGGACAACCCCAAATCTTAACAAACTTAAGATGGGCTCTTCCCTTTCCATATCTCATATGAAGTGGTAGGCAACTGATTTGATCGGAACCCTATTCAATAGGTATGCAACTTTATAAGTGCATAACTCCTAAAATGAAATAGGTAACTCAGTAGTACTCATCATAGAGCACACCTTATCATATAGGGTGTGATTGCTCCGTCCCGATACACCGACGTGCTGTGGTGTATGCGGAGGAATAATGCTGAGTGAGAATCTCATTCTCCTTTAAAATAATCCAGGAATTCCGTGCTCAAATATTCTCCTCCTTGATCACATCAAAGGACATAATACTTATACCCGTTTTGGTTCTCTACTTCTACTTATATTCTGTGAATATCTCAAAAGATTCGGACTTGTGTTTCAACAGGAACATATGTCTGAATCTTGAGAGATTATCAGAGAATGTAATGAAGTACAAAGGACCGGTCTTGGTATGTATAGACAGGGGAACTGCATACATCAGTATGTATCATCCCAAGAGTTCACTAACTCTTTCTCTGTTTCCAATAAACAGAGCTGTGGTCATCTTATCTCTGTGACATGACCGGCAAGTTTCACAAGATGTAAATTTAAACTAATTTAAATATGCATCTATATGTAACTTCAGCTAGTCGGGTCGCATTGATATGACCTAGTCTACAATACCTCAAGAAGGATTCGTTCATTTCTGAATTCTTCCTCTTGTGTGTGTTCTGTGTACTAAGAACTGTAGTTTGATTTAGAACGTCTATGCTTTTAGATAACGTGCCTGAACCGATCAACTATTGATTTAGAAAATGTTCAAAATATTATCCAACAATACAAAATTATATCCTTTCTTTACTAATAAAGAGACTGATATGATGTTGTATAACAGGTTCGGTATCTAATAACATTTATTCAGAATCATTGTATTCTGGTAATACAGGGTGATAGTGACCAACAGACTTGGCTGCAACACTTGCACCGTTTTCTATCTCATGAAACTTATCACCCGTTCTCAGTTCTCTATCTTTCTGTAGCCCATGTAACAAATTACATATGCGGGATCCTGATCCGGTATCACATACCCAGGACGTAAAGGATACTGAGAAACAGTTCTCTGTAATGAACACACCCGAAGATGATGCATCAGCATGCACTTTCTTCGTTTGGGCGGCACAGGGATTCTGGTAATCCCCAATTTCCTGCTCTGTCTTATAACATTTATAAGTTGGAGCGGGACCAACGTTCCCCAGCGCAGTATAACAAGCGGGTTCGGTCAATTCATCCGTATTATTATCTTGATTAAGGCGTGATATGGTCGCTACCTGGAGAGAGAGAGAAGAAAACACTCTGCGTGCGCTCTTGCAAGATCAGATTGGTTATTATTTTATCTAATCAAGATGGCTCCCACTGTTTTTATCAAATCTTCCTTCAAACCCTAAAAGGAAAGACTAGCTGGGATTAGTTACACCCTACAACTTCGCCAATCTTTCAGCCAGGCCAGTGTCGGTACTTTGAGGGAGGTTCCCCGTGCTTTCGCACGGACCTAATTAAAGTAAACCTCGTTTTCCCAGAGGCATAACCGCGTTGACACCTTTCTAAATACCTACTTGATCGGATAATTGTAATGTGTAAAACTCTCCCAGGAGTAATAATTACTCACAGTGGGTATCGGGATCCAACTATCTCATAGAAGGTATGCAATCTCATTGCAAATTTCAACACTTGAAATTCCCGATAATTTTGCCCCTAGCACCCAATGACCTTGATGGAGGTCAACAAACCATAGGCTACTAGTCAAGTTCAACCCGTCATTTCTTGATTGAATCAAACCCACCCGCACGACCCTTGACGGAGGTCAACAAGGTCGTATGACTACCCTAACCCAATCTGCATCATATGCATAAACAGATAAATACTAGTTAGCTACCGCACACTACGTCTTGACGGAGGTCAACAAACGTAGCACGAATACTAAGTAGGACTTATCTGAAATGACGGAGGGCTACGACAGGTTTTTCTGAAAATCTATTGCGTAATGAACTTGATATCGTTGTAGAATCAAATGATTTTAAAATGGAGTGTTTTTTAGGCTTTTGCTAGTTTCGCTAAAGAGTGCAGTATATTCCAAATTGAATACCACGATGCAAAGAAAAAGAATCGACTATAGTGAAGTTATTACCTTGACGCAAACTTTTGCCCAAGAGGACACTACCGATAAAGAGATCTCGGCACTTGCCTCGTCGAATGAGGTGCTAGATATTCATAACCGAATTTCACTGTGCAAAGCAAAAGAGAATGTCTGTAATGTCAGTTTTTAAAAAACTTGGTTCCAACAACATCATATAAGTTTTTTTTATCTTTGCATTGATCAGAATCAACGCGGTCCCATCAATTAAACATATCACACCAGATAAAGGAACGAAAATAAAATGTACGTATATTCCATCCGTGTTTACCTCAATCAGAGCAAAGCTTTGTTTAAATTCCAAGGTGGGAAAAGAAGCAATACGTCTGTTTTTCTCCAATCAGAGCAAAGCTCTGTCTTGAAAATTAAAAAGAAAATTAAAGTTAAAATAAATGAAGTAGCGTACTCTATAAGAGCAAAGCTCTGGAGAGAGAGAGAGAGAGAGAGAGAGAAACTGCACTGCGCTCCGTAGTGCGCAACTGCGCAGTGCGCGCAACTGCGCGCTGCGCAGTAAAAAAAATAAAAATAAAATAAAAATAATAATAAAAAAAAAAAAAAAAAAAAAAATTTATTGCGCGACACGTGTCTGCGCAGTTGCGTAAACGCTGCACGACACGTGTCACGCGCTGAGGAGTTATGCAAAAAACAGAATAAAGATTTGAGGAAATCTTTTCTATTTTTGTTAAAACAAGAAGATTTCTTCTGTAAAACAAAGCCCTTTGGATTAAAGATCCGACGGTGGGGAAAATTCCCCAAATCACTCAGAGAATGATTTCTTTAACAAACTTTAACTAATTTATGGGCACTATAAAAATGACCCTAGACCTCAATTCAAAGGCATCAAGATCTTGCTAAAAAAAAAGAGAAGAGAACTCTTGAAGAATAAAAAAAAAGGTACCTTTTAAAGAAGAGAAAATTCTCTTATGAACAAGATCATAGATCTTCAACGATAAATAAATAAAATAGTGCCTTGCACTTGTTTTATGAACCATCGGTTCTTGAACCTAAAAGGTTATTAAATTAATAGTGCTTTGCACTTTCATGAACCTTTGGTTCTCTGAGATAAGGAAAACAAGAAAAAACTTGTTATTTTTTTCTTAAATCTAAATTCAATAGTGCCTTGCACTTGTTTTATGAACCATCGGTTCTTGAACCTAAAAGGTTATTAAATTAATAGTGCTTTGCACTTTCATGAACCTTTGGTTCTCTGAGATAAAAAAAAACAAGAAAAAACTTTCTTTTAGAAAAAACTTTCTTTTAGAAAAAACTTTCTTTTCTTTCTTAGATCTAAATGAAATAGTGCTTTGCACTTGTTTTATGAACCATCGGTTCTTGAATCTAAAAGATTCTCAAATTAACAGTGTTTTGCACAAATGCAATGCATTAATTAAAGGGCTAGGCCCAAATCAAAATGACCTGACAGGCCAAAATAAATTGCAAGGCAATAAAAGGGCAGAGCCCAAATAAATTGATGCTCTGCATCATTTATAAAGAGCAGAGCCCAAAACAAATTGATGCCCCGCATCTTTTCTGGGCAAAGCCCAAATAAAAATAAAAACAAATGCAAATAAAATATTGGACATTTTTAACTGGACTTAGCCCAATTGTGGCCATAAGTCCTTAAATTAAATTGACTGAGCAAAATGGCTCTCCTAAATCAATTTACATCCGGTTCGAGGGTACATCTCCGAACTCCTTTGACATCCATCGTTGTAATTCCTCAACGACGTCAAAGAGGTGACGGGTCCCAACGACCACACATCAATATTGGACCGAGATGTCCTTAAACTAATATCGGACCGAGACGTCCCTAAACTAATATCGGACCGAGACGTCCCTAAACTAATATCGGACCGAGACGTCCTTAAACTAACATTGGACCACCACGTCCCTAAACTGGAATACGGACCACCACGTTCCTAAACTGACACAATAGAGCCCAAATGCTCTTTTGTTAGACCTAAATGGTCCCGTTAAGTTGACCTTAGTCTCAAACTGGACTAACGTATCCTTAACAAACGTTTGAGTCGATCTTAGCCTCAAAAATGGTTAACGTATCCTCCAAACAGACTTTAGTCCCAAATTGGACTACGAATCTCCCTAAACTGGAACAATAAAGCCTCCAAATGCTCCTTTGCCGGATCTAAACGGTCCCGTTTAAGTTGATCTTAGCCCCAATCACGGCTAACGTATCCTTAAACATTCAAATGAAATATAAAACCCTAAATCAACTTCGGTTCGAGGGTACATCTCCGAACTCCTCTGACACCTGTCGTTGTAATCCTTCAACGACGTTAGAGAGGTGACGAGTCCCGACGGCCATATATTAAATGAGTCACGTTTAAGTTGATCTTAGCCTCAACGAGGCTAACGCATCCTTAAACTAAAACATCAAACCCAAATCTAAGTAAATACGGATTTGGACTAATCCAAGTCCTACGGGCGACGGCATTACTCAGTCTCCGTATACAATCCACGGGCAACCACAAACAAAACAAACACACGCAACACGAAGTGAAATTCTGGAGAAGGAGAAAGTGGCTACTGCGATGCGGTAGCGTAATTAACTGCAGGGGCTTGCGCCTGCAGGGAAGAGCGTCCCCACAATCAAAAACCCCTCAAGCGAGGGGGAATCTGACAAAGTCTGCTACATCGGCCGCATTCGTCTAAACCTTCAATACACGGTGCCATAAATCAACTTGGCATCTTCGAAGAGGTAGACGGGTAAAACCAAATAGCATCTGCCCCGAACCTCAGGCACAGACGTCCTAACGTCTCGGCCGCCGTTCGGAGGGGAACAATCCGCATTCGCCACTCGGTCCCGTCATCACCCGTTAGGTTACTTAACTAACGGCAGAGCAGGTACTCGACTAGCGCGGGTGCAAAACATATACAACATCTACTAGTATATATATAACATTCGTCCCAGGCATGATATAAGAAACATCACAGAATCTCAGCCAACAACACAGAGTGGTGGATAATCCTGGAGCCTCGGGTTTCACTTGAGCCGCAATTGAGACCCGACGTTCCCTGTCATGTGGATAGCCTGTGCAATGAAAACCCAGACCCCTACAAGTGAGACAAGTTACCCTCCAATCCTAGAAGAGAGGTAACCCCAATCAACAACGTGAGTGGGCCACCCAGCAATTCATGGAATCTGGTAACTTGGGCACCCCTCCATGGGTCAACATATAACCCCCTATGAGTGCGGCGAATAGCCCTCCAATTCTATAGTAAGGTCCCCTCCGTCTCAACGCCATGAGATGTGGGCCCGTTGCCCTCTATAACCCGGCTATTCATGCACTCCGCCTTAGGGTAATCCTAGTAGAGAAAAGAAAATAATTATGTACAAGGGTGACGTCGACCTTAACCCGGTCGTTCCCAAACAAATAATATACAAACTGGCAGGGACGGTAGTCCACATGTCGGACGCTCGCTCCGCAATATCAAATGTACAAATGAATCTGAGCTGTACTACCATTGCACTACTGGCTATCCACCACGACGATCCAACCACAACCACAGCCAACACGGAACATCAACGTGAATGTCATGTTCGCAAACCCGTCTAAAAGTCATATAGCAATTAGACGAATTCTACCGCTCTAATGGCATTCACGGTCGCAGATAGTAATGTATGTACTGAAAATATTCAAACAGTGTTACAAATAACGACTTCGAAATTCCCCGGATTGCCCCCAAACAAAAGGTAACATAATATCCAACCTGGGCAAAAGCAAACAATACCAGAGAACCAATATTCCAGAGCCTAGAACACCCCCCAAAAATAAAGTCCTAACTCAAATGAAAAACCGGCCAGGCTGGCTTTATTCTCAATATGGCCAGGCCAAAACAGGTGAAAGGGGTTCGCTTTTGAGGTGTATTCTAGTTGTCACCAAGGTAGTCATCTGCAATAGTTTAAATAATTTTTGAAGACTATTTCAAAATCGATAGAAACTGGAATAATTAGGGTATTGTTTCGGAGTTGTTTCGGTTTTGATACTTTAACATTGTCTAAAACTGCTAGTAAGGGGTTAATGGGTTGTCTCTGATACCATGTTGGGTTATACAAGCGCCCTGGCCATCAAACCGTGGCCGATTGCGGAACAAAAATTTTCAAAACTGGCGCTAACACAACCCGCTACCCGGATCTACCATTAACCCTGAACTAGTAAACAAGAAAGAGTTAGGAGTGGTTATACCAAATTGATCCGTGTCCTTCGCTCTTCAAACACCTTCCCAAGCTCCTAGAGGACAACATGATCCAGCTTGATCTCCGGTCTCCCTCCATCGAAGATGATCCACCCGAGAATTTGTATTCCGAGCTCCTACCTCAATAGCCGAGGTAACTAGGGTACCTATATCGCTAAACTAGATAGCCGAGAGGATGTAAAGTGTGGTGATGGATTAATTTGTTTCATATTGGTTTCTCAACACATGAGACTTGAAGGGTAGAGATAGAAGAAGAATTTTGAGGATGAGAGTGAGAGGCTACTCAAGAAAAAATGGCTAATTCATTTGTTGTGAGATGTCATGTGCAATAATAGAAGCCATTCAATAAATATCTCAAGTCTCCAAAATATCTTAAGTCAACTCAAAATATCTCAAGTCAACAAAAAATCTCACAACAAACAAAAAACTAAGCATTCTAGAATAGTAACCATGAGTCACTACTAAGCCATGCCACAATAATGCAATAAAACCCTCATCCTCTCTACTTCATTAACCATTTAATCCTAAATGGTTAAAACTAAAAGAGGTGGTATCTTCTAGAAGCACCTTGTAATAAATTACAAGAATACCCCTCATCCGTATATACATACCCGCATCCGTATTCTGAAAAATAAGAATACAAAGAGACAAAAATAATCCAACAATATAATACTAGAATCCGGCTTAAACCAAAGCCACCAGTATTATCCGTCCGAATCCTGATACGTGCATAAGTGCACGTATATGATCGAACCCTGCCGTAAAACCATACTGCCTCTACATCATTTCGCCCGGAGCAGGGAAACTCTCTGTGTGGGACTCTAAAGACTCGTCAATACGCTGGAAGTGGGTTTAACCACAAGCACGTAAGCGGAACTAGCTGTACATAACGGCTACCTAGGTATTGAGCGAAAGGGAGGCCGACAAGCAAACTCATCCTGAACCCCTACTGAGCCTGTCCATGACAATATCCGTCTAGTCCGGTCTGTTCGTCTAAGAGTATCGTAAATCGAATCTTGGGGTGGATAAAATCAGACCCCTAATAACGCGACATTTCGTGTCAGTATGACGCCAGTCACCCATTGAAAAACTACTGATCCAAATCAGTATTTCTCGACTATCTTGACCAAGGATTTCTGGTGATGGTCATCCGTGCACCGCACGATTTCAACCCCCAATACCGGGAGAGACGAATCCCCGACGATCTGCTCACTGCCTCTATGTGGCTCGGGACTATACCCAACTAAAACCTGTTTGCATGAATCCTTTGAGCCGTGGTAGGGTAGTAATCAAAGCACAGTGGGAACTCACACGAGACAAATGACGATCTCAGGTCGACAGACTAACCTGCACACATATCACCTGGGAACTGCTATCTGACAATAAGTATACTACCAACTAGCAGGTTCCCGGCAAGTCCGTCCAGTGTACTCATAACCCAATGAGCACCTGTATACTATCTTAGGTGAGCAAACTGACACCAATGGCTTGTGAGACCTGGCCACCGCCCCTCGTCGGGGTCTCGATCAGTATACACTAGTCTACTCTGGAGTATCGATGCCCAGTCTCGATACTCCCACGACTAGGGACATTTAAGGAAGTGCTTATAGACCACCCAGCTCCCATGTATATGATTGTCATCATAATGCTGGTAGTTAAGTAAGAATCCTATGGGCTCTATGTTTATCACATAATATTGCATTTTGTATGCCCCATTCTTATGCATTTAAGAATAAAAACAGGTGCTTTTGACCCATGTCTGCTACATGTTACAGGTTACAGGTTCTTGGCACGAAAACAGTGAAAAACACAAAAGACGACACAAAAGAAGGATTTTTGACCAACAAATAGGAAGATCTTAGTAAAGCTCAGCAGAAGAACGGTTCACCATCAACAAGACAACAAAAGATCCAAATTTACAAGAAAGACGGTTAAAAGATCCATTGCAAAGTGTTCGTTGAAAATCTGGTATCACTGTAGAAGCCCATATGATAATATTAATACAGAACCTGGAAGCCCAGAGAAATACCAAGCAACCCAGAAAAATTGAGCAAGTGACCTCATCATTGGGCCGCGGAACCGCGGCCCAAAGCCCACCCAGACCGCCCTTCCGCGGCGGAGAGGAACCCTAATGCGCAGAAATTTTACCAAAATGTGTGGCGGCTCTGGAAAGATCTTTTTAGGGGTATAATTGTAACTTTAGACATGCGGTGCAATCTGTAGCCCTAGGGTTTCTATGTCCTATAAATAGAACCCAAAACCTTGTATTTTCTTATGCCTCTTTCTCATGAATAAAATTCTATTTTCTTGAAGTTAGAGTGCATCAAAAGTAAGTAGGTTATTTTCCTTGCAATAATTTTAGTTTTTTTATATCTGTTCTTATTTTCTCGCCTTAGTTTAGTTTTTATTAACTTGCAATCAATGTTTTCTCTCCTTAATAAATTCTTGTTTTCTTTCATCCCCTCAATGAGCGAGTAGTTTCCTCGCTTGTTAGGGTTAGGAATAGGGAAGGATTTGAGAGATGAAGATCTCTCATCTCTTTTCATCGCTAAACTTTTATGAACATTAGAACTCCATGCATGCCTTTCGATTCCGCTCCCTACGGCACTTTTACCTTCAAGGTAACGGTGAACTCCGTAGTCTAAAGGCCCGGATCTTAAGGTTTTCCATGGAGGTTAGGGTGAAGATTAAGAAAGGAAGGACAAGGATCTAGAGGAAGAATCAATCTTCCCAATCATCCTAATCCCCTTTGTTAATATTTACCATAACTCTAATATGATTGATTTAATTGATGGCAATGGAAAGAGATGTCAATCTTTATTTACCAAATTTTCCCTAAACCTAATCCTAGCAAGTTTCTAATTCTACCTTCATACAACTTCGATTTTTAGATTTAATTAAACTTCCAAACACTATTTGGAATTAACTCGTAAGAACTTAAAGAAGATTTACACATCCCTGTGGACCGACCCGTATTCACCGGCTAGCTTCAAGCGACGCCGTTCTTGATTGCGGTAATTATTTTTGATCGACAAAACCTCTCTTAATCAAATGGCGCCGTTGCCGGGGATGGCGTAAAATTTTCTTTTTGTAATTTCGGGTTAATCTAAAACATAAAAAATCATAAAAATTTGAAAAATCAAAAATAAAAAAAAAAATATATCATCTTTTATTGTTTGAAGGGTTCTTTTTGTGAATCTTTGCAGGTTTGACGGATCTGAAACAACACAGGAAGGGAAACAGGGAACGATACATCAGAACAGGAGGATATTGGAAGTACAGAGCAGCTGAAGAAATCCAGAGACCTGAAGCCTCCAACCCGCCGCACTTCCGCCGCATAACCCTACCTCGTGCCGCCCTTCCGCCGCAACTTGGTGCCTTCTCTGCGAAATTTTTGCACTGTTTGTTTCCTTATTCTTCCCCTCTACAAATCTCCATATATCTCTGTCAAATCTTCTGCAGGATTCTTCGCGCTAAAAATCTTCTTCCCCCTTCCAATAATTGATTTTCTGCAGGATTCTTTGTGCCGCGCTTAAAAGCAAATTGATTGCAAGTGATTTACTGCTTTGCATACTTTAATCTGACTTTAAGGGGCTATTGACCAATTCAGATTGGGTGGGGATTTCATTACCCTTCCCAGGACCCCAGAAATCACTTAAAGCATCTGCATTGACCACTTTTAATCTAAAAAATATTAGACTCAGCCCTAAGGACGTCGAGCTCAATAGGACAGAGGACTAGTATAGGCATCGGCCGTTTATCCTAACCGACATTGCGGTGACTAGGCTAGTGGTTTTTAATTAGGCCCACTGTAGTGGTGGTTCCTTCCCACTTACCTGGCCGTACTTGTCCGTGAAGAGGCGGTTTGAGGTTCTATATCTAGCCCTTTGGAACAGTTAGGAGCTGTCTAGCTGACCTAGGCAACCCTAGACTTAGGCCTGATTGTGCATGTGTGGTTAATTGCAGTTGTGTCACTAGTCTCTTTTCAAAATCTTTTTGCAAAAGCACACTTAAAAAGAAAAAGGAAAATCTTTTCAAAACTTGCAACTTGTCGCTAAAGAATCTTTGCACTCACATTCTGTCTCGACTACACTGACCCTTTTAGTGTATGTCCGGTTGGACTAGGGACCCTAGCGCCCGATTAGTCCGTGTTTCGTTGGTACCGACCGACGAACCTTTCGACTCCGAAGTCGAAATCTTGTCCACTTCTTCACTTTCACCATCACATTCTTTCGAAGGTATGTCGGGATACGATCCTAACAACACCTTACAGACGGGAAGGATTCCACCTCCGCCAGGTGCGAATAACCCGAATCTTCCGCCTGTCGAAGCGCCCGCACGAGTCGCGCTCCAGGATCTTTTCTACCCCATCCGCACCGCCCTTCCTACTTGTCTTTCCCTTCCACCGGCTAATGGGGACAACTTTGAGATCAAACCCCACTTCATCAACATGCTGCCAAAGTTTCATGGCTTGGAATCCGAAGATGCATATATCTTTATTAACAAATTCCAAAACGTTTGCGCCATGATGAAAACTACCCAATTAAGTGATGACGCTATAAGGCTAAGGGTCATTCCTTTCACCTTATGTGACCTAGCCGAGAAGTGGCTATACAGCACCGCATCACACTCAATCAGAAATTGGGACGAGTTTGTGAAAGCTTTTCTTAAAAAGTTCTATCCTCATCACAAAACTGCAAAAATCCGTAATGAAATCATTCAATTTTCACAGCTTCCTGCCGAACCATTTTGGAAATGTTTTGAAAGATTCAAAGACCTTCTCGTTCAATGCCCTCACCATGGAATCGAAAGATGGCAACTTTGCCAAACATTATACGAGGGATTGAACCCGGCAACGAAGCAGTTGCTAGAAACCCTTAGTCAAGGTCACTTTCTGTCCAAATCTAGTGATGAAGCGTGGCATTTTCTTGAGGATCTTAGTGAGCAAACGATTCAGTGGGAGAGCACCAAGACCACATCTTCTTCTTCTTCTATTGGTCAACCTAGGACAGGCATACATCAAGTAGAGATGTCAATTGCTATGAAGGCCGAGATGGCCGCTCTTATGAAAAAAATAGAGACGCTTGAGACCAAAATCTCAGCACCTTCTCCTGCCCCTGTTGTGCCCCCACGAACTATTTGTGCGTGTTGTTCGGATCCATCACACCTCACTGAAGAGTGTCCTTACACTGCATCCACCCAAGGACAAGATCAAGTCAATGCTGCCTTTCAGCAACGACAAAGAAATGATCCATACTCTTCAACATACAATCCGGGTTGGAAGAGCCACCCTAATTTCGCTTGGAACCAAAATCAACAAGTCCAAGGAAACAACAATTTCCAAAGAGCTCCTCCTCCACAACAACAACAAGCACCTCCACAAACTCAATTTCAGCAGCCTCCCCAACAGCAACCTTACCCTAATCAGATGAACAATTTTGTGCCCAACAATTTTGTTCCCCCTCAAAATGCTGTTAGCTCGCTCGAAAGAAGTCTAGAAGCATTCCTAAAGCAATCTGCACAAACTTTGGTGCAATCACAACAATCCACAGCTAGGATAGAGACTTCTGTTCAATCTTTGGTGCAAAACAGTGCCTCACACGATCAAAGCATCAAAGCTATTGAGGCACAAATTGCACAACTCAACGCAGCATTGAAAGAGCGTGAGAAAGGGAAACTTCCATCTCAACCACTCCCAAATCCCGGTCATGCACATGTTGCACATGAACAGCAAAATCATAACGTGAATGCTGTGACCACGTTGAGATCCGGAAAGGTGCTGCACAACAATGTGGGTATGCACCGTGACACCTCTACCGGTGGTTCTTCTTCATCTTCCTCTTCTTCTTCTTCTTCTTCTTCTTTAGAGCCTATTCTCCATCCTTCACATGGCTCTACTTCTTCTAGCTCGAATGGACCCTCTTCTCACAACACGAACACATCTACACGGGGTTCCGTTCCAACTCAACAATCTGATCCACAAAAATTGGACTCAACAACTTTTCAAACTGTTCCTTTTCCAAATCGGTTGAGATCCAATAAACCAACTCCACAAATGGAGAAGATTGTAGAGTTATTCAAACAGGTTAGCATAAATATCCCTCTTTTGGATGCAATCCAACAAGTTCCTTCATATGCAAAAATCTTAAAGGACTTATGCACCAAAAAGAGGAAGTCACAAGTACCAAAGAAAGTTTTCGTAGCTAGTGCTGTTAGTGATGCTCTTGTCAATTCTTTGCCCCCAAAGCACAAGGACCCCGGTTGTCCTACGATTTCGATCACAATTGGGAACAAGACCATCAATAGAGCACTATTAGACCTTGGTGCTAGTGTCAATTTGCTACCTTATTCGGTGTACGAACAATTAGGTGTTGGAGAGCTCAAGCCCACTCATTGCACTCTCCAAATGGCCGACCGATCAATCACCCATCCTAGGGGAGAGTTGGAGGATGTGTTAATTAAAGTTGGGGATTTCATTTTTCCCGTTGACTTTATTGTTATGGATACACAGCCTGTCGTTAACCCCCGTAATCAAATCCCGGTGATACTTGGTCGACCATTCCTCGCGACTTCTAACGCAGTAATCAACTGTCGTAATGGTTCCATGAATCTATCTTTTGGCAAGATGACAGTTGAACTTAACATTTTCAAGTTAGGAAGTCAGCCTTGCGAGCCTAATTCTAGCGTACTTGATGTGTGCTCGATCGATGAGATCGCGGAGGAGGACTGTGAGTTCGAGAATTTCATGTTTGATCACAGTATTATTGACGCCACTAGTGCGTTCCTCCTAGAATCCGACACAGCTTTCATGTCGGACAAAGATTATGAGTGTTTCACCTTTGTCGATGATCTTGAAGACTCTCCACTCGAGTTTGAGTCTTTTGCTTTTTCGGATGAGTTAATTGAACCATCCGACTCGGTAGCGTACACTCAATTTGAACCTTTGATGGAATCCTTCGAGTTTGAAACAGTTACTCCATTGTTACCATCTATTGTTTCACCACCTAAACTCGAACTAAAGCTTTTGCCGTCGCACCTAAAATATGCTTATCTAGGTGAAAATGAGACCTTACCAGTTATCATATCGGCCTCTCTAGCTCTTGAGCAAGAGAAGGCTCTTTTAACGGTCTTATACAATAATCGGCAAGCTTTCGGCTGGTCTATGGCGGACATTAAGGGGATTAGTCCCCTCATAGTCGAACATCATATACACTTGATGGATGATGCCAAGCCGGCAAGGGATCCACAAAGACGCCTCAACCCCATCATGAAAGAGGCGGTCAAGAAGGAGATTGTTAAGTGTCTTGATAGCGGTATCATTTACCCTATCTCGGATAGCCAATGGGTTAGCCCCATTCATGTCGTGCCAAAGAAATCGGGCATCACGGTCATCACCAATGAGGCAAATGAGTTAATACCCTCTCGCACCCAAACTGGGTGGCGAGTTTGCATCGACTACCGAAAACTCAATGCCGCGACAAGGAAGGACCACTTTCCTTTACCATTCATTGACCAAATGCTAGAACGATTGGCGGGGCACGAATTCTACTGCTTTTTAGATGGCTATTCCGGTTATAACCAAGTCCCCATAGCCAAAGAGGATCAAGACAAGACTACATTTACTTGTCCCTTTGGCACCTTTGCTTATCGTCGCATGCCCTTTGGGTTATGCAACGCACCCGCTACATTTCAGCGGTGTATGATAGGGATCTTTTCGGACATGGTGGAGAAGTTTTTGGAAATCTTTATGGATGATTTCTCCATTTTTGGTGACTCCTTCGATGAGTGTTTACGACATCTTGACGCGGTTCTCACCCGCTGTACGGAAAAGAACCTAACTTTGAATTGGGAGAAGTGCCACTTTATGGTACGAGAAGGCATTGTCTTAGGACATGTCATCTCGCAAAACGGCATAGAGGTTGATAGAGCTAAAATCGAAGTCATTTCTCATCTTCCTCCTCCTAAATGCGTCAAAGATATCCGAGCTTTCCTTGGCCATGCCGGTTTTTATAGACGGTTCATCAAGGACTTTAGCAAGATTGCTAGACCCTTGACTCTCTTGTTGGCCAAGGACACTACTTTTGCTTTCGACTCAACTTGCATGAAAGCGTTCGAGTCTTTGAAACACTCACTCATTTCCGCGCCCATTCTTTCATCTCCAGACTGGACGCACCCTTTTGAAATTATGTGCGACGCATCAGATTTTGCCATTGGTGCTGTTCTTGGACAGCATATTAACAAGATGCCGCATGTAATTTACTATGCTAGCCGAACATTAAATGAGGCCCAATTAAACTACACAACAACAGAAAAAGAGTTTTTAGCGGTTGTGTTTGCACTTGAAAAATTTCGGCCTTATTTAATCGGCTCTCCGGTTATAGTGTACACGGATCACTCAGCTCTTCGCCACCTTTTTGCGAAGAAGGATGCTAAGTCTAGGCTAATACGTTGGATCCTTTTGCTGCAAGAATTTGACCTTATTATAAGGGACAAAAAGGGATGTGAAAACGTAGTAGCCGATCACCTTTCACGACTTCCTTCTTCGCCTACACTTGAGCTTCCCATCACTGATGCTTTCCACGATGAGCAACTCTTGACCGTTTCTTGCGAACCATGGTTCGCCGATCTTGTAAACTACTTAGCCACCGGCTTGATACCTAACGATTGGTCGAAACAAGACAAACTACGATTTTTGTCCCAAGTAAAGCACTTTTACTGGGATGAACCTTATCTTTTTAAATATTGTTCCGACCAAATCATTCGCCGGTGTGTACCTGAAAATGAGGTTAAGAGTGTTCTGTCTTTTTGCCACGATCAAGCATGTGGCGGGCACTTTGGCCCAAAGAAGACAGCCGAGAAGTTTTGCAGTGTGGTTTTTATTGGCCACGACTCTTCAAAGATGCATTCGAATACTGCAAAACTTGCTCCCGGTGCCAACACTTGGGCCGGATATCACGGAGAAACGAAATGCCGCTCCAACCGATTTTGGTTGTAGACATTTTTGATGTTTGGGGTATAGACTTCATGGGACCATTTCCTAACTCTTTTGGAAATGTGTATATTCTTTTGGCTGTTGACTATGTTTCAAAATGGGTCGAGGCTGTGCCTAGTCGAACGAATGATAACAAGGTTGTCGTTCGATTTCTTAAAGATCACATCTTTTCTCGATTTGGGCATCCTCGCGCGATAATAAGTGATAATGGTTCTCACTTTTGCAATCGGACTTTCGAGTCCTTAATGCGCAAATACTCTATCACCCATAAGCTGTCAACGCCATACCACCCCCAAACATGTGGGCAAGCCGAGGTCTCGAATCGGCAAATTAAGCAAATCTTGGAGAAAACGGTTTCTAAAAATCGTAAAGATTGGTCACAAAAATTGATCGATGCACTATGGGCTTTCCGTACTGCATACAAGACCGATCTTGGCATGTCTCCATACCGGCTTGTTTACGGGAAGGCCTGCCACCTTCCAGTAGAAATTGAGCACAAGGCATTTTGGGCCATTAAGGAGCTGAATTTATCTTTAGGAGATGCGGGCAGCAATCGAAAGCTGCAGTTGAATGAACTGGAGGAGCTGCGGGATGAGGCATATGATAATGCCGTGATTTCTAAGAACCGAGCTAAAGTATTTCATGATAAAAACCTTTTGCGGAAGACATTTAAACCGGGTCAACAGGTTTTATTATATGATACTCGGTTACACTTTCATCCCGGCAAGCTCCGTTCTAGATGGAGAGGACCTTTTGTAGTCCGCACCGTTTATCCGCACGGTGCGGTTGATCTTGAGAATCCTGAAGACGGTACTTTATTCAAAGTAAATGGACATCGTTTGAAACCGTTCTTCTCAGCGGACCCTTCGGAGGAGCTCCTGTTCTTGCAGGAGCCGATGTACACCGATTGATTTCCTCCACCTTCACCCTCGAATTTCTTTTTCCAAAGCTTTATTTCAAATAAGTTTGGGGGTGTGTATATTATGTAAATATAATAATAAGCAGGAACTCGCCGATACTATCAACCCATTTGGTGCAGCATGACAGTGAGGACACTGTCCATTATAAGTTTGGGGGTATGTTCGGTAAGTTTTCCTTTTGCATTCATATGTATATTTCTGCATTGCATCCTTATATAAAAAATCATAAAAATTTGAAAAATTTGAAAAATAAAAAAATTAGAAAACAGAAAAACCCATAAAAATTGAAAAAATTTCAAAAATTATAAAAATTAATGTATTCAATTCTGGTTAATTGACTTGAGTTTGATAAATAGGTTAACTGGCTAGGAAAAACTAAATCCTAGACTTAGCAAATTAAAAACCCTAAAAATAACCTTCCTTAGAGTTTAACTGTGGAAAGCATATGTCTTTGTAGGTTATTTAGAAATAGGCAAATTTTGGGTTCAGTTCTTGGGCTAAGTCGAAACGAAGGAAAAGTATTAAAACTTTTATTAGAGTATAAGTTTGAAAAATAGTTCCTAACTTAAGTCTAGATTCTGAAAATGTATACCCTACAAATTGCACAAACACGCACCTTGAAACTTGGATTAGTAGAAGAGACCTTGAAATACTCTTGTCTAACGTCCTTAGCACAATGAAAAAGAAAAAAGTGGATAAAGAAAAAATGGACACTGGTTTTTGTGATTACTTAAGGCTAAAAAAAAAAAAAAAAAAAATAGAAAAATATTTAGCAAAGGTGCTACTGCTAAAAGCCTTGGGTGTTGCAAAACTAGGAAGTACGCCTTAAAGTGCTCAATCATCTGGTAATCGGTTGTTGGTACCTCAAGAAGTATTAACAGTCGCATGAAGGATGTGAAAGCGAAGTCTCACAAGTGCTTTGGACAATGGGCGGGGGTACGATTGCTTGATTTGAATTTCCAAGTGTAGGGGTGATATTTACACACACGTGGGGATATGTGATTAGAGTTTAGATAAGAGAAAGGAATGAAGAATAGAACTTGTGTCTTTAATAGAGTTGATAGAAATTCCTAAGTGGAGATGGAACTCTAGAAGGAAAACTTAAGAAATGCCGAAAGCTAGGTAATTCTACAGGATATATGTAATCTTAAGTTAAATAATGAGGAAGCGTGAAGAATATGGGTGGATAATTTGCTGGTCGACGATGATAGAATTCCTTGTTAGAAGACCTAAATGGAGAACAAAAGTCGAGAAACCAAGTTGATAGGATTTTGTGGGTAGTATCCACTGAAAACCCTCAGGAGACAACACTCCTCCTACTAGGGACACCTAGAGGTTTAACGGCTTGTTGCACGAGCTCAGTGCAATCGCGTTTCCCTGCGAAAGTGTGGCTAGGTTAGATTTTTAAATAATAAGTTTGCTCGAGGGCGAGCAAAAGATAAGTTTGGGGGTATTTGTTTATCACATAATATTGCATTTTGTATGCCCCATTCTTATGCATTTAAGAATAAAAACAGGTGCTTTTGACCCATGTCTGCTACATGTTACAGGTTACAGGTTCTTGGCACGAAAACAGTGAAAAACACAAAAGACGACACAAAAGAAGGATTTTTGACCAACAAATAGGAAGATCTTAGTAAAGCTCAGCAGAAGAACGGTTCACCATCAACAAGACAACAAAAGATCCAAATTTACAAGAAAGACGGTTAAAAGATCCATTGCAAAGTGTTCGTTGAAAATCTGGTATCACTGTAGAAGCCCATATGATAATATTAATACAGAACCTGGAAGCCCAGAGAAATACCAAGCAACCCAGAAAAATTGAGCAAGTGACCTCATCATTGGGCCGCGGAACCGCGGCCCAAAGCCCACCCAGACCGCCCTTCCGCGGCGGAGAGGAACCCTAATGCGCAGAAATTTTACCAAAATGTGTGGCGGCTCTGGAAAGATCTTTTTAGGGGTATAATTGTAACTTTAGACATGCGGTGCAATCTGTAGCCCTAGGGTTTCTATGTCCTATAAATAGAACCCAAAACCTTGTATTTTCTTATGCCTCTTTCTCATGAATAAAATTCTATTTTCTTGAAGTTAGAGTGCATCAAAAGTAAGTAGGTTATTTTCCTTGCAATAATTTTAGTTTTTTTATATCTGTTCTTATTTTCTCGCCTTAGTTTAGTTTTTATTAACTTGCAATCAATGTTTTCTCTCCTTAATAAATTCTTGTTTTCTTTCATCCCCTCAATGAGCGAGTAGTTTCCTCGCTTGTTAGGGTTAGGAATAGGGAAGGATTTGAGAGATGAAGATCTCTCATCTCTTTTCATCGCTAAACTTTTATGAACATTAGAACTCCATGCATGCCTTTCGATTCCGCTCCCTACGGCACTTTTACCTTCAAGGTAACGGTGAACTCCGTAGTCTAAAGGCCCGGATCTTAAGGTTTTCCATGGAGGTTAGGGTGAAGATTAAGAAAGGAAGGACAAGGATCTAGAGGAAGAATCAATCTTCCCAATCATCCTAATCCCCTTTGTTAATATTTACCATAACTCTAATATGATTGATTTAATTGATGGAAATGGAAAGAGATGTCAATCTTTATTTACCAAATTTTCCCTAAACCTAATCCTAGCAAGTTTCTAATTCTACCTTCATACAACTTCGATTTTTAGATTTAATTAAACTTCCAAACACTATTTGGAATTAACTCGTAAGAACTTAAAGAAGATTTACACATCCCTGTGGACCGACCCGTATTCACCGGCTAGCTTCAAGCGACGCCGTTCTTGATTGCGGTAATTATTTTTGATCGACAAAACCTCTCTTAATCACTCTATCAACATGTAATAGTGATATGTAATACTACATAAAGCATGTACATGATGATAAAGACAAAGAAGATACCATACTATCATCTTGAGTAAGACCGTTCTATCCATATATGTCCTCTCTCAATCATCGCAATCGTGTGCTTGCAATTCAATAATTGACTTGAGGGATCTATAGTCAACATTTGTTTGTATAGATATGACGGTCATAGCTTGGTTGTTCACCGGTACATCAGGGGAAAACAAGATCTTTCCCATCTTCTATCGTTCCTCAACCCAGTCCTTAAAAATATAGCAGCCTTCGATGGTACGCCCTAATACTTTGTCATAGGGCAGTAATTGGGGTTGTCGGACATTTTCGCTTCATGCGGTCTCTTTGGAATGAGCAGATGCAGACCATGATTTAGAGCGTCCTCGAATATCATATAGATCTTGTCTCTTCTAAAAATGTAAACCTTGTTTATCCTTTCTTCTAGGGTTGGTACCCTTTCTGGTACTGGTTTTAGAGGCCAGTTGGTCTCTGATCCGACCATCCCTTGCTTTCGTCTTTTAGCAATCATGTTGAAAGAGTGGACATCATTATTACTTTTCCTCTGACAGTTGTCTTCCTCCAGACATTTGAATTTGTTATTATATGAGAGGTCTGGAAGAGATTCGTGGCCCGCATGTTTTAACAAATGGACTCTTTTAATTAGGTCCTGGAATGTTTTGATGCTCGATGTATATAAGTGAGGCATCATCCTATTGTTAATAGTTCCTATGATAAGCCTAACAGCGTGCTCCTAGCCTAATGACAATTCACATCTGGTGTTGAGATCATGCCTTCGAGTTATAAAATCTGTGACGCTCTCATTATCTTTCCTTTTGATCTTAAGAAGGTCAGCAATGATAATTTTATCATCGGCATTTAGGAAACTTTGTTTGAACAGATATTCCATTTGAGTGAAAGTCTTGACTGAGCCGTCAGGTATGCTCGTGTACCATTCGAAAGCCATGTCATTTAGACTTAGGACGAACTGCCTGAGGAGCATCGCATCATTGCCCCCAGTGCTGCCGCATGACGCTTTGAAATAGGCAATCTGCTGGTTGGCATCCCCGATGCCATTAAATCTATTGAACTTAGAGATAACATAACTACTCGGGTATTCTACATGGTCATATTCCGCAAGATATGGCCACCCACTGTAGATATATTCTTTTTGTGTCTCGGCTTTAGCCACCAATATTTTGACTTTTCAAACGACTATATCCGTGATCTTTTCTTGGGCACACCTTTCGTCATCTAGTATTGAGGTTCTTCCCAAAGTTGAATGTGGTTGAGCTTCATGAAGATGTCGCATGCCTAGATTGCAGGGGATGACCGTTGATTGCTTTGAGAGGCCATCCTCTGGTTTGTAGATGGAATCCCGCATTTTTTGTGTCTCTATTCGAGCAACTTGAGCCGCGAGTTGTGCAGTGATGCTCGCCATATCATCAAGTTTGGAATAGACCATGGCCAACTCTTTATCTTTCTCCTGGAGCCATTTTTGAAGGCTTTGGAGCGATATTCATTCTGTGTTTTTGGGGATGTACACTGGGTCATCCTTGTCATCCGTGTATCTAGGATTCATTGGCTTCTTTTGCTTAGCTTGGTGGATAGAGTTTTCATCATTGCTTGAGCCGAACTGAGGCTAGGAAGTGGCAGCTACATCCGAACTAAGCTGGGGATGTAGAACGACGGCCATATCTTCATCTTGAATACAAATTTAAGGAGGACTTATTCTTCCTTGTCCCGCTATATAGACTGTATGGATCATGTATCCACTTATTACTTCATCATTGATAACAACACTTGACAGGCTTATGGACCGTTGCCGTGGTCTGCTCCTGAGAGCAGTCAGTTCTAAAAAAACATTGGTCTCTGTTTATATAAAATTAGCAGTTGTGTCTTGATCATTTGCCAACATGCCTTTAGACAATGAGATCACTCCGTCCTTGTATTGTTTTTCAACCCAATTCTTGAAAATAAAGCAGTCTTCAATGGAGTGACTCACCCTCTATGATATAGGCAATATTTGGGATCGTCGGTCATATTCTCTTCTTGCGGTCCTTTCGATTCTGGCAATTGTAGACCATTTCTTAGGGCGTCCTTGAATAGTTTATGGATTTTGCCCTTTCTGAAGGAATATAATTTATTCAACTTCTCTTCCACGGGCGATTCTTCGCCCCCTCTCAACACTGGTTTTAGATACGGGTTGGTTTTTGACTCACCCGTTCTCTGCCTATTGAAAGAATCGGAACTGTTAGAATTTTCGCCTTTGTGGTTGTCGTCCCTCTAATTCTTTGTCTTTTTAGTAAATTGGAAGTTTCGAGTGGACTTGCGCTTTGAGAGTTCCAACATTTGAACCTTCTTGGTCAGTTCCTAGAATGTTTTGAGACCAGCTGTGCATAGGAAAGGAATCATCCAATTGTTGAGATTTCCTATAAGAAGGCTGACGAATTAGTCCTACTCTAACTGCGGTTCGCACTTGACAGCAAGATTACGCCATCGGGCTATAAAATCCATGTTGCTTTCATTGTTCTCTGTTTGGACCTCACAAGGTCGGCAATGGTGATTTTATCGTTGACACTAATGAATCTTTGCTTAAACAGAGATTCCATTTAACCGAACACATAACCGAGCCGTCTAGTACACTTGCATACCAATCGAAGGTAAAATTGGTCAGCTATTAACGAATTGTCGAAGGAGAAGCACATCATTGCCCCTGGTATTCCTGTATGATGCTTTAAAGTGGGCAATATGCTGGCTTGCATTTCTCGTTCCATCAAACATTCCAAATTTAGGAACAACATGGCCACTGTGAAACTCTATAAGATCATAGCATGCATGGTATGGTCTTCCACTACTGCCGACATTTTTTTATGTTTCGGCTTCGGCCACCAATGTTTTGACTTTGTTGGAGACCAAGTCCATGATCCGATCTTGCATTAGTAGGTCGTTGTCATCCAGAGTCAAAATGTCCCATGAAGCGAAATGCGGGCAATTTTCACGGGCCTCTTCTGTCTTTGGACTTGAGGGAATAGGCGTCGGCTACTTCAGGTCGTTTTCACCTGGCTCATGAGTAGAGCCTTATGTCTAATTAGGCTACGGCCCGGCAACTTGGGTCATGAGCTGCATTATGACATTTTTCAGATCATCAATTTTGAAGTAGAGCTTGGCCATCTCCTTGTCTTTCTTTTGGGTTGTTTTCAGAGTTCTTGGAGAACCTGTTGCTTTGTGGTCCTAGGGATGAAAGTTTGCTCCTCGTCGCTTTCCAAGCTCGACTCTTCATGAATCAGGGGATCTTTTTTCCTAGCAGCCTCACCAAAAGGGTTTTTATTGTCTTCCAGAAGAGGCTGGGCCTGGGAAGTGGCAGCTACATTCAAACCAGATTGGACCTGAGAAGTGGCAGCCCCATTTTTTCTCTTGTAGTGAAGGTTATCACTAGGGTGCAAGCCTTCCATATAGACATATGAACCATACATCCAGCCAAGCCTTCGTCATTGGCAGCAGTATTTTCTGAGCCTTTGGCCCCTTGCTCCGACATGCTCTTCTTAGGAAAAGATAGGCGGCTGATGACGGTTAATCTGGCCGGGGCTTCGGGTAAAACCGGTACCCTCTGCTTGAACTCTCTCCTTGGCCTTTGTGTGGAAACGATAGCATGACAAACAATTAATAAGATTCTATCGTGCCTTCGATTTTGGGGCTTAGACGCACCTCCTTGCAGGACTCTTCAAATCACATGCTTCTTTATTCTTGAGGCCATAGCATTCTTCTTAACCAGTTTCAACGGTTCAAAAGAGTTAGCGAGCTTCACGGCGAACCCGGATTGTGTCGCGGGGTAACCATCCTTATGGAATCTCACGAAATCCAGCTGCACAGAAGCTCCAGCCTTTTTGTTATCTCTGTATCTGAGCCGTTTTTTCCTTAGCTTCTCAATTTTCAGGGCCAGGCGGGCATCTGCATTCTTGGAAGCCTCCGTAGGCCAATTGATAGAGAGTCTGGAGAAGACATTCGAGCATGCGATCATCGCAGGCATCGCCTGTGCTTGCCAAGGACGTCTTGTGGTCATCTTTAAGTCGACGGCCTTGCCCCCAGCCGAAGCGGTAGAAAGCCGTTCGAAGATAGATTTGCTCTTGGGCTCAGGTGCCCTTGCAACCATAACATTTGGCCTATTTCCTCTCGAGACATGCTTGTCTGTCGGGCTCACTAGAGCCTCCGTAGTAAGAGCACTGAAGGGTGAAGAAAACAAGATGGAATTGAATTGAAGAAGCGGTTCGTCCCATTGCCGCAAAAGGTTTGATAGGAGAATCACTCGAGTAACCGTCTTGATTTTGTACGCGGCTAGGGTTGCATCAGAATCCGAATTTGTCTTCGGAGATATCATCGAGTGATGTTGATTGTTTTTTTTTTGCTGAAGATTGATAACTTGTATGAAAAAGCATAATTTCAAAACAAACAAAGATTTATGAATTCGCATGATCATTTGACCCGAAATATGGGAGGAGAGATAGGTCCTACTGGGCATGCCAGAATCTGTAAAGTGTTTTTCGCAACCCTACTAAGATAGGAATGCGCTGGCTTATCAGACGTGTACAGATCTCCCCCTCCCCCCGCTCGAGATAACCAGGGGTTTATTGATTGTAGGGATTCTAATCTCTGGCAGCCATGGACAAAACTGCCCTTAATTACCCATAGTTTTGAGGCGAGAAAATCTCCGATTAACAAGTTGTATTGGTCATGCAAACTCAGCATGCAATATGTGCGTGTTGTGTTTTGAAAATAGTTTTGAGGGCGCTTAGCGCTTGCGCCCGTGGATTGCACGTATAGCGCTTGCGCCCGTGGATTGTATGGGTTGCGCTTGCACAAAGGATTGGGGCTAGCGCTACGTGTGTCACACATGCCTTTGCGCAAGCGCTTACGCCCGTAGATTGCACGTGTTCCTCTTGCGCAGAGGATTGGTGCTTGGTACTAGCGTCCGTGGATTGCACGGGTTAATCTTGTGCAAAGGATTAGCACTTGCGCCCATGGATTGCACGGGTTGCGCTTGCGCAAAAAATTGGTGCTAGCGCCATGTGTGTCGCATGTGCCATTGTGCCTGCGCTTGCGCCCGTGGATTGCACAGGTTGCGCTAGTGCAAAAGATTAGCACTTGCGCCACGTGTCTACACACGCTGTTGGTATAGAGGCCGAAATTTTGGGCGAGAACACCCGAAAATGAACGAAAACGCGATTCTTGAAAGGGAAATACAAATCGAAATCCGCATTCCCAAGGGTTTTCCCAAGGGAAAAGCCCAAAGACTTTCCCTTTAATGGGTTCACCCTCAATTTTCTCCTATTTGGTCCAAAATGCTCTCTTGAATTTTCAAAACATCAATTTTGAATCTTGAATAGTGAAAAGGGGTCTCTTTTCCCTTTTCTAAGTTTTAGATCTTGCCACAATAGGGTTTTTTGAGATGGGTTCTCCTTCATCTTCCTCTTTCCCTTTTGGATCTTGAGGAGGAAGAGGGAAGGAGATAAAAATCTCTATTTTTTGTGATTTGATAGAAGATTCACTCTCTTTTCAATGGGTTTGTAGTCTAAAATATATTTATTTTTTGAAAAAAGAGATGGTTTCCTCCAAGTTTAATTGAAGAAGAAGAAGGACCTTGAGGGGAGAGAGAGAAGAGGAGGAGGAGGCTCAAAACCCTAGATTGATATGGGGAATAAAAGTTGTTCTTAATTTCTTGTTATGTTTGCCTTATATAGGTTTTACATTTTGCCCCTTAGACATTACAAAATGGCTCTTTTGCCTCTCCCATGTGTTAGGAATATATATACCCTAGAGGCATTATTGTATGATATAGTGGATGCTTGAGCATATATATAGAGGAATTTCTTGCTCGACATGATAGTATGCTATTTGGTTGCTCTTTATCTTAATATGTACATTTGTATTATTATACTGTCTCTCTGATACATATTGATAAAGCCCTTAGGATATTTGCTTGACTACAAGGACTATGATGCGGATCATACTACTGGGACTTGTGTAGTCCACAAGCACATCCTTTAACTGTTCCTAGTCGAGGGAGTATCGAGACATGACATCGATATTCCAGAGTAGACTAGTGTGTACGTTTCTTGACCCTGTAGGGGGAGATGGTTGATCCCATAACCATTGGTGTTTGATATCAAAGATTGTACACAGGTGCTCATTAAAGAATAGGTATACCGAACAGGACTCGTCGAGAACTCATAGATGGAACCATACCTATCGTCAAATAGCAGTTCTCTAGTGACACTGGTACAGGTTAGTCTGTAGACCCGAGATCATCATAGTGTCTTGTGTGGTTCCCACTATACTTTGATTTCATCCCTACCACGGCTCAAAGGAGTCGTGCAAACAGATGGATTTTGGGTACAGTCCCGAGACACATGGAGACAGTGAGCGATAGGAAGGGTTTTGTCTCTCCTAGTATAAGGAGTTGATTTTGCGCAATGCTCGATTGGCTATAACAGTAAGTCCATGGCCAGGGCTGATGAGATTTACTGGTAAGTGTTATCAGTAGTTTCTCGAACCATTATGAGCCACACATCGGCATGACATATCAAGTTACTGGGGTCTGACGATTCCACCCCTAGACTCGATATGTTATATATCAGACGAAGAGACCGGACTATATGGTAAGTGTTACTTATAGACTTCATTGGAGTTTGGACAAGCTTGCTTGTTGATTTTCTAATCGCTCAATACCTGGGTAGCCGTTACGTCCAGCTAGTACCGCTGATGGCTTGTGGGTAACTGATGTGATCATTACCTACTGCAGGCATATTGAAGAGTCTTTAGAGTCCCATACAGAAGTTTCCTAGTTCAAGCGAAATGAAGTAAGGCACATATGCTGATATGTGCGGGAGCCTGATTAAATACGAGTATGTGATACCGTATTCTAATCTGGCGATATTTGATATCGGTTAGGTTATACGTGATATAACCGGATTATTGAATCAAGTGTTGATTTGATAATATGATATATAGATAAATGATATTAGTCGGTTATATGTGATATAACCGGATTATTAAATCAAGTGTTGATTTAATAACATGATATATATTTATATTTGATATACTTATATTAAGCTCACTAATTATTTTCTTCTCTTTATATATATTAATATGTGTGTGTGTGTGTGTGATATATATATATATATAGAACAATGGAAGAAAGAAGCCATGGGAGGGAATTTCCTCCTATGGCATCGAAAAAGTACGCCCTCCATCGTATTTTCCGACGATCGAAATCCATCATCCTCATCGTTATCATCTAAGATGTGGGTACGCCAAATTTCATGTGATTCTACAACTTTTTTACCGTTGATTTAGCAATGTAAAAAGTTCTATTGTCAGTAAACCGTTAATTTTCAACCCACTAATTCAACGGTGAAAAAATTGTAGAATCACATGAAATTTGGTGTACCCATATCTTAGATGATAACGATGAGGATGATGAGTGTCAATCGTCGGAAAATACGATGGAGGGCGTACTTTTTCGACGCCATAGGAGGAAATTCCATCCTATGGCATCTTTCCTCCATTATTCTCATACACACACACACACACACACACACACATATATATGTATGTATATATATGTATGTATTTATGTATGTATGCATGTATGTATGTATGTATTTATGTATGTATGGATGGATGAATTTTCTATTTTGTGAAAATAGAAAATTGTCACGCCCCGCTTCCTGATATACGGACAGAGGACGCGACGAGGCCGCTACGTATTTACTCTGAAGTAAATACGCTAAGCGTAACTAAGCAATTTGAAAAAAATGTACACAAGAGACAAATATAATGAAACAACAACTTTATTTATTCACATTCTTTTGTACAACGCATGGAAAAGTAAATATATCTGAATGAAACCAATGCCTAAACAATGGAATAACAGAAATGGAAAGTACAGAAATGAAATGTGTACAAGTGTAACTACAGCTCGGGATCTTCAATAAGCCGGTCCAAGTCTTCAGTGCTAGGCTCGATCTCCTGAGTGTCCAGATCACCTGACAACATTCCAAAGAAGAAAGAGAAGGAATGTCGTCAGCGAACAATCACTCGGTAAGTCCCAAAGATAAGGGAGACAATAGAACAGACAAAGAGAGAAAGTAGCTTTTAAAGTTGTATTATATGGTTAACGCTGTTATTTGTAGCTTGGTACAGAAGGATGCCAGTGTATACGAGAGGAGTCTCACTTGCCCTGGAGACTAAGGTATCAGGAACTCAAGGAACCGTTTATGCCGCGGTACAATAGCAACGGAATACAGGTAAGGTGTCTTATGGTTGCAGTCTCGTGCCATTTTAACACCTTCCGTACCAATCTACCCCTTAAACCCACGATGTCTTGATTGTATTGTTTGTGTTGTGTTGTAAATTATATTGTCTTGTATATATGGATGACTTGCCGAAACCATGATATCAGTAAATTGATGTAACTGGAGAATCATGGATGTAACTGGAGAATCATGTAAATGGAAGTATATCTATGGTTCGGTTCAGTCAATACAGATTGAATAGATTGAATTTATGTATTCATGGATTCATGTTGGATTGTAGATTGTAGATTGTATTTGAATCATATTCATGTCAGATTATTAATGATGAGACTCGGTCTGAGTCAGAACAATTAAAAAAGAATTTGAAATCCTGAATTAGATTTTTGGTGTTATCGGTAACTGCTGCACATGGACGGCAGGATTTGTGTCTTTTTCAAAGACGATTACCGTGTTGATAACACCTTTTGTAATGTTGTCTACCTTAAATAGGCAATCACCCATATCTCTGGCTCCCTGAGGCTCAAGAGACTGGTCCCGCTTAAATCTGTATTTACTAGGGTCCTTATTGTAATTTATAAAACTTGAGGGGGTTTTATTTAAAAATAATTTTGTATTGTTTTCAAAAAAAACTCAAATATTTAATTATTGTCTTTATGTACATACAACAATTTAATGATCAAGATAAATATGTATATATGTTCGAACAGCATGAAATGAGTCAAGTATATTATACGAGTAACTACGAAAAACAATGTTATAAAGAAATATGGCTCTATCAACACGACTAATTAATCAAGTTGAAAGAATGCGGAATATAAACAGAAATATGGCTCTAAGTGTTTTTTTCATGTGTGAGTTCCAGTTTCACCTAAATACGACTACCGGTTTGAGAGGTATATATGTTTTCGTATCGTTGCGCAAAACAGATCAGAATCTGTTCAGCACCGTCATATATTTTTAAAACGCGGTTTGAGTTAATTTTCATCAGGTTTCAGGTTACAATGATTATTAGAAAATTTTAGGTATTTCGATGTACTTATCCAAAACACCAAGATTCACGTGATTTGGATTTCTGAAGCTCTAGTTATGATCATTTTAATATCAGCGTTTAAAACAAAAATTCAGATTTCTGGACAGCAACTATATGTTGTATTGCAAAGCCTATATCGTGTTGTTTCATGCATTTTTAAGTAATATAGTATACAGAAAATTATATTTATATCAATTGTACATCTACACATCTAAAGTTTGTCATGAATGGACATCGGGAGTTTGAGTTATGTCTAATTTTAAAACAGTGTGCGAATCAGGACAGATTCTGTCCAGATTCATCGCTTAATATTCTAACGCAGTTTTCTATATTTTACGTCGGTTTTCAGTAAAAACATAAAACTAAGAAAATCTATATTATTCGATGTAGATATCCAAAACACCTGATTTTACTAAATTTGGACATCGGTATACCAAGTTATGTTTCTAAGAAGTTGACCGATAAATGCAGTTTTCTGTTTTACGAACAGTGAATAAAAACGATGTAATTCCTAAACCGTTAAGTAATTCGATCTAAATTTTTTTACAGCATGTACACAAAAATATATTCTATCCAAGATAAATTTCTTGAAATTTTGAGAAGTAAAAATTAATTTTTAAAATTATTTTAGAAGTAAAGGTATTGATATGTTATATGTGAGAATGAGGAAAACATGGTATTTATTCGCAACTTTATTTTCTTTTACAAAATTTGAATAAAGTAATTTAAAATACAACAACAAACGATACAATCATAATTGGTCACTATGAAATCTTAACATATGGATTGAGAGTAATGAAAAAGACTTTACAAACTATATATGTGTGTATGTTTGTGTATGTTCATTATTTATATATATATATTAATTATTTAGGGACAATGATATGATAAGAGTAATTTTTCATAGCAATATGAAAAGAGAAAGATAGAGAGAAGGAGATGGAGGGAGGGAAAGAGAGAAGGGGCTTACATACACAAGCCGGTATTGTCACCGTGCTTGTCTATCCGCCGATGGCCTCGCGTTTCTAGCGAGACTTCCTTGAGAATTCTTCATGTTCTTCTTCAGGAAATTTAGATGAAGAGTGATATGTGAAATGATAGAAAGGTGTGATGATAAAAAGAAAGAGGAGTGAGATATAAAAAAGTTTATGGCCACCATAATTCTAATAAATCATGGTTCATAACCATTCTAATTATTTTGGGAGTTAAAAAGAAGATGAAATGAAAGGTCTCATTTGTAGGTTATGAGAAGAATAAAAAATTGATTAAAAAAATATTTGCAAGAATAGAGATTTGAACGTGTGACTTATGGAATAACAATGTAAGCACTTAACCAATATGCTACAAGTTTGTTCATATACATATTTAATTAGAATTAAATATATATTGTTGCTTGAAAAGAAAGTGGGCTTTTGAGCTCATAGTTTTATAAAAGAAAATGAAAATGAGATTGAATTTGGGTTATGGGCTGGGTTAGGTCTTGCGTTTAATTTGAAATAGGTTAAGATTTAGTTTAAAGAAATGATTTTGGGAAAAATAGATGGAATAATAAAATAATTTATTTAATAGAAAATAAAATATACGGAAAAATACTAAGAATAAATAAATACAATATTTTACTAAAGAAAGAAAACTCGAAGGTATAGTAATATTAGGGTCGTTAAAAAAATTAAGTGGAAAATAGGGTGATATTTTAGGCATGGGGTGAAGTATGGCTCTTATTATTTCTTTATTGATTTGTGATCACTATCGAAGTATGGTTCCAATTTTCAATATGAAAATAATCCATGCTTCAATAAATGAGTATGAGATGAGCCATTCTCCACATTTGCTCATTTGCAACCCTAGCTCATTTCTCCTGCTTTCTCTAATTATCTTCTTCTTTCTCAAACAAGCCCTAACCCTCACATGAGTTGTGAATCCTAGGGCTTGTGAGAATCCATAGTGAGCTAAAAAAAACCTACTTCATCAACTACACTATATTAGCCATTAAGTATATGTTGTTTTCTTCACTAATGAAAGATTAGTGAATAGGTAGTTTGAACTAGAGAAGCTTCAAGGTGAATCATCTTCGATAGGAAGATCGCGAAGCAAGATCTTTCTTTCTTCAAGTGGAGCCTAGAGGAGTCGCAGGGACTGCTACCCGGAGCTATAGAAGTGAAGGACTCAATCTACAAAGGTTGTAATATCTCTCTTAGCTTAGTTCTTTTCATATCATGCATTAAACGCTAGTACTCAAGTTAGATTCTTGGTTATTGTAGTTTAGCACCAAGAATTTTTTAAAATTGCATGGTTGATGCCGGATAAAACCTAGTAGTGGTGCTAGAAAATACTTTCATGGTATCAAAACCAAGCTAGAGTATTAGTTGGTGTAATTAGAATTACGAAAACAAAACAACTCCGAAACAGTCGCATTGAAACCCTAGTTTCTATCGAATTTTCCAAAGCCTCTAAAAATTTTTAAACAGTTGCAGAGTGCTCTTCATTGTATAACTAGAACATTGTAGAAATATTAACCAATAATTCAAAAATGTGGCCGGCCACATCATCAATATACCCGGCCTGGACGGCCCAATTCATGATATTGGTCTCGAGGTTTTTATGGTATTTTGGTCTCTTGGTTTTAGGGTTTCAGGTACTGTTTGATTTTGCCTAGATTGCATGTGATGTTTTCTTTTGTATTGGGGCATTTCGGAGTGTTTCGAAGTCGCAATTTTAATATCGTTTCGAGTTTAAGTTTGATATGTGATACAATATTTGGAATCCACATTAAACTAGTTATTATGGTGTTTTGGTCTCTTGGTTATAGGGTTTCAGGTACTGTTTGATTTTGCCTAGATTGCATGTGATGTTTTCTTTTGTATTTGGGCAATTCGGAGTGTTTCGAAGTCGCAATTTTAACATCGTTTCGGGTTTAGGTTGGATATGTGATACAATATTTGGAATCCACATTAAACTAGTTTTGTGAGAACTAGTTTGTTATTAGTAAATCTAGCGTTTTAGTCTCGGTTCATCGATTGCCACGGAGTTTCGATTCGGATCAAAACTCCGTCGCAATCGCGTATAGTACGCAAACAATCGCCGGGTAACACTACTAGATAGCCATGCCTGTAGCCCCGACCAAGTGACTGTAGGAGAACCCCATTGCCAAAAGCATCCACTCGGGTGCTCGCGGCTACGGTGTTCCGCCTAAGTGCACTTCGTTGATGGCATTGGGGGTGCGGCCATCTACTAAAGTTCTCGACGAGTATTCAATCAGGTAGTCATGAATATTGTTGAATTACCCGGCTAAGTTATTGAAAAGTGTTTTCGATTTGAGACTAAAATGTAAGGTTTATAGGGTTGGGCATGAAATTCGGAATATGAGATATTCCGGGTTTATGATGTCTAAGGAATATGTGGATTCTAATTATTATAGTTTTTCATTTCTTTTCTACAACCGTAAGTGTAATATGTGGGATATCCCCGATCTCGTTTCTATATGTCAACGGAATTCGGGATACGCATATTTACTTACATTGATGACATGTGATGTTATGTGTTGCTGTGATATGTTGTATTGGATCATCGTGATTGAATAACCGGGGGTTTTTGCATGAGATAAGAGTTTTTCAATTTTCATTCATGTAAAATTGTATGTAATATTCTTTTAGTAGGACACTTCCGGATTGAGGATGATGTCACCATTGATGCATATTATTTACTTTTCCGCATTAGGATAGACCCAAGGCAGGGAGCATAAGTAACCAGGTTCTAGAGTCTAGAGGGAGACCATCTCGAGGAGTCGAGACCGGGTCTCCTAACTCTAGAATTGGCAGAGTTCCTTGTCACTCTCGTAGGGGCCTAGGGATGTGGGTTTGGCTATTTATCACAATCGTGGAATCCGTGTTTTTCATTACTCTTAATTTAAAACACGGACCTCCTAGTATATCCAATATTTCATATGTTTGACTTTGCTGCTTGAGTTCTGTGATGTGATCATATAACTGCGTAAGATGAATACTATATATATATGATATATATAATAAACGTTGCTTATGTTTTGCACCCGCGCTAGTCCAGCCCCAGCTCTGCCGTTAGTTAAGTAACCTAACGGTGCATGACGGGCCCCGTGGCGAATGCGAATAGCATAAGCGTATGTTCTATTTTCATTTCTTATATGATGTTTAGGAAATATAAATGATGAGACGTCATTAATGAGATTAATGAAAAGATAAGAAACGTAAAGATGTTGTAGAATCAAAATTTTCAAAAAAAGGTAGCTCTAGTTCTTGCTTTGCATAGCGGTATTCCTTGATAAATAGCTATAGAAAACTCAATGCCGCAACGAGGAAAGATCACTTCTCTCTATCGTTCATTGACCAGATGTTGGAACGATTAGCTGGATATGAATATTATTGTTTCATGGATGGATACTCTGGCTATAACCAGATCCCTATCGCCGAAAAGGATCAAGATAAAACAACATTTACTTGTCCTTTCGGTACCTTTTCTTATAAACGCATGCCCTTTGGGTTATGCAATGCTCCCAGTACATTTCAGCGGTGTATGATGGGGATATTCTCAGACATGATCGAGAATTTTCTGGAGATTTTCATGGACGATTTCTTTATATTTGGGGACTCATTTGAGCATTGACTATGTCATCTTGATGCAGTTCTTACCCGCTGTAAGGATAAGAACTTAATTTTGAATTGGGAAAAATGTCATTTCATGGCCCAAGAAGGTATCACTACTACAAATAGGGGTTTCCCCAACGGATAAATCCGTAGGGGCAACCCACTGCCCCTACGGCTATATTCGTAGGGGCACAAAAATACGCCATAGGTGCACATACCGTAGGTGCAAGTCTTAGCCCCAAACATGCCCCTATGGAGTAATCATTGCCCCTACGGTTTTTTACGTAGGTCCATAAGTCCCTACGGATTAAACCGTAGGGACAAAATATTTATTTAATTTATCGGTTAAAAAAATAAAATAGTTTCCCCTCCGGATAACTCCGTAGGGACAAATAGATGTCTCTACGGCTTAATGCGTAGGTCCAGATGTGTAGGGGCAAAATATCAGGTATCCTGATATTTTGTCTTTACGGGTAAATGCGTAGGGGTAAAGCTAAGGCCCCTATGGATTACTCCGTAGGGACAAGCCTAACCCCTGTTACTGAGTCCACGGGGTCAAAATATCAGGTATCCTGATATTCTGTCCCTATGGATAAATGTGTAGGGGCAAAGTGTGTCCCTACGGATTAAATGGTAGGTGCAATATGTATCCTTGCGGATTAATCCGTAGAGACATATTATCAGGGTTTTTTCTAAAAAAGGGCAGCCTATTTTTTCTTCACCCTGTGCACAATAATATATACATCATATATGAAAGTAATCAACAAGCAGAATATATACCGCGGTATTCATAATCAACATCTCACGCATAATATATAAAAGAAATCAACAAGAAGAATACGATATCAATCTAAATCAATATGAACACGCAAACACCACCAATATCGTCCAAAATATATACAATATATATCATATAAGTAAATACATGTTTAAAATATAAAAATCAAAAAGCTACCCTAGCTCGGTCCAGCTCCACCTCTGATAATCTTCGTAATCTGGCGCACCTGCTCCTCGGATAAACCCTGAGTCAACAACTCGAGCAATGCGGACGGTGCGGGAGTCTGAGCGGGCTGTGGAGCTATAAGAGTGGTCTGCGCAACCGCAGCCGAGGTAGTGGCTTGCGGAGCCGCAGCTGCAGGAGTCTGAGCAGGATGTAGAGCTATAAGAGTGGTCTGTGTAACTGCAGCCGAGGTAGTGGCATGTAAAGCCGCAACCGAAGGAGATGCATCTGGAGCCTCAGCCGAAGTACCATGTCGTGTCTGTTCGGTTTTGCGTGTAATAAACGAGTAAGAACTGTGTATTAGTCGAATTCGTATCATTATCAGTTTATTGCCGAACACTAATCTATGAATACTTAAGGACTTAGGCCTCGTTTGGATATCTAATTTGGAAAACCGTAGTTTATTTTAATTAGACAGTTCTATGTATGTATGATTAATCAAAGCTAAGTCTACAACCAAATAAGCTCAGGCTACGTACTATTATTGGATATGTTGCTATCTATAATATGACATAATATTTTACTATTAAATGGTATACACACCATCATCTCCTTCAACTCCTGGACGGTGGCCTTCAAGGTGTCAAGTTCTTGCTCTAGACGTCGCTCACGGAAGATAGAGGAAGTAACCACCGGAGTGGAGTCCAACCTCATATGGGCCCTGCTACGACCCAGTCCCCGGCCTCTCTCCCAACCTCCATGGTGCCCTCCGTGTGTGGTGTCTAGGACTAGGGTCAGCAGCATCATAAAAAATTTACATATATTAGAAAATAACTCTTAATATTACATTATATCACAGTAGATCTATTTTAATTTACCGATAACTCCATGGCACGAGTAATATTCCTCGAGCCACCTGTATAAGTGGGGCGACCCCTCTTCGCCGACTTTCTATTCTCTTTATTTTGATCAGCCTGTTTCTGCACAACACATTCAGATTTATGTTTCTAATTAAGCAACACAAAAAAATAAATTATATACTAAACAATGAATTACCTTTAAAATACATACATGTTTACGCTGAGAGTCGAAATATTGTCACAATAGAGGCCATGTATCTACGTCGACCCTCGCAAAGGCCGAAGTATGTAGGAGGGCCGCTCTCTCTGCTTCGGGGGTCTCCATCCACATGGAATAGCAGTCGATCTTCAGCTCGTTCCTATTGTATCGGACCTTCGATTGCATGAACTTCATCAGGCCATGGTACAGAGCATGAAGATCGAGCACCCTCCCAGGGTGATCAGGATCAGGTACAGGCTAACAATCGTAAGCCAACTGCAAATACAAAAAAAACAATGTTATTAAATTGCAAGTGTTAATAATAAATATATTGGATAAATCAAATGAAAATATATATTAATACCCGAGCCTGATCCCAGAAGAGGACGAATGAGCATCGGTGTCGGTCGCCCCAATCAACGTGAAATGGATACTTCTTCACGAGGAGGCTCCCATCCTCCATATACCGGCCGAATCTCTCGGCATAATCGCCGATATAGCGATAATTAGGGGTAAAGAAAAGGGGGAATGCTGCCTCCCCTACCTCTGTCGGGCCTCAGCCTGTGGGACTGATTCGAGCCTCGAGTCCCCCTCTCGGGATCGGGAAGCCCTGTGTCTACAAGAAATATCAAGACAATCAATATTAAGACAAAGTGGTATTAAGAAATCAAGGTTTAACGAAAATTGAAGTGTGATATATACCTCCGGCGACAGAAGCACAAGCCTGGGCCCAGGCAGCAGCACGAGCGGGACGATAGTTCCTCTGGTGAAGAACAGCCGGTGACCCGGACGTGGACGCATCCCATCCAACTAGAAAATAAACATCAATAAAATTACATGAAGTTTATGTTTATTCTTAAAGGATATGTAAAATGAATAAATATTTTATATTTATTCATACAAACCTGCAGACTGAGCGGAGGGTATGGAAGTGTCGGGAGTGCCCCTGCACCAGACGTGGACGCACCACCTATAATTAGACAATCAAACAATGACTATATAAGTAATTACAAAAAGAATGCGTATATCAATAATATAACATTCTAAATCAACATGTATACACTATAGGATATATAAACACACCCGCAGGTGCGGTGGTGGGCTCTGCCCCTGATATAAGTACGTAAAAGCAAAAAGAATATATGTATATTTATGATATAGCATTCTAAATCAATATACATGCACTATATGATATATAAACATATCTGGAGGTGCGAGAGTGGCCTCCGTCCCTGATGTGGACGCACCAACAGCTAGACAATCAAGCATTGACAATGTAAGTAATTTTGACATGAATATGCATGTATATCTATAATATTACATTCAAAGTGAATATGTGGGCAACATACCTTGAGGTGCGGGAGTGGCCTATGTCCCTGATGTAGACGCACCACCAACAACTAGACAATCAAACATTGACAATGTAAGTAATTTTGACATGAATATGCATGTATATCTATAATATTACATTCAAAATGAATATGCGTGCAATATACCTAGAGGTGTGGCAAAGTCCATACGGAAGGAGGAATCCTAAGGGGTCCTCGATCGGGGTGCAAGACCAACCCTCTGAAGCACCCTATGCAGCTCTCCGGGCGGCAGAACCGCTCTGCCTCTGCCTCTGCCTCTGCCGGTGCCGCGGCTGGAGCTTCTGCCGCCCCTCACTGCTCCTGTCGTTGTCATCAAATCTAGATAAAACGGTTCGTGGACGAATTAGACAATCATTACATATGCATGCTATATATGTATAGATCGTAAAATGTGAAGTAATAATATAACATTACTGATAACCTTTTTCGTTTCGTGGACGCATTAGACATATCTACTTGGATTTCATCATCCATATCATTTCTAACCCACGTAACTTTATGATTAGCAGAAGACAGCCCGTCTTTCGAAACAGACAGTCGGAGCACTCTAAGTCTTCTCTCTTCTTCATCCTCATCACTGTCATCGAATTCTGGGACATCGTAAACATCCCTGGGTTTCCAATGGCATACGACACTCCATCCCAGATGCTTCAAACACTGTGAGTAGTATACTTGGAACGTTTGGTTCAGAAAGATAAACGGATCTTCCTGACCGTAAAATCGAAGTGTGTTCACACTGTTCAATCCATATTCATCTTTCCAAGTCCCGAGATTGCTTCTCTACTTATCCGTATCGGTTCGTGTATCGTACCAAGTACACTGAAATATATAAAAGGGTTCTGATCGTCCGGGATATTGGATGCCGAGTATACAATTTGAGTATCAATAATAAATCACACCATCCGATCCTACCGTCGCAATCCCACTATTCTGAGTGGTTCTAGATGTTTCTATGTCCTTAACTTTGAATTTGTATCCAAGGACACCGAATCCTTTATAATATGCAACCTCCATACTAGGAAACTGAGCTAAACATCTTGAATCACTCTCTAATGATGCAGACAAGTTCGGATCGTGGATCTAACAAAACAAATTTTACGAAAAATACATAACGATATAAGTTTAGATTAAAACTGATAGCAATAACATGTTATTCAAATAACTTACATGATCTGCAACCCAATCGCAAAAATTATCCTGATGATATTTTTCCAATCGTTTATCGTTCCAATCAGGATGCCCCTCACGTACCTCATTAAAATGAATTATGTTCTCGACAATAAATTATGACATTAATATTATATCATTTCATACACACACAAACACAAATATAACAATTAATCCAAATAAACTTACTCTCTAATTTTTTCAAGACATGCGCTATTAAGGAGGATAAACTGATATATCTTGTTGATAAACATAGTGTCTACCCTCTTATAATCGGCTTTACCATATGGCCCGTCCTGAATTCTTCGAGGCCGGTGAAGTCTCGTCTGAATGTTCTCGTCCAGATAGCGGGAACAAAATGTGGTTGCTTCATCTAGAAGATAACCTTGCATGATAGAACCCTCTGATCGATTTCTATTGCGTATAAACTTTTTAAGAGTGTAGAGGTACCTAAAGAAAAATATGTTAAACAAATAAATACGGGCATACAGGACAACAATAATTTTACAAATTGCGCGAAACGAAAATTGCACGTACCTCTCGACGGGATACATCCATCGATATTGTACTGGTCCGGCTAACTTAGCCTCAATTGCAAGATAAACCGTTAGGTGTATTATGATATCGAAGAATGACGGTGGAAAAATTTGCTCAAACTTGAAAAGTATCAAAGCAATAGAATTTTCTAGTTTCTCCAGCGTCACAGCATCTAGTGTTTTAGCGCATAATTCTCTGAAAAAACAACATACGTCATTGATTACTAGACCAACCGATTCGGGGAGGGAAGTCCTGAGGGCTAATGGGAGAATGTGCTCCATAATAACATGGTGATCATGACTTTTCAGCCTATCGATCTTGTCTTCACAATTTTTATCTTCTTGCTGAATGATCCTGAGAAACCTGTGGGAACTTTTAAATCATGCAACACCTGCAGGAATCTTTTCTTCTCCGGTTGTGACATATGATAAGCAGCATTGCGAAGTATAAACTTACCTGGTTTACCCGCTACCGGTTTAGAATGCAATTCACTTCTAATTTTCTAGTCCTGTAGAACCATCCGAGCATTGAGGTTGTCTTTCGATTTCCCGTCTTTACAAAGAAGCAAATTGAGTACGTGCTCGGATACTCCCTTCTCTATGTGCATGACGTCCAGACAATGACGCACTAAATTTGTTGACCGGTACGGAAGCTCGAAGAAAATGCTTAACTTGTTCCAGAATGGTGGTTTGACCCGTTTTGTCGGATCCATCCCGAAGGTCACATTATTGTAACCATCCTACTGAGAAGTCACGTCTTCTCTGGACAATGGGGCTGGAGATCCAAGAAGCTCCTGATGACCATCAAAGTGAATAGCGTCTAACCTGTAGGGGTGTTCTAAAGGCAGGAACCGTCGATGGCCGCAATAACAAACCTTCCTGCTAAAATTCAAGAATTTCGATGTTGTATGTTGATGGCAATGAGGACACGCTTTGTAACCATGTACGGACCAACCTGATAACATTCCATACGCAGGAAACTCATTAATTGTCCACATTAAAGCCGCACGCAGTATGAAGGTTGTATTTGTGTTTGCATCGTAAGTCTCTACACCATCAATGAATAAAGATTTTAACTCCTCGATCAGAGGTCGGAGATAAACTTCGATATTGTTTCCCGGTGAGTTTGGTCCGTCGATAAGAAAAGGCATCATAAAGTATGATTGGTCCATAGCCAACCAAGGCGACAGATTATAAACTATCATTACAACGGGTCATGTGCTGTGGCTTTCAGCCATATAGTTGAATGGGCAGAAGCCATCACTTGCCAGTCCGAGCCTGACATTGCGAGGATCGCTCTAAATATTGCGTGCCTCCTATCGAAATCCTTCCATGCCGGTGAATCTCTTGGATGACTCATTTTTCCATCTTCACTTGAAGGAGCACGGTGATGCCAAATCATTGCCTCGGCTGTTTTCTTGCACCTGAATAGCCTCTGCAGTCTCTGTGTTATGGGAAAGTATCATGCTATCTTGACAGGTATATCAGGCTTCTTATCAGAATCTTTCGGTTTATACCTGGAATCTCCGCATGTTGGACACTATTTCAAATCTGAATTCTCTTTCCGGTACAACACGCAATTTTTAGGACATGCTTGAATCTTCTTACACTTGAGACCAAAATCAGACATCATCTTCTGGGCTCCCTACCAGCTGTCGGGCACGTTATTTTCCGAGGGCATAGAATCTTTCAAGAACGAAAGAAGCATTGTGAATAACTTGTTGCTCCATCCATTTAGACACTTAATCTGGAAAAGTTGGACGAACCATGAGAGGGTGGAATACTTTGCATTCTCATAAATTGGTTTTCTAGCATCATTCATAAAATTTTCATACTTATCCGCACGCGGTCCTTAACCGGAAGGAATGTCATCTTCGGTATGAATAGATTCACCTAGGGCAGCCTCTACCATATCCTCCATTTATTCTGATGGAAAGAAATTACCGTCTTCTTTTTCTGCCGCATTACCGTCTTCTCTTTCTTCTCCTGCCGCATTATCGTCTTCTCCTTCTTCCTCTGCCGTATTACTGTGTTCTTCTCCTTTCTCGTGATATAGCCAAGTTGTATAAAGTCTAGTAAAACCATGTTTAACGATATGAAGCTTTGCAAATTCTACCTTCTGCCAGTACTTATTCCTACATTTATCGCACGGGCAGAGAATCTTCTCTATCACGATCTTATTATGTGCGCGTGCAAATTCAATAAAAGCAGCAACTCCTGCGACAAACTTAGGTTGCATACGTTTTTGCCAATCCACATACATCCAGTCCTTAACTCTGACGTACTCATGGGCCATGTTAGACTGTATAACATATAAATTGTAGGTTATGATGACTATATTGAGAAATCTAAGAACGGGATGGTTACTGACAAAGGAGAAAATCCGTGTATATACTTTGTATGTGCGTTTGTCGTTGAAAAGAATAAATTATCGATAATCAAAGTTAGATTTGAGGATACCCATGTATGAGTTGTATTCTATATATGTGTGTTTCAATTTATGATTTCGCTTAAGTGTAGGGTTCTTAGTGTGTATATGTTGTGTGTGCGTTTGTTGTGTATTCGTGTTGTGTGTGTGTGTTTCGGCTGTCGGGGGTAAGGCTTCTATCCCATTAAGAATGTATAGAGCAGATACCCATTCACTTGTACTTTCAACCGTTTCGAGAAAATTTCGGCAGCACCTTCCCACTGTTCTCCGAGTACACTGTAATAAAATAGATAATCATTTCAAAACTGTGAAACAACGTTGAAATAAACATCTAATCTATCTTTGAAAATGGAGAACCAGCGGAAAAGTACCGACAAAATAACTCGAAATGGATGAAAACACAAGTGAATGCAGGTGTTTGCTTTATACATTCCTAACTTGCCCACACAGGACAAATCTATCGGTTATCATACGATTGAATCTTCTCGTCACATAGACAACACGACGGTTGTTACTACCAAGTTATATCGTCCGATATTTAACAACCTTCGTATAGTTCTATGTCACGGTGAATATCGAACGTATGTTAACCGATAGACGGGGACTAAGTGGCGCTTTGAGTTTCATATATGAGTATCGATGAGAATATGAAAGTTTCATATTATCATCGAGTATCATATATTGGTTTTAACTTGAACATTTAATATGAATAGGTTTTACGTTTACATTTCGTTATTAAGGGTTTGAAATTTCAAGTTTAGGGTAAATTTTTCTTGCGTTTACGGTAAAATTGTACGTTTACGTTATCATCGAGTATCCGACTGCAATAAACTAGTGCACCCTAAACCCTAACCCTAAATAACCCAAATTAACCTAATTAACCACAATTAACCATAACTGTTACCCTAACACAAATTATCCCTAATTAACCCAAACATAACCCAAATTAATCTAATTAACCCTAATCAACCCAAACTTAACCCAATTTACCCAAATTAACCAAATTAACCCTAATCAACACCCTAACACTTTCAAATTATCACTAATTAACCCAAATTAACCCTGCCCTCTAATTAACCAAATTAATCATAGCCTCTAACCCTAAACTTGAACCAAACCCTAACCCTAAGCCTAACCCTAATTACCCTAACCCTAAGACCAACTAATTAACTATAACCCTAACCCTAACCCTAACCCCAACCCCAACCCCAACCGAACCCTTACCCTAACCCTAACCCCAACCCCAACCCCAACCCCAACCGAACCCTAACCCTAACCCCAACCCCAACCCCAACCGAACCCTAACCCTAACCCTACCCTAAACTGAACCCGATGCCTAACCCTCACCCCTACCCAAACCCTGAACCCTGAACCCCAGACCTAACATTATCAAAATTACAAATAATTTGAGATTTACATACCTGTAGTAGGTGGTGGAGGAGACGACGGAGGTGCGGGAATGAGCGATCGAGGCGACGAGGCGCGGAAGGCGGTGCCGATGAGGTGCGGGAAGTTTTGGGAACGATCGAGGAAGGTGTTGATGAGGCGCAGAGGGCGGTGGCGACGAGGCGTGGGAATGAGTGATCGAGGCGCGGGATAGTGAGAGAGAGAATTTTTGGGAACGTTTGAGGAATTTTCTGTGCTTTTTTTATTAATAACCCATTTATATGCCCTTACGGATATAACCGTAGGGCCATCGTTTGCGGCTCCGTAGGGCCAAACAACAAATTACGATTTAATATTTTTAAATTAAAATGTAGGGGACCGTAGGGACAACCATGGGGACTTACGGATTAATCCGTAGGGCTATAAAAAATTGCCCCTACGGATTCATGTACCCGTAGGGGCAATCCTATATTGTAGTAGTGTATCGTGAAAAATTGCCCCTACGGATTCATGTACCCGTAGGGGCAATCCTATATTGTAGTAGTGTATCGTGCTTAGACATGTCATTTCACGAAAAGGCATTGAGGTAGACAGAGCTAAAATAGATGTCAATCATAACCTTCCTCATCCCAAATGCGTCAAAGATATACGATCTTTTCTTAGTCATGCAGGATTTTATAGGAGATTCATTAAGGATTTTAGCAAAATTGCTAGACCCTTAACTCTTCTCTTGGCTAAGAATACAACACTTCACTTTGATTCGGACTGTGAAGCTGCATTTGACTCGCTCAAAAGATCTCTCACTACAGCCCCTGTTCTATCATCTCCTGATTGGAACCACCCGTTTGAGCTTATGTGTCAAGCATCAGATTTTCTGTTGGTGCAGTCTTAGGACAACACATTGATAAGATGCCACATGCAATTTATTATGCAAGTAAGACCTTGAATGATACTCAAATTAATTATACAACCACCGAGAAAGAACTCTTGACAGTTGTATTTGCATTAGAAAAATTCAGGCCTTACTTGATTGACTCACCGATTGTGGTTTACACCGATCACTCCACCCTAAAACATCTTTTATTTAAGAAAGATGCTAAAACCAGGTTAATACGTTGGATCCTATTATTACAAGAATTTGATCTTGTCATACGAGATAAGAAAATATGTGAAAACGTAGTAGCCGACCATCTTTTACGCATCTCTTCTTCACCTACTGTGACCTTGCCAATAAACGGCTCTTTTCCTAACAAACAGCTCTTGAATGTATCCTGCGAACCTTGGTTCATGGATATTGTGAATTATCTAGCAACAGGACTTATTCCCGGCGAATGGTCTAAACAAGACAATCATCGATTTCTATCCCGAGTAAAACATTTTTACTGGGATGAACCTTATTTGTTTAAGTATTGTCCTAAACAAACCATTCGCAGATGTGTCCCTCATGATGAATTCAAGAGTGTTTTGTCTTTCTGTCATGATCAGGCATGCAGTGGTCACTTTGGTCTACGTAAGACAGCGGAGAAAGTTTTGTAATATGGTTTTTACTGGCCAACATTATTCAAAGATGCATTTGAACACTGCAAAACTTGTCCACGGTGTCAATACACGGGTATGATTTCTCAAAAAAATGAGATGCCTCTCCAACCTATCTTGGTTGTGGAAATTTTCGACGTTTGGGTATTGATTTTATGGGTCCTTTTCCCAACTCTTTTGGGATTTTGTATATCTTGTTAGCGATTGATTGCGTCTTAAAATGAGTGGAAGCAATACCATGTCGCACTAATGACAACAAGATTGTTATTAAGTTCCTTAAAGAAAATATCTTTTCGCGATTTGTACACCCTCGTGCTATAATTAGCGACAATGGGACGCATTTATGTAATCGGTCTTTCGAGACTTTGATGTGGAAATATTCAATCAACCATAAACTTTCTACGCCCTATCATCCCCAAACGAGCGGGCAAGCTGAGATTTCCAATAGGCAAATCAAACAAATTTTGGAGAAGACAGTTTCTAAAAACCGGAAAAATTGGTCAACCAAATTGACGGATGCTCTTTGGGCATTTCGTACTGCTTATAAGACTGATCTTGGTATGTCTCCTTACCGACTAGTGTTTGGAAAGGGTTTCCACCTTCCTGTCGAGATCAAATATAAAGCAATGTGGGGTATTAAAGAACTTAATTTCGATTTAAATCAAACCTGCAACTTTCGGAAGATGCAATTAAATGAGTTAAGCGAACTCTGCGATGAAGCTTACGATAATGCGGTGATAGTAAAGAACCGGACTAAAGAATTTCACGATAAAAATATTTTGAGAAAAACTTTCATCCCAGGACAACAAGTCCTTCTTTACGATTCCCATCACCATCTTCATGCGGGTAAGCTAAGATCTTATTGGAAAGAACCATTTATGGTGCAGTATGTATACCCGCATGAGGCGGTTGAAGTTGAAAATAGTAAAAACGGTTATATTTTTAAAGTGAATGGGCATAGATTAAAACCGTATTTTTCCACTGACCCCACGGAGGAGCTCCTGTTTTTACACGAGCCGATTTATCATAAATAAATTTCCTCCACCTCACCTTCATGTCTCGATAAAATGGTCTCATCATAAGAATGGAAGTGAATTAAAAAAGGACTTCACTGAATATCCATATGTTTAAAAATAAGTTTGGGGGAGACTTTCACGTTCATTTATTTTTGGCCCCGTTAATAACTTTTCCTCTCAAATCTACAGGTTTTTGAGATTTAAAAGATGACAACAGTGAGGACACAGCTGTAAACAGATTTGGGGGAGGTTTGTGCTTATTTACGCATTATCTTGCATTACACTTTGCATAAGCACAAAAAAATTTAAAAAAAATTCTTTATAATGAAAGATTAGAAAGTAAAAAATTACATTTAAAAGATTGGAAGAGTTTAAGAAAAACAAGAAATTTAGATATTTTCTTAAACGAAACTAATAATAAATAGTTATGAGCCGTTGTCCGAAGGGTTAGTAAGATGAAGGAAGTCACTAATCTGAGGATAAAAATAAGTCTGAAAAATTGTTCCTATTCTGGAAGCCAAATATTTGAACATTGATACCCTACTATATGCACTTACATACGTCTTGAAACTCGGGATAGTAGAGGATATCTTGAAATACTCTTGTCTAAAAGCCAAAATACGAAGAAATTAATAAATGAAGCATAAAAATATAAAATGGTGAAGAAAAATGAACACTGGTTTTGTAATCACCAAGGCAGCATAAAAAAATATAGCCTTAGACCAACTGGTTTGGGAGTCACTGCTAAGTCTTAGGTGTTGCAAGACGAGAAAATTGCTAATCACGCCTAATAAGCGAGCACATTTAGTAATTGGTCGATTGGTACCTCAAGAAGTATTAACGGTCGCATAAAGAATGTGTGAGCAATTCCATCCAAAATATTCACCGACTAAAAAGTACTGAGGTAGATGAACAAGAGTATGATAGCTTGAATTGAATTCTCCGAGTGTAGGGATCTCTTTTACACAAACGTAGGGGTATATGATAGATGTTTGGAAGAAAGGTAGGGATGAAGAATAAAGGCGGTGTTTTATTGAGGGATGATGTGATTTCTAACATCTTTTCATGACTATTAAGATAGGACTCATAACAACCGAAAAGCTAATGTAGTTGAAAACTCAGATTTTCAAGTTCTTTCTTTTATAGTTCTTATCCTTATATGTAACTTTCACAGTCTTTCTTTTATTATAGAATTTTGTGGGTGCAATCAACTGAAAACCCTCAGAAGACAACACTCCTCCTACTAGGGACACCTAAAGGTTTAAAAGCTTGTTGTACGTGCTCAGTACATCGTATTGCCCACGAAAGTGTGCTAGTTAGTTTTTCTTTTTCTTTTCTCCTTCTCCTGAATAAAAGAAGTTTGCTCGAGATGATCAAAGACAAGTTTGGGGGAATTTGTTCAGTCGAAATTATTGCAATTTTTAACATAACAATTTCCTCACTTTTCTAATTATCTAAGAATGTTTGTTATAAATATAACACATATTACAAGTTTGTCTGGAAAATATCAATTACCATGTATTATACATTATAATCAACATTTTTGAAGGAAATTGTATATTTATTATTTCACGCATAATATTGTATATCTCTAACATTCTTCATTGAGATCTTGTGCAAAAATTACACCAGATCAGATATCGGAATCAGAAATTCACCAATAAAATACAGGAAATCAAAGAGTTGAATTCTGGCAGAGATTTAGTAGAGATAAGAAGATTCCAGATATCACATAAAGACCCTGAGATCAACAGAATAAGACCACAGAGAATTGAAGACATGAACTCACAAATCGGCAGCGAATCCGCGGCCGAGTCAGGCCGAATCGCCGCGGATCCGCGGCCGAGTCAGGGGATCGAAGATAGAGATTTCTCCAGAAGCTTCTCTGTAACGTCCTAGCTTGTTGAGAACGCTTCATTGTAACAACCTCATTCTAGAAACTTCTCTATAACAACCTAACTTGTTGAGAAAACTTCATAACTACCTAGTTTATTCTAGAAGTCTCTTTGTAACAACCTAGTTTATTGGGGAAGCTTGGTTATGGGCTATAAAAAAGGACCTAAGCCTACATTAAAAAGGTTGTTGAATTTTAGTACACATTTTATAGACAATTACACAAACAATTTAGATCCAATTTCAAGAACCACCAAATCTCAAGATCAAGAATCATTGAGAAGTTCATCAAGTGATTCAACAAAAGATCTTTTACGCGAAACCGATCATCATCAAGAGCACGTGATCCTCGATAGATCCAAGACTCACGGTGATCGAGCAAAGCGAAGATCGACGGAGAAATTACCTCTTCAAGGGAGTGATCGAGAGCATTTTTTCTTGTAATCTCGGATTGAAGAAGTTATAATTTGAAGTTGAATAATAAAGGTGATCATTACTTTTAATCTCGCTTTCTTTAAATTTTCGCATTATGAAATCTCTATTTATTGATTCTTCTATTTTCATAATGCGTGAGTAAATCTCCGCTTGCTAAGGATTCGAAGGAATTTGGTAGATCACATGGTAAGAGAATTCTATATTCATTTTAAGTCTTATGGAGATTATAAACTTTAGCAAAAAAAATCATCGATGTCCAAATTGTGAGTGAGATCAATTAATTAAGAATTTCATCATAATTTGGGGATTAGATTGATGATCCTTCTTATTAATGACTAGATAAGAATGGCAATCAATGAAAGGACAAGGGGCAATGAAGGAGAAACCCTAGTTTCTTCAAGGGATCCCTAATTCTCATTTTTAGCCATCAATCTAGTGTTAATTCTACCAATAGATAAGATGAATCATTTTGAATAGTCATCATGGCTACCAATTCCGTTCGAATCCTACAAGCCTTCTACAATTTTCTTGATAACTAAATCTTGAATATTTTCTTGAATTTTCTTTCTTAAAAACAATTTCTTGAATTTCTTGAAACTATTACTTCAACCAAATCTTAAAACAATTTCTTGATTTTCTTTACTATTTCTTTCAACTCATCTAAAGAAAGAATTTACAAATTCCACAAATCCCAGAGGACGACCCGTACTCACTAACGCTCGCTACACGCGATACCGTTATTGATTGCGGTTATTATACGACTAAAACATTACATCACTTCTTTACTACTACATCTTTTCTTTAAATCAAAGAAGTGGAATCAAACGATCAATCAAGTGGATCTGCACAATGTTCCAACTTCCTCTCTATATCAATTTCGCGGAGATTAACAATCTCCTGAATTGAGCGATACCCCGTCTCAAGAATCTGTCTGGATTCTTGATGGGACCAAGTTCATAAATGAACAACTTTATCCAACAAATTTCTTGGGCTGTACCTCCATTGAGTCATAACCAGCATCCTGCACCGTGTCTACCTCAGTATCCTCATTGGAATCCTCTCCAATATACTGCTCCTCAGAAGAAGGTAAATTCAAAACTCTGACAGCATCTCCGTCATTCAGGTCACCTTAGAATCCTGAACCGATAAACGCCTCCTGGAGGAAACTGGCATTATCATATACCAAGAACATTCTCTTATGTTCTTAACTGCTTCCTTTTGTTTTTCAAGAATTGGATTACTATCTGCTTACCACAGCGAGTGCAGTACCAACATCTGATTTGGTACAAGATATTGCATGTTTGACTCAATTCGCTGAGCAAATGATATGTCATTCATGCAAGTCCCTCACCAGCGGGTAGACTACCATGCTAGGAGTCGTCCATTCTAAAACACTTTTAGAATGGTGTCTAAGTACCCAGATTGGCACACTTCCCAAATCTAGATCTCAAACTATAGATCTAGTCACCAGAATTCTTGATATCTTATCCAGATCCTATGTGGAGAAATATCTGTGAAACCCAAAATTTGACCGATTGTAGTATAGGAACTTCATTTCCTATCAGGAGCATGTCATCCAAATCTCAGGACATAACTCCCTATATCCTTCTTATTAGGTTCATCTATTGTTTTGATGAAGTCGATCACCTTGGCTGTCACGTCAAAACAGATGATCCGTCTATTCTATGCATGCTTTAGTCTATGAATAGACATAAGCAACTTGCACACCTTCCGCTTCTTTCACTGACTATGATAACCCTCTGGCAGAGTCATATACACATGCACTTCTAAATTTCCTTTTAGAAAGATATTATAGTCATCCACCTGCCAGATTTTATAGTCATGAATAGTAGTAGTGGCAAATTGTTCATCCCGAAAAACAGCATTTCAATACCACTCATTCATTATCAATTTTGTGATATACCAGTACTATTAATCTGTGTCTGCTCAATAAGTACATATTACAGATATTCGTGACAAAACACTAAAAACACACTCAAATGCACGGATACGACATTTGTGAGCCGATACTGCAACCGAAACGGAATGCCGATCATTATTCAAGAAGATTTTGCAAAGCAAGTGAAGTGTACAAACTTTTTATCCAAGATAGTCCAACATGATGCAACTTGTATAAGTGTGAAGACATATTTTGGCTCATGGGACAGCTTGATGCAAGTGGGCAAGTGTACTGTGCAAGTGGACATGGGTCATGAATGAAGAGATAAAGTTGTAATGTGGTGGTTTAAAGCTAGAAATTTTCCCTCCAAATCTATAGACTAAATCCCAAGTATTTATAAAAGAATCAAACAATGCCAGAGAGATAGTGGAGAGGATATGAGATCACCACACAAAGAAGGCCCCACCAACCGCCAGAATTGGCCATTTTCCCGCCACCGGCAGTCCCACCTCCACCAAATTCTCCATTTTTCTTCTGGTCATTCCAAGTTTTCACATCATCTCAATTTTATTGTTTTCTTTTTTTTTATGAAGTATCCTATATATACCAGAACAGAGAACAACCTTGAGATCCATATACTTAGACTACATTCATTCCATTTCATTCTTACATTTTGTAATTTTGTTTAACTTTCTGTACATAGCAGTAGGTAATTTTGAGTTCCTTGCCCTCTCCTAATCCTGCAACCTCTTATTGAGCTTGCAAGTTTAGATTTGGGTTATTGAACTCATTGCTTGTATCTTGGATATTGAACTTTAAATGAAGCTTTCACTTTTGCACCATGGTTCTTAATATGTCTTTGATTTTATTTACTTGCAATTACTTTTCTTGCATTTACTTACTTGTAATGTTGTTTTTTTTATCTCTTCTATCTTTGTATTCTCTTTTGATGTTTGTAATGGATAGTGAGTAATAAATCTTGTTAAGAAAAGAGAATGGTTGTTTAAGTTAAAATTCTCTTTACTCATTTCTTTTGTCCAAAACTTACCAATTGAACTCCGTCCAAATCTCACGCAAGCGCTCCGTTATGCACCCTATCCTACCAAGATAGCGGTGATTCCATAACGTAACCGGTTGCGTTTGGTTTGGCGGGAGGCGAAAGTTAAGAGACAAAAATGGAAGAACAAGGGTAATAAGCTGGATTTCGCAAATATCGTGTTTAAACACCCTAATCCACGTTGTTGCCAATTACTCTAGCTTCAATAGTCAAGTGAGGCACAAAATAATAAGTATGGATTTTCCTAACTTAAACTAAATTATCTCTATCCCTAACAAGCGTTTCTTTGCATATATACAAACACATAGGTTAGAATCGAACTATTCGGACTTTTGGCTTAACTCATGAGAACAAGAACTTAAAATGTACCATCTCCCTGCAGACGACCCATACTCATCACGGCTAGCTACACGCGACGCCGTCTTGATTGCGATTACTTTAAAACTTAATACGGCACGTGAAATATCATTCAATCACAAATCATGTCCATATGGATTTCAGCGTAGACACTAAAGTAAAATTCTCATCACAATTCTTATCGGGTATTTGATGAAAATTTTACAAGTCTAGCCTTATTAGGTTAATACCTTTCCACCTACATTGATCTCGAAAGATTTTTTTGCTCCTAATGGGTTTTATCCCTTCAGGAGCACCCAGCAAAGTCCAAAATCCATAGTTTGCTGGAGTGTGTGGAGTCCATCTTGGATATAAAGTATCCAGCCATCATTCAGAAGTCACCACTTCCCATGGCATGCTGATAACTAGTAAAGCCACCATCATAATGATGCTGACCTCCCAGTCACCGTCTACGAGAAAACCGTAGTATCTCTTAGATGGCTGAGGTCACCTACTAAATCTACGGAGTGGCAAAGATTTGTCAGTTCCAATTGAATCTCCAGGTTCTACTAAATTATCAAAAACCGTTTGTAGTTCTAGAATCACTTTCAGTTCTACCATACTCCCACTAGTTTTTTGTGGGAAAAAGATTCCTTTTATAAAAAAGAGGCAAGTAAAGAACAAACCAATTTTTTTATCTTGAAATGGTAGAAGAAAAATCCAAGCAAATACTTCGGATAAACCACAAACTGTCATTACTGGAGCGTGCTTTGAGTTTTTCCAGCTTTTGCTTTTAAACAGAAATTGGATAACTTCATATCTTAACAACCTCAAGATATGCAACCAATCTATGTCCATATAGAATCAAAGGCACTAATTTAGATGGAACCAGATTCAAATGTCATACAGCTATTTCCAGTGCATATCATCTAAATGGAAAAATGCCAATACAGCATTACTCATCAAGGAGGGCACCCACGGATGAGTAACCTGTGAGAGTATCAAGTTTTCAATATTACTATGATGGAATACCTAGCATGGGTATCTATATCTTCAATCACTTCGAAGAATCCTGATACTTCTAACGCATAGTTCTCTACTTTATTCTTATACTTATAAACTTCTCAAAATCTTTGAACCTTGTATTTCAACGAATGTGTGTCTAAAACCAGAGAACTCATAGGTAAACCTGAATGAAATAAGAGTACCAAACTGTAACACCCTAGTTCATTAATAATATATTTTATTTGGGTATTTTCTAATCGTGCGACTATTTCTTGATTATTATCGTGTTAGGTGCGGATAGTGCAATTGGTATCTGTAGTTAGTATCCGACCTGACCCTCATGATCGAAACCCATCATAGTTCTAGATTACGACATATCCTTACTAATACAGAGCATTCGTGCACATCTAGATTCTATGCACACTCATATGATATAATTGTTATCCGCATATTTTTAATAATACAAATTATAACCAAACTATACATTTTAATGCCTAGCATAGCCTGTATCATACCCCATTCCTTATGGTTGCATCCATACTGTTGGCTATAGTGCCCTCAAGTCAATTATTGTGATCGCAGGCACGCGATTGTGATGATTGAGGGAGGACCTATACGGATAGAACAGTCTTACTCGAGATGATAGTATGCTATCAGGTTTGCCTCTATCATCATGTACATACTTTATGTGGTATTACAGATTACAATTACATGTTGATAGAGCCCATAGAATACTTGCTTGACTGCCAGCATTATGATGGCGATCATATATGTGAGAGCCGGGTGGTCTATAAGCACATCCTTAAATGTCCCTAGTCGACGGAGTGTCGAGACTGGGCATTGATACTCCGGAGTAGACTAGTGTGTACTTATCGAGACCCCGACGAGGGGCGGTGGCCGGTCTCATAAGCCATTGGTGTCAGTTAGTCACCTAAGATATTATACAAATACTCATTGGGTTATGAGTACACTGGACGGACTCGTCGGGAACATGCTAGACGGTATTATACCTATTGTCAGATAGTAGTTCCTAGGTAACATGTGTACAGGTTAGTCTGTCGACCTGAGATCATCATTTTTCTCGTGTGTGTTCTGACTGTGCTTTGATTACTACCCTACCACGGCTCAAAGGAGTCGTGCAAACAATTTTTAGTTGGGTACAGTCCCAAGCCATATGGAGGCAGTGAGCGGAACGTCGGGGATTCATCTCTCTCGGTATTGGGGGTTAATATCCCATAGTGCATAGGTGGCCAAGACCAGAAATCCTTGGCCAAGGTAGACGAGAATTACTGATTTGGATCGGTAGTATCTCAGTTGGTGATGGGCTTCATACCGACACGAAATATCGCGTTATTAGGGGTCTGATTTTATCCACCCCCTGGACCCGATATATGATACTCTTAGACGTGAAGGGTTTGTTTAGCACCCAATGAAGAGTTTTGATGCATCACATGTCCTAAAGTTTATGTTTTTATGGTGCTAAACAAACACGCAAAGGGAATCGATCCTAGAAAATTAAGGTTACTAAACATTAAGCTAATAAAAGTTAGGGTTTAGAGACTACAACCTTTGTAGCTCCCTTTTTGCTTGACTCCTTAGACTCTTAGGTGTTGGAAGAAGGTCCACTTGTAGTCCTCTCACGTCCACGACGATCCACCCGGAGTTTCCCGTCCAAGCTTGCAACTTTGGAAAAACAAAGAGAACACTCTAATCAAGTTGGCTAAACTTGAGTAGAATGATATTGTGGCTAATGATCTCACTTCAAAATCCTATTTTTATGAGTATTTTGCTCTCTTGAAAGAAGTAGAGAGCAAAGCATCAAGGTTGATGAAGATGGTGGTCTTTTTGTGAAGAAGAGAATAATGGAACCCTTGAAAGAGAAAAGAAAAATAAGCATATATATTTTCTCTTTCTCATATCCAACCATGGTTAACTCTAAAGATATTATTGGATTAAAGTTAAAAGCACAAAAAGAAAATAAACCATGGGTTAAAAGGTAGGTGAGCATGGTAAGGTTAGGAAGAGTGTAGAAACCTTTTATGATTTAACCCATTTTCATTTTCTTTTGCTTTAATTTAAAAAACAAAAATAATCCATAAAATTAACCATGGTGTGATTCTTATATTGCCACCATTCTCATTGTATAAGCAACCATGATAAAATGCTGTATGTATGCATGTGTGCATGCACATCCATATGTGCATGAACAAGAATGAATGCATACATGCATGCATACATCCAAAATAAACAAGATAGGATTTGTAGTGAGAAGCTAATGATAAATCAACACTTGATTCACTAATCCGGTCATATCACATACGACCCGACCATTAGCAAGCTGCCCAGTTAATATACGGTATCCTATACACGTATTTTAATTGGGTCCAAGCGCATATCGCATATGCGCACCACAACGTTTCGCCTAGACTAGGTAACTCCTATGTGGGACTCTAAGACTCGTCAATACGCCGGCAGTGGGTGATGATCATATCAAGCACCCCCAAGCCACAAGCGGTCAGCTAAACGTAACGGCCACCCGGGTATTGAGCGATCAGAAGACAACAAGCGAACCTGCTACAACTCCCGTCGAGCCAACTGGCAACACTACCGTACAGTCTGGTCTCTTCGTCAGATACGCTGCATATCGAGCCTAGGGATGGTCACGTCGACCCTAATAACTCAATAAGTCGTGCCGGTGAATGGTCTATAACAGATCGAGAAACTACTGATAACACTTATCAGCAAATCTCAGCAGCCCTGGCCAGGAACTTGCTGTTATAACCAGTCGGGCACAGCACAGCATCAACTCCCAATACCGGGAGAGACGAAACCCCTCCTATCGCTCATCGTCTTCGTGTGTCTCGGGACTGTACCCAACGGCCACCTGTTTGCACGACTCAGTAGAGCCGTGGTTGGGTGGCAATCAAAGTACAGTGGGAGAACACACAAGACTCCATGACGATCTCGGGTCTACAGACTAACCTGTACCAGTGTCACCTGAGAACTGCTATCCGACGATAGATATAATTCCATATAGGAGTTCTCGGTGAGTCCGTCCAGTGTACTCAGTCACCACTGAGCACCCGTATATGATCTTGATGTCAAACATCGATGAATGTGGGAACATCCATCGCCCATCACATGGGTCTAGTATCATATACGCTAGTCTACTCTGGTGTATCGATGCCCCGTCTCGATACACCTCCGACTAGGGACATTTCAGGATATGCTTATAGACTACAGATGTCCCACTAGTATGATCTCCATCATAATCAGAGCAGTCAAGCCAATATTCTTAGGGCTTTATCAGCATGTATGAATGAATAAAAGCATGATCAAATCAACATGTCAGATAAAGAATAACCAGATAGCATACTATCATGTCGAGCAAGAATGCACACTGAATATATATATATATATATATACATGTACAGATACATCCACTATCACATAATGGCCTCTAGGGTATACATATATCCAACAATCTCCCACTTGCACTAAGGCCAATTATTGGCGTATCTCATACCCAACATCTCAAAAAGTCGCTCATGCTGTGGCTGAGGGAGGGCCTTGGTGAGTGGATCCGCGGCGTTGTTCTTTGTGTCTACTCTCTTAATCTTGATCTCGCGACGATCTACAATCTCCCGGATCAAATGAAATCGCCTCAGGATGTGTCTGGACCGCTGATGGGATCTGGGCTCCTTGGCTAACGCCATAGCCCCATTATTATCACAATACAAGGGTATTGGATCAATAATGGTTGGAACTACTCCTAGCTCCGAGACGAACTTCTTCATCCAGACGGCTTCCTTGGCGGCATCATTTGCAGCAATGTACTCAGCCTCCATCGTAGAGTCTGCAACGGTATCCTGTTTGGAACTCTTCCAACTTACCACCCCTCCATTGAGGGTAAATACAAACCCTGAGATAGATTTGCTGTCATCCTTATCGCTCTGGAAGCTCGAATCGGTAAATGCCTCCATTTGGAGATCTGTATTACCATACACCAAGAACAATTCTTTAGTCCTTTGCAAGTACTTAAGAATGTTCTTCACAGCTGTCCAGTGGTTCTCCCCTGGGTTGGATTGATACCTGCTTACAACACTAAGTGCATAAGCTACATCTGGGCGTGTACATAACATCGCATACATTATAGATCCTACTGCCGAAGCATAAGGTATAATGCTCATGCGAGCTCTCTCTTCATCGGTCTTTGGACAAGAATCCTTGGAGAGAGTGACTCCATGGCAAGCGGGTAAGGCACCCCGCTTGGAGTCTTCCATACTAAATCTCTTTAGGATGGTGTTGATGTACCTGGTTTGGGACAATCCCAATAACTTTTTGGATCTATCCCTATAGATCCTTATGCCCAGGATGAATGTGGCATCACCCAGGTCCTTCATGGAGAACCTTAGTGATAAGAATGATTTGACCGATTGTAGCATAGGAATATCATTTCCTATCAAAAGAATATCATCCACGTACAATACGAGGAATGTGACAGCTCTTCCTACAGCCTTCTTATAAACACAAGGTTCATCTGGATTTTTGATGAAATCAAACTCTTTGATAACATCATCGAAACAGATGTTCCAACTCCGAGATGCCTGCTTTAACCCATATATGGATTTAAGCAATCTACATACTTTCTCGCTGCTCCCACTGTCAATGAAGCCCTCTGGCTGATCCATATAAACGCATTCTTCTAAATCTCCATTTAGAAATGCTGTTTTAACGTCCATCTGCCAGATTTCATAGTCGTAGTGAGCAGCAATAGCAAGTAGGATCCGAATGGATTTAAGCATGGCTACGGGCGAAAAAGTTTCGTCATAGTCCAAACCAGGTCTTTGACGAAAACCTTTCGCCACAAGTCTTGCCTTATAGGTCTCTACCTGCCCATCCACACCAATCTTTCTTTTAAAGATCCATTTGCACCTCACAGGTTTTACCCCAGGGGGTACAACGTCCAAATTCCATACTTTGTTGGTGTACATAGACTCCATTTCGGATCTCATGGCATCCAGCCACTTCACAGAGTCACCACTCGTGATAGCTTGCTGAAAACTGGTAGGATCATCATCATCCATGATGCAATCTTCTCTGTCACCATCAATGAGGAAACCGTAGTACCTCTCCGGTGGGCGAGAAGTCTTACCAGACCTACGGAGTGGCCGAGGTTCTTCAGTTTCTGTTGCAACAGCCGGTTCAACCAAATCGTCATTTGTAGTTTGTGTCTCCAGAACCTCTTCTAGATCTACCACCTTGCCATCATCTCTATCTGTGAAAAACTCTTTTTCCAAGAATGTGGCATACTGAGAAACAAACACTTTTTGTTCCTCTTTGTGGTAGAACAGATATCCATAAGAATTCTTTGGATATCCCACAAAGTTACACATGACTGACCGTGTCTCGAGTTTGTCCGGATTCTGCTTTTTAACATAGGCCGGGCAACCCCAAATCTTAATTCTTTTAAGAGATGGTCTCTTCCCATTCCATATCTCATATGGCGTGGTAGACACGGCTTTGGTTGGAACCCTGTTTAGCAGAAACGCTGCAGTCTCCAATGCATGCCCCCAAAACGAGACTGGTAACTCAGCGTCACTCATCAAGGACCGGACCATATCTAATAGGGTCCTATTCCGTCGTTCTGACACACCGTTGTGCTGTGGTGTGTAAGTAGGAGTGAGCTGAGAGAGAATCCCATTCTCTTTTAGAAAGTTTGCAAATTCTGTACTGAGATACTCACCACCTCGATCTGATCGAAGCATCTTAATACTCAAGCCGGTTTGTTTTTCTACTTCTTGTTTATATTCAATGAATTTCTCGAAAGCTTCGGACTTGTGCTTTAATAAAAATACATGACCGAATCTTGAGAAATCGTCGGTGAATGTAATAAAGTATGAAAAACCGCCTCCAGCCTGTGTAGACATTGGCCCACATACATCACTATGTATGAGGCCAAGGAGCTGAGTAGCTCTTTCTCCGTGTCCGGTAAACGGAGTTTTGGTCATTTTACCCTTGATACAAGACTGGCAAGTCGCATAAGATTTATATTCAAAAGAGTTTAAATATCCATCTTTATGTAACTTGTTTAGTCTTGTTTCGTTAATATGACCAAGTCTACAGTGCCAAAGAAAAGCTTCATTTAATTCTGAAATTTTTCTTTTATTAGTGTGTTGTATACTGAAAACTGTGTGTTGATTTAGGACATATATTCCGTTATTAAGCGTACCATACCCAACCAACATTTGATTTAGGTGAATGTTCATAACATTGTTCTGCAACACAAAATTATATCCTTCATTGTCCAACAAAGAAACGGATATTATATTACATAGCATACTTGGTACAAAATAACATGGATTCAAAATCAAAATACATCCAGATGACAACCCCAAGTGATACTCTCCCACTGCGACTGTATGTACATTGGAACCATTTCCAACGCGGAGAGTATGGTCACCTGTCTTCAAAACCTTGCTATTTCTCAGCCCCTGCATAGAATTGCAAATGTGAGAACCTGAACCGGTATCCAATACCCAGGAAGCAGAGTTTATAGAAAAACAGTTTTCAGTCACAAACGCACCTGAAGCAGAAGCAGAAGCATGCTTCTTCTTAAGACTTAAGTACTCCGTGCAATTGCGCTTCCAGTGTCCTGTCTTGTGGCAATGAAAACACTCGCCTTTCCCCGGGTCTCCAGCTTTGGACTTTCCCGTTCCCTTCACCTTTTTAACTCCGCCCTTAGGATTAGTGGGTTTCTTCTTTTTCTTTCCCTTGGCCTTAGCTTTCGGGCGAGAAGAAGAAGACTGTCCAATAGTCATAACGGGAGTTTTTGCTGACTTCATAGTGCTCTCTGCACTCCTTAACATATTAAGGAGTTCAGGGAGTTCCTTCTCCATGCCATGCATGTTAAAGTTCACTATGAACTGAGCAAAGGTGGAGGGCAGGGACTGCAGAATAATATCTATATATTGTTCATTGTCCATCGTCCATCCAAGGTCCTCAAGCTCTTCAATAAGAGCTATCATCTTCAGAACGTGGTCTCCTACTGGTGTGCCAGGGGCCATTCGCATCTGAAACAATTTCTTTGATGCTTCGTATCGTAATACGCGGGATTGCTCCCCATACAACTCCTTTGTATGGAGCAATATACCGTGAATGTCCATGTCCTCGTGCTACTTTTGATGCGTGTTGTCCATCGATGCAAGCGTGAGGCATTTTGCCGTGGCACAGTCAGTGTCCTATGTCTTGCGGACTTCAATGTCCGCAACTGAGGATTTTGGACCTGGGACGGGCGGGGCTGAAGCCGTGAGGACATATGATACTTTATCATAAGTCAAGGCGATCTTCAGATTCCTCAGCCAGTCTTTATAGTTGGTCCCATTCAGTTTGTTTTTATCTAGTAGAAGCTTAAGTCCAGTCATTGGTATCTGCCATTAAGAGAGAGAAAAGAATACACTCAGCGAAAGCTCTTGCACATATTAGATTGGTTTATTATCTTGTCTAATCGATGTTTCCCACTGCTTTTTATCAAGTTTTTCTTTCAAACCTTAAAAATAAAAACTAGCCAGGATTAATTACAGTCTACAACTTCGCTAACCGTTCAGCCAGGCCGGTGTCGGTACTTTGAGGGAGGTTCCCCGTGCTTTCGCACGGACCTAATTAGAGTAAACCTCGTTTTCCCAGAGGCGGAGCCCCGTTAACACCTTTCTAGACACCTGATGAGTTAGCTAATTGTAAACTGTAAAACTCTCCTAGGGGCAACTATTGCCCACAGTGGGATCGGGATCCAACCATCACATGGAAGGTATGCAATCTCATTGCAAATTTCAACACTTGAAATTCCCGATGTAATTTTTTTTACCCCTAGTACTTATGACCTTAACTATGGTCAACAAATCATAAGTACCAGTCAAGTTCTACCCGTCATTTCTTGATCAATTAGACCCACCCATATGACCCTTATCTATGGTCAACAAAGTCGCATGAATGTCCTAATTAATCTGCATCATATGCAGTGTAGGAAGACATCACTTAGCTACCGTACACTACGCCTTAACTAAAGTCAACAAACGTAGCACGAATACTAAGTACTCTACTTCCTAAAATGACGGAGGGTTGCGAATGATTTTTAAGAAAATCTTTAACGCTTTGAACTTGATATCGTTGTAGAATCAAACAGTTTTCAAAAGGAGTGGCTTAAGCTCCGCAGTTTTGAAATGTAGCTTTTTCATAAATAGCCAAGTAGTTTTCAAATCCGATTCTACAACATCTTTTTAGGTTTATTTTCTTTACATTAATCACATTAATGTAATCCCATCATTTAAGTCCTTAATCCAATCACAGAAAAGAAACGAAAATAAAACGTACGCTTATGCCATCCGCATTCGCCGCAATGTTCCGTTATGCACCGTTAGGTTACTTAACTAACGGCATACCAGGACGGAACTAGCGCGGGTGTAAAACATAAGCAACGTCTACTATATATCATATATATAATATGTCATTCGTCTCAGATATCACAGAACACAGGCAGCAGAAACATAGATATAACGTGGGATATCCTAGGACGTCCGTATTTAGTATTTAGCCAGAATAGAAAATACGGATTCCACAGTCGCGATGAATAGCCAAGCCCATACCCTGGACCCCTACGAGAGCGGCAAGTGACCCTACCAATTCTGGAGTTTAGGAGACCCGGTCTCGACTCCTCGAGATGGCCTCCCACTGAACCCCAGAACCCGGTCACCTGTGCTCCCCTCCTTGGGTCCATCCTAATGCGGAAAAGTAAATAATATACAACACTGGTGACACAACCTCAACCCGGAAGTGCCCCAAATAAAAGAATATTACATTACATTTGAATTTACATAAATGAAAGTATAAAACTCTCATCTCACATAAAACCCCCCGGCTATTCAATCGCGACAATCCTGCACATCATATCTCAGCAACACATAATATCTCATATCATCAACGTAAGCAAGTATGCATACCCCAATTGTCGTTGACGTATAGCAACGAAACCGGCGATATCAAACATACTACACTTACGGTCACAGAAAAGAAAGTGTAAAACTACAATATTTGGAATCCAGATTCTCTTTAGACATCATAAATGTGAAATATCACATATTTCGTATTTCATGCCTAAACTATATGAATTCCACATATTATATCACAATCCAGATAAACAGACAGTATTAAAGTTTTCGAACAATCGATCAAATACTCAAGATTCACTAAAGCTCAACACTTGAGCAGAGTTCAAAAAACCGGAGTGTGACACAGTAGTAGCGGTCCAGCCGTAGAAGGGTCAAGCCAACGCCTCACATGTGGCACGCCATACTGCCCCAAACCCTAAGGTTCAAAGGGCAGTTCAAGACGGTCATATAATCGAGTTAAGGTTTGTTGTCTTCTAGAGGGACCACCACAAAACTTGGACGTATCTCCAATATTTTCAAACCCCGTGAAAAGTGAGTAAATGATAGTTGTTCAAACACTTCAATACTTTCTAGTTTACCCGGAAAAGGAAACGAAATGAAAATTCCGATCGAAACGACGAGTCCAAAACCATCTCCAGAATTTTTCAACAGCAGATTCAGATTAAACATACTCAAAATATACTATAGCAGGTAAGGAAAAATACTGTGCAAAATGGAGTAAAAGATCCCCTTTTATGGCCGCGGATCCGCGGCCTAAGCCTGCTTGGGCCGCGGTTCCGCGGTCAAAAGTACTGTTCATTGGGTCGAATTTTCCAGTTTGTCTTATATTTACCTGCACTATTTTTTGAGAATTTTTAATTCTGAAAAAAGGCAGTTTTTAAAAAATTTCCAGAGAGTGTCCCGTAAATCCGTATTTTAGTTCGATCGGAGTTTTTACTTCGCAAAAAGGTCGCCTAATGTTCTAGGTTGGCTCTGATACCAATGAAGGGTTTGTTTAGCACCCAATGAAGAGTTTTGAAGCATCACATATCCTAAAGTTTATGTTTTTATGGTGCTAAACAAACACGCAAAGGGAATCGATCCTAGAAAATTAAGGTTACTAAACATTAAGCTAATAAAAGTTAGGGTTTAGAGACTACAACCTTTGTAGCTCCCTTTTTGCTTGACTCCTTAGACTCTTAGGTGTTGGAAGAAGGTCCACTTGTAGTCCTCTCACGTCCACGATGATCCACCCGGAGTTTCCCGTCCAAGCTTGCAACTTTGGAAAAACAAAGAGAACACTCTAATCAAGTTGGCTAAACTTGAGTAGAATGATGTTGTGGCTAATGATCTCACTTCAAAATCCTATTTTTATGAGTATTTTGCTCTCTTGAAAGAAGTAGAGAGCAAAGCATCAAGGTTGATGAAGATGGTGGTCTTTTTGTGAAGAAGAGAATAATGGAACCATTGAAAAAGAAAAGAAAAATAAGCATATATATTTTCTCTTTCTCATATCCAACCATGGTTAACTCTAAAGATATTATTGGATTAAAGTTAAAAGCACAAAAAGAAAATAAACCATGGGTTAAAAGGTAGGTGAGCATGGTAAGGTTAGGAAGAGTGTAGAAACCTTTTATGATTTAACCCATTTTCATTTTCTTTTGCTTTAATTTAAAAAACAATAATAATCCATAAAATTAACCATGGTGTGATTCTTATATTGCCACCATTCTCATTGTATAAGCAACCATGATAAAATGATGTATGTATGCATGTGTGCATGCACATCCATATGTGCATGAACAAGAATGAATGCATACATGCATGCATACATCCAAAATAAACAAGATAGAATTTATAGTGAGAAGCTAATGATAAATCAACACTTGATTCACTAATCCGGTCATATCACATACGACCCGACCATTAGCAAGCCGCCCAATTAATATACGGTATCCTATACACGTATTTTAATCGGGTCCAAGCGCATATCGCATACGCGCACCACAACGTTTCGCCTGGACTAGGTAACTCCTATGTGGGACTCTAAGACTCATCAATACGCCGGCAGTGGGTGATGATCATATCAAGCACCCCCAAGCCGCAAGAGGTCAGCTAAACGTAACGGCCACCCGGGTATTGAGCGATCAGAAAACAACAAGCGAACCTGCTACAACTCCCGTCGAGCCAACTGGCAACACTACCGTACAGTCTGGTCTCTTCGTCAGATACACTGCATATCGAGCCTAGGGATGGTCACGTCGACCCTAATAACTCAATAAGTCATGCCGGTGAATGGTCTATAACAGATCGAGAAACTACTGATAACACTTATCAGCAAATCTCAGCAGCCCTGGCCAGGGACTTGCTGTTATAACCATTCGGGCACAGCACATCATCAACTCCCAATACCGGGAGAGACGAAACCCCTCCTATCGTTCATCGTCTTCGTGTGTCTCGGGACTGTACCCAACGGCCACCTGTTTGCACGACTCAGTAGAGCCGTGGTAGGGTGGCAATCAAAGTACAGTGGGAGAACACACAAGACTCCATGACGATCTCGGATCTACAGACTAACCTGTACCAGTGTCACCTGAGAACTGCTATCCGACGATAGATATAATTCCATATAGGAGTTCTCGGTGAGTCCGTCCAGTGTACTCAGTCACCACTGAGCACCCGTATATGATCTTGATGTCAAACATCGATGAATGTGGTAACATCCATCGCCCATCACATGGGTCTAGTATCATATACGCTAGTCTACTCTGGTATATCGATGCCCCGTCTCGATACACCTCCGACTACGGACATTTGAGGATATGCTTATAGACTACAGATGTCCCACTAGTATGATCTCCATCATAATCAGAGTAGTCAAGCCGATATCCTTAGGGCTTTATCAGCATGTATGAATGAATAAAAGCATGATCAAATCAACATATCAGATAAAGAATAACCAGATAGCATACTATCATGTCGAGCAAGAATGCACACTGAATATATATATATATATATATATATATATATATATATATATATATACATGTACAGATACATCCACTATCACATAATGGCCTCTAGGGCATACATATATCCAACAAGACGAACAGACCGGACTGTACGGAGGTTGTCATGGAAAGGCTCAGTATAGGTTCGGATGAGTTTGCTTGTCGGCTTCCCTTTCGCTCAATACCTGGGTAGCCATTACGTATAGCTAGTGCCGCTGATGTGCTTGTGGTTAAACCCACTGCCAGCGTATTGACGAGTCTTTAGAGTCCCACACAGAGGATTTTCCTGCTTCGGGCGAAATGATGTAGAGGCCGTATGGTATTATGGCAGGGTTCGATCATATACGTGCACTTGTGCACGTATCATGATTCAGACGGATAATACTAGTGGGCTTTGGTTTAAGCCGGATCCTAGTATTATATTATTGGATTATTTTTGTCTCTTTGTATTCATATTTTTTTCAGAATATGAATACGGTTATGCATATACGGTGAGGGGTATTCTTATAATTTATTATAAGATTGCTTCTAGAAGATGACACCTCATTTTAGTTTATAACCATTTTTGTTTAAATGGTTAAATGAGGTGGAGGATGAGGTGTTGTTTATATTTATTGGAGCATGATTACTTGGTGACTCATGGGTTACTATTGAAGCATGCTTGATATTTTTGTGTGGTGAATTATTGAAGTGGATGCTTCATTCTTTAGTTCACATGAGACTTAGCCTTTTTCATAGTTTCTTCACTACAAGACTCCCATCTTCTCATGCTTGCTTCTTCTACCTCCATCCTAAAAGTCTCATATGTTGAGAAACCTAGGGTGTTATGAGACATATTAATCCATCATTAGACTCTACATTCTCTAGGCTATCTAGTTTAGCGAACTAGGTATCCTGGTTACCTCGGCTTTGAGGTTGGAGATCGAACTACAAATCCTCAGTTGGATCATCTTCGACCGAGGGAGACTGACGATCAAGCTTGATCATGGAGGCCTCCAGGAGCTTAGGAAGATGGTAGAAGACCGAAGGACTCGGATTATTCGGTATAACAATTCTAACTCCTCTTTAGTTTGCTAGTTTATAGGTTTATGGTAGATCCGGGTTATCGGGTTGTTCTGGCGCCAGTTTATAAAAATTTTATTCCGCAAATGGTCAGGGTAGATAGCCAGGGCGCTGGCATAACCCAACACAGACATCGTGTTCATGTCCGATATGATAAAACAGACCCGTTTGGATCAATACGTGATTTTACGTATATCCATTCTTGGGGGTATGCATTTTATCTAACCGGACGTCGCATTATGGTTTTAGCTGATACATATATTATCCATCTTTTAAAACTAGATTTTTAGAAAAGATCCGGGTATTTTTCAGAGTATTTTTGTATTAGCTATATAATCATAGAAAAATATATTATAATATTTTTTTATATATATTAACAGTTTAAACGAATATATATTATATAATATAAATCCTAAATTAAATCGTCACGGTCTCTCTCTCTGTCTCTCGTATCTCTCTCTCTCTCTTCTCGCACTCACTTTCTCTCCCTCAATCCCTCTCTCTCTCTCTCTCTCTCTCTCTATATATATATATATATATATATATATATATATATATATATATTCTAAAACTACTAACTAACCTAATATATATTTTCCCACCCCAGTTCTCTCTCTCCCCTTAATTTCCATCTTCTTCTTCCTCACGTGAACTCGCCCTAACCCAAGCCTGCGCTCGACATCGCTGCCACCATCCCAACCTCGTCACCATCTCCTCGCCCTCGTCCTCACGACCTCCATCGCATCCACCTTCTCCTCTCCTCCTCCTCTTTCGTTTCCCCAAGAACCCAACAACTTCACCCGACAAACCAAAGACCTGCAAACTCCCCAACGCGATCCAATCCCTCGCCGGAGACCTCATCACAACCACCTCCATCTCCTCACCTCCCTCTCCAACTCCCCACACCACCACCATCATCAACCCTACATCCCCGAGCACCCATCCCTGCAACCAACACCTAAGAACCTAAGAACTCATCGCCGACGACTCGCTATTGCCACCACCCTCGTCTCTCCGCCCTTAACACCACCATCACCACTACCTCCTCCTCCATTCCCGAGCTCCCAGCACCCCCACACCATAACCCTGACCAACCCAGCAACCTTCCCCGACACCCACGCCTGCAACTCCTCACCGCCGATCGCCACGACATTATCGCCTTCTCCCCTTTCCTCTTCCCTCTGTCCTGAACCCAGAGTGACACCCAGCCCATTCTCCTTCTCCTTTCTCTTCTTTCTTTCTTTCTTTCTTCTCTATTCTTGCTTTCTTGGATCGGGTCTCGGCCGTCTCGCCGGAGTCGCACACGTAGCCGATGATCCGGACGTCCCAGTCATCGTCGTCATCCAGTGTGGTCACGTCTTTAAGTAGCCAAGTCCAGTCCTGTACGCCCGTGGTTGTATCGCGATGTTTACCCGACGTCGAACGTGACGTACATACCCCGAAATAAGATCCGATCAGGCAAGTTTATCTTGCAATATGCTATGTTCTAATATATCTATTTATATATGAATAAAAATAATACATGTATGGTATTATGCATCCAATGTTATATATTTACCGTTTTTCGATATGCGTTCGTATCCGTACTGACAATTGCATATCTAGTTGCATGCCGGAACTTCATTATATCATATTACTTCTATATTAGTGTAACATGCTACCTAGTTATATCATACACAGACATGGATACATATACAGGTTATTACAGATAGGCACATATGCATCCTGATATCCGTCGTGCTTACCGTGTTCAGATATTCGTTACAGTATTACATTTGGTATCTGTCTGATACATATGCATCACATGATATGTTCACGACCCACTACTTGACTCATTACTTAGATCTAGTTACTAATACCAACAATCCTGACTTGTTGTCCTGACGGACATTACTTGTTGTCTGCATAGACGAAAACCTGTACCTGCTTTATCCTGTGTTCACATTAGATCTATATTGGCAATACGTGACTTGAACACAAACCTGGGGGGTAAAGGGGAAATAAAAAATGTAACCGAAACTAAACTCAAAGGGCTATTATTATATGTTTGCCATTTTTCCGGGCATTATGGAATAATCCTGTTTACCGTTTTTCCGGGCATTACGGAATATCCTATTTGTCGTTTTTCCAGGCGTTACGGAATAATTACATGTTTGTCGTTTTTTCGGGCATTACGGAATATCCTGTTTTCCATTTTTCGGGCATTACGAAATAATCTTGTTACCGTGGTCCCGTAGGGAATGAACGGGGCATAGACTGTTGGGTTACGATGAGAATTACATTAATTGATTTCAAAGACTTTAGACTAGATAACCTAGAAGCACAGTTTTAGATTACACATCACACATCACATATACACACATACCTCACTGTTTCATATCCGTGTTATTCATTTATATTCATATTTATCTATATCGTTACATCTTGCTTATTACTGCTACTTTGATAATTATGACGCACTGACGTCTGGATTTTGTATGGCCCAGTTCCTCTATCTTTATCGTAGGCTGAACAGGAGTACTTTAGCCGTCAAGCCGAGTAGTGAGGAATTAAATTAAGAGATGCTTAGTTTAGTTTTTTTCTGCAGTTTATTTTCTTGATGTGAGCCCATATTGGGATGTATTTTCAGATGTTATTTATTGGATTTAATTCGTTTCCGCTTTTACATTTTCCTGACTCTTTTTACTGTGGCAAATGGACATGTACTAGATAGATTTTATATTTTACTGTTCTGGATATCCTAATAGACAGCTGTAATGCAACAGTGGAAGGATGTTTTCTAGACACAGGTAGCATGGTTGTCTCTGTCATGTGTCGTAGTTTGCGCACTCTGGGAAGCGGGGCGTAACACAACCCCTTAAAGGACACCGAACAATATACATTATCATGTATAAGTCTCAAGAGTATACTAACTCAAATTCCGTGTGTTGTAAATTGATAACTATATTTTGGTCAAGAATGTCTTATACCGTTATTCAATACATCTCACCTTATCCTCAACTGATAAAGATAAATGTTTGGAACATAATTTTCAAAATTTATATCTCACTTTATAAAATAAAGATACAAATATTCAATTTTAAAATTGGTACATAAAAACAGTTATTCGAAACAAAATATTTACCGTTAAGCAAACCCATGCAATTTAATCCAATATCGCCAACTGCTACGAATTCCGATATTAAGGATCAAATCGTCCATTTCCTAATATTCTACTCCTAATCTGTATCTGTAACGCCATACAGATGTGAGATCCAAATACGGTACATACATACTCTAGAATCAAAATTAATTGGGAAAACAGTTCTCATTTACAAGTACACAAAAATACTGAAACATGAAAATATTTCAAGGGGTGGTCGCGTAGTCCTTGTAATGCCTCTTCTATTATACAGATTCATGACAGTATGCGTAATTTCCTTTGCCCTCACTTCAATTCTTTTATATTTCTCTACATCTTACCTTCTGTATACTGCACTTAGGCTAATTGGTTTTCTTCCTTTCCTACCTTTCGGCACCAGCCCAAGGTTTGGAAGAAGACTATCCAATAACCCTAATAAGTTTACTCTTCTCATACAAGAAGCTTTCACAACCTAAGAGAATGTAAAGGGAAGAGATAACTGAATAATCCTATTCAGTTTCTCCAGAACCAGTGGTCATCCTCGACTGAAGTAACTTTCTCAAGTTCGTATGTGACTATACGATGACCTTTCCAAGCAATATGGATCATCGTAGTAATACGGAGTGTTCTGGAGAAAAGCAAAAGGAAAGTAGGAGTAGCAGTGATTTATACGATTTTTTCATAAATCATGACGATCCAAAACTAAAGTGTGTAAGAATATTCAGTTAACTTGGTTCATGAATTTAAGGTAAGTCATGGGTCGCTGTAAGAGAGAGAGAGAGAAAAGAAACACTCGGTGTGCACTCTGTCAAATTTAGATTGGTTAATAACTTTATCTAATCAGGATGGCTCCTACTGTTTTCTCGAATTCTCCTTCAAATCCTAAAAAGAGAACTAGTCGGGATCATATATACCTTATAAGTTCGTTAACCGTTCAGCCAAACCAGTGTTGGTACTTCGAGTGAGGTCTCCCGTGCTTTCGCACGGACCCAATTAAATAACCCCGTTTCTGCAGAGGCGTAATCTCATTAACATTTTCTAGACACCTAATAGGTTAGTTGGTTGTGATGCGAAAATATCCCGAAGAATGATACCTACTCATCAGTGGGAATCGGAACCCAACTATTATTGTGTGATAACCTTGATGGAAGCGGACCAAAATTACCACACTCCAGAAGGTATGCGCAAACTTAGAAAATTTCCCTTATATTTGAACTCCTGATATGGTTTTTACCCCTAGGACCCAAGTGACCTTGACTAATGATCAACAAATCAAAGGATCCTAGTCAAGTTCAACCCATCATTATCTTGATTGTATAAAGTCCACCCGAACGATCCTTAACAAATTATCAACAAAGTTGTACGACTTCCTAACCAATCCATATATCCATGCAACAGAAAATCACCACTTAGCTACCGCACACTACGCTTTTACGAATGATAAAAAAAAACGTAGCACGAATAATAAGTACTAATGATATGAAATGACGGAAGGTTACACCTAATTTTTGGCGAAAAACCTTTACAGTAATCAACTTGATATCATTGAAGGAACTCAAGTGGCTTTGAAATGGAGTGGTTTAGGCTCCGCTTTTATAACTAATAACATGAACTTTTGTTGAAGAGCGAACTCCCTGTGAAGAAATCAAGGCTCTTTCCTCATAGAATGAGGTGTAGGATATTCCTAACCGAATACCTCTATGCAAAGCAAAACAATATGACTAAAGTTTTGAAGAAAACCGGGGTAGTTTTAAAAAATTAGTTCTGACAACATCATATAAGGTTTGTTTCTTGCATTAAACATATAACGTAGTCCCATCATAACAAGTTTTTAAGCCACACCAGAAATAACCAAAATAGCATGCTTTTATATTCCATCCGCATTCGCCACGGATCCCGGGTCTTCACCATAATGTTACTTAACTTACGGCAGGACGGGGACAGGGCTAGCACAGATGCAAAATATATAGAAGCATCTACTAATATATATATATATATATATATATATATATATATATATATATATATATATATATATATATATATATATATATATATCACAAACATGTAAAAAGATCATAGGCATGCAGCAAACAATATGAAATAGAGAATAAATTAGGAGCCCTGAGTTTCATTTAAGCCCAAATAAAACGCAACGTTCTCCGGTCGTGTGGATAGCCCATATAAAATCGATCCTAGACCCCTAAAAGTGCGGCAAGCCACCTGTCAATTCTAGAAATTGGGTTACCCATGCTTAACACCATGAGTTGATCGCCCTTCGCTTTCTAGAATCCGGTAATTTGGGTACTCCTCCGCGGGTCGATCCTATAACTCCTACAAGTGCGGCGAGCAACGCGCCAATTATAGAGCGAGGCAGCCCAACCTCAAACACCATAAGACGGCTACCCACCACACTCTAGATCCAGGCTACTCGAGCACTTCTCCTAGGTTAATCCTAGTACAGAAATGAAAAATATACAGTGGTGACACCGACCGCATCCTGGTCGTGCCCCAATAAAAGAATATACATAATACAGAAATGGCGGCCACAAGTTGGAGCTCATCCTGAACAAATGAATAAAACATTATAAATCAAAACTGTACAAGCAATCGCACGTGGGGCTATCCATCACAACAATCCGGCTAAAACATCACAGAGATATATATACAACAACAAGCAATACAAAAAAGTGTGCAACCCCGTCTAATCGAACGTATAGAATTTAGACGAAGTTTTAAAAAACATATACAAAAATACGGAAACTATGACCATAGAATTCATCACAAGCGAAGATCACAATCAAAATTCCAAACAATGAAAATCAAGTGCACTCCGACGTCCGAAAATCCATCATTTTACCTACCCTAAGCCCTCCAGGAACTCCATGGGGTACCTTCGATCCCTACCGCGGGTCTTGTTTCGAACCAAGACCTCGCGAGGATCGGATACAGCGTAAAACAACGGATTTTGGACAGATATGGATAGCCATGAATAACAGAAACAATGGCAATTTTCAGCCAACAAAAACAGCGACTAAATTAGAAAAACATCTTGGAAAAAAGGTTCCCGAGATGCTACGAGTCACCCTCGACCCACTATGAAGTCTCCGTTCCAAAACGAGAGCTCTAGGGATTGAGTTCAAGCAAGAAAATGTCAAATTAGTTGCTGATATTGACAGAATACCACGGCTGCATTCAGCAACCAAAAACCTGCCCCTATTTTGAAAACCGAGTATGAAAATGGCTTTCCGAGACTCTACGGGTCACCCTAAATACCCTATGGAGTCCCCATTCCAAAACGTGATCACCAGGCATCGATTACTAGCTTTAAAAAACGATTTAAAACACAAAACCCGGTTGAATTTTCTGGACAGAAAATGGCATTGTTTCGTAAACATTTTGTGATGCAATTCTACGTTCATGAAGCTAGTTTAAGTGTATGGTTGGCTCTGATACCATTGGAAATTTCTAGTGCCCTTTCTGCTACAACCGCGGACAATGCGGAATCGAAAAACAAAAATTTTACGGCGAGCACTAGAAACTAATCACTAGCAATCATTTCAAAACTAAACTTGAAAACAAGCATACAAGGTTTGAGTATTACAACCTTTGATGCGTGTCCATCTAATCGTGGAAGACCCCTTCAAGTTTCCCGTAGGCGGTCGGGAACCAGCTTGAGGGGAGACCGCCCTTACCGAAGATGATCTACCCAAGAAAACAGATCCAAACTCCAGTTTCACCTAGTGAAACAACCAACGCTCTAAGTTTGCTAGAAATGGAGAGTGGGGATGTAGAAATTTTCCACTATCATTTTCTCTTTAATACAAAACTCAAGAAAGAAAATGAAGAAGAAGGATGAAGAAGTAGCCATAACCAAAATGAGCTTGTGTTTAAGGAATGAGAAAATGGCTTCATAATAATTTTCTACCATCAAATAAAAATTATCATAGCTATTTTGTAACAAACAAATGAAGCCCATCCCTCTCTATATGCCCACAACCATGCTCAAAGCCACCTCACCCTCCATCTCATTTCTAATTGAATTTCTAAATAGAAATTCAAATAATGAGGTGTCCTCCTTCTAAAAGTATTCCGTATAAATACGGAATACAACCCGGTATACGTATCGGAATACATATACGCGTATCCATATAAAAATATGAATAGCCAAGAGAGAGAAAATGAATAGTGAACAATAATACTAGAATATTATATATATATATATATATATATATATATTATTAAATCAAAACTTGATTTAATAATCCGGCTTAATCCTAAGCCGCTAGTATTATCAACCGTCCGATTAAAGTCTGTATAGCAAGTACACATATTTAATCGGACCACTGCACGTATTAATAAATGGCCTCTACATCATATCGCCTGAACCGGGAAAACCCTCTGTGTGGAACTCTAAAGACTCTAAAATACGCTGGCAGTAATTTGCTGGATAAATCCAAAACTATAAGCATGTCTACGGTACTAGCTGTGTGTAATGGATACACATGTATATACCGAAAAGGAGGTCAACAATCAAGTTCGTCCATACCCTACTGAGCCTAAATATGACAATCTCTGTACAGTCTGGTCTCTTCGTCTAAGAGTATCGCATACCGAGTCTAGGTGGTGGACAACGTCAGACCCCTAATAACCAGATAAGTCGTGCCAGAGTCAAGTTCATTACCAGCCGAGAAACTTGTCACGCCCCGCTTCCCAGTGTACGGAAGCGGTGCCGTGGCATGCGCGCAACGTATTTACTAAGAAATAAATATGCTAATCGTTTATAAGCAACATAAACTAACAAGAATAAACAAAAGAATGAAATCCAACTTTAATTTATTAAATTCAAAATTCACAATTGACAAAATATCTTAATACAAGATACGATAAAATGATAACCCTTAATAAGGAGGCATACATAAATAAGCTGAAATGAAATGAAAAGCTAAATAAAACTAGTCGTCTGGTTGTGATGTGAACTGCTTGTACTCCTCTTCAACCGCTTCTATCTCCTCTGTCTCAATACCACCTGACGAACATTCCAAGAAAGAAAGAAAGATGGGTGGAATGTCCGTCAGTGAACGCTCAGTAAGTTCCCAAAAGGATGGTGTGATGTATATAAATGAAATGCAAGATATAATGTGATATATGGTATAGCATGGATATAAATCGTGAACATGTAAACAAGTATAGTATCGTGCATGGTAATGTATATGTCAACTATATCAGCATATCAAACAAGTATAACATGGCCGTGGAGTATAGGTATAGTGAACATGAAGTGAATATAAGTGTCCTAAAAGGTCTCTAAAAGGTAATATATCCTAACATCGGTTCAAGTGTGAATATCAACCAATCTCAAGAGTGTTCTCGAACCCAAAGCTATCGTCCAGGGGAAAGAAATCACGGGCCCAAAATAGCGGGACCTCAATTGTTATTGAAGTATTCTAAACCCAACAGGCTATCATCCAGGGGCTTGGAAACATGGGCCCTCATTCGTGAATTCGTGATTTGTACCGTTTCAGCCCGGTACCACAGCAACAGGATTTATACCATTTCAGCTCGGTACTACAGGAACATGATTTGTATTAATGGGACTCATGAGATTCCGTTAGATTCATTCTCAAACTATCCCAACACCTCGTGTTTATTAGTTTATGATTAATGTTATGAGTCTTGATCGAATCCATGAATACAAAAGGTGATGTATATTATCAAGTTTTCAAGATTGATTTCATGTAGTCATGTCAAGTGCAAGTCAGGCCAATTGTATTCATGATTCGAGTTAAGTTGGTTCAAGTGTACATACTGGGTTCAAGTATTCATGATTGAGTCGTGTCAAGATCAAGTCAATTCTAGCATTTAATGGTTTAATCACAAGTCATATAAATAAAAATAGATAAGTAATCATAGAACATGATATGAGATAAGTATACAAGAAACGTCCAAAACAATGTTGTAAATATGTGATATGTACGACTAGTTAATCAGGTTATTTGAAATCAGAATATAAAAGAAAACATTACCTTAAGTGTTATACACGCGTGATTTTTAGTCTCGCCTAAATACGACTACCGGTTTGGGAGATATACATATTTTCGTATCGTCGCGCAAAACAGATCAGAATCTGTTCAGCACCGTCACACATTTTTAAAACGCGGTTTGGGTTAATTTCCATCGGGTTTCAGGTTACAAAAATTATTATAAAATTGTAGTTATTTAGATTTACTTATCTAAAATGCAAAGATTCACATGATTTGAATTTCTGAAGCTCTAGTTATGATCGTTTTAACATCAGCGTTTAAAACAGAAATTCAGATTTCTAGACAGCAGCTATATATTGTATTGCAAAGCCTATATCGGCTTGTTTCATGCATTTTTAAGTAATATAGTATACAGGAAATTATAGATATATCAATTGTGAATCTACACATCTAAATTTTGTCACGAACGGACATCGGGTGTTCGGGTTATGTCCTATTTAAAAACAGTGTGCGAATGAGGACAGATTCTGTCCAGATTCGCCGCTTAATATTGTAACGTGGTTTTGTATATTTTACGTCGGTTTTAAGTAAAAACTTAAAACAAATAAAGTCTATATATTTCTATGTAGATATCCAAAACACCTGAGTTTGCTCAATTTGGATATCGGTAGACCAAATTATGTGTCTAAGAAGTTGGCGAATAAATATTGTTTTCTGTTTTTACGAACAGTGAATAAAAATGATATAATTCCTAAACTGTTAAGTTATTCGATCTAAAAATTTTACAGCGTGTACACAAAAATATATTCTATCAAATATAAATTTCTTGAAATTTCCAGAAGTAAAAATTAATTTTTAAAAATTATTTTAAAGGTAAAGGTATTGATGTATATATTAAAATCGGAAAAAAGATTAACTAGTATTTTTTTGCAAGCTTCTATTTTTCTTTTAATAAGCAAACCGATTTCATGAGACACTATAGCTATATTGTGGCATAAAATTTATGTTCTCACAACTCGTAATAAACATTCATAGCCATGAACAAAGAATTGAAAACACTTTGATTTGAACAAGAGGCAATAAGATATTATTAAATAATATAGAACCATATATATCTAGACTTTTATATATATATATATGTGTGTGTGTGTGTGTGTGTGTGTGTGTGTGTGTTTATATTTATCTTCTCTTACGGATTACGATATGAAAAGAATAGGGGGTTCACGGGGTATGACAAGAGGAGAATAAAGAGATGGAGGGAGGGAGGGAGGGAGAAGAGACTTACATACACAAGCCGGTATTGTCACCGGGTTTGTCTATCCGCAGATAACCTCGCGTTTCTAACGAGACCTTCTTGAGAACTTCTTTATGTTCTTCTTCGAGGAATCTAGATGAAGAGGGAGATGGGAAAAGATAGAAATGTATGATGAAGAAAAAAAAGAGGAGTGGCATATAAAAAAGGTTTATGTCCACCATAATTCTAATAAATTATAGCTCATAACCATTCTAATTATTTTGGGAGTTAAAAGGAAGATGAAATGAAAGGTCTCATTTGTAGGTTATGAGAAGGATAAAGATTGCCAAAAAATAATTACAAGAATAGGGATTTGAACATGTGACCTATGGAATAACAATGCAAGGATTTAACTAATGTGCTACAAGGTTGTTCATGCACAAATTTAACAAGTATTAAATATATTCCGTTGTTTGACAAGAAAGTAGGCTTTTGGGCTCATAATTTTATAAAAGAAAATAAAAATGAGATTAGATTTGGATTATGGACTGGGTTAGGTATTGCGTTTAATTTAAAATAGGTTAAGATTTAGTTTAAAGAAATGGGTTTGGGAAAAATAGATAGAATAATAAAATAATATATTTAATTGAAAAAAAAATTACGGAAAAATACTACGAATAAATAAATACAATATTTTACTAAAGAAAGAAAACATGAAGGTATGATAATACTAGGGTCGTTACAAAAATACTGAACTCCTATCAGTAAATCTCATCCACCGTGGACATAGATTTAGGGTGATGGCCAACCGAACACATTGCGGCTTCGACTCCTAATACTAAGAGAGACGAATCCCCGACAATCGCTCACTACCTCCATGTGGCTCGAGACTATACCAAATTAAAACATGTTTGCACAACTCCTTTGAGCTATGGTAGGATAGTAATCTAAGTACGGTAGAAACTCACACGAGAAAAATGACGATCTCAGGTCAAAAGAATAACATGTACTCATGCCACTAGAGAACTGCTATCTGATGATAGATATAATACCATTTAGAAGTTCTCGGCGAATCCATCCGTTGTACTCACCTCCGGTGAGTATTTGTATACCATCTTAGGTGACACAACACCAATGGCTTGTAAGACCGGCCACCACCCCTCATCGGAGTATAGAAACATATACACTAGTTTACTCTAGAATATCGATGCCCAGTCTCGATACTCCCTCAACTATGAATATTTAAGGATATGCTTATGGACTATCCAGCTCTCACGTATATAATCGCCATCATAATGATGGTAGTCAAGTAAGAATCCTGCGGGCTTCATTATTATGTATTAGTGACATGTAATAAAAAGTAAAACGTATACACATCAATGATAAAGACAAATTATATAGCATATTATCATCTCGAGTAAGACTGTTCTACCTGTATAGGTCATCTCTCAATTATTATAATCGCCTACTTGCAATTACAATAATTGCCTTGAGGGTACTATATCCAACATCTTGGATCGTAATCTTATTCTTTCTTCTCTCTTTGTGTAGAATCTCTTGAATGCAGGAGAGTTCTTATAAGTGAGGAGAAATCTTGTGAAGAGGTTCAATCATGTAACGAGTGACGTGTTGTTGTAGGACTGCAATGTGTTTGTCTCATCGGAGACATGATTAAGTGAAACGTGCTGGTATGCTTAAAGAAAGAGTACTATGAGATCTCCCGAATCTCTCTAAAATCGCTCTTATTTGCGTTTGATTATCTCTAACTCTCTCCTATACTTGCTAGCTATAATTGTGTTTATTTTTATTTGCTAGTAGATTTTTAATTTGCGGGAATTGTTAGTATAATCATATTCATCCCCCCCTTTAGAATTATTTCACTTTTGACTTTGACTTTGATTTTGACTTTTTGGACAAAATTTGTGTAAATTTTGGCCCTAACTGCAACCCCCTTGCAGGGCTTGAGGCAGCGTCCCGGAACGAAAAAAAATCGGTGTGAGAATGTATGGGGCAGTGAGAAAGGGTAAAGCAGATATCTTGTTTGGAGATATCCACAAGCGGGTATTCCCAAATTAGATATCCCCACACGGGTATCTCGATGAGATATTCGCCGTGGATATGCTTGAGATATCCGTGAGCGGATATATCCTTGAGATATCCATGAGCGGGTATCTACTTGAGATATTCGTATGCAGGTATCCTCTTGGGATCTCCGCACGGGTATCAAATAGTGGGAAATCCCCTTACGGCGATTTCCAAAGCGGAAAATCCTGTTGCGGGGATTTCTGATGTGGACATTCCCCTTTGCAGGGATGTCCGAGGTGGAGATCCCTTTAGGGATCCCATCCAAAAAGCGGAGACAATGCCGGTCATGAAAGCCTTGGGCATTCATCGAATTCCCTATTCGAAAAATATGGTTGCTCAGGGTGAAAGCCTATTGCAGAGTGTTTTTCGTCACTCTATTGAGATAGGATATGCTTGGTTGTCAAGTGATCAGTCAAATTTATTGCACATTTGTATGGACATTTTCCTTATTATTATTAACTACTAAAAGGTGTTAATTGTAAATAAAGAATATATATGGGTTTATTTGTAAAAAGATTATTGTCATATGTTTCTTCATTTATAATTAATATAATTAGGGAAAATATATGCATATCATATTTAAATAAAATATTCATGAGATTGTTAATTAAAATATGCATATCATATCAAATATTCCTAACCAATATTCTTAAGATATCATATCATATAATTGGTTGGAATAATATCTCAAATAAAACAAATGCTACTAACAATTGGATTTGAAATATTGTGCAGGTATTATAATAGATCGGCTCAAATCTGAAATACAAGTAGGAGATCCACAGCAAATCGGTTCACCAAACCAAATTTGCCAAATATTAGGAGAAAATTGAAGAATCTCGCAACGGCAGAGAATAAGAGATATATTTTCAGAATCTTTTTATCAGAAGGATCTCCAAATATTGAGAAGAAAAGACACAAAAAATTTAGAGGCACGAACCCACCAAACAGCGGTGGAAGGGCGGTCAAAGGATGCCAACGGCGATGGAAGCGAGGTCTTCTAGTGGCCATAGGACTTGAAAATTCAGGGTCTTGATCATAATTTGACACACTTTAATATGAAAATTGGATTTCTAATTCCAGAGTCTATATAAAAGACCGAGAGCAACTATCAAAAGGATTATCATCGAACTATCTATCCATCGATCGATTACGATCTAGCGAGCAAACGAAGGTTTTATAATTTGGTTTTTCAGCGAGCAACTTTTGTAATGCACTAGTTAATCAATAAAGGTAGTCTTTTCTTTTAATTTTCTGCACTTTACTTTCCGCATTACTTTTCGCATTACATTCCGTATTTACTTTCTACGTTTTTAATTTTAATTATGGGTTCCGTATTTTTCCACATTTCTTCTACTACGCTAATATCCATGAGCGAGTAAATTCTTACTTGCTTGGGTTTGTAAGATAGGGTAAAATAATGGATGAAAAATATCACTTGAATACTTTTTAAAGTTTTAATTTTTATAAATTTTAGCAAAATGAATATTAACCTTCTTATCGGGCGCGCTATCAATTCATGATAGTCACGACCATGATTTGAGAATCGTTAATAATTGTTTTGTTAAAGGCTTGAGATAAATAGAGATCAATAGAAAGACAAAGATCGGTAGAAGAAAACCCTAATTCCCCCCAAGAATCTTAATCCACATTCATCTCTATTTCTCTAGTATTAGATAATTAAAAGATAAAAAGAATTATTTTTTTAACTTCATCCATTAACTACTAAATCCTATAAACCCTAAAAGTCCTTCTATTATAAATTTTTCAAACCTTCTTAATAATAAACATTAACAATCCCTCTTTTCTTCTATCAACTCGTCTAAAACAAGAAAAGCAGTTCATCGTTTCCCTGTAGACGACCCATACTCATCGCGGCTAGCTATTTACGACACCATCTTAATTGCGGTTATTTACAACATACAAACATACACGCTTTTTTGCATCAATCATCAGGCATTGTACAGATTTCCCCTACTTAAGATAGGCAAGGGTTTATTGATTGTGGGGATTCTAACTTTCGGCAGTCTCGGACAAAACTGCCATTAATTACCCCTCGCTTTGAGGTAAGAGAACCTTTGATTAATGGGTTGTATAAGTCATGCGAACTTAATGTGCAATATGCATGTGTTGTGTTTTGAGAAACAATTTTGTGGGTGTTTTGGACATATCGGAGACCTCACAGAGGTTATGGAGGTCCCACTACCCGGTTAGCGAGCTGGGGGTCAAGAAGGCCAGCAGCTCTCTTGCGGGATGCAGGGCAGCACGCTGTTAGAAATTTTTTTCTGAAGGAGGGAATTATTTTGAATGTGTCGGGAAACTTCGAGAAGGAGAAAAGGACAAGGAGTGCGAATGAACGCCTCAAAATGGGTCTTCGCATGCGGGCATACGTTGGGAAAGGTCCCTGCTTGCAGGGATCTTAAAAGGGGGGTCCCCGTTGCATGGACCTTAGAATGTAGGTCCCCACTTGCGGATACCTACAATTAGGGTCCTCACTTTCGGGTACCTCCATGGGAGTTCCCGATGGAGGGTGACTCCTTAGGGGTTCCTGATGGCGGGTGCCTCCTTCGGAGGGTAAGCAGCGGAAAATCCGCTTTGAGGGGACTTCCGAAGGTAGTGGATATTCTCCTTGTGGGGTATCCGACGTGGATCATCCCAATTCGAAAAATATGTTTGCTCGGAGTGAAAGTCATGGGCTTTCACTCCGAGAACCATTGTGCTCTCATGTTCTTCAAGCTTGATGAAGAAAGCTTGCCCCTTTTCTTGGTCTTGATCTAGGATCATGGACTTTTGAGATGAGCTTTCTTTTTCAAGTGATGGGTTCTCTTTTGATGGGTTGATTTGAGGAGGAAAGTGATTCTCTTTTAATGGTTTGGTGGGTTTATGTAATTTATTTTAGAAAATAAGAGGTTTTTATCTAGATTAATTTAGAGCTGATGAAGAACCTTGAGAGAGGGGAAGGTTCAAAACCCTAGAAAGATTTGAGGAAATGAAAATTATTGCTAATTTCTTATTATGTTTGCCTTATATAGGCTTTACATTTTACACTTTGCTCCATAGGATTTACAAAATTGCTCTTTTGTCTCTCTCATGCTCATGTGCTCATTTATTTTTGCACATAAGGCATGGGTTTTACATATTTGGTTTTTTTGGTCACTTAATTACAATTTCACACTTACTTACATATAAAAATCTATTTATTACAAATTTCTTCTTTCTTCTTCGATGGTCGGCCAGCTTCGCTTGGGCTTGAGGCAGTTTGTGTGTGGGCCCAGTTGCTTGGGGTCAGACTCGAGTTAGTCGGATCCGGGTCCACTTGGGCGTTGAATTTGAGTTTTGGACTTTGAATTTGACTTTTACTTTTTGACTTTTGATTTTTGATTTTTAATTTTGGTAATAGGGTGTAAATTTTAACCCAACAAAATGCCCCCATCAATTAATTCACACTCCATGTATGGGTTGTATGCATGAAATTAATAGATCTTATTTCTTATAGAGGTTGATTTGATTTGGTTCCCGCTTTTGGGAAGCTAACACTGCCATTTTTATGACATAGACGGTCGATACTTGACTCTGTTTCCTTTGACGACATGGAGGTCGATGGTTTACTTGATGCCGGAGTGGAGCTTTGCTGCTTACCTTGTCCCCGACTCGGAGATCCTTGGTTGACTTTTTTCCGGCGTGGAGGTCTTTGGTTGACTTTTTTCCGACTCGGAGGTCCTTTTGGATGACTTGTTTCCGGCATTGAGGTCTTCGGTTGACTTGTTTCCGACGCATAGGTCTTTTTTGGGTGACTTGTTTCCGATGCGGAGGTTATTTAGATAACTTGTTCCGGCGCGGAGGTCTTTAGTTGAGTTGTTTCTGGTGTGGAGGTATTTGATTGACTTGTTTCCGACGCGGAGGTCCTTTTTGGTGACTTGTTTTGGGTGTGGAGGTTTTTTGTTGACTTGTTTCCGACGTGAAGGTCCTTTTTTGGTGACTTGTTTCTAACGTGGAGTCTTTGGTCGACTTGTTTCCGATGGAAGCTCTCTTTGGGTGACTTGTTTCCGGCGTGAAGGTCTTTGGTTGACTTGTTTCCGACACAGGGGTCTTTTTTGGGTGACTTGTTTTCGCGTGAAGGTCTTTAGGTTGACTTGTTTCCAACGCATAGGTCTTTTTGGATGACTCGGTCGATTAAATTTATTTTGGAAGTTTCCTATCTGTCCATCGGGACTTTTGAGCTTGGAAGCACCGCCGGATGGGACTTTAATTTGATTTGTTTGATTCCTGCCTTGTTCGACGGATCTTTTGAGCTTGGAAGAACTGCTGAGTAGGACTTGGAATTTAGATTTTTGTTTGGCATTGGCATGATAACATTGAAACATAGCGCCAGGAGTGACTCATCATTTGCCTTTGGAGGATTTGGAATTTTGATTTTGGTTTGGCATCAGCTGTAAGTGGACAGGGGCTAGGGTCGCGATGCTCGCCCGAGGCGGAATTGCACATAAAAATTAGTAGCAAGCACAGCCCCCAATCCAACAAAATCTATCAAAATAACAAAACAATGGACTAAAGATCTAAACTAAAGAACTAAGGAGAAAAGACTACAACTTTTATAGCGCGTTAGCCACCTCTTCTTGAACTCCGGCTAGCCTCCACGAAATCCGGAACAACCTTACTCGGTGATCTCCTTAACGAAGATGATCCACCTTGAGATAACTCCAAGATAAGTTTTAGCTTCAAACTAATCTCATCAAAATGAAGCAACTCACTAATTAAACTTGGTAAGGATGACTAGTAGGAGATGTAGAATAGTTAGCTCGCTAATTCTTCTCTTTTCTTTTTACCTTTCTTACTTAAGCAAAATCTCAAGAGAGAGAGAGAGATGAAATGATAAGAATGTCTATGGATTCTCAAGATGAGAACAAATATATCATATCTTATTTAAATTAATAAATCATGGTGAGTCATCCATTTTCTACACCATTCTAACAAATGACTTATTGATTTATTTATTTAAATAAGCATATATGTTTAAGCCTTATCTTTGAATCTAATGTGATTCATATACACACATCTAATGTGTATATACAACCATGACAAATGATATATATATTATTTATATCATATATAAATAATATATAAAGAGAAGGAAAAATAAAGAGAGCATAATATTAGTTAACATAAAATATATAAATATATATTTAATTATTAAATCAATACTTGATTTAATAATCCGGTTATATCATATATATACTGGCTAATATCATTAAACACCCGATTAAAATACGTGTATCACATACACCAGTTTAATCGAACTCCTGCACATATCACTATACGTGCCCTACATCGTTTCGCCTGTGTTGGAAAACCTCTGTATGGGACTCTGAAGACTCGATAATATGCTTGCTGTAGGTTAGGATCATATCCATAGCTCACAAGTATGTTAACAGTACTAGCTGCATGTAACGGCTACCCAGATATTGATCGAAAGAAGGTCAACAAGCAAGCTTATCTAAACCCTGCAAAGTCTATCAGTGACATCACCGTACAGTCTGGCCTCTTCGTCTAAGAGTATCGGATATTGGATCTAGAGTTTGGAATCTGTCAGACCCCAATAACTCGATAAATCATGCGACAGAGAACTCATAACCATCTGAAGATATAACTGATAACACTTATCAGTTTATCTCCATTGTGGTGGTGGCCATTGACTTGTGGTTGTAGTCATGTCCTGCACAGCACGACATCAACTCTCTATACCGGGAAAGACGAATCCCCCCAACCGCTCACTGCCTCCACGTGTTTCAGGACTATACCCAACAGAAACCTGTTTGCGTGACTCTTTTGAGCCATAGTATAGTAGAAGTCTAAGTATAGTGGGAACACACATAAGACACTGTGGCGATTGATTGGTCGAAAATATTGCATTTTTAACACATCAATTTCCCTACTCTTTGTAATCATCTAAAGGTGTTTGATATAAATATAGCACATATTAGAAATTTGTCTGTAAAATACCAAATAACATGTGTTATACATTATAACCAGCATTATGAGGGAAATTGTGTGTTTATTATTGCATACATGATCTTTGTATATCAAACACTTGTCTCGAGATTGTGTGCAGGAAATTCTCCAGGTAAAAGAGCCAGAATTGATAAAAGTGCTGATAAAATGCATCAAGTCAAAGACTTGTGATCTGGCAGTAAACAAGAAAGTATAAAAATATTCCAGACATCAGAAAAGAGCCATTAAGCTAACTCAAATCAGCACAGAAATTTCAATGCAGTGATCTCACTAAACGGCCGTGGATCCGCGGCCGAGTCAGGTCGTTCTGACTCATCGGCGGCAGAAAGTTGTAGACGTGGTTCCTTTTAAACGGCCAAGCTTCTTTAAAACGTTTCGAATTGTGTAGGTTTCTCCAGAAGCTTCCCTTCTAAAAGCCAAGCTTCTTGTGCAAGTTTCATAACTACCAAGCTTCTCATGCAAGCTAGCTAACTATCTTAATCTAGAAACTTCTCTACCCTAGCTTCTTGTGCAAGCCTCATAACAACCAAACTTCCAAGAGAAGCTAGACCTAGCTTCTAGGGGAAGCTAAAGGAAAACTATAAAAAGGCATCTATAGCTTCATTAAAAAGGTTGTTCATTAATTGGGTTGTTGAACATTGAACCAAAATTCCTCAAGTTGAGTGACACAACTTGCAGCTCAAAACCCTAGCCTGAATCCAATTCCAAAGCCAAATCAAGATTCATCGAGTACCAAATCAAGTAAGCATTCAACGAGCATGAAGCAACGCCGATCTTCATCCGAGCAAGAGATCCATGACGATCCACGACTCACGACGATCGAGCCACGCAAAGATCGACGCCAAATTCCTTCTCAATTGAGTGAGCTAGAGCTAGTCTTGTAAGCTTAAGTGAGAGTTGTAATTTGAAGAAGATCTAAATAAAGGTGAAAATCTCTATTCTTGTTTTTTATTCATTCTCGCATTATGATATTCTTAGTTCTTGGTTGCTTTATAATGATGCGTGAGTAAATTCTCCGCTTGTAGCGGAATCGAGAGAATAGGTAGATGATGTTGATTAAATTCTTGAACGATTCTTAAGTCTTATGAGTTTTGTAAACTTTAGAAAATTGAATTATCGAAAACCTAATTTGAGCGAGATCGATTTCTTGAATGTTTTCGCTCCAAATTAGAGATCAACGATCGGTGATTTAATTTGCTAGAGGCTAGAATTTGAATGATAATCAATGAAAGGACAATGGATGATGATGGAGAAACCCTAGTTTCTTCAATAGATCCCTAAATCTCGTTGATCGTCATCGATCCAACAACAAATCTTCAATAGATAAGAATTTTTAATAATTAGTACTCATCATCACTATCAATTGGATCGATTCCGACAAACCTCTTTACAAATCTTGATAATTCAAACAATTTGGACAATTTCTTGATTCTTAATTCTAGATCTTTATTTTCTTTGTGTTTCTTGAAATGAAAAATCATAAATCTGGAATCAATTTTCGTGCAATTTCTTTTATCTTTTAATTTTCAATTCAACTAAAACAATAACGAACAAATCACACTTTCTCAGTGGACGATCCGTATTCATTGACGCGCTACTTCGACACCGTTAATTGATTGCGGTATAAATTTCTTTAGTTGTGATCTTTTACACTTTTCTAAACACGACACGGAAGCGATATCAATCAAATGGCGCCGTTGCCGGGGATAGTGAGCTAATTTGTTCATTTTTGTAATTTGAGTTGGAAAATTTATTATTCCATCAGTTTTTTAGATCAAAATTCGCAACAAGCGCTTAACAATTTGTTTTGATTTGCTGCAAGGAAATCTGGAATCTCTGGAGCGAGAGAAAAAATATTCAGAGCATCACAGAGAGTTCAGTGAGTGAACAGGAGCAGTTTCTGAAATTTTTGTGCAGAGATCCCATTATCTGACCGCGGAACCGCGGCGTTTGAAGGCATCTCGCGGCGGAAGCGCGGCGTGACAGTTGTTTCAGTGCACCAAAATTCTTGGGTCCATTTCTGACTTTCTTATCTCCTCCCTGCCCTGTCAATTAACCAATTTCTGCAGAATTCTTTGCAAAAATTCGCAGCGCCGCAAAAAGAAAAATTGTTGCGTGTTTGATCTTGGTTGTTTACATATTTTAACACGGAAATTAAAGGGCAAAGACCAAATTCAGATTAGGTGGGGAGTTCATTACCCTTCCTAAACCCCAAAAATCACAAACTTGCATCCGCATCACCCTCATTAACTAAAAAATATCTAGACAAGACTCTAAGGACCGTCGCGCTCACTTAGGACAGAAGGAGGCCGTGGGTAATCTATTGTTTATCCGCGTTTCTTTTATGGTGTCTAAGGCAAGTGTGTCTAAGGCAAGTGGTTACTTAATTAGGCCCACTACTTACGTAGTGGAGAACCTCCTACTTACCTGGCCACAGGAGAGGCAAAGAAGCAGTAGAGGATCTATCTTGCAACTTGTCTTCTGGAAGTCTAGGAGCGGTCTAGAGACTTGATCTAGGTGACCACTAGATTTAGGGTTGCTTGTGCATTGTTTGTGTGATTTTTCAAAAATCCGTCTTTTTCAAACCAAACACCAACTCATCTTTTCCTTAATTATCACAACGCTGCCACTTGTGCTGAACCATTTAGTGCATGCTCGGCTGGACACGGGATTCTAGTGCCCGTCTTGTCCGCGTTCCTCCTATCAACTCCGAAGTCGGTATTTCTACGTCTACTTTTTCTTCACCTACCACCACACCCACTTCGATAGACGGTTCTCCATCGAACTTCTTTAACACCACTCTGCCACTGCCCGCAGGTGCGCAGAATCCGTCCCGCGTCTCTCTCCAAGAGAGATGCTACCCTATGCGAGGTCCTCTTTCGACCTGTCTCACCATTCCACCAGCCAATGAGGACAATTTTGAAATCAAACCACAATACATCAATCTTCTACCAAAATATCACGGTCTCGAGTCTGAAGACGCATACGTCTTTATTACCAAATTTGAAAATGTATGCGCTATGATGGATACTTCACAGCTTTCTATAGATGCTATGAGATTACGTCTTCTCCCATTCACTTTGTGCGATATAGCCGAGAAGTGGCTTTATAACACAGCCGCACATTCTAGTTTGAACCGGGGAGAATTCGTAACAGCTTTCCTAAATAAATTCTACCCCAATCATAAGACAGCTCGAGTCCGTAGCGAAATAAACTAATTTACCCGCTTCCAAATGAACCATTTTCGAAGTGTTTTGAACACTTCAAGGATCTGTTAGTTCAATGTCCTCATCACGGAATCCCTAGATGGGATCTGTGCAGAATCATATATGAGGGCATTAATCCTACAACAAAACAGACTCTTGAATCCATGCGTCAAGGCACCTTCATGAATAAAGATGATGGTGAAGCCTGGAGATTTTTAGAAAATTTCGCTGAAAAATCTTTACAGTGGGAGAGTGTTAACCAATCATCGTCTAGGGGTGGTAACCACCAATCGGATATTTCCATAGGAGTTAGAGCTGAAATGGCAGCAATGCAAAAGAAACTTGAAGCTATGGAACATAAATTTTTAGCAGCCGCCCTAAATCAGATGTCACTCTCCAAAACTGTCTGTGGATGCTGTTCTGATCCATCTCATCTTACGGAAGAATGTCCTTTAAATTCTCCGTTTCAAGGTCATGAGCATATCAATGGTGCTTTCCAATAAAGACCTAGAAACGATTTGTATTCTTCCACTTATAATCAGGGTTGGAGGAATCACTCTAACTTTGCTTGAAACCAATCACAAACTCAAAACACGGTTCCAAACCAAAATAATTTTCAAATGGGTCCTCCACCACAACAGCAACCACTACAACTGAGTCAGCACCCCTATCAATCACAAAATTTTCAAAATCCGGCCAACACTTTTGCACTGCACAACAATTCTTTGCAACTGACTGGTACTGATAACTCCTCTCCACTCGAACAAACCATGAATTTGCTTCTAACAAATATCATGCAAGTTTCGGCTGAGATGAAGTCTTCCGTCGATAAAATCCAGAAAAACTCTGACTCCCAAAGTGAGAGTATTAAATCAATGGAAGCACAAATTGCCCGTATAAATGCCGAATTGAGTGCTAGAGAGAAAGGGAAACTTCCGGCTCAACCTTTACCAAATCCTGGCTATTCACATCATGTGAACGCTATCACCACGTTGTGATCTGGAAGAGTACTTGACAACCATGTCGGTGAAGAGATTGATAATAATGAAGAATCAATCGATGACACCCCGGCTGAGACTTTTCTTTCCACTTCTACTTCACTTCTGACCCCAGTTCGTCTACCCCACCGCTTTCTTCCGAGCCTATTCTCCGTTCTCCCCAAGGCTCGAACCCTCAGCACACTTCTTCTAGTCCACCAAAGACGATCCCCACTCCTATTCTGGGATCTTTTCTACCCACACGATCTTCTCCAATGTTGGACCCCGCTCTTATTGCTAAAGCTCCTTATCCGAATCAGTTAAGGGGAAACAGACCAAGTCCGCAAATGGAAAAGATCACTGAAATTTTTAAACAGGTTAACATCAATATCCCTCTCCTAGATACTATACAACAAGTCCCGGCTTATGCGAAAATTCTCAAGGACTTGTGCACCAGGAAGAGAAAAACTCAAGTGCCAAAAAAGGTGTTCATGTCAAGAACTGTAGACATGGCTTTTCCCCAACAATTACCTAGAAAATGTAAAGACCCTGGATGTCCTACTATTTCTATTTCTATTGGGGGAAAACACATTAACCGTGCTCTACTTGACCTTGGCGCAAGTGTTAACCTGCTTCCTTACTCGGTTTATGAGCAGTTAGGGATTGGAGAGTTGTAACCAGCTCACTGCACTCTCCAGATGGCTGACCGATCAATCACCAAACCTAGGGGTGAGCTGGAGGATGTGTTAATAAAAATCGGGGAATTTGTATTCCCTGTGGACTTTATTGTTCTTGATATACAGCCTGTAGTGAACCCAAGGAATCAAATTCCGTTGATCCTTGGTCGCCCCTTTTTGACCACTTCTAATGCTATAATCAACTGCCGTAACGGCTCTATGACCCTAACCTTCGGGAAGATGTCAATTGAGCTGAATATTTACAGGTTGGGAAGTGTACCCTCCGAACCTTCTGCTCAGGTCTGTTCTGTCGAATTAATGGATGTCGACAGCAGCGAATTTGATCACCCTCATGATACTGATCTGGACTCTTTTCATATGTTGTTTTTGATCCAACTATGTATCATACACATACGGACTCTTCCACCGAATTGTCTGGGTCAACAACTAACACTGATTATGAACCGTTTTTGGAGTCTGAAGATCACCCCGCGCTTTTTGATGATATTATTCTTCAGGGTATCGATGAGAGTTTTAAGGAAATTTTCGCTGATGAACTCGCATTTTTAAAAGACACGGGTGTTGAGATGAATCCTCCTCAATACAAAGAAATTGAACCTCCACCCCTTCTTCTGGACTATAAAGAGAATGCGAGTAATCCATCACAATCACTATGTCGTCTCTCCAAAATAAGACGCAAACACATTCTATTCCACCACTTACCTTTTCCCCACTTCTTCATGGCTCCTTATAACATGTTCTTCCACCAACCGGTGCACTACACTGATAAAATCTTCAAATGGTTGGTGTTGACTTTCGGTCTTTGCAAAGCTTTGCATTGACCAGTAACTTTGACCCCCTCTTGTGATTTTAAAAGATTAACATTGTTTAACTGAAGTTTGGGGGGTATAATCTGGCTCTTGAAAATAAAATTTTTACTCAAAATGGTGAGCCAAAGAATAAGTTTGGGGGACATTTTCATGATCATATTTATTGCCCCCATTAATAAATTTCCTCCCAAGCTTACAGGTTTTTTGTGATCTAGCAGAAGACAACAGTAAGGACACTGTTGAAAACAAGTTTGGGGAAGATTTGTACTTATTTACGCATCACTTTGCATCATACTTTGCATAAGCACAAAACATATAATGAAAAAAAAATTGTACATAAATAAGATAATAAAAGATTAGATAGTGAAAAATTACATCCAAAAGATTGGAAAAATTTAAGAAAACCTAGAAAGTTAGAAGTTTTCTTAAACGAACTAGTAATAAGTAGTTATGAGCCGTTGTCCCAAGGCTTAGTAAGATGAAAGAAGTCACTAATCTGAGGATAAAAATAAGTCTGAAAAATAGTTCCTATTCTGGAAGCCAAACATTTGAATGTTGATACCCTACTATACGCACTTACACAAGTCTTGAAACTCGGAATAGTAGAGGATACCTTGAAATGCTCTTGTCTAAAAGCCAAAGTATGAAAGAAATAATAAATGAATAAAAATATAAAATGGTGTAGAAAAATGAACACTGGTTTTGTTATCACCAAGGCAGCAATAAAAAAATATAGCGAGAGTACTTCATCACCTAGTGCCTTAGACCAACTGGTTTGGGAGTCACTGCTAAAGCTTAAGTGTTGCAAGACGACGAAAATACTGAATACGCCTAATCAGCAAGCACATGAGTAATCGGTCGGTTAGTACCTCAAGAAGTATTAACGGTCGCATGAAAAATGTGTGAGCAAATCCATCTAAATATTCACCGATTAAAAAGTACTGAGGTAGATGGACAAGAGTAGGATAGCTTGAATTGAATTCTCCGAGTGTAGGGATGTCTTTTACACACACATAGGGGTATATGATCGGTGTTTGGAAGAAAGATAGGAATGAAGAATAAAGACGATGTTTTATTGAGGGATGATGTGATTTCTAATATCTTTTCATGACTATTAAAATAGGGCTCATAACAACCGAAAAGCTAGTATAGTTGGAAACTCTAATTTTCAAAGTTTTTCTTTTACAATTCTTATCTTTATATGTAACTTTCACGGTCTTCCTTTTATTATTGGATTTTGTGGGTGCAATCCGCTGAAAACCCTCAGGAGACAACACTCCTCCTACTAGGGATACCTAGAGGTTTAAAGGCTTATTGCACGTGCTCAGTGCAATCGTGTTGCCTACGAAAGTGTGCTGGTTAGTTTTTCTTTTTCTTTATTTTCTCCTTCTCTTAAATAAAACAAGTTTGCTCGAGACGACCAAAATTAAGTTTGGGGGAATTTGATCATTCAAAAATATTGCATTTTTAACACATCAATTTCCCTACTCTTTGTAATCATCTAAAAGTGTTTGGTATAAATATAACACATATTAGCAATTTGTCTGTAAAATACCAAATAACATGTGTTATACATTATAACCAACATTATGAGGGAAATTGTGTGTTTATTATTGCATACATGATCTTTGTATATCAAACACTTGTCTCCAGATTGTGTGCAGGAAATTCTCAAGGTAAAAGAGCCAGAATTGATAAAAGTGCTGATAAAACGCATCAAGTCAAAGACTTGTGATCTGGCAGTAAACAAGAAAGTATAAAAATATTCCAGACATCAGAAAAGTGTCATTAAGCCAACTCAAATCAGCACAGAAATTTCCATGCAGTGATCTCACTAAACGGCCGCGGATCCGCGGCCGAGTCAGGCCGATCCGCCGCGGATCCGCGACCGTTCTGACTCATCGGCGGCAGAAAGTTGCAGACGTGGTTCCTTTTAAACGGCCAAGCTTCTCCAAGACGTTTCGAATTGTGTAGGTTTCTCCAGAAGCTTCCCTTCTAAAAGCCAAGCTTCTTATGCAAGTTTCATAACTACCAAGCTTCTCATGCAAGCTAGCTAACTAGCTTAATCTAGAAACTTCTCCACACTGGCTTCTTGTGCAAGCCTCATAACAACCAAGCTTCCAAGGGAAGCTAGACCTAGTTTCTAGGGGAAGCTAAAGGAAAACTATAAAAAGGCATCTATGGCTTCATTAAAAAGGTTGTTCATTAATTGGGTTGTTGAACATTGAGCCAAAATTCCGCAAGTTGAGTGACACAACTTGCAACTCAAAACCTTAGCCCGAATCCAATTCCAAAGCCAAATCAAGATTCATCGAGTACCAAATCAAGTAAGCATTCAACGAGCCTTTGAAGCAACGTTGTTCTTCATCCGAGCAAGAGATCCATGACGATCCACGACTCATGACGATCGAGCCACGTAAAGATCGACGCCAAATTCCTTCTCAATTGAGTGAGCTAGAGCTAGTCTTGTAAACTTGAGTGAGAGTTGTAATTTGAAGAAGATCTAAATAAAACTGAAAATCTCTATTCTTGCTTTCTATTCATTCTCGCATTATGATATTCTTAGTTCTTGGTTGCTTTATAATGATGCATGAGTAAATTCTCCGCTTGTAGCGGAATCGAGAGAATAGGTAGATGATGTTGATTAAATTCTTGAACGATTCTTAAGTCATATGAGTTTTGTAAATTTTAGGAAATTGGATCATCGAAAACCTAATTTGAGCGAGATCGCTTTCTTGAATGTTTTTGCTCCAAATTAGAGATCAACGATCGGTGATTTAATTTTCTAGAAACTAGAATTTGAATGATAATCAATGAAAGGACAAGGAATGATGATGGAGAAACCCTAATTTCTTCAATAGATCCCTAAACCTCGTTGATCGTCATCGATCTAGCAACAAATTTTCAATAGATAAGAATTTGTAATAATTAGTATTCATCATCACTATCAATTGGATCGATTCCGACAAATCTCTTTACAAATCTTGATAATTCAAACAATTTGGACAATTTCTTGATTCTTGATTCTAGATCTTTATTTTCTTTGTGTTTCTTGAAATGAAAACTCACAAATCTTGAATCAATTTTCGTGCAATTTCTTTTATTTTTTAATTATCAACTCAACTAAAACAATAACGAACAAATCACACTTTCTCAGTGGACGATCAGTATTCATTAATGCGCTACTTCGACACCGTTAATTGATTGCGGTATAAATTTCTTTGGTTGTGATCTTTTACACTTTTCTAAACACGACACGGAAGCGATATCAATCAGCGATCTCAGGTCTCAGGGACTATCATGTACTCATGTCATGGAGAACTGCTACCTTATATTGGTATATTACCAACTAGGAGTTCTCGGTGAGTCTGTCCAGTATAACTCATCTAATAAGCAACTGTATATAATCCTCGGTTTCAAATACCAATAGCTATGAGACCATCTATCGCCCTCCAACCGGGTCAGGAAACATACACACTAGTCTAATCTAGAGTACCGATGCCCAGTCTCGAAACTCCTACGACTAGGGACATTTAAGGATGTGCTTATCGACTACCCAAACCCCACCAGTATGATCTCCATAATCGTTCTAGTAGTCAAGCAAAATCCTAAGGGTTTTTTCTCATGTCTTAACGATACGTGATAATGAATAAAACGCATCAAAGATAAAGACAAACCAGATGACATACTATCATCTCCAGTAAAATTGTTCTTTCGTATAGGTCCTCCTTCAATTACAATAATTGTCTTGAGGGCACCTATATCCAACAATCTCCCACTTGCTCTTAAGGCCAATTGTTGCGGTATCTCATACCCAACTTCTATACTAACAGTTTCGCAAACTTTGTTCGAGAACTAGCCTCAATGAGTGAACCCGGCACAATGCATCCCTCTTTTTCTCCCCGGATCTCAATTTCGCGGAGATCAAATATCTTCCAAACTGAGCGATACCTGCCTTAGTATTTTCCTGGACAGACGATGGGATCATGTTCATAAATGAACCATTATATCTAGCGAATTCTAGGGAGGTATCATTTGCTAATTCACAATCATCATCTAGTGACACGACTACCTCAGTATCATACTTGGAACTCTTTCCAATATGCTGCTCCTCAAAAGAGGGAAACTTATAACTAACGACAGACGCTCTGTCTTCTATGGGAAGCTTGAATCGGTAACCACCTCCTTCAGGAGGTTGCCATTACCATACACCAAGAACATCAAATGCTCTTCACTTCTACCCTATATTTCTTAAGAATTGGACTGACATTCATATCCTGTATAGAGAAACATTTGTGACCACTATTGTTTTACCGATTGCAGCATAGGAACATCACTTCCTATCATGAGCATGCCATCCACATACCATATGAGGAATCTGACAACACACCCTACTACATTATTACAAATACCATATTCGTCTCTCATTTTAATGAAGCCAAACATTTTGACCGTGACATCAAAACAGATAATCCATTTCTGCTATACTTGCTTTAGTCTAAAAATAGACTTAGCAACTTGCACACTTACCATTGCTCCCACTGACTAAGATAACCCTCTGGCAGAGTCATATACACGTACACTTATAAATCTAATTTATAAAGACGTTATAGTCATCCATCTGCCAGAAATCACGGTCATGAAAAACAACAGTGGCAAGTTATATCTGTATGGACTTCAGTATAGACACTGAAGTAATAGTTTCATCACAATTCACAACGGGTATTTGATGAAAACTTTTTACTACAAGTCTAGCCTTATTAGGTCAGTACCTTTCCATTTGCACTGATCTCGAAAGATCTATTTGCTCCTTATAGGTTTTACCCCTTCAGGAGCGTCCAACAAAGTCTACATTTTGTTGCAGTGTATAGAGTCCAACTATGATAACTTGGCATCCAGCCATCAGTTGAAAGTCACCGCTTCCTTTGGCCTACTGATAACTAGTAAGGCCATCATCACATGATGCAAACCTCCTTTTCACCGTTAATGAGGAAACCATAGTAGCTCTTAGGTGGCTGAGGTCATCTACCAACTCTGTAGAGTGGTTAAGGTTTGTGAGGGTCAATACTCCCACTAAATTCTTTTGCCAGAAATTCCTTTTCTAAAAAGGTGGCGTGTCGAGAACAAAACAACTTTTGATCTTGCAAATGATAGAATATTAAACCCTCATCAATTCCCGGGATAACCTACAAACTACCATTACCGAAATGTACCTTGAGTTTATCCGGATTCTGGTTTAAGCATAAGCCGGACAACTCAACATCTTAACAATTTTAAGATGATAACCCATTCTATATCACATATATAATTTGAGGCACTGATTTAGGTCGAATCAGTATCAATTGATATGCATCTATTTCTAATGCATCTCTTAAATGAAAAAGGATATACAGCATTACTTATTAAGGAGCGCATCCACGGATGAGTAATCTGAGAGAGAATCAAATTCTCGATTATATAACTACGGAACACCTAGCATAAGCATTCACATCTTCAAACACTTCGACTTCCAACGTTTGGTTCTCTACTTTATTCTTATATCCTATGAATTTCTCAGAATCATTGGACTATGCAATTCAACAAAAATGCGTGTTTAAAATCAGAGAACTCATAGGAAAACGGAACAACATATGAGTACCAACCCCTTGTCCAGGTGAACACCGGACAATATACATCATTATTTATAAGTCCTGTGAGTTCATTAACTCATACTCTGTGTGTTGTAATTTGAAAGCTGTATTTTGCTTAAGAATGTATATCCTGTTATTCAATACACATTACCCAATCATCAAATGATAAAGGCAAATGTTCATAACATAATTTTTGAAAATTTATATCCCACTTTATCAAATAAAGAGACGGATATATCAGTTTTTTAAAGTTGGTGTATAATAACGGATATTCAAAACTAAAAGTTTGTTGAAAGGCAAAACTAGGTGATTTCCCCAACAGCAACAATTGCTACGATATCCGATATTGAAGATCAAATCACCTTTTGAATAATCTAATCCTTCTCGGTATCTTTAACAACTTACAGATGTGGAGTTTTAATCCGGTATCTATATACCCAGGAGTCAGAATTAATTGGAAAACGATTTTCGATTACAATCACATGGAAAACGTGAAACATCAAAATGTTTCAAGGGGTGGCCGAGTATTCCAAGTAATGCCTATTTCATTGCCCAGAGTTATAAAGATAGTTGCATTTTCCTTTCCACTTACTTCATCCACTATTGTTGTCTCTCTTTCTTACCTTATTTATACCGAACTTATGCTAGTTGGTTTTCTTCTTACCCTTTCTTTCAGCTCCAGCATCGGGATTGGAAGAAAACTATCCAACAAGCGTAACTGGTATATTCTCCTTATTCAAGGAACTCTCAAACTTGAGATAAGGTGGAGAGAAGAAACAGATGAATTGTATCATATATAATTCACTTTCTCCAGAACCTGCGACCATTCTCGACTGAAAAAATTTCTTCAAGTTCGTATCTAACTATACGATGGCCTTCCAAGCAATATGGATCTCTGTATCGGATACAGAGTATTCTGGAAGAAGCAAAAGGGGAAATGAGAGGGGTAATGATATATGTGACTATGTCGTGAAAACAGGGTAATCAAGACATTCCAAAACCATTGATTGTAAAAAGGTTCGGTTAAGTTGGTTTACGAGTTTTTAGTTTAAGGTCGGTCTTAGGTTGTTGCCAGATAGAAAAGAAACACCCGTCGTGCACTCTATCCTTATTAGATTGGTTGATTAATTTATCTAATCTGGTCTCCCACTGTTTTGTCTAATTCTCCTTCAAACCCTAAAATGAGAACTAGTCGGGATCATTTATAGAAAATCTCCCGAGAGTAACTATTACTCACAGTGGGAATCGGGATCCATACTATCATAAAATGATAACCTTGACAGGGTCAACAAGTCACCCCGCACCATAGAAGATATACAATCTCACTGCAAGTTTTAACACTTGAAACTCCCGATATTGGTTTTTACCCCTAACGGCTTATGACCTTAACGAGATCAATAAATCATAAGTCGTTAGTCAAGTTCAACCCGTTATTTCATGATTAATTTAGACCCACCCATACGACCCTTAACGATGTCAAAAAAGTCATACGATTGTTCTAACTAATCGCATCACATGCTAGCAGGATAATATCACTTAGCTATTGTACACTACGTCTCAACGAGGCCGACAAACGTAGCACGAATACTAAGTACTCTACTTTCTGAAATGATAGAGGGCTACGGCTAATTTTGAAGAAAACCTTAAACGTAATGAACTTGATCTAGTCGTAGGAAACAAGCGGATTTGCAAATTTATAGTAACATAAACTTTTGCTTAAGAGTGAACTCCCGATGAAGAAATTAAGGCTCTTCCCTCATCGAATGAGGTGCGGGATATTCCTAACCGAATATCTCGATGAAAAGCAAAAGCCTACAGCTATAAAATTTTAAAATTTATAATAACACAATCTTTTGCCAAAAAGATCACTCCTTATGAAGGAATCTAGGCTCTTTCCTCGTAGAATGAGGTGCAGGATATTCCTAACTGAATATCTCTGTTCAAGGCAAAAAATTCGACTATAACACCACAATATCTGATATTTGGTCCCTACAACGTGTTTTAGGTTTATTTTCTTTGCATTAATCCGATTCAATGCTATCCTATCAATTAGATAATTACATTACCTAGCATCTTCTCATACAATCACAGAAAAGCATGAAAAGAAAATAGAATGCACATATACGCCATCCGAATTCGCCACGGGGCCCCGGGACTTCACCATAAGGTTACTTAATTTATGGCAGGGCGGGGCAGGGCTAGCGCGGGTGCAAAATGTATATATCATTTATTTATATATTTTGTATATCACTTATATCAATATATCATCATATATATTATCGCAGGCAGATAATCATCATTATAGCTAAGCGATAAATATCATCACAGGCAAGTAAACATATCACAAGCAAGTAATGAATATCACAGAATAGGAATGGTCAGATTACCTAAGAATCCTTGTTTCGTTCGAGCCATCAAACAAAACGTGACATTCTCTGGTCGTGTGAATAGCCCATTGTAGCCAAAAGAAGACCCCTACAAGTGCGGCAAGCTACCAGGCAACCCAAGAAACGAGGCAACCCAATATCATCATTATGAAGGAGCCACCCGACACTTTCTCGAATCCGGTGACTTGAGCACTCCTCCGCCAGTCTATCCTATACCCTTTACAAGCGCGGCAAGCAACCCACCAGTCCTAGACTCGAGTGACCCGATCTCAACTCCTTGAGATGGTCACCCACTGCAATCTAGAACCCGGCCGCCCGTGCGCTTCTCCATGGGCTAATCTTAAACATGTATTAATACAACGGCGACAACGATCACAACCTGATCGTATCCCGACAAATAATAATACATAAAGCGGCGACTACAGCCACATATGAACCACTAAGTCCCGAAACAAAGAATATACATATAGTAGTAACGGCGGCAACAAGTTGGAGCTCGTCGCGAACAAATGAATATACAAGTTTGGGTATAACAAAGAATGAAAATGCATTACAACGTCTCAATTCTATACGGGGCTATTCATTTCGCGACAATCCAAACACATTCCGAACAAGCAACAATATATCAATATAAAACATCTCATACGCACAAATGTGTAGCCCCGTTGAATTGATCACATCAATTCGTCAAGGTTAAACACTGCATATCACTATATGTTGTCGCTTTAATACGATTAAACACTTTAACCATGTCAAAATGGAACCATGGCCAAAAGATTCCATAACCAATGAGTCCGATCATTGAAATTCCAAGGATTGAATTCACGATCAGCCCGGGCCCAAAACAACACCAATTTCTTGCTCAGAATGAATCCCGAACGACCCAAAAACTACCCGAGATCCGGGGGGTCCTCGGGCACGATCCATAGGACCCCAGGGGACTTTAGGTGGGGTCAGGAACCCATGGCCACGAAGATATGGCCATGGGTTTGCTGCTGGAACAGCCAGCAAGCAACAGCGTGCTCGCTTTTCTAGCCCCACATCCGAGACCATATCGTGATGTTCTCGGGTGTGGGGGCCCACCCAAGCCTTCGAGAACATCCCCGAGGTCGACCCTGCACCTCCATAGGGATCTCGGTCAGAACCGTGAGCCCCGGAACACGCGAATAAGCAAGAATATTCGCTTTTTTCGACAGTTTAAAAAAACAGCGAGCAAAATGATTTGGAAAAAAAATTTGGAATATCAATTGGCCATAAACCATTGCTAATGCATTTGATTTGGCTCTGATACCATGTAAGTGGACAGGGGATAGAGTTGCAACGCTCACGATCGCGGCGGAATTGCACACAAAAATTAGTAGTAGGCATAGCCTCCAATCCACATAAGAATCTATCGAAATAACAATGCAATGGACTAAAAATCTAAATTAGAGAAGTAGCATATTCAAATTGAACCCCAAACATCAAAAATACTAGTTTTAGCACTTTGAAAATATCAAGGTAGATTAGTAAAGTCTTGGTGTTAAAACAATAAGATAGATAGCACTAGAATACATTTATCTATCTTAATTTAAGTTGTGGTTACCAAAGAATTCACACAAGTACAATTTTACCTCAAAACCCACTTAAAGTTTTAAAAACAACCCAAGACTTAAATTTTAGCTTAAAACTAGTGTTGCTATGACAAGTATTTACTAAAACTTGATTAAAATTGATGTTCTTATATCTAGATTAGTGTTGTGGAAAGTCTCAAGCTTGCAAGTGGACTCAAGAGTGAAAACTTAGCTTTCACAAGAGTTTTGAAAGAGAAAGATGTGATTTTGTAGTGATTAATGTGTGTGTAGGATTTGTTTGTGGGAGTTAGAGAAAAGAATTATGAAGAGAAGATGAAGAAGAAGTAGAAGAAAAGACGAGGAGGAGGAGGAGAATAGCTAACCTTAGCCATTCACAACCATTCTCAAATTTTTATATTCACTTCATTCTTGTCCATACCCTCATGTCTCTATGCCATGCTATTTTATTATTTTATTTTTATTTTTTTAAAACAAATTTAAATTTACTAGATGCTTAAGAAAAGTAAATCTAAGGTTTATTTGTGATGGCACAATTTGGTGTTTAGTTTAATTTAACATATCACCGGTTTAGGTTAATAAGTATATATATGAGTGTATTTTATATCGAAAATATATAATAAATAAAAAATAATAACCATTAATTATGATTTATTTAATAACCCATGTTATATCGCTAATTAGATTATAATTAACTCTAATAAATTTTAAAGATGTTACAATTAAGGATGGAGTAATCAGCCGACGTGTTTTAGTCGTTGAGTCTGCGATATCTCGGAGAAAACAGACTCAGTCAAATGGTGGGTAGAGAACATGACCACCGATCCATGTGGTGTTCAAGGCTTTAGTCCAGCTTACAGGTAGAGATGAGATGGTCGGTATTTCGATGCAGGCAGAGAGTCTGGTACAGCCAGTTGTGCGGAGGCCTATAGGATTTAAACGCATGAGAGAGGCTAGGATTGAGATTCCGAGAATATGGGATCGGGAGTTCGATGGAAAGTCTGCATGGGAGATTCATGGCATGGATATTGTCATGAATTGGGAGTTGCGCCCGTTGCAGCAGTATATCGAGCAGCTTCTCGCTCTCTATGAGAGGGAGGAGATTCAACATGTGTCTTCTTAATTAGAAGCACGTTTCGGATTAGTGTCATCATCATGGATAGCTGACGATAGGAACATTTGGAGGTCGAGTACAGGTTACAGGGACACGGATGCAATTTCGGGTAGATCGATACTTCAGATTGTCATCACGGCATCAACAGGAGAGGTAGGATTGTTGACTGTCTTAGAGGCGGTCAGGGAGACTAAGTATTTGTGGAGATTGTTGGTTTTGGGTGTTCTATACAAGATCAGAGTGTTCTTCTTCGAGAAAGGTAAGATGGTTGTGGCTCTTACGAAGGCTGGTACCTATAGTATTCCGACAGTTGCATTCATGGGGATGGTTCCGGATATCGAGTTCAAGCTGTGCTTGGACTTGATCGGACTAGTTGATTGATGAAGGCACGACGACGACGAGAGCAGAAATTCTAAGGTTTTCAAAAAAGTGTCAAGATAGTTATTGATTGTTAATCAAGATGGAGATTGTTTTATTATTGATTAATAATCCACCCCAAGATCAAAGGCCCAAAGAAATTAAGCCCAACAAAGAGAAGCTCGAGCAGGAGAAGGATTCTCGTGCAATCCTAGCCTGGAGATTTGATTTAATCATTGTTTTATCTCTAAGTATGCTCCTGTTATATATATAATATTAATTAATAGCCCTAGAGATTAATCCACAGCAGAGGCAAAATTTAATTGGGTTTTTTTTGGATATACTTTCCCAAAAACTTAGCTAATTATAAAAAAGCCCCATTTGCCAATGTAATTATAAAAATGCCCCCCAAAACTGTTAACTACGCCCAAAAAAACCCTTGGTCATATAACATGCTAACGGTGTAAAATATAACCGTTAAGTAGGTCTAAAAATTACATTTTTATCCTTTAACAATATGCAATTTGCCCTTTCCCATCCTCGACAAACTCATGCTTCTTCATGTGGTCGATGTTGTCGCCGCAACCTCAATACCAACCACCACAACATCCACAAGCAAAACATCCATCATTATGATCCTTGGCCACTTTCACCCTAATTTCAACAATCGCCACCACTTTATCCGCCTCCTCAACATTGACTTCATCGCTAATTTCCACCACAGCATCTATGCCACCACCTTCCTCCACAACCACCTCATTACCCGCCACCTCAAGTTCATCTAACATCACCGATCCATACCACCCTAAATGTTTAATGAAAAGCCTCAAACAGCCTCATTGCAGCCCCATTTCATTTTGCCTCCATATGAATCGAGGCCCAGATCGGGGGCAGTGATTTTATCAGGAGGGTGGTCCTCTCTCCAGGTGATGTCGGTGATAAGATAGAATTTCGATTTGAGGACTCTGTTGATGTGAGAGCACCTGTGGGCTTTTGTGATGAGAAAGAAGAGGCCATCAGAAAGCTTTTCGTGTTTCACGACGGCTGTGGAAGATTCTGACGACAATAATGAGAAGAGAATGCCGAAGAGGATATCAGATTGAAGGAAAGCGTGCAACATGCTACCATGGTGGAGGTGACGGTGAAGAGCAGGAGCAAGGTGATGGTTTCGGGGTTTGGACTGTGGGAACAGGAGTGGAGGCTAAGGTTTGAGGAGAGAGAATGGAGGAAGAGAGGAGAATGAGAGAAATTAATGAGTTATGGTAAAGTTAACTCAAGTAAAGATTTACTTGAGTTAACTTGACAGAGGGGCTTTTTCAATAACGGAAAAGATTTCGGAGGCATTTTTACAAGTACATTGAAAAAGGGGTTTTTTATACAATTATCTAAGTTTTGGGGGGCCTATAGAAAAAAAACCAATTTAATTTAGAGCCTTGAAGTTTGAAGTCTGCTGTGAGAATCCAGAGGCTTTAGAGAGACAGAGAGACGGATTTAAAGAGAGAAATTTGCATTTGGGCAATGATCGGTGAGGGCGTTCTCATGTAATACTTTCTTAATAATGAAAGATTTCGTCGTTGGATTGCAGAATTAGGTACAAGTTGCGTCGAACCTGTGTAAAATCTTGTGTTATGTGTTGTTGGGTGTATGCTTTTGATAACTTGCGGTGTGCTTTGGTAGATTGTCCGGCTAGTGTTTTTCAAATAGTGTGTTTGCACATGCTCTTGATAGATTTTCCGTTGCGACTCTTGGTATGTTTTGCGGCTCCTCGGAGAATCACGGATATTGAAATTACAATGATTTTAAGTAAATATAAAATATGGTGGGTTTTTTAGTAATTAGCGAAGTATGAAAGGCATTTTAGTAAAAATAAACGGAGTATTGACTTTTTTAACCTCCTAGAAATTTTATTGTATATACTCCTATTTCTTAATATCTAAGCAAACATATATTCATACATTTAATTTCATATCATAGTAATTATTTAAAACACTGAATGTTGACGGCAAAATGATACAGTCATCAAAAATCTCCTTATTTCAAAACATATAATATGTCATTATCTAGCTTGTTATACTTCAAGCACCTTAAAAATATCCACCAATGTTAAAGGAAGGCACCTTTCATTGAGTTCGACATCAAGTTGGTCACTTCAAGCAAAAAATTATATAAAAATTAAGATCCCTTTTCATCACATCACATCGATCCTTGCCAATGGAGTTTTCTCCTTTAGCCTTTGTACATCATCATGCATGCAGTAATTTAATTATTAACTAACTAAAGTGATCATGTGCTACAAATTTTGATTAATTAATTAATATGCACAAATTAATTAAAGATATATTTGGAGGAAGAAAACAATGGCCGACTCCCATGGCATTGTTATGTCCTCAAACCTAAATCCAAGGAGAATGAATATTTGTGATAGTAAATAAACTTTAAGATACTCTTTTTAACTCTTCTTTGTTCTTGTTGATGTTTCTTTTGTTAATTCCATCGAGTTACGGCTCATTCAAACTGTGTGAGGATATATATATACACACGAGAATAATGGAGGAAAGAGACCTTAGGAGGCTTTTTTTCGTTAGGTGGCGTCAAAATCTATATCCTCCACAATTTTATTCGACGACCGGCACCGTCCATCTTAATCTTCATCATCTAATATGTCGATACATTAAATTTTATGTGATTTTAACATTTTTTTACCGTTGATTTAGTGGGTGCAAAATTAACGGTTTACCGACAATAGAACTTTTTACATTGCTAGATCAACGGTGAAAAGGTGTTAAAATCACATGAAATTTGGTGTATCGACATATTAGATGATAAAAATCAAGATGGACGGTACCAATCGTTGAATAAAATGGCGGAAGATGTAGATTTCAACGCCACCTAACGAAAAAAGCCTCCCAGGCCCCCTCCCCCCTCTCTCTATATATATGTCGTTAAAATAATCCAAAAGAGTCGGTACAAACAAATTTTGTACACATATATGCGGCTAAATTTTTTATTGAATCCAGATGTATGAAGAAGGAAATCATACGTGTAACAGTGGAAACGGTGCATATAACCTCCAATAATTCATCAATATGAATGATAAAAGATAGACCATTGTAGATCTGAATATCACTTAACAAAAGAATTTTCTTTTGAAACTATTACATGTAAGTCGATGTCGGGCACCCCGCGGATCCGCGGGGAGGCAGAATACACAAAAACGATTTTTATTCTTTTAAGAGACTTCGCAATATCGACCAAACAACCAAGAATCTATCGGAAACCATAACTAGCTAAACAACTAAGAGGTTCTAACTACTCGGTGAAAGATTATACCTCCTTGTTCAAGTCTTTCGGGTCTTCTTCTCCTCTTCTTAGCTCCTAGATGGCTTGAATCTTCTTCTCCTCTTCTTTGCTCCTAGATGGCTTGAATCGAACTTGGTCGTCGGTCTCCTCGTGTCGAAAATGATCCACCCGAGAGTCTATGGTTCAAACTTCAACCTCAAGAGTGAGGTAACTAAGATGTCTAGTTTGCTAATCTAGACAACTTAGGAGATATAAAGAGATGATTAGAGTATTTTATCTCAAGAACCCTAGAATTTACGGCACATGTGAGGGTTAGGGTTTGAGAAAGAAGGAGAGGAGAGAAAATGGAGAGAGAAAATGGAGAGAGAAAGCAAATGAGCTAAGGTTGTAAGAGGCAAATGAAGAATGACTAAGTCAAATAATCAAGCATGCATTATTTCCAATAGAAAATAAGCAACCATGCTTGAATGGTGAAGTCAAATGCAATAAACAAATGACTTAGCCATGCTTCAACCATGCCATAAATATCTCTATTTTCCACCTCATTAATCTATTTGCAAAATAGTTAAATCCAAATAATGTGGTGTCCCCTTCTAGAAACATGTCTTGTGAAATTACAAGAATGCCCTCACCGTATATACATACCCGTATTCGTACTGTAAAAAATACGAATACAATGAGATAATAATAATCTAATAATATAATACTAGAATTCGGTTTAAACCAAAGTTCATTAGTATTATCTGTCCGAACAACATCCGTGTAGCCAGTACACGTATATGATCGGAACCCTGTCGTAAAACCATACGGCCTCTACATCGTTTCGCCTGAACCAGGGAAACCCTCTGTTTGGGACTCTAAAGACTCGACGGTACGCTGGCACTAGGTTTAACCACAAGTCCGTCAGTGGCACTAGCTGTACGTAACGGCTACCCAGGTATCTGTCGAAAAGAAGGCTGACGAGCGAACTCATCCGAACCTCTACTGAGCCTGTCTTTGACAATCTCCATGCGGTCCGATATGTTCGTCTGAGAGTATCGCATGGCTGGTCTAGGGGTGGAAAACGTCAGACCCCTAATAACCTGACAGGTCATGTCGGTGTGGCTCAAGACCATCCTAGAATCTACTAGTCCAACTACCAGTAATTCTCAATCCGCCGTGGACAGGGACTTATAGTGTTGACCAACCGATCACAGCGCGACATCGACTCCCTATACCGAAAGAGACGAATCCCCAATAGTCACTCACTTCCTCCATGTGGCTCGGGACTATACCCAACTAAAACCTATTTGCATGACTCAGTAGAGTCGTGGTAGGATGGTAATCAAAGCACAGTGGGAACTCACACAAGACAAATGACGATCTCAGGTCAACAGACTATCTGCACTCATGTCACCAGAGAACTGCTATCTGATGCTAGGTATAATACCATCTAGCCAGTTCTCGGCGAGTGCGTCCGATATACTTACCCCTAGTGAGCACCTGTATACAATCTTAGGTGCACCTCACCAATAGCTGCGGGACCAATCCATCGCCCCTCGTCAGGATCTAGATATGTATACACTATTCTACTCTGGAGTATCGATACCCAGTCTCAATACTCCCACGACTAGGGACATTTTAAGGATGTGCTTATCGACTACTCATCTCCCACAAGTATAATGGCCATCACAACGCTGGTAATTAAGCAAGAATCCTAATTGCTTTATCAACATGTATACAAGATATGAAATACTAAGTAAAATACATCACATGTTAAGATAAAGACAAACTAGATAGCATACTATCATATCGAGCAAGATTGTCATGTACATACATATCTCTAGCATTCTATACAATGAAATGCCTCTAGGGTATACATATCCAACAATCTCCCACTTACACTAAAGCCTGCAAATGGCGTACTAAGTACCCAACGTCTGCACTAGAGCGAGTTGCTGGCGTACCGCATACCCAACATCTCGAACTGGACTTGAGCGATGGTCTTGGTGAATGGATCTGCCGTGTTGTCTTTTGTATCTACTCTCCGCACCTCGATCACCTGGAGATCCATGATCTCCCTGATCAGGTGATACCGCCTCAAGATATGTCTGGATTTCTGATGGGACCGTGTTTCCTTTGCCAAAGCCATGGCTCTGTTGTTATCGCAATACAAAGGTATTGGATTAGCAATGGATGGAACCATCTAAAGTTCAAAAACGAAATTTCTCATCCAGACTGCCTCTTTTGCGGCATCAATAGCAGTGATGTACTCAGCCTCCATCGTCAAGTCTGCTACGGTGTCCTGTTTAGAACTCTTCCAACAAACCTCCCCTCTATTGAGGGTAAACACATAACCCGAGACAGATTTAGAGTCATTCTTATCACTTTGGAAGCCAGAGTCGGGAAAAGTCTCGATCTGGAGGTCCCCATTATCGTACACCAGGAATATCTCCTTAGTCCTTCTCAGCTACTTAAGAATGTTCTTTACTGCTATCCATTGTTTCTTACCTGGGTTGGACTGATACCTGCTTACCACGCTAAGTGTATAAGCTACATCCGGTCTGGTACATAACATCGCATACATTATCGACCTTGCCGCCGAAGCGTAGGGTACTATGCTCATGCAAGCCCTCTTCTCATCGGTCTTGGGAGACATCTCTTTGGAGAGAGTGATTCCGTGACAAGCGGGTAAATTACCGCGCTTAGAATCTTCCATACTAAACCTCTTTAGTACGGTGTCAATGTACCTCGGCTGTGAAAGTCCCAACATTCTTTTAGATCTGTCACAATAGATCTTAATCCCCAGAATGTACGAGACATCACCCGGGTCTTTCATAGAGAACTTTTGTAAGAAGAACAGCTTGGCCGATTGTAGCATAGGAATGTCATTTCCTATCAGGAGAATATCATCCATGTATAAAACGAGGAATACCACAGTTCTCCCTACAATTTTTTTATAAATACAAGATTCATCTACATTTTTGATAAAGTCAAATTTCCTGACCATCTCATCAAAGCAGATGTTCCAACTCCACAATGCCTGCTTTAATCCATAAATGGATTTAAGCAACTTACACACCATTCCGCTGCTCCCACTGTCTACGAAACCTTTTGGTTGATCCATGTAAACACACTCTTCTAAACATCCATTTAGAAAAGCGGTTTTAACATCTATCTTCCAGATGTCATAGTCATGGAAGGCAGCGATGGCAAGTAGGATCCGAATGGATTTAAACATAGCCGGTGGTGAAAAAGTTTCGTTATAATCCAATCCTAGTCTTTGATGAAAATATTTAACAACAAGTCAAGTTTTGTAGGTTTCTACCTGACCATCTACACCAATCTTCTTTTTGAAAATCCATTTGCATCCTATGGGTTTTACCTCAGTAGGAGCAAAATCCAAAGTCCATACTTAGTTTGTGTACATGGATTCTATCTCGGATCGCATAGCATCCAACCACTTCACCGAGGCTTTACTCGTGATGGCTTGCTGAAAACTAATCGGCTTGTCATCGTCGATGATGCAATCCTCTCGATCCCCGTCTATGAAAAACCATAGTATCTCTCGGGCGGATGAGACTGCCTACTAGATCTGCGGAGTGGCGTAGGTACGTCCGGTTCCATTGAAATCTCGGGTTCTACTAAGTTTTCAGTAATGGTTTATGGTTCTGGAATTTCTTCCAGATCTATTACGCTCCTACTTATCTCCTTTTCAAGAAATTGAGTTTCCATGAAGCGGGCTTGATGGGAAACAAAGACATTTTGTTTCTCAGCGTAATAGAAATAATACCCCCTAAAATTCCCGGGGTATCTCACAAACTTACACAATACTGAACATGCCTCGAGCTTGTCCAGATGAACCTTTTTGATAAAGACAGGACAGTCCCATATCTTTAGATACTTAAGACAGGGTTTCTTCCCACTCCACATTTTATATGGAGTGGTAGGAACAGACTTAGTTGGAACCTTATTCAAAAGGTATGCAGCAGCTTCTAGTGCATAACCCAAGAAGGAGGGCGACAACTCAGTATTACTCATCATGGAACGCACCATATCAAGCAATGTGCGATTCCGTCTTTCTGATACACCGTTGTGTTGTGGTGTGTATGTAGGAGTAAGCTAATAGAGAATTCCATTCGCTTTTAGATATTCCAGGAACTCGGCATTTAAGTATTCACCACCCCGATCGGATCGGAGTATCTTGATACTTTTGTCGGTTTGCTTTTCCGTTTCATTCTTATACTCTTTGAATTTTTCAAAGGCCTCGGATTTATATTTCATTAAGAATACATGTCCATATCTTGAGAAATCATCTGTGAAAATAATGAAGTAAGAATAGCCACTTTTTGCATGTATAGACATTGGCCCACACACATCGCTGTGTATGAGTCTTAGAAGCTCAGTAGCTCTTTCTCCGTGTTCAGTGAGCGGAGTTTTTGTCATTTTTCCTCTGATACATGATTGACAAGTTATATATGATTGATACTCAAACGGATCTAAGTATCATTCTTTATGTAACTTAGTCAGTCGTGTTTCATTGATATGACCAAGTTTACAATACCATAAGAAAGCTTGGTTTGATTCTGAAGCCTTTCTTTTTAGTGTATTTTGGACATTGAAAACTTGATGTTGATTGAGAATGTATATTCCATTATTCAGTGTACCCGACCCAACCATTTCATGATTTAGGTGAATGTTTATGGCATTGCTTACAAGTGCAAAATTATATCCTTCATTTGATAACAAAAATACAGATATAATATTATACACCATACTGGGTACACAAAAGCAGTTACGCAATAACAAAATATGTCCACTCGCCAATCCTATATGATATTCTCCTACTGCAACAGCATCCACACTGGCTCCGTTGCCAACCCTAAGGGTCATATTACCTTTCTTCAAAACTCTACGGCTTCTCAGCGCCTGCAATGAATTACAGATATGAGATCCTGATCCGGTATCCAATACCCAGGAAGTATAGTTTATAGAGATATGGTTTTCAATCATGAACATACCTGAACCCGAAACCACAACATGTTTCGTGTTCTGATTTCTGGCCTTTAGGGCTCTGCATTCCTTCTTCCAATGTCCCTTTTTCCGACAATAAAAACATTCTTCCTTTCTGGCTGCCTCCCTATCTTTTCCTTTCCCTTTTCCTGCACCTTCTGCACACACCCCCTCGGTTTGGTGGGGACTTTCTTCTTCTTCCCCTTGGCCTTAGCCTTGGACTTAGCAGAAGAAGATTCCCAAATAAACAGAGCGGGTGTTTCCTTGGTTTTCTTCAAGATGCCATATTCCATCCTCAACATGTTGAGGAGCTTAGTAAGTGAAACTTCCATAATTTGCATATTGAAATTCAATATGAACTGGGTATAGGTGGAGAGAAGGGACTGTAGAATCAAGTCGATGTACAACTCATTCTCCAACATAGTTCCGAGGTCCGCGGACTGTTCTATGAGAGAAATTATCTTTAGGACGTGGTCCCCAACAGATGATCCGATAGCCAATCTTGCTTGAAACAATTTCTTCGAGGTCTCATATTTTGCGATACGAGATTGCTCTCCATATAAATCTTTGGTATGGAGGAAGATGGAAGCAAGATTCATCTTCTCGTGCCGCCTCTGATGTTCATTATCCATGGAGGTCAGCACGAGGTACTTGGCTTTCACGCAATCAAGATCCCAGGTCATACAGACCTCAATGTCCACGTCCGAGGATTCTGGACTGGGAATAGGGGGACCTTTCGCCGTAAGGACGTATGCGACCTTATCATATGTAAGGACCATATGGACATTCCTTAGCCAGTCTTTATAATTTGGCCCAGCGAGTTTATTTTTATCTAGTATTAGCTTAAGTCTCGTCATGGTCGCTGCAATTAGTGAGAGAGAAAAGAAACACTCGGTATATACTCTTACAAGTTTAGATTGGTTATTAGTTTATCTAGACAGGATGGCTCCCACTGTTTCCTCGAATTCGTCTTCAAACCCTAAAAGAAGAATCAGTCAAGATTAATCGCGTCTCATAATTCTTGCTTAACCTTTCGGCCAGGCTAGTGTCGGTAGTTCGAGAGAGGTTTTCCAACGCTTTCGTGAAGTTCCTTAATTACATAACCTCTTTTCCGTGGAGGCGTAGCCCCGCTAACACCGTTCTAGGCACCTACTTAGTTTATAGCATTGATTGTTAAGTGAAAAATTCTCCCGAAGAGTAGAGGATACTCACAGTAGGATCAGGACCCAACTATCATTGTGTGGTGATTTTGAAGGAAGCCTACCAAAAACACCACACTGCAGAAGGTATGCAACACTAGCAAGTTTCATTTATGTTTGAAACTCCCGATGTGAATTTTGCCCCGAGCGCTTATAATCTTGACGAAGGTCAAAACATCATAAGTTGCAAGTCAAGTTCAACCCATCATTGTCCAGATTAATCTAGACCCATTCGTACAAGCCCTTGACGAAAGCCAAAACAGCTGTACGCATGTCCTAGATTAATGCATCTATCTATACTACAGATAAGCACCCACTAGCTACCAAACACTATGCCTTGGCAAAGGTCAAAACACATAGCATGAATACTAGTAGATACCTATCTGAAATGACGGAGGGTTACGGTTGGTTTTTGGAGAAAACCGTTAACATAATGAATTTGATATAGTCGAAGGAACCGAATAGCTTTTGAAAAGGAGTGGTTTAAACTCCACTAAAAATTGCTTTTTGAAGAAAACCGAGTGGTTTTGTAATTGTTCCAACGACATCAGATTTTAGGTTTATTCCTTTGCATTAATCAATATTAATGTGGTCCCATCAATTAACCTTATCATTGTAGAAAAGAAACGAAAATAAAACGTACACTTATGCCATCTGCATTCGCCACGGAGCCCCATCACGCACCGTTAGGCTGCTTAACTAACGGCAGAGCGGGGGCTGGATTAGCGCAGGTGCAAAACATAAGCAACGTTTATTATATATACTATATATATATACATTCGTCTCATGCAATAATAAGCATTCCAGATCACAGAAACACAGATGAACATATTGGATATACTAGGATTTCCGTGTTTCGTTTTAGCCTATAACGAAACACGGATTCCACGGTCGTGATGAATAGCTAAACCCCGCCCTATACCCCTACGGGTGCGGCAAACTACTGTTGGATATAGTGCCCTCAAATTCAATTATTGGATCGCAGGCACGTGATTGCAATGATTGAGGGAGAACCTATGCCAGTAGGACAGTCTTACTCGAGATGATAGTATGCTATCTGCTTTATCTTTATCATCGTGTATAGGTGACCTTACAGGTCGCTATTACGCGTTGATAGAGCCCTTAGGATTTTTGCTTGACTACCAGCAGTATGATGGCGATTATATACGTGGGATCTGGGGTCTATAAGCACATCCTTAAAAGGTCCCTGATCGAGGGAGTTTCGAGACAGGGCATCGATACTCCAGAGTAGACTAGTGTATACAGTCGAGACCCCGACGAGGGGCGGTGGCCGGTCTCACAAGCCATCGGTATCAGTTGGTTCACCTAAGATGTATACAGGTGCTCATTGGGTTATGAGTACACCGGACAGGACTCGCCGGGAACATGCTAGTTGGTATTATACCTGACGTCAGATAGCAGTTCCCTGGTAACATGTGTACAGATTAGTTTATCGACCTGAGATCATCATTTGTCTCGTGTGAGTTCCCACTGCCTACCACGGCTCAAAGGAGTCGTGCAAACAGGTTTTAGTTGGGTACAGTCCCGAGCCACATGGAGGCAGTGAGCGGATCGGCAGGGGTTTCGTCTCTCCCGGTATTGAGGGTGAGATCGTGCTGTGTCTGGGAGAGCCATTACACGAAGTCCTTGGCCGAGGCAGGAGATTTACTGGTAGGTATTCCAGTAGTATCTCAGGGTGTTCTGGGCTAAACTCCGACATGACTTGTACCGCTTTTGGGGGTCTGACTTTTACCAACCCCCTAGGCCCGACATGCGATACTCATAGACGAACGGACTGGACTGTACGGATATTGTCACCGACAGGCTCAGTAGGGTGTCAAGATGAGTTCGCTCATCGACCTCCCTTTTGGTCAATACCTGGTAGCCCGTTACGTACAGCTAGTACCACTGACGTGCTAGTGGTTAAATCCACAACCAATGTATTGACGAGTCTTTAGAGTCCCCCACAGAAAGTTTCTCTAGTTTCGGGCGAAACGTTGTAGAGACCGTATGGCATTATGGCATGGTTCGATCATATACGTGCAGTAGTGCACGGATCAAGATCGGACGGATCATACTAGTGGGCTTTGGTTTAAGCCGGATCCTAATATTAGATTTGTTGGATTACTTTAGTCTCATCGCATTCGCATTCAGTCGGAATGCGAATGCAGGTATGTATATACAGGTGAGGGGTATCCTAGTGATCCGTCACGAGTTAACTTTAGATGTTGCCATATCTTTTTGTTGGATTAAACATTTGGGTTAATGTTTATTTTGGTGGAAATTATGAGCTTAGTTCATAATGAGGTGCATTAAATGTGACATGGACATGTTTAGTGACTCATGGTCTCTTTAATTGTGCAAATGTCACATTAGTGTTTGATTGAGGGTGTGAAATGATGGATGAAGAGAGAGAGGGCAGCCATAGGCTTGGGGTTGGCTCTTGGATTATCATTCTAGTGCTCTCATCTTTTATCTCACACAATAACAAAAGAAAGCATCTTCTTCTTCTTCTTCCTCTAGCTCACCATTTCCACCATGGCTTCATCTTCAACCTCCATCCATACACTCTCATGAGTTGAGAATCAATGGATGCTTGAGACAAAATTATCACACACATTCTCTACATCGCCTTGGACATGTCGGCTAGCAAATTTCATGTTCGAGTTGCTTCGGATGAAGCGGGAGCCCGTAAAAAGACTCATTGATGTGGTGCCCTTCCGACGAGAAGACCGGAGATCGGAGATGCCGCGAGGAGCTTGGGATGGTGGCTAAAGAACGAAGGACACGGATCGATCGGTATATCTACTCTCACTTCTTAGTAGTTAGCTAGTTTAGCGTTAATGGTTCGATCCGGATGAAAGACTACGATAGCGTCGGTTTCCTAAAAAGTTTTTGTTTCCGTATTTGGCCTCAGATCGACGGCCGGGGCGCTACCGTAGACTTACATGGTATCAGAGCCACGCCATTAACCTTTACTAGCTTATTCTAACATGTTTAAAATATCGATCGATCAAAATTTCCGAAACCGCATTTTCATTTTCTGAGTTTCTGTCGAAATTTTTTTGTGGTCGAAAAATTATTTTGGGTATGTCAGAAAATCAGGCAGGCTTGTTTAAGACCTCTGTAGAAATTTGGTAGCATGAATCCATAGTAACGCCGCGGAACCGCGGCAATAACCATGTTTTGGCCGCGGTTCCGCCGCTGTTTTGTGGCTTCAGTGCACCATTTTTCTTATGCTGGTCTTTTGTGTGAAAATGTGGTTTCTAGAATTTTTAGTTTTGGCCCAGATTATTTTGAGTGTTGGAATTGTACTTGGGGCCCACTTCAGGAAATTTTGTCGATCGAAATTTTAAATAAGTTAGTTCGCGGTATTTACATTATTATCTGTGACCGTGAATGTCATTTGATCGGTAAATCTTGTCTAGTTGCTATAGCTATTTTAGACGGATTTGCAAACGTGACATTCACGTTGATGTTCTGTGTTGTGCTGTGATGTTGCGGATTTGTCGTGGTGGATGGCCTGGATGCAATGGTAGTATAGTTTGATTATATTTGTACATTTGATATTGCGGGGCGAGCGTCCAACATGTGGACTGCCGTCACTGCCTGTTTGTATATTATTCTTTTGGGGCACGACCGGGCTGAGGTCGATGTACCCGTTGTATATATTTTTCTTTTCTGTACTAGGATTACCCCGTGGTGGGGTGCATGGATAGCCGGGTTCTAAAGGGCAACGGGCCCGCATCTCATGGCTTTGAGACGGAGGGGGCATCAGTTTAGAATTGGCGGGCTATTTGCCGCACTCGTAGGGGGTATAGGTTGACCTAAGGAGGGGTGCCCAAGTTACCGGATTCCGTGAAGTGTTGGGTGGTCCATTCACTTTGTTGAAAGGGGCTGCCTCACTTCAGGTTTTGGTGGGTAACTTGCCGCACCCGTAGGGGTCTAGGATTTCATTGCACAGGCTATCCACACGACCAGGGGAACGTCGGGTTTCGGTTGCGGCTCTATGAAACCCGAGGCTCCCAGATTATCTGTATTGTTCTGTGATACTCATTACATTTCTGTGATGTTGCATTTTATCACGCCTTGAGCGATTATATATATATATATATATATGCACACACACACACTAGTAGATGTTGTATATGTTTTACATCCGCGCTAGTCCAGTCCCCGCTCTGTCGTTAGTTAAGTAACCTAACGGGTGATGACAGGACCCAGTGGCGAATGCGGATGGCATATACGTACATCATATTTTCGTTCTTTTCTGGTGTGATCAATTGATGGGACGGCATTGATTCAGATCAATGCAAGCTAAACAAACCTGTTTGATGTTGTTGGAACAGTTTTCAAAAAGCTGTTATTACAAGGACGTTCTCTTTTGTTTTGCACAGTGGTATTCGGATATGAATATCCAGCACCTCAGTTGACGAGGCAAGGGCCGAGATTCCTTCACCGGGAGTGACCCCTTGGACAGAAGTTTGCGTCAGGGTAATAACTTCACTATAGTCGATTACTTTTTGCTTTGCATCGTGGTATTCGGTTGGAATATCCTGCACCTCATTCTACGGGGAAAGAGCCGAGATCCCTTCACCGGGAGTGACCTCTTTAGCAAAGATTTTCGCCACTATATATTTATAAAAAGCTATCCGGTTCCTTCAATGATATCAAGTTCATTACGTTAAAGGTTTTTCGCCAAAAACCATTCGTAGCCCTCCGTCATTTCAGACGGGAAGCACTTAGTATTCATGCTATGTTTGTTGACCTTCGTCAAGGCATAGTGAATGGTAGCTGCTTGTTGCCTTTCAGCTGCATAGATAGATGCGTTGGTTTGGGACAGTCGTACAGCCTTGTTGACCTTCGTCAAGAGCTTGTACGGGTGGGTTCAAATTAATCTGGACAATGACGGGTAGAACTTGGCATGTGACTTATGATTTGTTGACTTTCGTCAAGGTCATAAGAGCATGGGGTAAAAATTACATCGGGAGTTTCTAAAGAAACTGAAACTTGTCAGGCATGCGCATACCTTCTAGAGTGTGATAACGTGAGTGGATTCCATCACGTTATTATGCGATGATAGTTGGATCCCGATTCCCACTGATGAGTTGGTTTACTCCTCGGGTGATCCCGATTAATTCTTTTTTCAGGTTTGGAGGAGAATTTGAGGTTACAGTAGGAGGTTTCCTGATTAGATAAATTGATAACCATTCTGATCTTGGTTAGAGTACACGCAGAGTGTTTCTTTTCTCTCTCTTTTTGGCAGCGACCATGGCCCGACCCTAGACTATGACTCAGTGACCAAGATAACCGAACCTTCTTAAAACATTGGCTTTTGGATTGTCAGAGTTGCATACCTCATTGCCACTCCTACTTTTACCCTTTTCTCCAGAACACCCCGTATTACTACGAACATCCACTTCCATTGGATAAAACCATCGTATGGTTATATAAGAACTCGAAAGAACTTATTCCAGATTCGAGGATGGTTTCCGGTTCTGGAGAAAATGAATAGGACTATTCAGTTGTCTTTTCCTTTTACCTTCTCTCAGGTTGCGAGTGCTCCTTGGATTAGAACGGTACACCTATTACACTAATTGGATAGTCTTCTTCCAAACCATAGGCAGGTGCCGAACGGTGGGGAATGAAGAAAACCAATTAACCTAACGATGGTGTACAGAAGGTAATAAGTTAAGACAAATAAAGGGATTAGAAAGAGGGCAAAGTAAACTGCGACTGCTATTCACGACCAAACCAAGTATTTCATCGCCACTCCTACTTCACCTTTGTATTTCTCCAGGACACCCCGTATCACTACAAAAATCCACAGTTATTTGGATAAATCCATCGTATGGTTATATACGAACTCGAAGGGACTTGTCCCAGTTCGGGGATGGATTCTGGTTCAGGAGAAATAGGAATGAGGTTTATTCAATTGTCTTTTATCTTTACCTTCTCTCAGGTTGCGAGTTCTCCTAAGATTAGGACAGTACACACATTACGCTTATTGGATAGTCTTCTTCCAAACCATAAGCTGGTGCCGAACGGTAGGGAAGGAAGAAAACCATTTAGCCTAAGAGGGTGTACAGAAGATAATGAGTAAAGACAAATAAAGAGATTTGGAGAGATGGCAAAGAAATGTACGTTTACAGTCATGAATCTGGATAATGGAAGAGTTATTACTAGGAATACCCGGATACCCCTTCGAGATATTTTCATGTTTCAGTTTCACTGTGCATTGTTAGTACAAAACTGATTTCCCAATTAGGTACTTACTCCAGGGTATGTATTTACCAGGTATGATTCTCACATCTGTATGGTTTTACAGATGATGAGTGGGAGTAAATTATTGGGAATTGGGTGATCATCCTCATTATATCGGGATTCGTTGTAATTGGTGATATTTGAGGAAATCACCTGGGTTGTTTGCCGGACGGCAAATATTTGGTTTTGAATATCCGTTGTTATGCACCAATTTCAAATTGATATATCTGTACGTTTATTTTTATAAAGTGAGATATAACATTTTGAAATTATGTCTATGACATTTACCTATATCAGTTGATGGTTAGGTAAGGAGCATTCAACAGCGGTGTAATTCTTCATAACCATGGTACAGTTTTCAACCTACGACGCACAGGGTTTGAGTTATTCAACTCAACGGACTTATACAAAGTATTGTATGTTGTCCAGTGTCCATTAAGACAGAGGAGTTGGTCCTCATACTATATTCTGTTTACTTGTGACTTCTCTATTTTTATACAAGTGTTTCGTAGAAATGCAAGGTCTAAGTTTTGAGAAGTTATAGGTATATGAATAAAGTAGAGAACTAAGTATTGCAAGTATCAGGATTCTTCAGGGTGATCGAAGATGTAGATACTTGTTTATGGTATTCAGTTGATAGTAATGATTTTGAGAAATTTGTTTCTCCTTCACGTTACTCATAATTGGGTGCACTCCTAAGTTGAGTAATGATGATCGGCCTCTCTCCATTTAGTTGACATGCACTAGAGACAGCTGCATGATTTGAATCTGGTTCCAATTAAATCAGTGCCTCTATTTCTATATTGTATATAGAATAGTTCATATCTTAACATTGTTAAGGTACGGGGAGTTTTCCGGTTTATGCTTAAAACCAGACTCTGGATAACTCAAGGCACGTTTCTGTAATGACTGTTTGTGGGTTGACCCGAGCTATGACAAGGGTTAACTTTCTACCATCTGGAAGATCAATGGTGATATTGTTCTTGATGTAGGGTTGCTAGGCACACGCACAAGGGTCTACGAGGCATCAACCATGCCCGATTAAAAAATTAGCCGTGCCGAACAACCCGAATACGGATCTTTAGACTAGAGATTAGGCGAAAACTAACATGCTAAACACTTTAACACTAAGTGAGAGGGATTAAAACCTTTGTAGATCCGGTCCTTCACTTCATATGCTCCATGTTGTGGTCCCTTCGCTGCGATCACCGGGTTCCGGACTCTCGAGAGGTTCCACGAAGAGAAAGATGCAACCTTTGCTTCCGATCTTCGATACTAAGATGATCTACCTTGAAGTTCCGTTAACACAAGCTAACACTCATGAAATGATGTGAACATCCTCATCTAAATGGCAAGGGAAGATGAGGATGATGAAGTAGGATTTTTGCTCTCTTTATTTATCTTTTTCTCATATTTATTCATCACCTTTGAAAAATCTAGAAAGCTTTTTCATGAAGAGAATGAAGGAAGAAGATGAACAATAATAGAATTCTCATTTGTGATGAATAGAAAAAGAATAATATGATGAATAATGCAACCATGGTCAAACTAACCCTTGTAGAGATTTAACTAAGGTTAAAGGTTTGGTTAGGTTAAGGAAATATCTAGCAAAATATCTTTTCCAAAACAAAAAAAGAAAGCTTCTAGAAACTTCTAGAAAACCTTAACCCTAATCAAACCCTAACCATGTTTAATCTCCACTAAACAAGTTGCATTAGTTATCATATCATATTACAATATTATATATCACATATATAATATTTATCGTAACAAAATAAAATAATACATTTAACATATATCGCATATATATCAATGTATTACCCGAGTGAGAAAAAGAATGTTTTAGTGAGCTAATATTAGTTAATGTAATTTAATATATCATATATATTATTATATATTAAATTATCGAATCAACACTTGATCCGACAATCCGGCTATATCGCATATAACCGACTAATATTTATCCGTACCGATTCATCGAATCAACACTTGATCCGATGACCCGGCTGATATCAAATATCGCGAGAATAGAATACGGTATCTCATATCGTATTATCCTCGGTCCCGCACATATCACATATGTGCTCCTACTCCGTTTTGCCTGAGCCAAGAAACCTCTGTGTAGGACTCTAAAGAATCGTCAATACGCCGGCAGTAGGTGATGATCATATCAAACACCCACAAGCTGCAAGCGGTCGGCTAAACGTAACAGCTACCTAAGTATTGAGCGCTCAGAAGATCAACAAGCAAGCCTGTACATTCTCCTGTGAATCCAAACAGTAACACTCCCGTACAGTCCGGTCTCGTCGTCTGATATGTTGCATATCTCGCCTAAGGGTGGTAAACGTCAGACCCCAGTAGCTCGATAAGTCGTGTCGATTTGAGGTCTATAACAGTTTGAGAAACTACTGATGACACTTACCAGTAAATCTCAGCAACCCTGGCCAGGGATTTCCGGTTATAGCCAATCGAACACAGCACAACATCAACTCCCTATACCGGGAGAGACGAATCCCCTCCTATCGCTCATTGCCTCCATGTGATTCGGGATTGTACCCAAAAGCCACCTTTTTGCACGCCCTATTGGACGTGGTATGATGGAAATCAAAGCACAGTGGGAATCACACAAGACTCTATGACGATCTCGGGTCAACAGACTACTCTGTACCAGTGTCACCGGAGAACTGCCATCTGACGTGAGGTATAATACCATCTGGGAGTTCTCGGCGAGTCCGTCCAGTGTACCCAGTCTCCACTGAGCACCCGTACACCATCCTTGATGTCAAACACCGATGGATATGGGATCATCCATCGCCCATCATATGGGTCAAGATGCGTATACGCTAGTCTACTCTGGTGTATCGATGCCCTGTCTCAATATACCCTCGACTAGGAACAGTTATAGGATGTACTCGTCGACTACCGTGGCCCCACTAGTATGATCTCATCATAGTCCCAGTAGTCGAGTACATATCCTAAGGGCTTTATCAACATGTAATATAGAGACAATCAAAGTACATGTTAAGATAAAGTACAACCAGATAGCATACTATCATGTCGAGCAAGAAAGTCCTCCCTATATATATCCAAGCATCCATTACAATATACATCGTATGTACAATAATGGCCTCTAGGGCATACATATAACTAACAATCTCCCACTTGCACTAGGGTCATCTATTATGGTATCGCATACCCAACAATTAGCTGCGGTTGAAGTATCTCATACTCAACCATCACATAAAAGTCTCTACTGGGAAAAAGGCCTTCGTGAGTGGATCCGCTCTATTGTCCTCTGTGTCTACTCTCCTAACCTCGATCTCCCTGGAGATCAACCATCTCCATGATCAGGTGATACTGCCTAAGAATTATATCTGGACTTCTGATGGGACGGTAGTTCCTTGGCCAAAGCCACAACTCCATTGTCACACAATGGTAGGAACGAAGTTCATCTCATGAACTTATTTATATCCAGACTGCCTCTTTGGTAGCATCCTTGGTAACGATGTATCTTGCCTTTAATCGTCTAGTAAGTCACGGTATCTAGCTTGGAACTCTTCCAACATACCGTCCCTCCACTGAGGGTAAAGACAATGCCTGCGACTGACATTCAGTCGTCCTTATCAGCCTGGAACCTTTCCAGTGATTCTCCCCAGGATCGATTGATACCATCTCACTACAACTAGTGAGTGTCCTAACATCCAATTTGATCTATCTCATAGATCCAAAACCTAGGATTTAGGAGGTATCACTTTGATCCTATATGGAGAATCCTTGTGATAAGCGGAGATTGACCGAGCATAGCATAGAAAAACTCCTTCCCTATCAAGAGTATGTCATCCACGTTCTTTACGAGGATCACCGCCATACTCTCTACTACCTTTTCGTATATACAAGGTTCATCTACCATTTTGATGAAGTCAAACTCTTTGACTACCACATCAAAACAGATGTTCCAACTCCGCGATGCCTGTTTTATCATATAAAACATCTTGCACACGTTTCCGCTGCTCCCACTGTCTACGAAGCCCTCTCGCTGTGTACTTATAGACGTTCTCTTCTAAAACATCACTTAGAAAAGCAGTCATGACACCCAACCACCAGATATCGTAGTCATGGTATGTAGCCGTGGCAAGTAGGATCTGGATGGACTTAAGCATAGCTTTGAAAGTCTCAACTTTTCCATGTACACCAAGTAATCTTCTCAAGATTTACTTACTCCTGATGGGGATTTAACCCTTCAGATAAAGCAACCAAAGTCCATACTTTATTGGTGTATAAGGATTCCATCTCAGATCGATAAGCACCCAGCCATTCTTACAGAGTCCCACTCCTGATGGCCAGCTCGAAACTAGTTGGGTCATCATCTCATGATGCAATCCTCGCTCCCACTATCATAGAGAAACCGAAGTATCTCTCAGGTGGGTGAGGAACCCTACTAGATCGGCGGAGAGGCTGAGGTTCGTTGGAAACTATTGAATCCTTTGGTTCTACCAAATCATCAGCTGCATTTTGTATAGCTGGAACATTTCCAGTTCTACATAACAAACCTTGCCTCGAGCTTGTCCAGATTTTGCTTTTAGACATAAGCCGGACAACCCCAAATCTTAACAAACTTAAGATATGGGCTCTACCCTTTCCATATCATATATGAAGTGGTAGGCAACTGATTTGATTTGAACCCTATTCAATAGGTATGCAACTTCACAAGTGCATAACTCCCTAAAGGAAATAGGAAACTCAGTAGTACTCATCATAGAGCACACCATATCACATAGGGTGCTATGGCTCCACCCCGATACACCGACGTGCAGTGGTGTATACGGGGGAGTAATGCTGAGAGAGAATCTCATTCTCCTTTAGAATAGTCCAGGAATTCCGTGCTTAAGTATTCTCCTCCTTGATCACATCATAGGACATAATACTTTTACCCGTATTTTGGTTCTCTACTTCTAATTTATATTCTGTGAATATCTCAAAAGGTTCGGACCTGTGTTTCAACAGAAACATATGTCTGAATCTTGAGAGATTATCAGAGAATGTAATGAAGTAGAAAGAACCGATCTTGGCATGTGTAGACAGGGGACCTTTCATACATCAACATGTATCAATCCCAAGAGTTCACTAACTCTTTCTCTGTTTCCAATAAACAGAGCTGTAATCATCTTATCTTTGTGACATGACCGGCAAGTTTCACAAGATGTAAATTCAAACTAATTTAAATATGCATCTAAATGTAACTTCAGCCAGTCGGGTCGTATTGATATGACCTAGTCTACAATGCCTCAAGAAGGATTCATTCATTTCTGAACTCTTCCTCTTGTGTGTGTTCTATATACTAAGAACTGTAGTTTGATTTAGAACGTCTATGCTTTTAGATAACGTGCCTGAACCGATCAACTCTTGATATAGGAAATGTTCAAAACATTATCCAACAATACAAAATTATATCCTTTCTTTACTAATAAAGAGACTGATATGATTTTGTATATCAGGTTCGGTATCTAATAACATTTGTTCAGAATCAATGTATTCCTGGTAATATAGGGTGATAGTGACCAACAGACTTGGCTGCAACACTTGCACCGTTTTCTGTCTCATGAAACTTATCACCCGTTCTCAGTTCTCTACCTATCTGTAGCCCATGTAACAGATTACATATGCGGGATCCTGATCCGGTATCACATACCCAGGACGTAAAGGATACTGAGAAACAGTTCTGTGTAATGAACACACCCGAAGATGATGCATCAACATGCACTTTCTTCGTTTGGGTGGCACGGGAATTCTGGTAATCCCCAATTTCCTGCTCTGTCTTATAACAATTATAAGTTGGAGCGGGACCAACGTTCCCCAGCTCAGTATAACAAGTGGGTTCGGTCAAATATATCCGTATTATTATCTTGATTAAGGCGTGATATGGTCGCTACCTGGAGAGAGAGAGAAGAAAACACTCAGCGTATGCTCTTGCAAGATTAGATTGGTTATCTAATATATCTAATCAGGATGTCTCCCACTGTTTTAATCAAATCTTCCTTCAAACCCTAAAAGGAAAGATTAGCCGGGATTAATTACACGCTACAAGTTCGCCAATCTTTCAGCCAGGCCAGTGTCGGTACTTTGAGGGAGGTCCCCCGTGCTTTCGCACGAACCTAATTAATGTAAACCTCGTTTTCCCAGAGGCGTAACCCCGTTAACACCTTTCTAGACACCTACTTGATCGGCTAATTGTAATGTGTAAAACTCTCCCAGGAGTAACTCTTACTCGCAGCGGGTATCGGGATCCAACTATCTCATAGAAGGTATGCAATCTCATTGCAAATTTCAACACTTGAAATCCCCAATAATATTTTTCCCCTAACGTCCTATGACCTTGACGGAGGCCAAACTACCCATAGTCCGCTAGTCAAGTTCGACCCGTCATTTCCTGATTGAATTAAACCCACCCGCACGACCCTTGACGGAGGCCAAACAACGCCGTACGAATACCCTAATCCAATCGCATCATATGCTAGCAGATAAGCACTAGTCAGCTACCGTACACTACGCCTTGACGGAGGCCAAACTACCGCAGCACGAATACTAACTAGTACTTATCTGAAATGACGGAAGGCTACGACAGGTTTTTAAGAAAACCTTTTGCGCAATGAACTTGATATCGTTGTAGAATCGAGTGATTTTAAATGGAGTATTTTTTAGGCTTTTCTAGTTTTGCTAAAGGGGTCACTCCCGGTGAAGGGATCGTCGGCCCTTTCCTCATCGAATAAGGTGCAGGATATTTCATAAATACCACTATGCAAAGCAAGAACTATAGAAGCAATCAAAAGACAGACCGAGTTTGTAGCATCTGCCAGTTATTGCTAAAGGAGTCACTCCCGGTGAAGGGATCTCGGTCCTTTCCTTATCGAATAAGGTGCTGGATGTTCTACAAGGAACACCGCTATGCAAAGCAAGAACTAGAGCTACCAGTTTTTTTTAAACAAGTTTCTACAACATCTTAGGTTTCTTTTATTTCATTAATCTCGTTAATGAAGTCCCATTTTATTATGCTTCACAAGCATCTCTTTTGAAACGAAATCTGCAATATAACATATATCTTATATATATAATATAAACATTCGTCTCAGGCAGTAATATGATCTCATCACAGAACATTGCAGCAGAAGAACATATATGAAATATTGGATATACTAGGACGTCCGTGTTTTCAATACGAGCCTGTATAAAACACGGATTCCACGGTCGCGATGAATAGTCAAACCCACATCCCTAGACCCCTACAAGAACGGCAAGCAACACTGCCAATTCTAGGGTCCGGTCTCGACTCCTCGAGATGGTCTCCCACTGAATCCTAGAACCCGGTTACTTGTGCTCCCCGCCTTGGGTCTACCTAATGCGGAAAAGTAAATAATATACAACGGTGACATCTTCCGCTACCTGGAAGTGCCCCAATAAAAGAATATTACATACAAATGAATTTTATATGAATGAAAAAGAAAAAAACTCTCATCTCACATAAAACCCCCGGCTATTCAAAAAGCGACGATCCAATATAACATATCACAGCAACACATAATATCTCATATCATCAACGTAAGCAAGTATGCGTATCCCGATTGTCGTTGATGTATAGCAACGAAGCCGACGATATACCACATACTACGCTTACGGTCACAGAAAAGAAAGTGTAAAAATACAACAGTTGGAATCCACAACCTCTTTAGACATCGCATGCCTAACCAAATGAATTCCTTAGACATCGCATGCCTAACAATTATAAACCCCGAATTTTAGTCTCATTATCGAAAACTCTTTTCAATGTCAAGTCGGGGAATTCAACTAGATTCCCAACGTCCTGATCGAATGCTCGTCGCAAACTTTAGTAGACGGCCGCACCCCCAGATGCCGTCGACGAAGTGCACTAAGGCGGAACACCGCTGCCGCGAGCACCCGAACGGATGCTTTCGGTGACGGGGTTCTCCTACAGTCACTTGGTCGGGGCTTTGGGGCGTAGCTGTCTATTAAGTTTACCCGGCGAGTATCCGCGTACGCTACGTGATTGCGACGGACTTTTGATCACATCAAAATTCCGTGGCAACCGATCATCTGAGACTAAACTGCTATGTTTATAATATTCAAATTAGTTATCTCATAACTACCTGTGGATTCCAAATATTGTATCACATTCCAGATAAATAGACAAAGTTAAACTTTCCGATCGAATCATCAAACACCCAAGATTTCCCCAATATATCTCAACACTTGAAATCAGTTTAAAAACATCCATCACATGCCACAGTACCAATGGTCCAGCCGTAGAAGGGTCAAGCCAACGCCTCACATGTGGCACGCCGTACTGCCCCAAACCTTAAGGTTCAAAAGGCAGTTCAAGACGGTCACATAATCGAGTTAAGGTTTGTTGTCTTCTAGAGGGTCCACCGTGTTACTTGCACGACTTAGAACGTTCTTAAACACGAGAAAAAATCCAACTTTTGAAAAAAAATTCCGACAGGGGAAAAAGTGAGTTATTGATATCCATTCGAACTTTTTAACAGTTTCTAAAATTATCCGGACAACATATAGACTAAATTAGACAATCCGATCGAATAATCGAATCCCCAAAAGAACCCCAGAAAATTCAACTCTTGAATAAATATTAAAAATTCCCATAAAACTCAGCACTGTGAAAGAGGAATTACTGTGCAAATATGGAGGGCTGACGTCATCATATGGCCGCGGAACCGTCGCATAAGGCATGCTTATGCCGCGGTTCCGCCGCGCTTTAGATGAGTTAGCCCCTCAAATTTCACAGTAATTCATCTAAGACCCTGCTGAATTTTTTAGCGATTTTTAATCTGGAAAAAACCCAGTTTTTGAAAAAAGTCCAGAGAGCATTTTGGAAATGGGATTTCGGTTCGATCGGACTTCAAACTCCGTCTGCGCATCGCCTAAACCTCTAGCTTGGCTCTGATACCACTGTAGGGTTGCTAGGCACGCGCACAAGGGTCTACGAGGCATCAACCATGCCTGATTAAAAATTTAGCCATGCCGAACAACCCGAATACGGATCTTTAGACTAGAGATTAGGCGAAAACTAACATGCTAAACACTTTAACACTAAGTGAAAGGGATTACAACCTTTGTAGATCCGGTCCTTCACTTCATATGCTCCGTTTTGTGGTCCCTTCGCTGCGATCACCGGGTTCCGGACTCTCGAGAGGTTCCACGAAGAGAAAGATGCAACCTTTGCTTCCGATCTTCGATACTAAGATGATCTACCTTGAAGTTCCGTTAACACAAGCTAACACTCATGAAATGATGTGAACACCCTCATCTAAATGGCAATAGAAGATGAGGATGATGAAGTAGGATTTTTGCTCTCTTTATTTATCTTTTTCTCATATTTATTTATCACCTTTGAAAAATCTAGAAAGCTTTTTCATGAAGAGAATGAAGGAAGAAGATGAACAATAATATAATTCTCATTTGTGATGAATAGAAAAAGAATAATATGATGAATAATGCAACCATGATCAAACTAACCCTTGTAGAGATTTCACTAAGGTTAAAGGTTTGGTTAGGTTAAGGAAATATCTAGCAAAATATCTTTTCCAAAACAAAAAAAGAAAGCTTCTAGAAACTTCTAGAAAACCTTAACCCTAATCAAACCCTAACCATGTTTAATCTCCACTAAACAAGTTGCATTAGTTATCATATCATGTTACAATATTATATATCACATATATAATATTTATCGTAAAAAAAATAAAATAATACATTTAACATATATCGCATATATATCAATGTATTACCCGAGTGAGAAAAAGAATATTTTAGTGAGCTAATATTAGTTAATGTAATTTAATATATCATATATATTATTATACATTAAATTATCGAATCAACACTTGATCCGACAATCCGGCTATATCGCATATAACCGACTAATATTTATCCGTACCGATTCATCGAATCAACACTTGATCCGATGACCCGGCTGATATCAAATATCGCGAGAATAGAATACGGTATCTCATATCGTATTATCCTCGGTCCCGCACATATCACATATGTGCTCCTACTCCGTTTTGCCTGAGCCAAGAAACCTCTGTGTAGGACTCTAAAGAATCGTCAATACGCCGGCAGTAGGTGATGATCATATCAAACACCCACAAGCTGCAAGCGGTCAGCTAAACGTAACAGCTACCCAGGTATTGAGCGCTCAGAAGATCAACAAGCAAGCCTGTACATTCTCCTGTGAATCCAAACAGTAACACTCCCGTACAGTCCGGTCTCGTCGTCTGATATGTTGCATATCTCGCCTAGGGGTGGTAAACGTCAGACCCCAGTTGCTCGATAAGTCGTGTCGATTTGAGGTCTATAACAGTTTGAGAAACTACTGATAACACTTACCAGTAAATCTCAGCAATCCTGGCCAGGGATTTCCGGTTATAGCCAATCGAACACAGCACAACATCAACTCCTTATACCGGGAGAGACGAATCCCCTCCTATCGCTCATTGCCTCCATGTGATTCGGGACTGTACCCAAAAGCCACCTTTTTGCACGCCCTCTTGGACGTGGTATGATGGAAATCAAAGCACAGTGGGAATCACACAAGACTCTATGACGATCTCGGGTTAACAGACTACTCTGTACTAGTATCACCGGAGAACTGCCATCTTACGTGAGGTATAATACCATCTGGGAGTTCTCGGCGAGTCCGTCCAGTGTACCCAGTCTCCACTGAGCTCCCGTACACCATCCTTGATGTCAAACACCGATGGATATGGGATCATCCATCGCCCATCATATGGGTCAAGATGCGTATACGCTAGTCTACTCTGGTGTATCGATACCCTGTCTCGATATACCCTCGACTAGGAACAGTTATAGGATGTACTCGTCGACTACCGTGGCCCCACTAGTATGATCTCATCATAGTCCCAGTAGTCGAGTACATATCCTAAGGGCTTTATCAACATGTAATATAGAGACAATCAAAGTACATGTTAAGATAAAGTACAACCAGATAGCATACTATCATGTCGAGCAAGAAATTCCTTCTTATATATATCCAAGCATCCATTACAATATACATCGTATGTACAGTAATGGCCTCTAGGGCATACATATAACTAACACTTGACTCGCCACAGTTTTAGTAAAATGAACTTTTTCAGAAAACAGTAGTGGGAGTATGGTAGAACTGGAAGTGATTCCAGAACCGCAAACGATTACTGAAAATTTAATAGGACATAAAGATTCAATCTGCATTGACATTCCATTGGCCACTCCGCAGATATGGTGGGTAACCTTAAGCACTCGAGAGGTACTTCGGTATGCTCAAAAACGGTGACAGGGAGGTTCTTGTTTACCCAGACTTGACACTACTATTGTTCCAGGCTATGAGACCCGGCAGGAGGATGAGTATAGCGTCGTTCTGAACTGGTTTTAGAAGTGCACGTGTATATGACTCTGCAAGAGGGTTGTCGTAGTCAGTGGGAGCAGTAGAAGCATAGTGGGCAAGTAGCTTATGTCCATTTATGGACTAAAGTAGATATAGCGGAGATAGATCATCTATTTCTGATATGGCAGTCATAGGTTTTACCTCATCAGAATAGGGGATGGATCTGTTAAGAAGGTAGTAGTGTGTGATGTCCTGGTATTTGGATGACATACACAGAGTAGGAAGTGAAATTCCTATACTATGATCGGTTATACTTTGGTTGTCACACAGTGGTTTCTCCACATAGGACTTGGATATTATATCAGCCATTCTGGTAACTAGATCTATGGCTTTAGATCTAGATTTGGATATTTTCCCAATCTGGATACTTAGACAGCATTCTAAAGGTACTTTAGAATAGACGACTCCAGGCATGGTAGTGTACCTGCAGGTGATGGAGTCACTCTCTCTAAAGGTATCTTACAGACTAAAGGGGAGAAGGATGTGCATGATTGATATATCACTTGCTTAGGCAATTGAGTCAATCATGAGATGTCAAGTACCACACAAGATGTTGTTTTTGCACTAGATGCAATAAGTTGATATTGATCCAATCCTGGAGAAACATTCGGAAGTAGTTTTAGAACATAAGTGGATGTTCTAGGGATACGATAACGACAGCCTCTTTCGGGAGACGGTTATCATTCCAGGCTTCCAAGGTGACCTGGATGACAGAGTGACTGTCAGAGTTATAGTTTTCCCTCTGACGAGGGGCAGTTGTTTGGACAGGAGGTCCAAGCGGAAACTGAGGGAGGCATGGCGCAGAATACTGATTAAATTCAGTAGACGATACAGTCTAAGAAGTTTGGATTTGGAGTTCATTTATAAACTAGGTCCCATCAGATATCCAGACATATTCTAAGACAGGTATTGCTCATTTCGGGAGATGGTTTTCTCCGCGGACTTGAGATAAAGAGAGACATAGAAAGAAACACCAGGGCGGATCCACTCACTGAGGCTATTCCTCGAAAGCAATAGTTTTACAAACGAGCTTTGTGAAACTGATTAGTAGAGGAGTTGGGTGTTCGGTATCACGCGGGCTGTGAGTATGCGACATCGCAATAATTAGCGTTGAGTGCAAGTGGGAGATTGTTGGATATAGTGCCCTCAAATTCAATTATTGGATCGCAGGCACGTGATTGCAATGATTGAGGGAGGACCTATGCCGGTAGGACAATCTTACTCGAGATGATAGTATGCTATCTACTTTATCTTTATCATCGTGTACTTCTTTAGGTGACCTTACAGGTCGCTATTACGCGTTGATAGAGCCCTTAGGATTCTTGCTTGACTGCCAGCAGTATGATGGCGATCATATACGTGGGAGCTGGGGTCTATAAGCACATCCTTAAAAGGTCCCTAGTCGAGGGAGTTTCGAGACAGGGCATCGATACTCCAGAGTAGACTAGTGTATACAGTCGAGACCTCGACGAGGGGCGGTGGCCGGTCTCATAAGCCATTGGTGTCAGTTGGTTCACTTAAGATGTATACAGATGCTCATTGGGTTATGAGTACACCGGACAGGACTCGCCGAGAACATGCTAGTTGGTATTATACCTGACGTCAGATAGCAGTTTCCTGGTGACATGTGTACAGGTTAGTTCATAGACCTGAGATCGTCATTTTTCTCGTGTGAGTTCCCACTGTGCTTTGATTACTACCCTACCACAGCTCAAAGGAGTCGTGCAAACAGGTTTTGTTAGTTATATGTATGCCCTAGAGGCCATTGCTATACATAGGATGTATATTGTAGTGGATGCTGGGACATATATAGGGAGGACTTTCTTGCTCGACATGATAGTATGCTATCTGGTTACTCTTTACCTTAACGTGTACACTGATTGTCTCTCTGTTACATGTTGGTAAAGCCCTTAGGATGTGTACTTGACTAACTGGACTATGATACGGATCATACTAGTGGGGACATGGTAGTCCATAAGTACATCCTTCAAGGTCCCTAGTCGTGGGTGTATCGAGACGGGGCATCGATATACCAGAGTAGACTAGCATATACCTTCTCGACCCATACAGATGGGCGATGGATAATCCCATATCCATTGGTGTTTGACATCAGAGATGATATACGGGTGCTCAGTAGAGACTGGGTACACTGGACGGACTCGCCGAGAACTCCCAGATGGTATTATACCTTACGTCAGATGGCAGTTCTCTGGTAACACTGATACAGAGTAGTCTGTTGACCCGAGATCGTCATAGAGTCTTGTGTGGTTCCCACTGTGCTTTGATTTCCACCTTACCACGTCCAAGAGGGCGTGCAAAACGGTGGCTTTTGGGTACAGTCCCGAATCACATGGAGGCAATGAGCGATAGGAGGGGATTCGTCTCTCCCGGTATAGGGAGTTGATGTTGCGCTGTGTTCGATTGGTTATAACCGGAAATCCCTGGCCAGGGTTGCTGTGATTTACTGGTAAGTGTTACCAGTAGTTTCTCGAATTGTTATAGACCTCATATCGACACGACTTATCGAGCTATTAGGGTCTGACGTTTACCACCCCTAGGCGAGATATGCGACATATCAGACGACGAGACCGGACTGTACGGTAAGTGTTACTGGTTGGATTCACAGGAGTATGAGCGGGCTTGCTCGTCGATCTTCTGATCGCTCAATACCCGGGTGGACGTTACGTTTAGCAGACCGCTTGCGGCTTGTGGGTGTTTGATATGATCATCATCTGTTGCCGGCGTATTGACGAGTCTTTAGAGTCCTACACAGAGGTTTTCTGGCTCAAGCGAAATGATATAGGAGCGCATATGAGATATGTGCGGGACCGAGAATAATGCGTGTATGTGATACCGTATTCTATTCTCGCGATGAATGTATCGATTGGTTGTATGCGATACAACCTAGTTATCGAATCAAGGGTTGATTTGATAAGCCGATACATTGAATACTAGTCGGTTGTGTGCGACATGACCGGATCATTGAATCAAGTGTTGATTTAATGATTTAATGCATAATTATATATTTGATATATTACTTTGCATTAACTAGTATTGGTTCATTTTAAATGGTTTTTCTCACTTGATGTGCACATTGTATATGTGATATATTTTGTACACTTGATTGTATCATGTTTGATTATACATGAATGTTTAAGTGTATGTTTAGACTAAACCATGGCTATGTAATGGTTAGGGTTTTGAATTTATTTACTTATTCATTTATTTATTCATTTTGGCAAAAGGGAAAATGGTGGCTATTTTTGTTTCTTTGTTGAAGCTTCATGAAGCTTTGAAAAAATCTACCATTTTTGTTTCATGCCTAACCTAACCATTCACCTAACCCTAGTTTAGTCTCTACACTTGACCATGGTTGGTAGATGATAAGTATTCATATTATTTTCCTTTATCAAAAAAATAACTTATCGTAATTATCATCTTCTTCTTCTTCATCTTCAACATGAAGAAGCTTGCTACCAACAATGGCAACTCTTGAAAATAAGTGAGAAATCCAATTCTAAAGTGAACTCACTTCCCATTTCTTCATCCTCTACCTCTTGCCAAGTAGTATAGGGTATTTTCTTCACAAGTTTTGTGACTTGGTGAAGTGGGAGCTTGATCTTGTGTTGCCTCGACGTAGATCATCTTCGGCATCGTAGTCGATGACCTAGCCCGCCCATTTTTCCGATGAAGCCGACGCTAGAGCCCGGGATTCGATTTGGACAGCGAGGAGACTTCATTGCGGAGCTATAGAGGTGGAGGAAGGGATCTACAAAGGTTGTATTTCCGTTCTTTTAGTTAAGTTGTTAACTAGTTTCATTTGTCGCCTAAAATCTAGTTAACGATCTGTATTAGGGTTTCTCGGCACTTGTAAAATTTGAAATTGGAATGGTTGATGCCTTGTGAGACCTCCTTAGTGTGCCTAGGAACCCTACAGTGGTATCAAAGCCTAGCTAGAGCCTTAGGCGATGCGTAGACGGAGTTAGAAGTCCGATCGAACCGAAACCCTAAAACAAATTTGCTCTCTGGACTTTTTTCAAAAACGGGGATTTTTTAGAATTAAAAATTCACAGAAAATAGAGCAGGAAATTATAAGGGTTACTGCAGAAAACAAAACCCTAATTCCACGGTAGCGCCGCGGAACCGCGGCAATAGCCTCCTGTTGCGGCGGTTCCGCGGCCGTTTGTACTGATTAGGGATTCGTTTTGATACAGTAATGCCCGTATCTGTTTCCTCTGTTCTCTGGGAAGTTTTAATCTGCATTCAAGAGTTGAATTTTCTGGGTTGTATTGGGGACTCGGTGTTTCGATGAGATTGTCTAATTTTGTCAGTGTGTTTTTCCGGGTAATTTTTAGAATATGTTAAAAAGTTCGACCGGATATAAATACCCACCTTTTCCCATGTAGGGAAATTTTCAAGTGTTGGATCTTTCCGTGGTTTAATAACGTTCTAAGTAGTGCAAGTAACGCAATGGACCCTCTAGAAGACAACAAACCTTAACTCGATTATGTGACCGTCTTGAACTGCCCTTTGAACCTTCGGGTTTGGGGCAGTACGGCGTGCCACATGTGAGGCATTGGCTTGACCCTTCTACGGCTGGACCGTTGGTACTGAGGCACGAACTGAATATTTTTAGACTTATTTCATGTGTTGAGTTGTATCGGGAAAACTTGGGTGTTCGATTGATCAATCGGAAAGTTTAACTTTTTCTATCTTATCCGGAATGTGATACAATAATTGGAATTCACAAGTAGTTATGAGATAACTGAATGAATGTTATAAACATAGCAGTTTAGTCTCACTTGATCGGTTGCCACGGAATTTTGATGTGATCAAAAGTCCGTCGCAATCACGTAGCGTACGCGGATACTCGCCGGGTAAACTTAATAGACAGCTACACCCCATAGCCCCGACCAAGTGACTGTAGGAGAACCCCGTCGCCGGAAGCATCCGTTCGGGTGCTCGCGGCAGCGGTGTTCCGCCTTGGTGCACTTCGTCGACGGTATCGGGGGTGCGGCCTCCTACTAAAGTTTGCGACGAGCATTCGATCACAATGTCGGGAATCCTGTTGAATTGCCTGACTTGGTATTGAAAAGTGTTTTCGATAATGAGACTAAAATGCGGGGTTTATAATTGTTAGGCATGCGATGTCCAAGTAATTTATTTGATTAGGCATGCGATGTCTAAAGAGTTTGCGGATTCCAACTGTTGTAGTTCTACACTTTCTTTTCTGTGACCGTAAGTGTAATGTGTGGTATCGCCGATTTCGTTGCTATATGTCAACGACAATTGGGATGCGCATATTTACTTATGTTGATGACATGTGATGTTATGTGTTGCTGGATATGTTATATTGGATCGTCGTGTTCGAATAGCCGGGGGTTTTTATGTGAGATGAGTGTTTTTCATTTTCATTCATGTAAAAACTTGTATGTAATATTCTTTTATTGGGGCACTTCTAGGTTGCGGAAGTTGTCACCCTTTTGTATATTATTTACTTTTCCGCACTAGGATAGACCCAAGGAGGAGGGCATAAGTAACCGGGTTCTGGAGTCCAGTGGGAGACCAACTCGAGGAGTCGAGGCCGGGTCTCCTAACTCTAGAATTGGCAGGGTTGCTTGCCGCTCTCGTAGGGGTCTAGGGGTGTGGGTTTGGCTATTCATCACGACCGTGGAATCCGTGTTTTATACTGGCTCGTATTGAAAACACGGACGTCCTAGTATATCCAATATTTCATATATGTTTCTTCTGCTGCGATATCTGTGATGTGATCATGTGATGTTCTATGATAGATACAATATATAGTATATATGATATATTATATAGACGTTACTTATGTTTTACACCCGCACTATCCCTGCCCCGCTCTGCCGTTAGTTACCTAACCTAACGGTGCACGAGGGAACATCGAGGCGAATGCGGATGGCATAAGTGTACGTCGTATTTATCTGTGATGTTTAGGTACTTAAATGATGGGACTTCATTAATATGATTAATGAAATAAAAGAAACCTAAGATGTTGTAGAATCGAATTTCAAAAATAAAACAGGCAGCTACAGTTCTTGCTTTGCACAGCGGTATATACGATATATCCTGCACCTTATTCGATGAGGAAAGGACCGAGATCCCTTCACCGGGAGTGACTCCTTTAGCAATAACTGGCAGATGCTACAACCCTCGGTTTGTCTTTTGATTGCTTTTAAGAGTTTTTGCTTTGCACAGTGATATATATGATATATCCCGCACCTCATTCGACGAGGAAAGGACCGACGATCCCTTCACCGGGAGTGACTCCTTTAGCAAAACTAGTAAAGCCTCAAAAACACTCCATTTTAAAATCATTTGATTCTACAACGATATCAAGTTCATTACGCAATAGGTTTTCAGAAAAACCTGTCGTAGCCCTTCGTCATTTCAGATAAGTCCTATTTAGTATTCGTGCTACGTTTGTTGACTTCCGTCAAGGCGTAGTGTGCGGTAGCTAACTAGTATTTATCTGTTTATGCATATGATGCAGATTGGATTAGGGTAGTCGTGTGGCCTTGTTGACCTCCGTCAAGGGTCGTGCAGGTGGGTTTATTCGATCAAGAAATGACGGGTTGAACTTGACTAGTAGCCTATGGTTTGTTGACCTCCGTCAAGGTCATAGGGTGCTAGGGGCAAAATTATCGGGAATTTCAAGTGTTGAGATTTGCAATGAGATTGCATACCTTCTATGAGATAGTTGGATCGCGATACCCACTGCGGGTAAGAGTTACTCCTGGGAGAGTTTTACACATTACAATTAGCCGATCAAATAGGTGTCTAGAAAGGTGTTAACGAGGTTACGCCTCTGGGAAAATGAGGTTTACATTAATTAGGTTCGTGCGAAAGCACGGGGGACCTCCCTCAAAGTACCGACACTGGCCTGGCTGAAAGATTGACGAACTTGTAGTGTGTAATTAATCCCGGCTAGTCTTTCCTTTTAGGGCTTGAAGGAAGATTTGATAAAAACAATGGGAGCCATCCTGATTAGATAAAATAATAACCAATCTGATCTTGCAAGAGCGCACGCTGAGTGTTTTCTTCTCTCTCTCTCCAGGTAGCGACCATATCACGCCTTAATCAAGATAATAATATGGATTATTGACCGAACCCGCTTATTATACTGAGCTGGGAAACGTTGGTCCCGCTCCAACTTATAATTGTTATAAGACAGAGCAGGAAATTAGGGATTACCAGAATTCCCGTGCCGCCCAAACGAAGAGAGTGCATGTTGATGTATCATCTTCGGGTGTGTTCATTACAAAGAACTGTTTCTCAGTATCCTCCGCATCCTGGGTATATGATACCGGATCAGGATCCGAGATATGTAATCTGTTACATAGGGCTACAAAAATGTAGAAAAACTGAGTACGGGTGATAAGTTTCATGAGGCAGAAAACAGGGCAAGAGTTGCAGCCAAGTCTGTCGGTCACTGTCACCCTGTATTACCAATACAATGATTCTGAACGAATGTTATTAGATACCGAACCTGATATACAAAATCATATCACTCTCTTTATTAGTAAAGAAATGATAAAATTTTGTATTGTTGGATAATGTTTTGAACATTTCCTATATCAAAAGTTGATCGGTTCAGGCACGTTATCTAAAAGCATTGATGTTCTAAATCAAACTACAGTTCTTAGTATACAGAACACACACAAGAGGAAGAGTTCAGAAATGAATGGATCCTTCTTGAGGCATTGTAGACTAGGTCATATCAATGCGACCCGACTGGCTGAAGTTACATTTAGATGCATATTTAAATCAGTTTGAATTTACATCTTGTGAAACTTGCCAGTCATGTCACAAAGATAAGATGACCATAGCTCTGTTTATTGGAAACAGAGAAAGAGTTAGTGAACTCTTGGGATTGATACATGCTGATATATGAAGGTCCCCTGTCTACACATGCCTAGACCGGTTCTTTATACTTCATTACATTCTCTGATAATCTCTTAAGATTCAGACATATATTCCTGTTGAGACATAAGTCTGAACCTTTTGAGATATTCACAGAACATAAGTTAGAAGTAGAGAACCAATACGGGTATAAGTATTATGTCCTTTGATGTGATCAAGGAGGAGAATACTTGAGCACGGAATCCTGGACTATTCTAAAGGAGAATGAGATTCTCTCTCAGCATTACTCCTCTGTATACACCATAGCACGATGGTATATCGGGGCGGAGCAGATACACCCTATTTGATATGGTGTGCTCTATGATGAGTACTACTGAGTTGCCTATTTCCTTTTGGGGGTTATGCACTTGAGATGCTGCATACCTATTGAATTAGGTTCGAATCAAATCAGTGCCTACCACTTCATATGTGATATGGAAAGGGAAGAGCCCATGTCTTAAGTTAGTTAAGATTTGGAGCTGACCGGCCTATGTCTAGAAGCAAAATCTGGACAAGCTCGAGGCAAGGTCTGTAATGTAGAACTGGAAAGGTTCCAGCTATGCAAACTATAGCAGATGATTTGGTACAACCAAAGGATTCAGTAGATGCCAACGAACCTCAGCCTCTCCGCCGATCTGGTAGGGTTCCTCACCTGCCTGAGAGATACTTCGGTTTCTCGATGACAGTGGGAGCGAGGATTGCATCATAAGATGATGACCCAACTAGTTTCGAGCTGGCCATCAGGAGTGAGACTCTGTAAGAATGGCTGGATGTTTATCGATCTGAGATGGAATTCTTATACACCAACAAAGTATGGACTTTAGTTGCTATATCTGAAGGGTTAAATTCCCATCAGGAGTAAGTATATCTTGAGAAGATTACTTGGTGTAGATGGAAAAGTTGAGACTTTCAAAGCTAGACTTGTTAAAGGTTTTTCGTCATCGACCAGGCGTGGATAATGATGAAACCTTTTCCTGTGGCTATACTTAAGTCCATCCAGATCCTACTTGCCAGGGCTACATACCATGACTACGATATCTGGCGGTTGGGTGTCATGACTGCTTTTCTAAATGATGTTTTAGAAGAGAGCGTCTATAAGTACACAGCCAGAGGGCCTCATAGACAGTGGGAGCAGCGGAAACGTGTGCAAGATGCTTTATAGGATAAAGCAGGCATCGCGGAGTTGGAACATCTGTTTTGATGAATTAGTCAAAGAGTTTGACATCATCAAAATGGTAGATGAACCTTGTATAAACAAAAAGGTAGTAGGGAGTATGGTGGTGATCCTCATAGAGTACGTGGATGACATACTCTTGATAAGAAAGGAGTTTCCTATGCTACGCTCGGTCAATCTCCGCTTATCACAATAATTCTCCACATAGGATCAAAGTGATACCTACTAAATCCTGGGTTTTAGATCTATGAGATAGATCTAATTGGATGTTAGGATACTCACTAATTGTAGTGAGACGGTATCAATTGATACTGGGGAAAATCACTGGAAGTGTTCCAGGGTGATAAAGACGACTGAATGTCAGTCACAGGCATTGTCTTTACCCTCTATCGAGGGACGGTATGTTGGAAGAGTTCCAAGCTAGATACCGTGACATACTAGACGATAAATGCAGGATACATCGCTACTTAAGATGCTACCAAAGAGGCAGTCTGGGTGTATAATGGTTCATGAGATGAACTTAGTTCCTCCCATTGTGTGACAATGGAGTTGTGGCTTATGCCAAGGAACGTCCGTCCCATCAGTGATTCAGACATATTCTAAGGCAGTATCACCTGATCATGGAGATGGTTGATCTCCAGGGTGATCGAGGTTAGGAGAACAGACTCAGAGGACAACGCGGCGGATCCACTCACAAAGGCCTTTTCCCAGAGAGAGACTTTTATGGGATGGTTGAGTATGAGATACTTCAACCACTGCTATCAGATGGCCCTAGTGAAAGTGGGAGATTGTTAGTTATATGTATGCCCTAGAGGCCATTGCTATACATAGGATGTATATTGTAGTGGATGCTAGGACATATTTAGGGAGGACTTTCTTGCTCGACATGATAGTATGCTATCTGGTTACTCTTTACCTTAACGTGTATACTGATTGTCTCTCTGTTACATGTTGGTAAAGCCCTTAGGATGTGTACTTGACTACCTGGACTATGATGCGGATCATACTAGTGGGGACATGGTAGTCCATAAGTACATCCTTCAAGGTCCCTAGTCGTGGGTGTATCGAGACGGGACATCGATATACCAGAGTAGACTAACATATACCTTCTCGACCCATACAGATGGGTGATGGATGATCCCATATCCATTGGTGTTTAACATCAGAGATGATATACGGGTGCTCAGTAGAGACTGGGTACACTGGACGGACTCGCCGAGAACTCCCAGATGGTATTATACCTTACGTCAGATGGCAGTTCTCTGGTGACACTGGTACAGAGTAGTCTGTTGACCCGAGATCCTCATAGAGTCTTGTGTGGTTCCCACTGTGCTTTGATTTACACCTTACCACATCCAAGAGGGCGTGCAAAACGGTGGCTTTTGTGTACAGTCCCGAATCACATGGAGGTAATGAGCGATAGGAGGGGATTCGTCTCTCCCGGTATAGGGAGTTGATGTTGCGCTGTGTTCGATTGGCTATAACCGGAAATCCCTGGCCAGGGTTGCTAAGATTTACTGGTAAGTGTTACCAGTAGTTTCTCGAATTGTTATAGATCTCATATCGACACGACTTATCGAGCTATTGGGGTCTGACGTTTACCACCCCTAGGCGAGATATGCGACATATCAGACGACGAGACCGGACTGTACGGTAAGTGTTACTGGTTGGATTCACAGGAGTATGAGCGGGCTTGCTCATCGATCTTCTGATCGCTCAATACCCAAGTGGCCGTTACGTTTAGCAAACCGCTTGCGGCTTGTGGGTGTTTGATATGATCATCATCTGCTGCCGGCGTATTGACGAGTCTTTAGAGTCCTACACAGAGGTTTCCTGGCTCAAGCGAAACGAAATAGGAGCGCATATGAGATATGTCCGGGACCGAGAATAATGCGTGTATGTGATACCGTATTCTATTCTCGCGATGAATGTATCGATTGGTTGTATGCGATACAACCTAGTTATCGAATCAAGGGTTGATTTGATAAGCCGATACATTGAATACTAGTCGGTTGTGTGCGACATGACCGGATCATTGAATCAAGTGTTGAGTTAATGATTTAATGCATAATTATATATTTGATATATTACTTTGCATTAACTAGTATTGGTTCATTTTAAATGGTTTTTCTCACTTGATGTGCACATTGTATATGTGATATATTTTGTACGCTTGATTGTATCATGTTTGATGATACATGAATGTTTAAGTGTATGTTTAGACTAAACCATGGTTATGTAATGGTTAGGGTTTTGAATTTATTTACTTATTCATTTATTTATTCATTTTGGCAAAAGGGAAAATGGTGGCTATTTTTGTTTCTTTGTTGAAGCTTCATGAAGCTTTGAAAAAGTCTACCATTTTTGTTTCATGCCTAACCTAACCATTCACCTAACCCTAGTTTAGTCTCTATACTTGACCATGGTTGGTAGATGGTAAGTATTCATATTATTTTCCTTTATCAAAAAAATAACTTATCATAATTATCATCTTCTTCTTCTTCATCTTCAACATGAAGAAGCTTGCTACCAACAATGGCAACTCTTGAAAATAAGTGAGAAATCCAATTCTAAAGTGAACCCACTTCCTATTTCTTTATCCTCTAACTCTTGCCAAGTAGTATAGGGTGTTTTCTTCACAAGTTTTGTGACTTGGTGAAGTGGGAGCTTGATCTTGTGTTGCCTCGACGTAGATCATCTTCGGCATCGTAGTCGATGACCTAGCCCGCCCATTTTTCCGATGAAGCCGATGCTAGAGCCCGGGATTCGATTTGGACAGCGAGGAGACTTCATTGTGGAGCTATGGAGGTGGAGGACCGGATCTACAAAGGTTGTATTTCCGTTCTTTTAGTTAAGTTGTTAACTAGTTTCATTTGTCGCCTAAAATCTAGTTAACGATCCGTATTAGGATTTCTCGGCACTTGTAAAATTTGAAATTGGCATGGTTGATGCCTTGTGAGACCTCCTTAGTGTGCCTAGGAACCCTACAGGTTTTAGTTGGGTACAGTCCCGAGCCACATGGAGGAAGTTAGCGGATCGGCAGGGGTTTCGTCTCTCCCGGTATTGGGGTGAGATCGCGCTGTATGGGAGAGCCATTATACGAAGTCCTTGGCCAAGGCAGGAGATTTACTGGTAGGTATTCCAGTAGTATCTCAGGGTGTTCTGGGCTACACTCCGACACGACTTGTACCGTTTTTGGGGGTCTAACTTTTACCAACCCCCTAGGCCCGACATGCAATACTCATAGACGAACGGACCGGACTGTACGGATATTTTCATTGACAGGCTCAGTAGGGTGTCAGGATGAGTTCGCTCATCGACCTCCCTTTTGGTCAATACCTGGTAGCCCGTTACGTACAGCTAGTACCACTGACGTGCTGGTGGTTAAATCCACAGCCAGTGTATTGACGAGTCTTTAGAGTCCCCCACAGACAGTTTCTCTAGTTTCGGGCGAAACGTTGTAGAGGCCGTATGGCATTATGGCAGGGTTCGATCATATACGTGCAGCAGTGCACGGATCATGATCGGACGGATCATACTAGTGGACTTTGGTTTAAGCCGGATCCTAGTATTAGATTTGTTGTATTACTTTAGTCTCATCACATTCGCATTCAGTCAGAATGCGGATGCAGGTATGTATATACAGGTGAGGGGTATCCTTGTGATCCGTCGCGAGTTTACTTAAGATATTGCCATATCTTTTTGTTAGATTAAACATTTGGGTTAATGTTTATTTTGGTGGAAATTATGAGCGTAGTTCATGATGAGGTGCATTAAATGTGACATGGATATGTTTAGCGACTCATGGTCTCTTTAATTGTGCAAATGTCACATTATTGTTTGATTAAGGGTGTGAAATGATGGATGGAGAGAGAGAGAGGGCAGTCATAGGCTTGGGGTTGGCTCTTGGATTATCATTCTAGTGCTCTCATCTTTTATCTTACACAATAACAAAAGAAAGTCTCTTCTTCTTCTTCTTTCTCTAGCTCACCATTTCCACCATGGCTTCATCTTCAACCTCCATCCATACACTCTCATGAGTTGATAATCAATGGATGCTTGAGACAAAGTTATCACACACATTCTCTACATCGCCTTGGACATGTCGTTTAGCAAACTTTATGTTCGAATTGCTTCGGATGAAGCGGGAGCCCGTAAAAAGACTCATTGATGTGGTGCCCTTCCGACGAGAAGACCGGAGATCGGAGATGCCGCGAGGAGCTTGGGATGGTGGCCAAAGACCGAAGGACACGGATCGATCGGTATAGCCACTTACACTTCTTAGTAGTTAGCTAGTTTAGCGTTAATGGTTTGATCCGGGTGAAAGACTACGATAGCACCGGTTTCCTAAAAAGTTTTTGTTTCCGCATTTGGCCTCGGATCGACGGCCGGGGCGCTACCGTAGACTTACAACTACCCGCCAAATTCCCGAAGTGAAGCAATCTCTCTCAATAAAATGAGTAGTTCACTCGGCACTTCAAGAACCCGGTAGTTTGTGCACCCCACCTTGGGTCTATCCTAGGTGTAAGAAAAAATAAATGAAATAATACAATGGTGGTTACAACCTCAACCCAAATGTGTCCCGCAAAAGAATATTACATCAATTTATAAATTTACATGAATGAAAGAAAATAACACTCTTCTCACATCCCCCGGCTATTCATTCACGACGATCCAATATTTCATATACACAAACCATCATCAAAACACAGATATGTGCAACCCCACTAATCGAAATATAGCAATTAGCAGACGTTTAGCATCACATATATAAACACAAAAAACCCAGATTAGCCAAGTAACTTAGAATTTCGATCGAAAATGTTTTCCGTGTCTACCCCATGTACAAACCAGTACACAAACAATTCTGAATAGAAACCAAATATGCTATAAATAATATTTCCAAGATTAAGAACCACAGAAAAAATTTGGAATGAATCGGCCATGACTCGGCCGTGGATCCGCGGCTAAACTATGTGTTTGGCCGCGGTTCCGCGGTCATCTTGGTAGATTACTAGCTCGAATTTTTTTCTTGTTCTTATAAAAGCCTGCATGTATTTTTAAGGCCACTGAAATAATTTTTTGATCAGTTTTGAAAAACGAAAGCAAGCTTGACATGAAAATTTGATTTTGGGTATTTTTCTGTCGATCGAAATTCTAACTACTTGCTAACTAGCTAGTTAAGGTTTAAGTGGTTCTGATATCAGTGTAAGTCGATGCCGCGCACCCCGGGTCCGTGGGGAGGCGGAATACACAAAAAACGATTTTTTTTCTTTTAAGAGACTTCGCAATTTCGACCAAACAACCAAGGATCTATCGGAAACCATAACTAGGTAAACAACTAAGAGGTTCTAACTACTCGGTGAGAGATTATACCTTCTTGTTCAAGTCGTTCGGATCTTCTTCTCCTCTTCTTAGCTCCTAGATGGCTTGAATCTTCTTCTCCTCTTCTTTGCTCCTAGATGGCTTGATTGAACTCGGTCGTCGGTCTCCTCGTGTCGAAGATGATCCACCCGAGAGTCTATGGTTCAAGCTTCAACCTCAAGAGTAAGGTAACTAAGATGTCTAGTTTGCTAATCTAGACGACTTAGGAGATGTAGAGAGATGATTAGAGTATTTTATCGTAAGAACCCTAGGATTCACAGCACATGTGAGGGTTAGGGTTTGAGAAAGAAAGAGAGGAGAGAAAATGGAGAGAGAAAGAGCTAAAGCAGATGAGCTAAGGTTGTGAAAGGCAAATGAAGAATGGCTAAGTCAAATAATCAAGCATGCATTATTTCCAATAGAAAATAAGCAAACATGCTTTAATGGTGAAGTCAAATGCAATAAACAAATAACTTAGCCATGCTTCAACCATGCCACGGATATCTCCATTTTCCACCTCATTAATCTATTTGCAAAATAGATAAATCCAAATAATGAGATGTCCCCTTCTAGAAGTATATCTTATGAAATTACAAGAATGCCCTCACCGTATATACATACCTGTATTCGTACTGTAAAAAATACGAATACAATGAGATAATAATAATCCAAAAATATAATACTAGAATCCGGCTTAAACCAAAACCCACTAGTATTATCCGTCTAAATAACATCCGTGTAGCCAGTACACGTATATGATCAGAACCTTGCCGTAAAACTATACGGCCTCTATAACGTTTCGCCTGAACTAGGGAAACTCTCTGTGTGGGACTCTAAAGAATCGACAGTACGCTGGCAGTGGGTTTAACCACAAGTCCGTCAGTGACACTAGCTGTACGTAACGACTACCCAGGTATCTGTCGAAAAGAAGGCTGACGAGCGAACTCATCCGAATCTCTACTGAGCCTGTCCGTGACAATCTCCATACAGTCCAATCTGTTCGTCTGAGAGTATCGCATGCCAGGTCTAGAGGGTGGAAAACGTCAGACCCCTAATAACCTGACAAGTCATGTCGGTGTGGCTCAAGACCATCCGAGAATCTACTGGTCCAACTACCAGTAATTCTCAATCCGTTGTGGCCAAGGACTTATGATGTTGACCAACCGATCACAGCGCGACATCAACTCCCTATACCGCGAGAGACGAATCCCCAACAGTCGCTCACTGCCTCCATGTGGCTCGGGACTGTACCCAACTAAAACCTGTTTGCACAACCCAGTAGAGCCGTGGTAGGGTAGTAATCAAAGCACAGTAGGAACTCACATGAGACAAATGACGACCTCAGGTCGACAGACTATCTACACTCATGTCATAAGAGAATTGCTATCTGACGCTAGGTATAATATCATCTAACCAGTTCTCGGTGAGTCCGTCCGGTATATTTACCCCCAGTGAGCACTTGTATACAATCTTAGGTGCACCTCACCAATGGCTGCGGGACTAATCCATCGCCCCTCGTCAGGGTCTGGATATGTATACACTAGTCTACTCTGGAGTATCGATGCCCAGTCTCGATACTCCCACGACTAGGGACATTTTAAAGATGTGCTTATCGACTACCCAGCTCTCACAAGTATGATTGCCATCACAACGCTGGTAGTCAAGCAAGGATTTTAAGGGCTTTATCAATATGTATACAAGATATGAAATACTAAGTAAAATATGTCACATGTTAAGATAAAGACAAACCAGATAACATACTATCACATCGAGCACGATTGTCATGTACATACATATCTCTAGTATTCTATACAATGAAAGGCCTCTAAGGCATACATATCCAACACTACAATTGCAGAAACTTTCAATCAAGTCCACCACCTTGCGTAGTAGGCAAACTAAAAACTAGGCCGATAGGAAACCTTCTATTTTAAGAGGAGAACATTTAAAAATAATTCTCAATTATTTTTCCCTCTACTATATGTTAGTTATATGTATGCCCTAGAGGCCATTACTGTACATACGATGTATATTGTAGTGGATGCTAGGACATATATAGGGAGGACTTTCTTGCTCGACATAATAGTATGCTATCTGGTTGTACTTTATCTTAACATGTACTCTGATTGTCTCTATATTACATGTTGATAAAGCCCTTAGGATATGTACTCGACTACTGGGACTATGATGAGATCATACTAGTGGGGCCACGGCAGTCGACGAGTACATCCTATAATTGTTCCTAGTCGAGGGTGTGTCGAGACAGGGCATCGATACGCCAGAGTAGACTAGCGTATACGCATCTTGACCCATATGATGGGCGATGGATGATCCCATATACATCGGTGTTTGACATCAAGGATGGTGTACGGGTGCTCAGTGGAGACTGGGTACACTGGACGGACTCGCTGAGAACTCCCAGATGGTATTATACCATACGTCAGATGGCAGTTCTCCGGTGACACTGGTACAGAGTAGTCTGTTGACCCGAGATCGTCATAGAGTCTTGTGTGATTCCCACTGTGCTTTGATTTCCATCATACCACGTCCAAGAGGGCGTGCAAAAAGGTGGTTTTTGGGTACAGTCCCGAATCACATGGAGGCAATGAGCGATAGGAGAGGATTCGTCTTTCCCGGTATAGGGAGTTGATGTTGTGCTGTGTTCGATTGGCTATAACCGGAAATCCCTGGCCAGGGTTGCTGAGATTTACCGGTAAGTGTTATCAGTAGTTTCTCGAACTGTTATAGACCTCATATCGACACGACTTATCGAGCTACTGGGGTCTGACGTTTACCACCCCTAGGCGAGATATGCGACATATCAGACGACGAGACCGGACTGTACGGGAGTGTTACTGTTTGGATTCATAGGAGAATGTACAGGCTTGCTTGTTGATCTTCTGAGCGCTCAATACCTGGGTGGCTGTTACGTTTAGCTGACCGCTTGCAGCTTGTGGGTGTTTGATATGATCATCACCTACTGCCGGCGTATTGACGATTCTTTAGAGTCCTACACAGAGGTTTCTTGGCTCAGGCAAAACGGAGTAGGAGCACATATGTGATATGTGCGGGACCGAGGGTAATGCGATATGAGATACCGTATTCTATTCTCACGATATTTGATATCAGCCGGGTCATCGGATCAAGTGTTGATTCGATGAATCGGTACGGATAAATATTAGTCGATTATATGCGATATAGCCGGATTGTCGGATCAAGTGTTGATTCGATAATTTAATGTAATGTATAATAATATATATGATATATTAAATTACATTAACTAATATTTGCTCACTAAAAGATTCTTTTTCTCACTCGGGTAATACATTGATATATATGCGATATATGTTAAATGTATTATTTTATTTTGTTACGATAAATATTATATATGTGATATATAATATTGTAACATGATATGATAACTAATGCAACATGTTTAGTGGAGTTTAAACATGATTAGGGTTTGGATTAGGGTTAAGCTTTCTAGATGATTCTAGAAGGTTTTGGTTTTGTTTTGTGAAAAATATTTTCAAGTGACTCATGCTTTAACCCAACCCAAACCCTAACCCTAGTTAATTCTCTACATGGGTTTAGTCAACCATGGTTGCATTATTCATCATATTATTTCTTTTTCTATTCATCACAAAAGGAATTCAATCATTATTCATCTTCTTCTTCCTTCATTCTTTCATGAAAAAGCTTTCTAGATTTTTTCCAAGTGATGAATAAATATGAGAAAAAGATAAATAAAGAGAGCAAAAATCCTACTTCATCATTCTCATCTTTCCTTGCCCTTTAGATGAGAGTGTTCACTCAATTTAAGTGAGTGTTAGCTTGTGTTAATGAAACTTCAAGGTAGATGATCTTTGTATCGAAGATCGGAAGCAAGACTGCATCTTTCTCTTCGTGGAACCTCTCGAGAGTCTGGAACCCGATGATCGTAGCGAAGGGACCACAACACGGAGCTTATGAAGTGAAGGACCGGATCTACAAAGGTTGTAATCCCTCTCACTTAGTGTTAAAGTTGTTAACATGCTAGTTTTCGCCTAATCTCTAGTTTAAAGATTCGGCTTCGGATTGTTCGGCACGGCTAATTTTTTAATCATGCATGGTTGATGCCTCGTAGACCCTTGTGCGCATGCCCAGCAACCCTACAGTGGTATCAGAGCCTAACTAGAGCTTTAGGCGATGTCTAGACGAAGTTTAAACTCCGATCGAAACACGAAACCCCGATAAAACCCATTCTCTGGAAATTTTCTGAAAATTTGGATTTTTATGAATTAAAAATTGCCAAAAAATTCAGTAGGGAATTCTATGAGTTACTGTGAAGCACGTGATGCTAACTCGATAAAAGAGCCGCGGAACCGCGGCCCCACCCTGGGTTCCGCGGCGGTTCCACGGCCATTTTGGTGAGTTACACCACGTGGCTTGCACAGTAATTCTTGACTTGAAGTGCTGAGTCTTCTGGAAATTTTTATATTTTACTCAACAGTTGAGTTTTTCTGGGGTTGTTTTGGGGATTCGATTATTCGATCGGATTGTCTAAATTTTGTCTATGTGTTGTCCGGATAATTTTAGAAACTGTTAAAAAGTTCGAACGGATATCAATAACTCACTTTTTCCCCTGTCGGAAAATTTTTCAAAAGTTGGATTTTTTCTCGTGTTTAAGAATGTTCTAAGTCGTGCAAGTAACGCGGTGAACCCTCTAGAAGACAACAAACCTTAACTCGATTATGTGACCATCTTGAACTGCCTTTTGAACCTCAGGGTTTGGAGCAGTACGGCGTGCCACATGTGAGGCGTTGGCTTGACCCTTCTACGGCTGGACCATTGGTACTGTGGCATGTGATTGATGTTTTTAAACTGATTTCAAGTGTTGAGATATATTGGGAAAATCTTGGGTGTTTGATGATTCGATCGGAAAGTTTAACTTTGTCTATTTATCTGGAATGTGATACAATATTTGGAATCCACAGGTAGTTATGAGATAACTAATTTGAATATTATAAACATAGCAGTTTAGTCTCAAATGATCGGTTGCCATGGAATTTTGATGTGATCAAAAGTCCGTCGCAATCACATAGCGTACGCGGATACTCGCCGAATAAACTTATTAGACAGCTACATCCCTTAGCCCCGATCAAGTGACTGTAGGAGAACCCCATCGCCGAAAGCATCCGTTCGGGTGCTCGCGGTAGTGGTGTTCCGCCTTGGTGCACTTCGTCGACGGTATCGGGGGTGCGGCCGTCTACTAAAGTTTGCGACGAGCATTCGATCAGTTTTTCGGGAATCTTGTTGAATTGCCCGACTTGATATTGAAAAGAGTTTTCGATAATGAGACTAAAATGCGGGGTTTATAATTGTTAGGCATGCGATGTCTAAGGAATTCATTTGGATAGGCATGCGATGTCTAAGAAGGTTGCGGATTCCAACTGTTGTAGTTTTACACTTTCTTTTCTGTGACCGTAAGCGTAGTATGTGGTGTATCGCCGGCTTCGTTACTATACATCAACGACAATCGGAATACGCATACTTGCTTACGTTGATGATATGAGATATTATGTGTTGCTGTGATATGTTATATTGGATCGTCGCTTTTTGAATAGCCGGGGGTTTTATGTGAGATGAGAGTTTTTTCTTTTTCATTCATGTAAAATTCATTTGTATGTAATATTCTTTTATTGGGGCACTTCCAGGTAGCGGAAGATGTCACCGTTGTATATTATTTACTTTTCCGCATTAGGTAGACCCAAGGGAGCACAAGTAACCGGGTTTTAGGGTCCAGTGGGAGACCATCTCGAGGAGTCGAGACCGGGTCTCCTAACCCTAGAATTGGCAGTGCTACTTGCCGCTCTCGTAGGGGTCTAGGGATGTGGGTTTGGCTATTCATCGCGACCGTGGAATCCGTGTTTTATACTGGCTCGTATTGAAAACACGGACGTCCTAGTATATCCAATATTTCATATATGTTCTTCTGCTGCAATGTTTTATGATGAGATCATATTACTGCCTGAGACGAATGTTTATATTATATATATGAGATATATGTTATATTGCAGATTTCGTTTTCAAATGTGATGCTTATGAAGCATAATAAAATGGGACTTCATTAATGAGATTAATGAAAAAAAAGAAACCTAAGATGTTGTAGAAACTTGTTTAATAAAAAAAAACTGGTAGCTCTAGTTCTTGCTTTGCTTAGTGGTGTTCCTTGTAGAACATCCTGCACCTTATTCGATAAGGAAAGGACCGAGATCCCTTCACCGGGAGTGACTCCTTTAGCAATAACTGGCAGATGCTACAAACTCGGTTTGTCTTTTGATTGCTTCTATAGTTCTTGCTTTGCACAGCGGTATATATGATATATCCTGCACCTTATTCGATGAGGAAAGGGCCGACGATCCCTTCACCGGGAGTGACCCCTTTAGCAAAACTAGAAAAGCCTCAAAAACATTCCATTTAAAATCACTCGATTCTACAATGATATCAAGTTCATTACGCAAAGGGTTTTCTGAAAAACCCGTCGTAGCCCTCCGTCATTTCAGATAAGTACTGGTTAGTATTCGTGCTACGTTTGTTGACCTTAGCCAAGGCGTAGTGTGCGGTAGCTGATTAGTGCTTATCTGTAGAAGCATATGATGCGATTGAGTTAGGGTAGTCGTGCGACTTTGTTGACCTTAGCCAAGGGTCGTGCCGGTGGGTTTAATTCAATCGGGAAATGACGGGTTGAACTTAGCTAGCACTTATGATTTGTTGACCTTAGCCAAGGTCATAAGATGCTAGGGGCAAAATATTATTGGGAATTTCAAGTGTTGAAATTTGCAATGAGATTGTATACCTTCTATGAGATAGTTGGATCCCGATACCCGCTGCGAGTAAGAGTTACTCCTGGGAGAGTTTTACACATTACAATTAGCCGATCAAGTAGGTGTCTAGAAAGGTGTTAACGGGGTTACGCCTCTGGGAAAACGAGGTTTACTTTAATTAGGTTTGTGCGAAAGCACGGGGGACCTCCCTCAAAGTACCGACACTGGCCTGGCTGAAAGATTGGCGAACTTGTAGCGTGTAATTAATCTCGGCTAGTCTTTCCTTTTAGGGTTTGAAGAAAGATTTGACTAAAACAGTGGGAGACATCCTAATTAGATATATTAGATAACCAATCTAATCTTGCAAGAGCATACGCTGAGTGTTTTCTTCTCTCTCTCTCCAGGTAGCGACCATATCACGCCTTAATCAAGATAATAATACGGCTATATTGACCGAACCCGCTTGTTATACTGAGCTGGGGAACGTTGGTCCCGCTCCAACTTATAATTGTTATAAGACAGAGCAGGAAATAGGGGATTACCAGAATTCCCGTGCCGCCCAAACGAAGAAAGTGCATGTTGATGCATCATCTTCGGGTGTGTTCATTACAGAGATCTGTTTCTCAGTATCCTTTACGTCCTGGGTATGTGATACCGGATCAGGATCCCGCATATGTAATCTGTTACATGGGCTACAGATAGGTAGAGAACTGAGAACGGGTGATAAGTTTCATGAGACAGAAAACGGTGCAAGTGTTGCAGCCAAGTCTGTTGGTCACTATCACGCTGTATTACCAGAATACATTGATTCTGAACAAATGTTATTAGATACCGAACCTGATATACAAAATCATATCGGTCTCTTTATTAGTAAAGAAAGGATATAATTTTGTATTGTTGGATAATGTTTTGAACATTTCCTATATCAATAGTTGATCGGTTCAGGCACGTTATCTGAAAGCATTGACGTTCTAAATCAAACTACAGTTCTTAGTATATAGAACACACACAAGAGGAAGAGTTCAGAAATGAACAAATCCTTCTTGAGGCATTATAGACCAGGTCATATCAATGCGACCCGACTGGCTGAAGTTATATTTAGATGCATATTTAAATTAATTTGAATTTACATCTTGTGAAACTTGTCGATCATGTCACAAAGATAAGATGACCATAGCTCTGTTTATTGGAAACAGAGAAAGAGTTGGTGAACTTTTGGGATTGATATATGCTGATGTATGAAGGTCCCCTGTCTACACATGCCAAGACCGGTTCATTTTACTTCATTACGTTTTCTGATAATCTCTCAAGATTCAGACATGTGTTCCTGTTGAAACATAAGTCCGAAGCTTTTGAGATATTCATAGAATATAAGTTAGAAGTAGAGAAACAAAATACGGGTATAAGTATTATGTCCTTTGATGAGATCAGGGAGGAGAATACTTGAGCACGGAATTCCTGGACTATTCTAAAAGAGAATGAGATTCTCTCTCAGCATTACTCCTCCGTATACACCACAGCACGATGGTATATCGGGGCGGAGCAATAGCACCCTATTTGATATGGTGTGCTCTATGATGAGTACTACTGAGTTTCCTATTTCCTTTTGGGAGTTATGCACTTGAGAAGCTGCATACCTATTGAATAGGGTTCAAATCAAATCAGTTGCCTACCACTTCATATGTGATATGGAAAAAAAAGAGCCCATATCTTAAGCTTGTTAAGATTTGGGGTTGTCCGTCCTATGTCTAAAAGCAAAATCCGGACAAGCTCGAGGCAAGGTCTGTTATGTAGAACTGGAAATGTTCCAGCTATACAAACTGCAGCTGATGATTTGGTAGAACCAAAGGATTCAATAGTTTCCAACGAACCTCAGCCTCTCCGCCGATCTAGTAGGGTTCCTCACCCACCTGAGAGATACCTCGGTTTCTCTATGACAGTGGGAGTGAGGATTGCATCATGAGATGATGACCCAACTAGTTTCGAGCTGGCCATCAGGAGTGAGACTCTGTAAGAATGGCTGGATGCTTATCGATCTGAGATGGAATCCTTATACACCAACAAAGTATGGACTTTGGTTGCTTTATCTGAAGGGTTAAATTCCCATCAGGAGCGAGTATATCTTGAGAAGATTACTTGGTGTACATGGAAAAGTTGAGACTTTCAAAGCTATGCTTAAGTCCATCCAGATCCTACTTGCCACGGCTACATACCATGACTACGATATCTGGTGGTTGGGTGTCATGACTGCTTTTCTAAATGATGTTTTAGAAAAGAGCGTCTATAAGTACACAGCCAGAGGGCTTCGTAGACAGTGGGAGCAGCGGAAACGTGTGCAAGTTGTTTTATATGATAAAGCAGGCATCGCGGAGTTGGAACATCTGTTTTGATGTGGTAGTCAAAGAGTTTGACTTCATCAAAATGGTAGATGAACCTTGTATATACAAAAAGATAGTAGAGAGTATGGAGGTGATCCTCGTAGAGTACGTGGATGACATACTCTTGATAGGGAAGGAGTTTCCTATGCTACGCTCGGTCAATCTCTGCTTATCACAAGGATTCTTCATATAGGATCAAAGTGATACCTCCTAAATCCGGGGTTTTGGATCTATGAGATAGATCTAATTGGATGTTAGGATACTCACTAGTTGTAGTGAGATGGTATCAATCAATCCTGAGGAGAATCACTGGAAAGGTTCCAGAGTGATAAGGACGACTGAATGTCAGTCGCAGGCATTGTCTACACCCTCAGTGGAGGGACGGTATATTGGAAGAGTTCCAAGCTAGATACCGTGACATACTAGACGATTAAAGGCAAGATACATCGTTACTAAGGATGCTACCAAAGAGGCAGTCTGGATACATATAAGTTCATGAGATGAACTTCGTTCCTACCATTGTGTGACAATGGAGTTGTGGCTTTAGCCAAGGAACTACCGTCCCATCAAAAATCCAGATATAATTCTTAGGAAGTATCACCTGATCATGGAGATGGTTGATCTCCGGGGAGATCGAGGTTAGGAGAGTAGACACAGAGGACAACAGCGCGGATCCACTCACAAAGGCCTTTTTCCCAGTAGAGACTATTATGGAATGGTTGAGTATGAGATACTTCAACCGCAGCTAATTGTTGGGTATGTGATACCACAACAGATGGCCCTAGTGCAAGTGGGAGATTGTTAGTTATATGTATGCCCTAGAGGCCATTACTGTACATACGATGTATATTGTAGTGGATGTTAGGACATATATAGGGAGGACTTTCTTGCTCGACATGATAGTATGCTATCTGGTTGTACTTTATCTTAACATGTACTCTGATTGTCTCTATATTACATGTTGATAAAGCCCTTAGGATATGTACTCGACTACTGGGACTATGATGAGATCATACTAGTGGGGCCACGGCAGTCGACGAGTACATCCTATAATTGTTCCTAGTCGAGGGTGTGTCTAGACAGGGCATCGATACACCAGAGTAGACTAGCGTATACGCATCTTGACCCATATGATGGGCGATGGATGATCCCATATCCATCGGTGTTTGACATCAAGGATGGTGTACGGGTGCTCAGTGGAGACTGGGTACACTGGACGGACTCGCCGAGAACTCCCAGATGGTATTATACCATACGTCAGATGGCAGTTCTCCGGTGACACTGGTACAGAGTAGTCTGTTGACCCGAGATCGTCATAGAGTCTTGTGTGATTCCCACTATGCTTTGATTTCCATCATACCACGTCCAAGAGGGCGTGCAAAAAGGTGGCTTTTGGGTACAGTCCCGAATCACATGGAGGCAATGAGCGATAGGAGGGGATTCGTCTCTCCCGGTATAGGGAGTTGATGTTGTGCTGTGTTCAATTGGCTATAACCGGAAATCCCTGGCCAGGGTTGCTGAGATTTACCGGTAAGTGTTATCAGTAGTTTCTCGAACTGTTATAGACCTCATATCGACACGACTTATCGAGCTACTGGGGTCTGACGTTTACCACCCCTAGGCGAGATATGCGACATATCAGACGACGAGACCGGACTGTACGGGAGTGTTACTGTTTGGATTCACAGAAGAATGTACAGGCTTGCTTTTTGATCTTCTGAGCGCTCAATACCTGGGTGGCTGTTACGTTTAGCTGACCGCTTGCAGCTTGTGGGTGTTTGATATGATCATCACCTACTGCCGGCGTATTGACGATTCTTTAGAGTCCTACACAGAGGTTTCTTGGCTCAGGCAAAACGGAGTAGGAGCACATATGTGATATGTGCGGGACCGAGGGTAATACGATATGAGATACCGTATTCTATTCTCGTGATATTTGATATCAGCCGGGTCATCGGATCAAGTGTTGATTCGATGAATCGGTACGGATAAATATTAGTCGGTTATATGCGATATAGCCGGATTGTCGGATCAAGTGTTGATTCGATAATTTAATGTAATGTATAATAATATATATGATATTTTAAATTACATTAACTAATATTTGCTCACTAAAAGATTCTTTTTCTCACTCGGGTAATACATTGATATATATGCTATATATGTTAAATGTATTATTTTATTTTGTTACGATAAATATTATATATGTGATATATAATATTGTAACATGATATGATAACTAATGCAACATGTTTAGTGGAGTTTAAACATGATTAGGGTTTGGATTAGGGTTAAGCTTTCTAGATGATTCTAGAAGGTTTTGGTTTTGTTTTGTGAAAGATATTTTCAAGTGACTCATGCTTTAACCCAACCCAAACCCTAACCCTAGTTAATTCTCTACATGGGTTTAGTCAACCATGGTTGTATTATTCATCATATTATTTCTTTTTCTATTCATCACAAAAGGAATTCAATCATTATTCATCTTCTTCTTCCTTCATTCTTTCATGAAAAAGCTTTCTAGATTTTTTCCAAGTGATGAATAAATATGAGAAAAAGATAAATAAAGAGAGCAAAAATCCTACTTCATCATCCTCATCTTTCCTTGCCCTTTAGATGAGAGTGTTTACTCAATTTAAGTGAGTGTTAGCTTGTGTTAATGAAACTTCAAGGTAGATGATCTTTGTATCGAAGATCGGAAGCAAGACTGCATCTTTCTCTTCGTGGAACCTTTAGAGAGTCTGGAACCCGATGATCGCAGCGAATGGACCACAACACGGAGCTTATGAAGTGAAGGACCGGATCTATAAAGGTTATAATTCCTCTCATTTAGTGTTAAAGTTGTTAACATGCTAGTTTTCGCCTAATCTCTAGTTTAAAGATCCGGCTTCGGGTTGTTCGGCACGGCTAATTTTTTAATCGGGCATGGTTGATGCCTCGTAGACCCTTGTGCGCGTGCCCAGCAACCCTACACTATAGCCATCCTTTTATAGGGTCGTGGTACAATACATTTTCCTTATTTTACCGATGCGGGACTAAACTTACTAACATGATAACACAACATATTGGGTTATATTATTTCTTATCTTATTTGTTTTTTTTTTTCTACCTTAAGGTTTTGCGGTCAGACCAATTGGGTCTCACATCGAGAACCAATTGTCAATCTCAATTATTCCATAATTAAGCAATTGACAATTTTAATTTAACAATCAAACTCTTATCACGCCAATTGTTTATAAAAATTCTTCCTAATATGGGAGCATAATTAATATTAATTTAGATGCAATTCCTTTCAACATCAAGTAACTTCTCTTTATTTCACTAAATATATAAGTTAATTCCTTATATAATCTATGAGAAACCAAACAAATGAACCTCAAAATTAATTAAAATCCGCAATGAAAACCTCATAATTAGTTATCAGATTTAAAATGGCAGCTGTTAGCCTGTTACTGGTCCAAATCGATCTATTCATGTTCAAGCATTGCTATTTGTGCAAATAGTCATTGACAGCATCGATGATTGAACATGAAATTGGGGAAGAACCTTGTTTGACTGTTAGCATATTGCATTATTTAAGAATCATTGACTGAGATGTCCTAAAGAAAAATATTTTACAACGCTATCGAGTAAAAGTTAATTAATTTTAACTTTCGATCCATGTGTGCAAACTTATAAGAAAATAGATATGAAATTCCATATTTCATTTTGAGGAAAGGAACGCTATGCAGTACCCCTACGTGTTACGCTGCGTAAAGCACCCAGCACGGGATGGGTTCCACACTTAAGTGTGTAGGTCCCATGCGTCCGCACTGGGTGTTGCGCGGCGCGGCGCGTAGGGATGAGTTGTGTATCGCCACTTTTCCCTTTTATGCTTTGATCAAATGAGGGGCAATATGGTAAATTAAACTTTATGGGTTTCCCAAGTTAATATCCTTTTTTTTTATTACCTTTATTCCTTTGATATATGTTAAAAAGAATGAAGCAGCTCATGAGGAGCCTTATGGAAAAAGGCATAAAAAAAGAAAATACAACAGCAAAAAGCTTTCCTTGCTTTGTACTATGTTGTTTCTTTAATAGGACACGGGGACTTTTTTTTTTTTTACTTTCGTTTTAATTATAAAAAACAGAGGGCGGGGTGGGGGGTTGGGCGGGGGGGGGGGGGGGGGGTGGGCTGGGGTTGCATCGTTTTGGGGCCTGTAAGGTATTATACAATTCACTCACATGGTAATACACATATGGCTTGCATGCGTAAAATAGATTTGTTTTCGTAAATGTCAATTTGGTATGTGGAGGATCTATAAAATTTCCAAATGGGTCATGAAATGATGAGAATTGAAATTTTCGATTGACTAAAGAGTTGACAATAACCTTCCCCTGATTGCTTTCTTAATTATAATTTGTCATACAACTTGTGATATCAACAAGTAGCAACTTGTACAGTTACAAAAGAATAATCATATAATTGCCATGGTCTTATAGAATTGATGAGCATAAATCCCCGGTTCGGATCTCACGGATTATAAGTGTGTGAAGTGGTGGCGAGGGATTAATTATTTAGTGCGTTATTCTTCTTTTCAATATACCGATATCTTTCCTATAAAAAAAACCAACCTTCTTCTTCAGGGAAAAAAACCCTTATTTTTTTTTTATGATGCGCATAAAATCCAATGATCACTATTATTTTAAAACAAATCCAACGTATACAGCGGGGCTTTATCGTACACAAAGTCTAACATCACAATCCAAATGACTTTGAGAAGAGGAAAATATATGATAAGGACATTTTGTTAGGACTTAGGACATGTCTCGATAAGTTCTCTTATTTCTAAATAATACTCTTAGAGTCTTTACATTTCATAGAATCAAATCATTTGCCCTTGTATTACTGACAACGTCTTACCTCTAAGAGAGAAGAAATTATTCGGTGTGCCGGATATAACATACCTGGGAAAGGGATGAGAGAGAGGAGGGAGTCTCGGGCAGCCATAGGCAACGTGTAGGGCCCAAACTTCTATTTCTTCTCTCTCTTACTCTGGTACGTGTATACGGTCGGCACATGAAATATTTTTTCCTAAGAGAGATACTTTACCTCAGCCTCATGGCCTTAACTTACGGTAATGCTGCCATGATGCACGAAATATTTAATTCATCATAACTCTTGGGGTGTAAGGTTCTTATAGAATTTTCATTTGACACGTTTGGTAAAAGCCGTTTATCCACCTTTTATAGTCTGTTATAGGCCGGTTAAGATCTTATAAGAGCGAAAGAAAAACCTTCCAAATAGAATTTGATATTTTTAAATCTCAGCCTATTATTACATTAATATGGATGCTGGATAACATAAATGGTAGCAGTTTTAACTTAAATGTACGTACTACATTTATATCAGAAATATACTACAATTAATTATCTTAAAACTTAGAATTCATATCACAATAAAACATACTTAACAACTTTCTCCGAGCAAATTCCAATCATATATATAACAAGTTTTTTTTAATCAAAGTTATTACTTAATCTTTAGTTAAACCACACAAAGAAGCCAAGAAGCAGAATATTAGCATCCCAAAGGTGAGAGGAATTAATTCCTTGCTTGACTATCAAAATAATAAAGTTTACAACAAGAGAGCGAGAGAGAAAGGGATCGAAATGGGAGAGGATATTGTTGGAATCATCGATGAGGTAATGGCAAATGACATGGACACAAGAAGTTTTTGCAGGCCAATCATGTGTCCCATCATTAATTAGCTAATGTATTCGTTAAAACTCTCATTAATTATAAGTTTATAACCAACATATCCCCCACATAAATGCACATAAAATTGTTTACCCAAGGTTAGCCATGCCATTTTGTAGTTCTACTATCACCAAATTAGTCGACCCTAAAGGCCTGAATTTAGCTAAAGTTAAACAAAGGACAGGATTAGATATTGAATGATAATCATTTCATGAATATTGATCATAATAAGCATTTGCTAAGAGAGTTATTTTAATATTGTATCTATATTGATATCTAAGCGGGCATAAAAATGTCTTGCTTCGTCGACAACCGACTAAAAGAACAACTTAAGTCGAAGAAAATTATATCGTGATATTGATCATAATCTCTCTCTCCCTCTCTCTGACACATGATTTCTCTCTTAATTATTGCATTAATTAATAATTCTAAAATCTTTTAATCTCTTTTTCAAATCACTCATCTTCTATATATCTTTAAAATATCAATTCTAATCCTGTGCAATTTCTCTTTTATTTCGATATATATATATATATATATATATATATATATATATATATATATATATATATATATATATATATTCAATAATTGTAAAATTCTTCAGTTTCTGCTTGGTTTTCCCTAAACTGCGTACTCTTTAATACATCAAATAGTAACATTTCCGTTAGTCCTTAGAAAAAAAAGGTTTCTACAAGGATTTAGGATCTAGGTTTACTTCGACAGGGGGCTGGGATAAATATATAGTGAGATGAGGACGTAAACGAGATAAATAGCGAAATGTTGTGTCCCTAAAATAAAACATTTATCTTGAAGGGACCTAATTGGAAAATGCAGTTTCATGGTTTCTCTGTCATCACATGCATAAATATAATATATTATTTTGGACGGAACAAGAGAGGCCTGCCGGCTACCATTTTTGTCGTGAGGCTGCTGCAGCTACAGTGGCACGTTTGATATTTCTGCCCACTACTGGGCCCAGTTTGTTTCCTCTAAATTATTTCCTTTTGTCGATTTCTTCTACGTAATATATAATCTGCGGATACAAAACAAAGGCAGAAACTTGAATCTATCTACTATTAAAAAAGAGAACAATTATGGCCACTGTTATTTCATTTAATAACTAAATTGCCCTCGATTGAGAGCTACTAATCGAAATATCGGTCATATCGGCCGATATATCGTTCTGGAGCTCCTAATGATGAAATAAAATTGGTGTAATTAAAGATCGATCCATCAAATAGTAAAATGATTGATAAGCATGCCCTTATTAATAAAATATAAGATGTATATTTTTCAAAAGAAATGAATAAAAAATACACTTTTCTATAGAGTTTGAAATTTGTGATACAACATGATCAAGTTCGAAACATGTAGAGAAATTGTCTAGAAATACAATGGTATTGATAATTAATTATTTATTTATGTATATAAACACAACTAATAAATAGCATATGTTTCAATACTATCAACATCTAGTTAGCTGTCCACTTTTTGTTCTTATAAAACGTTAACATATACAAGGTGTTTAGTTTTGCAGTTAAAAAACTCATTGCATGCATTCGCAACTGCACATAGAACCAACTGCATTTGTTACAACACTACTTTTTTTGTTAGGTGTAAAATATGTGTTTGATTGAATTTAGTTGCAACAAAACAACTATCTATACGCTTGGTTTTTGTGTTCAACACATTTAATTACAAAAACGTTCAATTCGAATATTGTTGTTACCACATGTTTTCTAGCTCAAATTATTATTCCATCTACATATTGAAGCAACGCTTACTAGCAATTTTAACATTTTTATGTGGTTGAAACCGTAGGAGGCTTCAACTATATCCATATAAACAGATATTTTTATTTTAAATATTTTAATGGAATGGAAATATAATTTTCGTTTTTTTTTTCAAGAGGGCAATCATGTAATACTAAGGGAGGTCAAGGGCAAAAATAACCCACTCAAATTTAATTTCCAGGACTATTATATGATAGCAAATAACAATAGACCTAATAATAAACTAATGTCATAGGGTTTTTTTTAATTAAAAGAAAATAGCAGACCCTGTTCAAATGCTGCTGTGCGATTAGCCAGCACCAGCAGATTTTCTTGCTCCGCAGAAATGAAGGAGAATTTTCCCCATCTTGTTCTTAGCTCTGATCTAAAAAAATCAAACCCAATTAACAAAATTAAATTAAACAAAGTCTAATATCTTTTTTGCATGATCTTTATCATTTCTCATCAGTATTCTTTTTCCTTCCTATTGGAATATCATTTATGTTTACATGACCTAAGACGTCCTTATATTCTTCATATGATATTTGGATTCCATCATCTATAATTGTATCGATTGATGCACATCGGTACCAAGGGAAATGAATCACACTCAACTCAGAATGATGCACATCGGTGCCAACAGATATTAAAACTACGATTCCTATGTTGATAAACCGTGCTCTGGTATGGTGATCGTGTCAAAGCAAGTAACCAAGCCTCGGCAGAAAACAAAGAGGTATTTATAAATCATGTGAATGCTATGAACAAGCGTGACAATGTTTATTTACAACAAATGCTGCATTTCTTTTGAGTAAACTCGACGACATCTAAATATAAAATAGAAATCCTGTACATAAGAAATTACTAGGATGCCCTCACACCTCCCATAAAAGCCAGCAAACCCCCACCCCAAAGCCTCCCCCCTCCCCTCTTCCCCACCCTCTGAACTCAAAATTCACCACCAAATTAACAGGAGACAAGAGAGAGAAGAAACAGAATCAACCAAATTAATTAAGGGGGGGGAGAGAGAGAGAGAGAGAGTAATTGGTAGTAATTGATAATTATAATTAAGGGATATAAAAGGATGTCAAATATAACAGGAGATGGTGAGAGCTTCTCCTCTGAGAACAACACAGGAGGTGAAGAGGTGCAGCAGCAGCAGCAGCTTAACGGGTCGGCTTTGGAGCAGCCACCGTTACCCGTTAAGAAGAAACGGAACCTCCCCGGGACTCCGGGTATGAGCCTAGTTTACCCTTCAATTCCTTTTAATGAATTTTTGCAAAATAACTGATTTTATTGTTTGTGAGTGATTAGTATTACTGCATGTGTTCATTTTTTTAACCACTTCTAATTAATGTTAATTTGTTGAAGTTATTAGAGAAGATGAAGATCATTTTGGTTTGTTTTATGAGTGGTTGAGTGGTCAATTATTGGTTACATAACATGACAATCATGTATTATTATTACAGAATATATTTGTTAGCCTATTTGTTTCTTTTTTGTTTAAACAAGTTGCATTAGAATAGCATCAGTACGCTATGATCAGTGATTAAATTACTTGCCTTCAAAAAGGTCGATTACATATTCAGGAAGGAAAAAAAAGTTTCGTCTCTCTTTCATAGGAAAATGGAAAAACGGATCGAATCTAAGTTGATCATGTCATCACGTGTACCATAACTCCGGAAATTGTTGTCACTGTACCAGAGCCTCGAAGTTGTAGCGAGGGTTCACATGATTATACTTTATGCTTTAATAATTTTTCTTTGGAAGTATAGAAAGCCTGATTCAGTATGATCTTTGGAAGGAGTAATCAAATATAATTAGAACAAAGGTAAGAGAGATGAAGAAGAGTGATTTGTTTTTATTAATTGTAGTTTATTATATATATTTTTGTCTGTAGGCATAAATCAAGAAAATTATCAAATAGTTTTTCTATTTTGCAACAAACTGCCAAATGGTCTCAAAACTATAAATAACTACCAAATTTAACACTGACCTGCCGGCATCTGCGCAACATAAGCATATTTGCCACATCTTTAAAATTTTCCAAAACTATCTATCCTTCTTCTCCAACTGCTAGCCCTAACCTAAACCCTATGTACACTACTACTAGTGTCCCCGCTCCCTGCCGACACTTGTCCCGCCCCTATCGGCTCCTCCTCCTTCTTCTTGTCCGTCTCCTCCAACATTTCTCCATGCCATCCTCCCTAAAACCGGCACTTTCACCGTCGCCACCGCCCTAGCCACCCTCGCCACCGCTGCCTAGCCACCTCCCCGTCAATTCCTTCACCACCTCCTCATCGTCTTCTTCCATAAACAAGCCCAAAGCCTAACCCTAATTCTAACCCTAGCCACCTCTTCCGTCTCCACCCTCACAACCGCTGCCCTAGCCATCTCGCCAATGATTCCCTATCCACCTCTGTCGTCTTTTCCCTAGCCACCTCATCTGCTGCTACCGTCTTGTCACCTCATCGTCTTCCTCCATAAACCCATCCAAACCCTAACCTTAATTCTAACCCTAGCTGCTACTCCGTCTCCTCTCTCGTAACCGTTTTAACCGTCTCTCCCATCCTTCTCCTCCACCGTCACCGTCGACCTCTTTCTTCACCGCTACCGTCGATCACCATCGCCGCGTGGATTTTTTTAACATTATCAATAAATTTTAATGTAATAATTAATATTTATGGAATTAAATTAATTATGAGGGCAAGCTTGTCATTTTACATACCTAGTTAATGTTGACTAGCTAGTGCTAACCATTTATTTTGGTAGTTATTTTAAAATCTTTTAGTAGTTTGTTGCAAAATAGGAAACTATTTCATAGTTTTCCGGATTTAGGACTTTTTTTATTATAAACACAAATGGCATGATAGAAAATTGTTCTTAAGCTTTTTGGTTTATGAATTCAGAAGCAATATTATGCAATCATGTAATGTTGCAGAAGCAGTGCTATACATATATAACAATAATTGCTTTTCCGCAGACCCGGCCGCAGAAGTGATCGCGCTGTCCCCGACGACCCTAATGGCGACCAACCGCTTCGTGTGCGAGATATGCAACAAGGGCTTCCAGCGGGACCAGAACCTGCAGCTCCACCGCCGCGGCCACAACCTCCCGTGGAAGCTCCGGCAGAGGCCGGCCTCGGCCGAGGTGCGGAAGCGGGTGTATGTATGCCCCGAGCCAAGCTGCGTGCACCACAACCCGAGCCGGGCGCTGGGGGACCTGACGGGGATCAAGAAGCACTTCTGCAGGAAGCATGGGGAGAAGAAGTGGAAGTGTGATAAGTGTTCCAAGAAGTACGCAGTGCAGTCTGACTGGAAAGCCCATTCCAAGACTTGTGGGACTAGGGAGTACAAGTGTGATTGTGGCACCATCTTTTCAAGGTATAAATATATATATGTATATATATTAACCTCTTCCATTGTGTTGGTCTATTACTAAATTATCGCTTTATCGACAATAGAACATTAATCATACAACTATGGATGAACTGGTTAAAAGGTCCAGACTGCATTATAAATATTGATGTATCCGTATTTTCTGTGACATTAACTTTAAAATGGACAAAGCCTGATCATCTTAAAAAAAAAAGGTGTATATATACCTGTCTGCTTAGAATGGTTTTTCTAGAAAAATTTCTAGAGTGTTTATATTTCTGAATGTTGAAGTTTATTGTATTTTTGTTGATATTTATTTAGGGTAAATTGTCAAAAAGACTCCGGCCCGCTTCAAACTTGTGTAAAACCCTGCGCCCTTTGCAATTGTTACAAAAACCTTGGCCCAATTAAAATCCCCTTTATACCAGTTGTCTGTAATATCTAAGCAGTTGCGTATAATATATATGAAGTGGGGGTGGGGGATAAATAAAGGTTTAAATGAAATGCAACTTTTCATAAAGATTTTGAATACTACGCCCGAATTCGCAACAATTTCGAAAATATCAGAAGTTTTTAAACAGGCGGGCCGGAGGCTTTCTAACAATTTACCCTTTTAATTTCTGACGCTGATTGGTTGTGAAGTTTCTTAATTGTCGGAGAAAGAATTGTGTATGTCCCGTGTAATACACCCGGACAGGGAATAGAGAGAAGGGAGAATTTCGGACAGCCTTGACAGCATGTGGGACTCTCGCTTCTATTTCTTCTCTCTCTTTCCCTGTTTCCCGACATGCAGGGGAATAATTTTTCTAATTCTAGACAAAAGGATTGTTTTCTTCTTCTTTTCTATTTAATATTTCCCCTTTTGGAGTTAGACTAAATCTGCATGAAGTTTAGATAACTTCAGTTATTTTCAGCATGTAACTGAGACAACTTGACTTCTTTAGTTTTTTTAATTGGAGACCGTGCTACCCTTCTTGGAGGAGAGCGCGAGGTTCAAACCCAGAAGAGAATGTGGCCACAAATTAACGAGCAAATTCGTGAGTCTCTTGGATGTTGCGCTTCCCGTAAGTCTAACAGGACTTTCCGGGACGCAAAACGAGGGGTCCGAATTTTTGTCGCTGACCGGAAGTCGATTTCGACTTTCCGGGACGCCAAAAATAGGCTTCACTGTGTGTTGTGTGATTGTGTGTGTATGTGTGCGTGGGTGCGTTGTGGGTGTTGTATGCATAGGTTAGGATTTACGGACCCGTGCCAAAAGATCGATGAAAAATAAATGAAATTATAAAAATAGGAGATGGTACTAAATAAAGAGAGACCGGCGTCAATTTTACAGCCGGTCCTAAGACTTTATCGACTCTTTCCTGAAACTTTGCTTCATTCCACTTTCGTTCTTGAGACAAATTAAATTTAGATGATGATCATGACGGATATGATAAACTTTGTAACTCGTTCGCCAGGAGGGACAGCTTCGTCACCCACCGTGCCTTCTGCGATGCCCTAGCCGAAGAGAGCAATAAATCTGCCACCAACAATCCGTTGCAGCCCCCTCCTCCACTCCCCGATCTCATGATCCCCATCACTTCGGCCGGCTCCTCCGCCTCCATTTCCATTTCCGACTTCAAGCACCCTATGAGTAAGTCCCTCTCCATGTCCTCACCCGGTCCTGCCGCCCTGTTCTCCCTCACCAACACAACCGCCGCGGCTGGCCTCGATGGTACTTACCACACTGTCATGAACAAAATGGCGCTGATGTCTGGGGCCCACATGTCCGCTACGGCCCTGTTGCAGAAGGCAGCCCAGATGGGGGCCACCGCCAGCGGTGGAAGCAGCATGATGCAGCAGCAGATGGCGGGGCCAGACGTGCGGCCCTACTCTTACAGTGAAGGATTAGGAAGAGGGTAATGTACATCCAACTTGTGCTAATTTTCTTTGAAATGCCTTATCCATCCAGATATATAATATAACATTCATTTGTAATTTAATTGCACATAAATACCATACACTTTGCATTTTTGTATGAATATAAAATGACCTTTCAATACTTTCCATTTAAATACCATGCATTTTATAAGTTGCACCTAAAATATCATGTGCAAACTATTAAACTTAGCGTTTTTCAAATAAATGCCATGATCTTTCAGGATTTTTCAGTCTGTTAACCTAATACTGTTTTCTTCATAATAATGAAAAGGTACATAATGGTAAATTGAAAAATGTGACAAGAACACTGATTTTTTTTTTTTTGCAATTTACAAAGTGTATGGTAGACATATCAAAAAAGCTGAAAACTCATGGTGTATTCCAGAGATTTTAAAGTTTACATACATTACGTAAATTCCCGACAGGTACGAAAACCAGTTCTTCGATGGAAACATGACGAACCATGAAGGATCGTCGATGAACGAAAACGGGATTATGTTCCATCAGCATCAACAACAGTTGCATGGGAGATTCTTGAAGAGCTTGGAACATGAGAGCACTAGCAGTAGCACTAGCAGTAATAATAATGTTAATGGTGGTTTGAATTCGATGCATAATACTAATAATAATACTAGTAGTAATGCAAGAACTGTGGATTTCATGGGGGTCGGGGGAGCAAGGGCGGCGAGCTTACCGCAGCCGTTTCAGCTTCAGCAGAGCACTGCTGCTGATGCTACCCTTCATGGAGATGGTGGCATATTGGACAAGTCGATGTGGGGTGATGTTTGAGTTTGAGATTTAGAGATCATTATTTTGTTCGGTGTTAATTGATTTAGGGTTTTAGCTTCTTTTTCTCTTTCAAAGGGTTTTTGGCAGTATTTTTGTGTATTATCACATTCTGAGAAATTTATATGCATTAATTTTACTCTATATTTTTACGGTTAATGGAGGTTTTTCTGATTTGATTCAACTTATGGAAACAACCCATCGAGATTCGTCAGGTAAATCCAAACTTGAAGGGAGTTTAATGTAATAATAATTAAAATAAAAATTAGATTTGTGGTGTTTTAGTGAATCACGGCTGTGCTATGGTTAAGGGTATTTTAGTGAAATTTAGCCTAAATCAGCAGTCTAAATTGCACAAATGAATCCATCAACTTTTATACGTAGACTTTTGTGTCTTAATGAAATTTTAGGGGTTGACTAATAACATAAGGGTAAAATGGAGAAACAAGTCAAATATTGATGGCGTGGCAGTTAAATATAACGTTTGCGGACGGAAGGAAAGTTGATGGTATTTAGTTGCAATCGAGAGTGATAGTTCATGGTATTTGTCTGTAATTAAATTAGTGCATGGTATCAAATATCAATCGCGGAAAACCGAAAGTTGATGGATACATGTATACAATTTAGCCAAATCAAAATATGGATGGTATTGCCGTATTGGTATGTTTGTTCTGCTTGATATTTCAAGCTAGTTTAATCATTGGTAATTAATTCTGTCGAGTTCTCTCAGAAAACATCATATAGCAGCTTCGATAAAGCTCGAATAGTTCATTCCCAACTTTTTTTGTAGCAAACAATTCATTTTTCATTAATCCTCGCCTAATCAGATACATAACACTGCTACAATAAGGATATACTCACAATTTCCATTTGAATTCGACGAAGGTTGTTACAGAACTCAAGAGCTTCATCCATCGCTTTCCTCGCTCCCAACAAGGCTTCTTCCATTTCACGGTGGCTCAAATACCGAGAGTTTATCTGATACAGAATTCTATCATGCCTTTCTTGGGACCGGAAAAGCGTTTCATCGGCTCGTTGAAGAGCCTCGTTAACGAGCCTAAGTTTATCGGCGATGATTCGATGCTTTCGCCATTTCCAAAGCTCAGGAAGGCCGATAACGGATAGAGAGGAGAAACCTGCAAAGAGTAGGAAAATGCGGATGCCCATAGGGAAAGGGTGATCATGGGAGAAAATAAGGATTAATGTGTGAACAAAGGAAAGTAGAAGAGATTCTTTGATTGTATAGCTAAAACATGTAAGACATGCACAAAGGAATCTTGATGATATTGATGATGAAGATTTTATGAATGTTGCTGTTTCTCAGGGATTTATTATTAAGGATGCCAATAAAATTAATAGTATTCGACATGTTGGAGAAAAAAAAATCTTGAATCTTTAAGAATGTTTATTTCAACAAAGCATATGCTATTTCAATTACATTGATGGAGTCATCAACGAGTGGATATAGATTTTGCATTCAAAGCCCATAATTTTGCAACATTCTCAAATTTAGTGGCAACCAACATTCGGAATAAATTGTAGCCGTGTTTTTTTTTCATTTTCACTGTATCTTTTTTCTAATTTTGTGCATCAAGAATTTTTATTGTGAGGTGTATGGCTTATATCGGTTGTATCTGTGTGAAAGTTAACAATGATATGTTCTAGTTCCACGAATAAAAACCATAAGATATGAATTCAATCACTAATTGGTAATCTCGATGCGCGATTGCTTTCTCTTGTAATTATTTTTTTTTCCAATTTATGGACATCCTATCCTGCTTTTTACTTCAAAAAACCATGCACAAAGGAAATTCATTGAAGCTTTATGATCATTGATCAGGTTATGCTTTAGAGGTACAGTAATTGTTAGTTGGTGTGATTAAGGAAGGGCTAACAAACTAAAAAACAGGGGGGAAAATCTCTTTTAAATTTGGTTGATTAGCCAAAAAGGAAATTTCAATCTATACTTTATCAGCATCTACCATATCTAGAGGCAAACTATCCAACTTTATCAACATCCATATATTTATGGACAAATTAAGAGGATGGTCTCTATGTATAAACCTAATATCGAAATGGTTTGAACGATAATCAGGGGAGACATCCACAGATGTATTAGAAGTGGATAGAAAAAGTAACCATCTTTGATGGTACGGCCTATGCAAAAATGTCTATTGACAGCTATAGTCACACAATTCCGTGAATTCATGAATAATTCGTGAATTTTTTATCGGCCGATTAATTCTCCGATTTAATCGCCACAGACGAACGCTTCGAATAAGTCGTGTATAATTCGTGAATAATTCACAAAAACAGTGAATGATTCGCAATATCAAAACCCAGCACCTCATATATTAATTTCTTGCTCGAAATCTTTATTTTTAGAATACTCGCCGAATCTTTCCCCAACACCCGCCGATTTTTTCCGAATAGTTTTCCGAATCCGAATTTTCAAACTTGCTGAATAATTCCCGAATGACGAATTTGTGACTATGTTGCCAACAACATGATTGGTATTACCCAGTGAATATAAATTATAGCATAAAATATCAAAAACAAAATTTCAAAAAATGGTGTGGTTATTGAAAAATAAAAAATGCGCATCCAGGGAATCGAACCCTGGTCAGTACCGTGGGAGGGTACTATGATACCACTACACCAGATGCGCTGTGTGCCTTATTTTTATTATTTATTTAATAGTTAGTTTATAACTTCTTATGCGATCCCCAAAAACGCTGAGTTTCCATCATTTTCTGATCGTTTCAAATCTCGCCCACTCTTTCTCTCTCTCTAAAACCCTAACCTCGATCTGATCTCTAATGAAGGGATCCGACCGGCTCCATCTCTTCAGGTAACCTCTACACTCTCTCCATAACTTCGTTGGATTTCTCAAAATCATGTTAATGTCTTCAAGATTTCACTTCATTTCGAAGCTAATTGGTGTTCCTTTCCGTGATTTTAGAAGGATGCGGAGGAGATTCAAGATTCAGAACCGAAGATCACGGTAGTTTGATGATCTCAGCGTTTATTTGAAGAAATGTTTCATTGCAATTGGTTTATTACAATTTGAAACATCTTTTCATTGTTTCTGCTTAGGATCTTGCTGCATCAAAGGAGGCGTTGACGTCTCCTGTTTCAAATTCACCAGTATGCTCAACGAAAAAAAAATAGTCTGCTTTTTTTGTTTTTGATTGAGATATGAAGATGATTTGAGAATTTTCTTTTTGTTTTTTCCATTGATTTGGAACGACCAACAAAGAGAGGACCACCAAGATAAGCGGCATTTCGTTCCTTGAGTTTGACATCAAAAATCCCTGTAAGGTCCAGTTGGGAGACACGAGAGAGAGAGAGAGGTTGCCGCCCAATCTCTGAGCATAGACACTAAATAATAATCTCCTTCACCTTATGCATCTAAGATGTTAACTTGATTAGAAGTTTGTGCTAAACTGACTATCATGGGTATTTAATGCCTTAAACTGTAATATTGGAATTCATGTTAGGTACATGGATTCCCCTTAAATACTAGATGAGCCATGTTATCCACTATCTAGATACTTATATTCCTATACCTCATTTTTATTCGATGGAAATTCATATAGGCTGTATGGATTCCACCGTATCGGTAGGAAAATTATTACTCATCAATCACATGATCTTTTCGCTTGAACCTTGAAAACCTTTGGTCCAACCAGCTCCATGGAAAAAAATAAAGGGTGCTCTCATCTCTCTCTCATCCCCACTCATGTGCTAAAATACTAATCGGGCCTTCAAACATAAACTATGTTTGAGTCGGGGTAGAATTGTCAATGTACGCTATAAACGGTTATATTTAACATCGTGTGAGACAACCAAAGGGGCTTCTTCTAGTCTAGTTAAGGGAAGTCTAGTTAAGGGAGTTAGCGAGTTTTCCCCTTCGAAAATACAAAAATTGGAGAGTATTTTTCAAAACAGCAAAGATATGGAAGAGCCATTATTATAAGAAGCATCACTTTCTTTTCACCCTGGCTGGGCTCGAGAGTTGTATAAAAACCCCTGTAATTTTTGAAATTGTTGGAAAGGGTAAATCTATGAGAAAAAACCCTGGGTCCTATTTCATTTAGGCCTTGCATACCCTCAATTGGGAAAAAAATTATATGGAACCTATCTATAAAACTTTTTATAGGGAGGTGGATCTACCGTACACGTGGCAGATTGGGTGTGAATCTCAAAAATAAAGAAGCGCGCTATTGTTTTGTACGGTACATCCACACCCAATCTGCCACGTGTACGGTAGATCCTCCTCCCTATAAAAAGTTTTATAGATAGGTTCCCATATGATTTTTTTCTCCTCAATTGATTGGATATTACATGCAATTGATTAGATATTACATGCAACCGTTTAGATATTACAGGCATCTGCAACCGTTTAGATATTACAGGCAACTGATATACAAGGGATTTTGATTGGGCCCAGGCGTATTTTAACAAGAGCAAAAAGCCCAGGGATTTTACACAAGTATGAAATGGGGCGAAAAGGCTTTTTGACAATTTACCCTTTTATGTTTTCTTTCTTACCTTTTTCCAGTTGCCCAAGCCCCAACCAGGCTCAAGCTTGAGTCGTCGATCTCTCCCCTCGTTTTACATTCCTACCCTCCCTCATCTTCATCTCGGAGTGACCGAGAGTGGATGGAGAGAGCGATGAAAGGATGTAAGTGCTTTCAGGGTTATACACGAAGTGTATATTGGTCGATCGATTCATACCTTTTTAATTCACAAAAACTGCACATGCTTTTATACAACTTTCTTGTGCGGAAAATAAACGCTTTCCTTACATTTCACCATATTTAATTTTTTGCATTTTGGCTAGTGACATTGTTAAAAGTAGCAAGAGCATAGTTGAAAGCAGTAGCATTAGGACGGTAGCTTTTCCCTCAGTCAAATATCATCTGCGATGAGCAGAGAGATCTTGATTCTTCTCTTATATTTTATTTCAAACTTTCTATATATCCACCTTTTCGTCAGTAAATTGTGCTAAGAACAGTTTGGACTTTGGAAAGAGTGGAAAGATTGTCGGAGCTCCAAAGCACTATGCAGGTAGCGACAAGAAAACCTAGTCGACAGCAAGGTTGTACTAACACAGACATGATGCGATGCGACGTGACGCAACTTGGCAGCTCGGAAAAATCCCAAAATATTGGATACGTGGACATGATGATGCTTGTATAATTGTGTGTGTATGCACGCCTATTCACTCTACACACACGTGTGTGGTTTGTGTTATATAAAAGAAAATATTAAACTACTGCAATAACATAAAACAAGAAAAAGAAAAGTTAAGTAACGATATCAAAATAGACATATCATAAAGATAACATACGACTATTGCCATTCTTTAAATTTAACAATAATATATTTGAAATAAAATGATAAGACAAGTAATTAACAAGTATTTCTTAAATCAAATTAAACATGGAAATTACAATTCAAACTTCGAAAGGATACCAAAGACGGCTATGATAATGTTCTCATCTGCTCTTCATGGTAAACGAATTAAAATAATCTCATCAGTTTATTCAAACTCAGGCCCACTTGTTTGTTTGTTTTGTCTGTTGTGATAAAAATAATCTCAAAATGTATTAAATTATAAATAGATTTCTTGAATAGGTCTGCTTTCAATAAACTAGAGGCCCTATCACCCTTGTTAGGTTATAGATTTTTATTAGCCTCTTTAGTCTTATATAAGACATGATTTCTCCTAATGAATTTGTTCCTTAAAGACTGGTCATGCTTTGCATTATCAAAGAACTCTGTATATCAGTAACAAATATTCTATTAAGTATTGATCACATAATTCACGAATTATTTGACGAATTCGTGAATAATTCGTGAATTTTTTATCAGCATATTAAATCTCCGATTTAATCGTCGTTGCCGAACGCATCAAATAATTCGTGAATTATTCGAAAAAATAGCAAATAATTCACAAAAACAGCGAATAATTCACAAAATCAAAACCGAGAGTCTCATATATTAATTTCCTGCTCGAAATTCTTCCCAAACATTTTCCGAACACTTGCCGATTTTTTTCCGAACCGAATTTTTCCGAATAGTTCTCCGAATCCGAATTTTCGAACTCGCCGAATTATACATACACAAATCACAAATTTATGACTATGGTATTGACATATGTAATCAAATTGTAATGACCGTATTTCTGATGCCCTCCCTTATTGTTGAAATTGATTGCAAATTCGGAATTCAAGATCATGAGCCCAAAAATCCAAGAGTATTATGCAGTGCACACAATTAATCATTAATTTAAATTCCAATCTTATACTGGGGATAAGCCCTATTGCTGTATATGTATTGGATTTATGATTTATTAGAATAAATTAATCAACGCATATATAAGAAATCCACATAAGTTAAAATACTAGGGGGCCAAATTAAAGAATGATAAATTTCATCAAAACCATCTTTAGGTTTAGACTATGTTCTTCGACTCACTCTAAGATTTTTTTCCATCACAGAACCCCTTAAGGTTACACTCTGTTAAATCCGAACCCCCTCAGACGACCCCCTGCCGTTAAATCATTGTCAAATGACTAAAATACCCTTTCTCCCTTCTTTGCCTCCATTTCCTCTTCTCTGTCTCATTTCCTCATCCCATCATCTCTCTCCTCCATCTCTTTTTACAAAGAAAGAAGTGGATGAGATTATGAACTTGGGGTTGAGGAGGAGTGCTAGAGTTGGAGGCAAGAGTTTTCAGTAAGATGGCTGTTTTGGTTAAAGAACAAGAAGAAGAGAAAAAAGAGAGAGGTGGGTTAATTACTTCTTTTTTTTGTTAATTGATATTTCATTAATCATGGATTTTTATTTGTTCATGTAGAGTGTTTTTTGTCATCCTATTGAGATAGAAATGCGCGTCGCTTGTCAAGCATACTACAAATTCCCCCCTGTCTGGGGCAGGCTGAGGTTTAATGATTGTACGGATTCGAATCTTCGACAGTTGCGGACTAAGCTGCCGTTAATTACCCTTCGCTTTTGGAGCGAGAGAATCTCCGATTAACAAGTCAAACAGATCATGCGAACTCAATATGCAATATGTGCGTGTTGTGTTTAGGAACAAGCTGAGAGCGCTTCAGGCATATCGGGGGGCTCGTAGAGTTTTTACGGGGGTCTCGCTTGTCACGTCTCGCTTCTCAAAATACGTAAATACAGCACGTGACAGAGCCAACCATGCTACTTATGAGTAGGAAATATCTCTCCATAGTCACATTACGGCTGTCAATCAGATATTAAGAACAGTAAAGAAAATTTAACTAACATATGTCCATCTGCCACAGTAGATAAAAATCAAGATATGCATATAGCGGAAACGAATTAAGATCCAATGAAAACAATATCTGAATCACGTCCATCATGGGATCACATCGATAAATAAAACTACGGAAATAAAATAAGCCAAGCATCTCTAGAACTAAACTTCTAGCTCCTCATTGCTCGACTTACTTGCTAAAATACTCCTGACCTTCCTGCAACAAGGTCAAAAGAATCGAGCCATGCAAAACCCAGATGTCAGTGCGTCATAATATCAAAATAATAGTAATAACTAAGATATGATGCTATGATTAAATATGAGTATAATTAATAAACACAGGTGTAAAACAGTGAGCTATATGTATGTGATGTGTATCCTAAAATCTGTGCCTCTAGGTTATCTATTCTACAAGTTTTTGAAATCAATTAAATGGAATCGTCGGTATAACTCAATAATATCTCGTGCGTGCCCGGGACCACGGTCAAGGCTCTCGGAGCTGAATTCGAGACGTGCTGCTAAGCAGTAAAAACATGTATCATGTATAGACGAATGATGTCAACAACATCATTCCGGGGCCGAAATCCGTATCGACCGATCAGTCTCTGAAAAGTATCGAACTGTTGAGTTACAAGTCAGGTTTCATTATTGATTTCTCCTTACCCCCGTCTTTTGTGTTCAAGTCAGGTATTAATGATATTAATCTAATGCCAACACAGAATCAAGCAGGTACAGGTCTTGTCTATCTAGACAACAAGTCACGTCCGTCAGGACAACAAGTCAGGATTGTCAGCATTAGTAATAATCCAAATAACAGGTCTAGTAATGTCTTGTAAACATGTCATACAATGTATATTAAACGAAATAGATACTAGATGGAAAACCATAACCAATATCTAAATATGGTAATCATGACTAACACCCATGATGTATAAGTATCTATCTGTAATAACCGTTTTACATCTGTTATCAGGTATATGGAAATTTAGATAAAAATTACTGAACTGATATAAAATTATAATAATATTGTGATGATCCGGCATGCAACTAGATAAAATCATTATTGGTACGGATACAAACTGATGCTATAAAACTGTAAAAATCGATAATATTTGCTGAATATTAAAACACATGCATTATAATTAATCATATAAATATTGATATAAACAAAGTAGCATGTTGTAAGTTTAGAACTTTCCTGTTCGAAAACTCACGACGAATATACGGATATCACCTTCCGAACACCGAATAACGACACGATGCAAAACCTACATACGTAAGACTTGACCTGAACTGAGCAACTGCCTGACGTGGTAACTGGATTAGACAACGACGGTGACTGGGGTCGTATGGATTGTGCTCGTCGGCGGTGACCGACTCCGGCGAAGAGAAGAAGAAGAAAAGAGAAGAGGATGGGCTATTGGGTTCTGGGGTTTGTAGTGTAGACAGGGAAGAAAAGGGAGATGGTCGGAGATAAGGTATGGGGAGATGCGGTCGACGACGAGGCTGAAGGGACGAGGAGGTTGGGTTGGTCGGCGGTAAGGGAGAGAGAAGGAAAGAAGAAGAAGTCGGGGATGAGAGTTCTGGGTTTCGTTAGGGTCAGGAGAGGAGATGGTAGGGTCGTTGTAACGACCCTAATATTACTATACCTTCGTGTTTTCTTTCTTTAGTAAAATATTGTATTTATTTATACCTAGTGTTTTTCCGTATATTTTGTTTTCTATTAAATATATTATTTTATTATTCCATCTAATTTTCTCAAACTCATTTTTTAAAACTAAATCTTAATCTATTTCAAATTAAACGCAAGGCCTGACCCAGCCCATAACTCAAATCCAATCTCATTTTCATTTTCATTTATAAAACTATGAGCCCAAAAACTCACTTTCTTTTCAAGCAACAACATATATTTAATTCTAATTAAATATGTGCATGAACAACCTTCTAGCATATTGGTTAAGTCCTTGCATTGTTATTTCATAAGTCACATGTTCAAATCTCCATTCTTACAATTATTTTTTATCAATTTTTATTCTTCTCATAAATGAGACTTTTTATTTCATTTTCTTTTTAACTCCCAAATAATTAGAATGGTTATGAACCATAATTTATTAGAATTATGGGTGTCATAAATTTTTTTATATCTCACTCCTCTTTTTTTCATCATCACACATTTATATCACTTCACATATCTCTTTTCATCTAGATTCCTCGAAGAAAAACATGAAAAAATTCTCAAGAAAGTCTCGCTAGAAACGCGAGGCTATCGGCGGATAGACAAGCCCGGTGACAATACCGGCTTGTGTATGTAAGTCCCTTCTCTCTTTACCTCCCTCCATCTCTTTATCTTTCTCTTTTTTACATTGCCATGAAAAACTACCTGTATCATATCATAGTTCCTAAAGAATTAATTAAATGGATACATATATAAATAATGAACACACACAAATATACACACATATATAGTTTGTAAAGTTTTTTCATTACTCTCAATCCATATGTTAAGATTTCATAATAACCAATTAGGATTGCATCGTTTATTGTTGTATTTTAAATTACTTTATTTAAATTTTGAAAAAAAAATGCAGTTACGAAAAAATACCATGGTTTTCTCATTTCTCACATATGACATAACAATATCTTTACTTTTAAAATAATTTTTAGAAATTAATTTTTACTTCTGGACATTTCAGAAAATTTACATACGACAGAATATATTATTTTGTACATGCTTTAAAAATTTCAGATCGAATCGCTCAACGGTTTAGAAATTATATCATTTTTATACACCGTTCGTAAAACAGAAAACTGCAGTTATCGGTCAACTTTTAAGACATATAACTTAGTATACCGATGTCCAAATTGAGCAAACTCGGATGTTTTGGATATTTACATCGAATAATCTAGATTTTCTTAGTTTTATATTTTACTGAAAATTGACGTAAAATATATAAAACCGCGTTACAATATTAAGTGACAGATCTGGACAGAATCTGTCCTGATTCGCACACCATTTTTAAATAGGACATAACTCGAACTCCCGATATCCGTTCATGACAAACTTTATATGTGCAGATAGATAATTAATAGAACTATAATTTTCTGTATATTATATTACATAGATGTTACGCCCCGCTTCCCAGTATACGGGCGACGCGACGAGACCGCTATGTATTTACTCAGAAGTAAATACGCTAAGCGTGGCTAAGTAATATAAAAGAAATATACACAAGAGACAAATGTAATGAAACAACAACTTTATTTATTAACATTCTTTTGTACAATGCATGGAAAGTAAATACATCTGAAGGAAAGAGATGCCTAAACAGTGGTATAACAGAAATGGAAAGTACTGAAATGAAATAGGTACAAGTGGCTATAACTCTGGGTCTTCGGTGTACTGCTCAATGGCCTATTCTGAATGCTCCTGAATGGTCTCGTGCTCTAGTGCGTCCGATCTACCTGACAACATTCCAAAGAAGAAAGAGAAAGAATGTCGTCAGCGAGCAAATCGCTCGGTAAGTCCCAAAGATGGGGGAGAAGTAGAATAGACAGACAGAGAGAGAGAGTGTGTGTGTGTAACTTTTAAAGTGGTATGATATTGTTATAATGTTGTATTTAGTATTAACGCGTAAGTTCAAGGGTGAATGTCAACCAATCTCAAAAGTGTTTTCACACCCAACAGGCTGTAATCCAGGGGTAGGGAACCACGGGCCCGAATCAATTGTTAGTAACGAGACTTCAACCTAGTGTTGAAGTATTCCAAACTCAACAGACTGTAATTCAGGAGCAAGGAAACACGGGCCCTCATGATAGCTTGCTTGTGTTAGTAGACATGGATTCATGATCTAGGAGAACTCTTGAGATTTTGTTGGATTCACGCATGAACTACCCTAATACCCTGTGTATATATTGATAGTAATGATTGTACTGATGGTATCGTATTGTATTGTCTTAAATTGTATAGATGGATGACTTACCGAAACCATGATATCAGTAAATGGATATAACTGGAGAATCATGCAGATGTATGAATCATGTAGATGGATGTATATCCATGGATCAGTTCGGTCAATACAAATTGAATAGATTGAATATATGGATTCATGGATTCATATTGAATTATAGCTTGATACTTGAATCTCATTCAAGTCAGGTTGATTATAGTAAGACTCAGTCCGAGTCAGACAATTATAAAAGAAATTGAATCCTGATTGTTTTGATGTTATCGGTAACCGCTGCACATGGGCGGCAGGATATGTGTCCTTTTCAAAGACGATTATCGTGTTGATAACACCGTTTGTTAAGTTGTCTACCTTAAATAGTCAAGCACCCATATCTCCGGCTCCTTGAGGCTCAAGAGACTGGTCCCGCTTAAACCTATATTTACTAGGGTCCTTATTGTAATTTATAGAACTTAATGTGGTTATATGTAAAAATACTCTTGTATAATTTTCAAAATACACCCTACGTATTTAATTATCGTCTTTAAAGTTGTCATAAATGTGGATTTTATATATGTGACATTTCTAATGAAGATAACATAATTTCATAATATAGGGTATTTACTTGTAATATTGAACATGTATGGAATTTCATGATATTTTCATGTAAAGTGATTCTTTTGATAAGGAAAAGTTGGAATATTTATATTATATCAAAAATAGATATTTTGATGTTACATATATATTTATTTATTTATATAAAATAATTTTAATTTATTATTTTTTTCTAGAAATCTCATTTTCTTAAGATATTTGTATTTTTAAATCCTTCGAGACCGAATGCTCCTTGCGAATATCTGAATCTCGCTCTACTAAGCCCATGGATGTGCGATAATCCGCACCATCCCAGTCGGGTTCCCCAAAAATGGGTTGTAGCGGCGCTTTGCAAAGATTTATAAAAATACGTAATCTTGTGAAAATGGTTTTTATAAGTTTAAGGTAGTTTTATGTAAAACGGTATTTCCCGAATCAATATTTCCCAAAAGGTATTGTGCTATGTTGCATATGAGTGTTGTGAGAAGATAGGTCATTACCTCGTGATTTACCTAAAGGTATAGCAAGATTAATGATATTTTAAAGTCGAAACTAAACTATATGGTATTTTACTGAAAAAGTATGATAAAAATTGAAATATACAGTTTTTAGAAATGGAATTTGTTCCATATGTTTTGTTAATGATTAATGGTCAAGATGTAAGAGTTTTTTATGGTTGTGTTAAGGAAAATTGAACTTTACAAAGAAAACCGAATCGGAAGTCGGATTTAACTCTGCTTCCGTCGGGTTTTAGTTTTACAAAGTTTTAGTATGGAATAGAGAAGGGGGATGTAACACCCTAGTTCATTTATACCAGTTCTATTTTGGGTATTTCTTTATTTATGGCTATTTCTTAATTTATTGTGTTTTGGGTGCGAATAGTGTAATTGGTATCTGTATTTGCATCCGACTCGACCCGCTTGCTGGAAACCCGTCTTGATTCTTGTTTATGATTTATCCCGGCTAGTTACGAAGATCTGTGTACTTTCATATTATTTATACTGTATACTTGTATTATATCTGGCATCTATATTTTTTTAACAATACAATTATAATCTAATAATATATTTTAAAAATACCCAGCATGGCCTGCATGATACCCCTGACCTTGTTGTAGCGTCCGTACATCGCGTTCTCGTTCCGTTCAGTGAAACAGACTCGTTTGGATAGCTACGTGCACACTGCGTGCATCCGTTCTTGGGGGTATGCATTTTCGTTACTCGGATATCCTACTTTGGTTTTGGTTGATATGTATATTATCCGTATTTTCAAACCATAATTTTTGACCCAACCTGGGTGTATTTTGGTGTAAGTTTGCATTAGCCAGAAAACTCAAATTTTCTTAATATTATATTCTTTTTATATAACCCTTTATAATACTGTTAACACAAAATATTTCCAAATATATTTTAATTATTTCTTAAAATCGAATCCAATCTCATCTCACCCACTCAGATCCCAACCCTCTCTCTCTCTTTTACTATATATATATTTAATTCTTTTAACCCTATACTATATTTAAAACCCGCGTTCATTTTTCCCACGTCTTCTTCACTGTTCCTTTTTCTCTTACCCGCTTTGTCTCGTTCCCGCCTTCACCTCCTCACAAACCCTAGCCTCGCGCCCATCGCCGTCCTCGCCTCCACCATCTCATCGCCGTCCTCGCCTTCCTCGATACTACCTCCCTCGATACCACCTCCACCTTCTCTCTTTCCCCGCTACATACCCGACGACCCACCTTCCCCGAACTCGACCTCACATTGCCTACACCTCACCGTCACCCATCTCATTGTCACTGCCCCACCATCGACCATCCCTCTTCTCCACCTTCCTCTTCTCCTCTTCTCCCCCTCTGTGTCCCCGAACACCATAGCACCGAACCACAGTGCAGCACCTTCTCCTTCTCTTTCTTTTTCTTGATCTCGTGTTTCCCGGTGATCGCCAGAGCCATGCTCGTCGCTGATGATCCGGGCAATCCAGTGGGCATCCCCAGCCAGCGTGGTCGTGTTCTTGCTTTGCCTAGTTCTGTTCTGTACGCCGTGTGTGCATCGCGACGTTTACCCGACGTCGGACGCAGCGTACGCACCCCGTCGTGAGATCCGTTCAGGCAAGTTTATCTTGCTGCATGCTATGATATATATTTTGCATCCATATGAATAAAAATATCACATGTTTATTGCATTATACATCCCTGTTACTGTTTTACTATTTTTGGATAGCCGTTTGTATCAGTATCATTTATCACATATATAGTCGCATGCAATTTTATTTCGTTACAGGTTATGCAACGTATTTTACATCCATAGGTATAAAATTATTATATGTTCATTGCATTTCACATCCATTTTACAGTTTACCGTTTCTCTGATATCCGTTCGTATTCGTATTATTGATTATATGTCTAGTTGTATGCCATGTCATATTATATCATGTTACCGTTATGTTAGCACCCCATGCTTGATAATATGCATCATGCATAGTCATGAAGTTGTAGATATAATCCTTGATAAACACTTGTGCATCCGTATTTTACTGTGCATCCGTACTTGCTACTTGTTACTTTTGGGCATCCATTTGATACATTGTGCACTACCTGCCATGGCACGATACACCACTACTTGACCTGTTACCCGATCTTGTTACTAATACCGACAATCCTGACATGTTGTCCTGACGGACGTATCCTGTTGTCTGCATAGACGAACCTGTACCTGCTTGATCCTGTGTTGGCATTAGCTTCAGATTTATCAATACCTGACTTGAACACATAACTTGGGGGTAAGGGGAAATCAATGATGAAACCTGACTTGTAACTCAACAGTTCGACGCTTATACCGATCAGTTTGGGGGGCTAGGCCAGTCCCGAGATGCTGTTGCTGACATCATTCATCTGTACATATTTCCTGTTTGTGCTTAGCGGCATGTCTCGGATTCAGCCCCGAGAGTCTGGACCGTGGTCCCGGGTATGCACGGGATACTATTGAGTTACATCGACGATTCATTAAATTGATTTCAAAGACTTGAGAGTAATTAACCCAGTAGCATAGATTACTCACCGCATGCACATACACTTTACTGTTCCATATTCGTCTTACAGTTATACACTCATTACTGTTCATACTCATGCCTGCATATCTTGTTACCTCCTGATTATATTTTATTGTTTGATATTATGACGCACTGACGTCTGGGTTTTGCATGGCCCAGATCCTTTGTCTCTTTCGCAGGTTGATCAGGAGTATTTCGACCGACAGGCCGAGCAGTGAGGATCCTGTTAGTATCTAGTTTAGTTTTATTTCCGTACTTTCATTTCCTGATGTGAGCTTGTATCTGGGACGTATTTTCCAGATGTTACTGTTTATTGGATTTATTGCTTCCGCACATTTATATTTCTTGACTCGTTTATTCTGGCATATGGATATATACTAGATAGTTTATTTTATTTTACTATTCTTGATATTTTATAGATAGCCGTAATGTGACTGTGGAGGGATGTTTCCTAACCACAGGTAGCATGGTTGGCTATGTCACGTACCGATCTTAGCGCACTCTGAGAATCAGGGCGTGACAGGGAAGGAGGGACTTACGGGATTAGATTCAAGAGAAGAGGGAGGGGAGGACGTAGGAGTTGCCGGTGCGTTGTTTCGTCGCCAGGAGCTCCTAGAGTCGTCGTCGGAAGTTCGCCGGAGTTTCGCCCTTCGCTAACCTCACTTGTACACAAAATTTCTATAGAATTTTCTTGAGTGTTTGGACAGAATTTGTGAGGGGGGGTTTAGGGATGGTGTTTATAGGGTAATCTAGGGTTTAGGGTAGATGAAAAGTTGTATTGAAAATGTATTAAAAATTGTATTAAAAAATAGGTTAATGGGGGTTTTTAATGTCTCTGTTATTGTGCAGAGAAATTAGAGTATACAGGGGTTTTAATAAGACCAAGAGGCACAAGAGTCATTAAGGCCAACTCGGATTTTGGCCGAGTTCACCCGGCCCCGCCGGCCGAGTCGCCGACCCGAGTCGGTCGAGTCGGGCCGGGGCTCGCTGCCACGTGTCCAATGTCGTATGGTGATACTCCTGGGTCAGTTTGTTTTACATGTGACTTTTGAGTTTTACGAGTTATGCACGTGTAGACCCTTGGACTTCTAAAAATTTAAAAAGAAATCAATATTAAAAATAATGTGGATGATAGGATTTGAAATCTGGTGCTTTGGTTCAGCAGTGCAAGGTCTTACCAATGAGCTACAAGCTTCTTCTTGCTATTAAAAAGCAAATCAAACTTATAACTTGGGCTCAGGCAAAAATACATCTTTCTGTATTTTGAAAAAAAATTGTACAGAAAGTTGTACAGAAAGTTTAGGGTTGTTACATTCTACCCTCCTTATAAAAATTTCGTCCTCGAAATTTGTAAAAGGAAAGTGTAACAGATTCAAGGAAAGTTTGGTGATAGTAGTACTGGATAGTGTATGAATAATTACAAAATGATGTAACAGTTTGTAAATGTTAAAGAGGATTACCAGGATTACCCTGGCCAACCGTCTCAACTTCTACGGCCGCCAAAGTGTAAGTCTAGCGTCTCGGCACATTTCTTCGTGCATGCTGGTACATCGCTGGTTGTCGAGGTAAAGGTGGTCCACGTGGAGGTGGTGCAGAAAGAGGTAACCGAGTAGGTGGAGCTTGGATAGCTTGTCTAGCTGAGGAATTAGGATTAGTTCGGTTGTGTGGGCAAGTTCCTATGGTATGTGAGGATGATCTACATATCAGGCAAATACCGTTTGCTCGTCGGCAATCTTCCATCAGGTGTCCAGCTCTCTTGCAGTAGGTACAAAAGGCTGGGCTGGGTCTGTTGATTGGTACTCCCGGTCTCCTTGGTACAAACGGTGGTCCTGATGAGGCTTCTCCTGCCATCTGGTTGGCAGAGCGCTTCATCCCGGCAGATTGAGGTTTGCCCTTCTTCTTCACCACTGCCTCATATTTTCGAGCTGCTTTCAAAGCCATATCATGGGTTGGGAAATCCCCTGTAGCTAATGCAGCTTGGATTCCGGGTCCAACCCTTGCTGAAATCTTCTAGTTCTGATCTCAGCAGTCGGTATGAGATGGGCTGCAAACCCGTTACGGTCTTGTGTTAGCTGTGTAGTATATGATATAAAATCGAACATTGAGACATATCTTACCGACTGAGCATGGTGAACTCAGCGTCATATTCATCTACTGACTTGGTCCACATTGAACCTTGTTGCAGATGGATGAACTGCTGTTCCATGTCGAACCTGGCAGTTTCAGGGAAGTACTTAGCGTCGAACATGTCGCGGAAAGTCTTCCATTCGATGGGTTGATCAAGACGGCTTTCTTCCGCCTTCCACCAGATCCGTGCATTGTCCGTAAGCTGCAGTTTCGCAACACGGACCCAAACTATCTCTGGCACTTATGTTGCTGCCAGATCGTCTTCAATACTCTGAGCCTATTCCTCAGCTTCTAAAGGGCTTTCTTTTCTCGAAAAGTTCTTGGTGTGCAGTGCCCGGAATTGCTTCACTCCAGATACTTCCGTTTCTGGACGGTTCAAGAGAATAGCAGTCTGTTGCTGCTGTCCTTCTAGGAGGCTGCGGATCGCCTCAAGTAGAACCGTCTGCTCGTTGATCGGAGCAGGGATGGCAGGTGTGATTGGTAGTGGTGGTGGAGTGTTGTTGATGTTGGTGCTGGTGTTATTTGGGTAATCCATAACCTTGAATGAAAAATAGGGTTAGGACAGATTCAAAGAATATGTAATTGTAAGAATGTTTCAATTGCTGGTTCTTGTGTTATTTTCCTTAGATTGTTCACGCAAATTGAACTGCATGGTATGGTTTCATACAGCTCTGACCTGTATGGGCCACCAACAAAACCTGTCACGCCCCGCTTCCCAGTATACGGGCAGAGGACGCGACGAGGCCGCTACGCATTTACTCAGAAGTAAATACGCTAAGCGTAACTAAGCAATATAAAAGAAATATACACAAGAGAAAAATGTAATGAAACAACAACTTTATTTATTAACATTCTTTTGTACAATGCATGGAAAGTAAATATATCTGAAGGAAAGCGATGCCTAAACAGTGGTATAACAGAAATGGAAAGTACTGAAATGAAATAGGTACAAGTGGATACAGATCTGGGTCTTCGGTGTACTGCTCAAGGGCCTGTTCCGAATGCTCCTGAATGGTCTCATGCTCTAGTGCGTCCGATCCACCTGACAACATTCCAAAGAAGAAAGAGAAAGAATGCCGTCAGCAAACAAATCATTTCTGATATAAAGTTGTTCATGCACATATTTAATTAGAATTAAATATATGCTGTTGCTTGAAAAGAAAGTGGGCTTTTGGGCTCATAGTTTTATAAATAAAAATGAGATTGGATTTGGGTTATGGGCTGGGTCAGGTCTTGCGTTTAATTTGAAATAGGTTAAGATTTAGTTTAAAGAAATGAGTTTGAGAAAATTAGATGGAATAATAAAATAATATATTTAATAGAAAACAAAATATACGGAAAAATACTAAGAATAAATAAATACAATATTTTACTAAAGAAAGAAAACACGAAGGTATAATAATATTAGGGTCGTTACAGTCGTCGACGGGGAGATGAGGACGAGGAGGTAGGGGTGGTGATGAGACGGTAGGGGCGTGGGTTTAGGGTTCGGGTGAGAGGGGGAGAGAGAGCACGATAGGAGAGAGATTGAGACAGGGAGAGAGTGTGTGTGTTTTTATAATAATAAATTATATATACACACACACTCAGGCGGGGGGGGGGGGGGGATGGGGAGAGAGGGGGTGTTTTTTTAAAAAAAAATTAAAAGTTTAATAATATAATATATATAAACTTATATATATATATATATATATATATATATATATATATTGTAGGATTTTACAGATAATACCATATCACTCCAAATAGTACCCGTCTCCCTTCAAAAATATAGTTTTTAAATATAAAGAGTATACAGAAGAATTTTAATCATAATGCAATTTCTGTAATTAAATGCATATACCCCCAATAAAATCTACGTAAATATACGTAAACATTTCTAATTATTTGTCAGTCTATAACTGAGAATATGAACATGATATATAAGCGTAACAACCTTATATGGGGTAATTTGCCATGTAAGGCAAGACAGAAAAGAATATTATTTGTTCTTATCTTGTATTATAAAAACATATGTAGAGCTTAAAATATATTATATATATTTAGTACTCGATTCACATGGATACACTGTACTAGTAAATATTTGATATAATCTTGCACCAAATTGGGTTTCAAACATGCTGGTCGGGTCGGATAATGACCACAGATACTAATTGCATCATCGCAACCCAATAGCAGCAATAGTAAAGAGTTTTACCACAAGATTTAAAATACCAAAATATATAGTATAAATGTACTAGGGTGTTATATTATACCCAACTACAAAAGAATTTCATCCTCGAAATTCACGGAACATGAAAGAGACTAGAAGATACAGATTTAATAAAAGAGGTGTGGAAACTTCTGTCGAATCTCGTCTTCACGTTCCTAAATAGATTCTCCATGCGAACGATTTCCCCATGAAACGAGTACTAATAGGATTACTTTATTCTTGAGGACCTTTTCTCGTCGATCAACAATACCCATTGGTCGCTCTTCATACGTTAAATCTTCTCTTATTGTCAGTTCTGAGTGATCTAGAACGTGCGTCTCATCTTGAACATACTTACGGAGTTGAGATACATGAAACACGTCATGAACACCCGCCAAGGATGGTAGTAAAGCCAATCGATAAGCTATCTCTCCTACACGCTCGATGATATTGATAGGCCCCACGAATCAAGTACCAAGCTTGCTTCTACTACTAAATCGGATTACTCCTCTAGTCGGGGATATCTTCAAGAATATAAGATCACCAACTGCGAACTCCAGAGGTCTTCTTTCAGTATCAACCCAACTTTTCTGTCGATCCTGCTGAGTTTCCTAGGTTGCTGCTGGGTTTCGGGAGGTATCGACCATGCCATTTTCAAAAAAATGGCGCGCTAAAGAACCCTAACCTTGAATCTAAACTAGAGAATTAAATGAAACAAGAATGTAAACATCTTTACATCCAAAGTGAACAAGGAATACAACCTTTGTAGACCAGTCATTCACTTCAATAGCTCCGTGTAGTAGTCCCTTCGCTTCAAGTAGTGAACTCCCGGACTCTAGAAAGGCTCCACAAGATGAACGGAACAAGCTTGCTTGAAGTCTTCGAGACCGAAGATGATCTACGTCGAGAAGACACCAACTCAAGCTAGCTCTTCACTAATATGGAATTAGTGAAGCAAACACCCTAAACTAAATGGAAAATCTAGTAGAGGATGATGAAGTAGGAATTTTGCTCACTTTAGAAATATTTTTCTCACTCATTTTCTCCACCTCCCAAAAAGCTAGTGAGCTTGAGGAAGGAGATGAAGAAGAAGCAACCATGGAAAAATCTCAAGTGTTATGGCAGCCATGGGTGAGTTAATATCATATACTAACCCTTGTAGAGACTAAACCATGACTAATCATAATGGTTGGGTTAATAAATGTCTTAAGTAAAACAAAGTTGGCGGACTTAGTCAATGATTATACAAGCTTCCATTAAGCTTCAACCATGACTAAATTCCACTCAATTTTGAATTAGTTTAAATAAATAAAACCCTCGATTATGTTAAGCATGGTGTGAGTCTTATACACCCATGTCACATGTATCATCAAGCATGACACAAAAAAAATACATTAATATATATCACATATATACTAAATGCACACAGGTGAGAAAAAGAAATCTTAAGTGAGCTAATATTAGTTAATATAAATTAATATATCAAATATATAATTATACATTAAATTATTAAATCAACACTTGATTTAATAATCCGGCTATATCACATACAACCGACTAATATCAAATGTATCAACTTATCGAATCAACACTTGATCCGATAACCCGGCTATATCATATATAACCGTCTGATATCACATATCGCTAGAGTAGAATACGGTATCACATACTCGTATTCACATACTCGTATTAATCTCGGTACCGCACATATCACATATGTGCTCCTACTTCGTTTCGCTTAAATCAGAAAACTTCTGTGTAGGACTCTAAAGACTCGTTAATACGCCGGCAGTAGGTGGTGATCATATCAGTCACCTACAAGCCGCAAGCGGTCTGCTAAACGTAACGGCCATTCGAGTATCGAGCGATCAGAATATCAACAAGCAAGCATGCTCATACTCCTATGAATCCAATCAGTAACACTACCGTACAGTCCGGTCTCTTCGTCTGATATGTCGCATATCGCAGCCTGGGGGTGGTAAACGTCAGACCCTAATAGCATGATAAGTCATGCCGATGTGAGACCCATAACGGTTCGAGAAACTACTGATAACACTTACCAGTAGATCTTAGCAACGCTGGCTAGGGATTTCCTATTATGGCCAATCGAGCATAGCGCAACATCGACCCCCAATACCGGGAGAGATGAAATCCCCTCCTATTGCTCACTGCCTCCATGTGACTCGGGATTGTACCCAAAAACCACCGTTTTGCATGATCTCTTGAACGTGGTAAGGTGGAAATCAAAGCACAGTGCGAATCACACAAGACTCTATGACGATCTCGGGTCGACAGACTAACCTGTACCAGTGTCACCAGAGAACTGCTATCTGACGATAGGTATAATACCATCTAGGAGTTCTCGGCGAGTCCGTTCAGTGTACCCAGTCTCCACTGAGCACCCGTATACCTTCTCTGATGTTAAAAACCAATGGATATAGGATCATCCATCACCCATCATATGGGTCGAGAAGCGTATACGCTAGTCTACTCTGGAATATTAATGCCCCATCTTGATACTCCCACGACTAGGAACAATTGAAGGATGTACTTACCGACTATCTCTGCCCTACTAGTATGATCTGCATCATAATCCTGGTAGTCAAGTACATCCTAAGGGCTTTATCAACATGTAATAGGAGATAATAAGTATACATGTTAAGATAAAGAGCAAACAGATAGCATACTATCATGTTGAGCAAGAAAGTCCTCCCTATATATGTCCAAGCATCCACTATAATATACATCACATGTATAATAATGTCCTCTAGGGCATACATATAACTAACAATCTCCCACTTGCACTAAGGTCATTTGTTGTAGTATCTCATACCCAACGCCCCATAAAATCCTCTCTAGGAAAATGCCTATATGAGTGGATTCGCCGTGTTATCCTTCGCGTCAACTCTCCTAACCTCGATCCTTTGGTGATCAACCATCTCCATGATCAAGTGATACTGTCCTCAGAATATGTCTGGATCGCTGATGGGACCGATGTTCTTAGGCCAAAACAACAACTCCATTGTTGTCACAATAATAGTTATTGGATGCTCAATGGTAGGAACCATGTTCATCTCATGAGCAAGAAATATCTAGACATCTACTTTGGTAGCATCGTTGGTAGCAATGTATTCAGCCTTTATCGTCTAGTTTGCCACGGTATATAGCTTGGAACTTCCAACATACCGTCCCTCCACTGAGGGTAAAGACAAAGCCCGTGACTGACTTTCAGTCGACCTTATCACTCTGGGAGCTGGAATTAGTAAAAGATTCCCACTGGAGTTCACCGTTACCAAACACCAAGAACATTTCTTTAGTGCTTCTCAAGTACTTAAGAATGTCCTTTACAGCTGTCCAGTGATTCTCCAAAGATCCGATTGATTCCTTATCACTACACCTAGTGAGTTAGCTATATCTGGTCTGGTGCATAACATCACATATATGATAGAGCCTACTGCCGAAGCATAGGGTATCCCTTGCACGCGAGCTCTCTCCAAATCAGTTTTGGAAGACATCTTTTTGGAGAGAGTGATTCATGAGTAAGTGGGTGAACCACTACGCTTAGAATCCTCCATACTAAACCCCTTTAGTATGGTGTTAATATACATGAATTTGGGACACTCTTAATATCCACTTAGATCTATCATCATAGATCACGATCCACAAGATGTAGTAGGTATCATCCAGATCTTCCATGGAGAATCATCGTGATAAGAAGATCTTGACCGAGTGTTGCATAGGAAACCATTTCCTATTAAGAGTATGTCATCTACGTACAATACGTGAAAGACAACCTTACTCTCTACAACCTTCTTGTATATACAAGGTTCATCTATCTTTTTGATGAAGTCAAACTCTTTGACTGCCACATCAAAACAGATGTTCCAACTCCGCGATGCGTGCTCTAATCCTGATGGACTTAAGCATAGCCACTGGAGAAGAGGTTTCATTATAAACCACACCTGATTGTTGACGATAGCCTTTTACTACAAGTCTAGCTTTGAAAGTCTTAACTTTTCCATCTACACCAAGAATCTTCTCAAGATCCTTTTCCTCCCAATGGGTTTTACCCCTTCAGGCGCAACATTCAAAGTCATACTTTGTTGGTGTATATGAATTCCATTTTTGATCGCTTAGCATCCAGCCATTTCACAGAATCCTCACTCATGATGGCCTGCCTAAACCTAGCTGGGTCATCATCTACCATGATGCAATTCTCGCTCCCACTGTCATCGAGAAAACCGTAGTATCTTTCAGGTGGATGAGGAACCCTACCAGATTCGCGGAGAGGCTGAGGTTCGTTGGAGACTATTGAATCCTTTGGTTTCACCAAATCATCAGCTGCTAGTTTGTCTAGCTGGAACACCTTCCAGTTTTACCTCATGACTACTAATTTCTTCATAAGAAATTCCTTTTCTAAAAAGGTGGCATGCTGAGAAACAAAGCACCTTTTGCTCCTCAGTGTGCTAGAAGATATTCCCTCGCAAATGTTCAGGATATCCAACAAACTTATACAGAACTAATCTTGCTTCGAGTTTGTCCGGATTTTGCTTTTCAACATAGGCCGGACAACCCCATATCTTAACTCGTTTAAGACATTGTAACAACTCCAATTCTTGTGTACGTAAATTTGATTTAAAATTAATGTATACTTGGGATATTTATATTTCCTGTGAGTTCTATAAGTATTTGTTTTGCTTTTTAATAGCAAGAAAGATTTTGTAGCTCATTGGTAAGACCTTGTACTGCTGAACCAAAGCACCATAGTTCAAATCCCATCAGCTTTTTTATATTGATTTCTTTTAATCTTTTTAGACGCCCAAGAGCCTACACGTGCTTAACCCGTAAACCCAAAGGTCACACTAAAAACAAACGAGTCTAGGGGGTAGACCAAGTGGCGATGGACACGTGGCGACGAGTAAAGGCCCGACTCGGCCTGACTCGGCCGGCGGGAGGCCTGGGTCGGCCGGCGAAGCCGGGTTGGATCGGCCCAAACCCGAGTTTTCTTCTTTTCACCTGTGACTGTTTGGCTCCCCTTAACCCTTGTCGTATTTAAAATCCCTGCACTTTAACATAGACAATTAAAACCAATTTAAATCTTTTAAATGCAAATTTTTAATGCATTTTCTATCAAACCCTAACCCTAATCTTTTCCTATAAATACCCATACTCTTTTCCACCTCCTCACTCTGAATTCTATACAAAAACTCTCAAGAAAATTCTAAGTTCAATAGTGTGCAAGTGGAGTTAGCAAAGGGCGAAGTTCGGGCGAAGTTCCGGCGTCGACGATCCGAGGAGCTCCCGGTGACGAAACGACGCACCGACACTTCCTACCACTCCCTCTTCCGCTTCTCTTGACCCTAAACAAGTAAGTCCCTCCCCTCTCTTCTATTTTCTAATCTGAAAACTTATATTTCTAAAACCCGACGGAAGCGGGGTTAATCCGACTTCCGATTCGGTTTTCTTTAAAAAGTTCTAATTTTCTTAAATACAACAATACCAAACTTGCACATCATGACCATTAAACATTAAAAAAACATATTGAACAAGTTTCATAGCAAAAGAATTCATATTGAAATTTTTATCGTATTTTTCAGAAAAATACCATATAGTTTAGTTTCGACATAAAAACATCATTACCCTTACTATACTTCAGATAGTTCATGAGGTAATGACCTACCTCTTCACAACACTCATATATAATATAGTACGATGATATTGGGAAACATAGATTTGGGAAAATACGGTTTTACATAAAACTACCTCCGACTTATATAAAATCCTTTTTCTACAAGATTATGTATTTTAAACAAATCTTTGCAAAGCGCCGCTACAACCCATTTTAGAGAACCCATTCGGGATGGTGTGGATTATCGCACATCCTCGGGCTTAGTAGTGCGAGATGCAGAACTCCGCAAAGAGCATACAGTCTCGAAAGATTTAAAAATACAAATATCTTAAGAAAATGAGATTTCTAGAAAAATAATAAATTAAAATTATTTTATATATATATGTGTGTGTGTGTGTCACCAAAATATCTAATTTTTGATATAATATAAATATTCCAACTTTTCTAAATCAAAAGAATCACTTTACATGAAAATACCATGCAATTCCATACAAGTTTAATATTACAAATAAATACCATATATTATGAAAAATAGGTTTTATTTCACTAGAAATGTCACATTGATAAAATATATATCAATGAAAACTCTAAAAACGATAATAAAATACTTGAGGTGTATTTTGAAAATTATACAAAATTATTTTTACATATAACCCCCTCAAGTTATACTAATTACAATAACGACCCTAGTAAACATAGGTTTAAGCGGGACCAGTCTCTTGAGCCTCAGGGAGCCGGAGATATGGGTGCTTGCCTATTTAAGGTAGACAACTTAACAATCGGTGTTATTAACATGGTAATCGTCTTTGAAAATGACACAAATCCTGCCGTCCATGTGCAGCGGTTACCGATAACACCAAAACATAATTCAGGATTAAATTTCTTTTCTAATTGACTGACTCAGTCCGAGTCTCAATATAATTATCTGACTTGAATAAAATTCAAGTATATAAAACAATTCAATATGAATCCATATATTCAATCTGTTTAATCTATCAATCTATACAACTTGACTGAACTGAGCCATGAATTTACATCCATCTACATGATTCTCTAGTTACATCCATTTACTGATATCATGGTATCGGCAATTCATCCATCCATACAATCTATAATACAAGATAATACAATTTACAATACAATACCAACAATACAATCAAGACATCGCGGGGTTTGAGGGGTAGATTGGTACGGAAGGTGTTAGAAGTGGCACGAGACTGCAACCATTAAGACACCTAACCTGAATTCAATTGATGTTGTACCGTGGCATAAACGGTTCCTTGTACATTCCGTTCACCTTAGTCGCTGGTCTACTCAGACTCCTCTCGTATACACCGACCTCTTCTGTACCAAGCTACAAACAGTAGCGTTAACAATATAATACAACTTTAAAAGTTACACTCTCTCTGTCTATTCTATTTCTTCCTTATCTTTGGGACTTACCGAGCGATTTGTTCGCTGACGACATTCTCTTTCTTCTTCTTTGAATGTCATCGGGTGATTCACTGGAGATCGAGCCCACCGGCGAGGATTTGGACCAGCGAGCTTACGACCCAGAGCTTTAGATTCTTGTACACATTTACATTCTGTATTTTCCATTTCTGTTATGCCACTGTTTAGGCATTGCTTTCCATTCCATGCATTTACTTTTCAGATGCATTGTACAAAAAAATGTTAATAAATAAAGTTGTTGTTCATTACATTTGTCTCTTGTGTATATTTCTTTTATATTGCTTAGTTACGCTTAGCGTATTTACTTCTGAGTAAATACGTAGCGTCCAATCGCGTCCCTTTCCCCGTACACCGGGAAGCGGGGCGTGACAGGTTTTGTTGGTGGCCCTGCAGGTCAGAGCTGTATGGAACCCTACCATGTAGTTCAGTTCTGCCTGGACAACCTAAGCAATCTAACACAAGAACCATCAACTAAAACATTCTTTACAATTCATATTTCTTGAATCTTATTATTTCATATACATTGATCTATCCTAACCAAAAATTTTCATTCAAGGTTATGGATTCCCCAAACAACACCAGCACCAATGTCAACAACACACCTCCACCACTACCACTCACACCTGCCGTCCCTGCTCCGATCAATAAGCAGACGATTTTGCTTGAGACGATCTGCAGCCTCCTGGAAGGGCAGCAGCAGCAGACTGCTATTCTCTTGAACCGTCCAAAAGCGGAAGCACCTGGGGTGAAGCAATTCAGGGCTTTACACCCCCAAACAATTCTTAGGAAAAGAGATCTCGCTGGAAGCTGAGGAATGGGCTCAGAGCATCGAGGACGATCTGGCAGCGGCACAAGTGCCAGAGATAGCTTAGGTCTGTATTGCGAAGTTACAACTTACGGACAATGCACGGGTCTAGTAGAAGGCGGAAGAAAACCGTCTTGATCAACCCATCGAATAGAAGACTTTCTGCGACATGTTCGACGCAAAGTACTTCCCTGAGACTGTCAGGTTCGGCATGGAATAGCAGTTCATCCACTTACAACAAGGTTCAATGTGAACCAAGTCAGTAGATGAATACGATGCTGAGTTCACCATGCTCAGTCGGTAAGATATGTCTCAATAATTTGATTTTTCAATCAATCACATACTACACAGCTAACACATTACTTTAACAGATTTGCAGCACATCTGATACTGACGGATGAGATCAGAGCCCGTCGATTTCAACAAGGATTAGACCCGGAGATCCAGGATGCATTAGCCATAGGAGATTTTCCGACTCATGAATCGGCTCTAAAAGCTGCCCGCTGTTATGAGGCGGTGGTAAAGATGAGGGGCAGATCTCAATCTGCTGGAGTTAAGCGTTCTGCCAACCAAATGGCAGGAGGAGCCTCGTCAAGGCCACCATTTGTGCCAAGGAGACCAGGAGTACCAAACAGCCTGTCCAGCCCAGCATTTTGTTACTACTGCAAGAGATATGGGCATCTGATGAAAGACTGCCGGCAAACCAACTGTCTTTGCTTAGTCTGCGGCTCAGCTACTCATGATATTGGGTCTTATCCCAAAAGACCCAACCCAATTGCTGCACCCAGGCCAGCAATCACTTACCAGCAAAGACCAGCCCTTCAAGCACCTGCTCCGGGACTTGCACTAGCTGCTCCACCGCCTAGAGGACCACCGACTGCACCTCCTCCTCGTCAGTTCCATCAAACTCAACGGAACGTTCCGAGGAATGCTCTTCCGGACATGAGGAATATACCACGGCGACAGGCTTTCACGATGACCGTGGAAGAAGCTGAGGCCTCTGGCCAAGTTATCACTGGTAACCCTTTCTTCTCAAGCTTTTCTTTCAGTCTTAATACCTATCCACATATTTTCCCTATACCTAAAACATATCTCACATACCTTAGGTACAATTTTAGTAGCCTCACTTCCTGCACAAGCACTCTTCGATACTGGAGCATCTTACTGCTTTATGTCGCAACGGTTCGTCCGAACTCATGCGATTCCAGTCATACTGCTTGTATCCAGTTGGAATGTCAGTTCAGGAAATAACATTCTAAAGGCAACAATGGGATACAGCTTGTGTCCAGTAGTCGTCTGCAGTAGAGAATTCTATGCTGACTTCAAGGTGCTGGACATACCGAACTTCGATGTGGTTCTTGGTATGGATTGGCTTGGAACATTTTATGCTACCATTGACTGTCGTCAAAGGTGGGTAGTATTTAAGATTCCAGACCATCCGGTCTTTTATTTCAAAAGTGGAGACCGTACCCTGGAGCCAAGTACCTACAAGGCGAAGCCGAAGAAGGCAGTAATTGCAGCAACTCAAGCAGAGGAAGGATCAAAGCCAGAAGTGGTTCGCGAGTTCGACGATGTATTTCCTGACGATATATCAGGTTTGCCTCTCGATCGAGCTCTTGAATTCAACATTGATTTAGTACCAGGAGAACAACCGATGATCAAAGCACCTTATCAATTAAGTTCGGAAGGTTTGAAGGAGGTCCGAACTCAGTTGGATGAATTATTGGCGAAAGGATGGATTCGTCCCAGCACTTCAAGTTGGGGATCACCAGTATTACTTGTGAAGAAGAAGGAAGATTCATACAGAATGTGCATTGATTATAGAGCCTTGAACGAATCAACGATAAAGAACAAGTATCCGCTACCGCGCATCGACGATTTATTCGATCAACTAAGTGGATCTTGTGTTTTCTCTAAACTAGATCTTCGTTCAGGTTATCATTAGGTGAAGGTCAAGGAAGCTGATATTCATAAAACAGCTTTCAGAACTCGCTATGGTCATTATGAATTTCTAGGATGCCATTTGGAGTGACCAACGCACCAGAAATATTCATGAACCTGATGAATCAAGTTTTCCGGGAGTACTTAGACAGATTCGTTGTCATCTTCATCGACGACATCCTGGTGTATTCTAAGAGTCGGAAAGAACACGTCGAACACCTACGAGTTGTCTTGGAAACTCTACGACAACATTAATTATATGCCAAGTACATCAAGTGCGAGTTTTGGTTAGATCAAGTTGGTTTTCTTGGACATATCGTATCAAGCGAAGGAATCTCTGTGGATCCAGCGAAAGTTTCAGCAGTAAGCGAATGGTCGACACCAAAGTCGGTGAAGAACATTCGAAGTTTCTTGGGTCTAGCTGGATATTACAGAAGGTTCATTGAAGGCTTTTTGAAGATAGCAATACCCCTGACCAAGCCCATACGTAAAGATGAGGACTTTGTGTGGTCAGAAGCATGCGAACAGGCTTTCGTAGAACTCAAGTCAAGGTTGACATCAGCGCCTATTCTCGTTATACCGGACCAATCTGGAGGTTTCGAAGTGCACTGCGATGCATCCGGTAAAGAATTAGGATGTGTTCTACATCAGCACGGAAGAGTTGTGGCTTATGCTTCAAGATAGCTAAAGATTCATGAGCGCAATTATCCGACGCATGATTTGGAATTGGCAGCCATTATCTTTGCTCTAAAGATTTTGCGCCATTATCTTCTTGGTGAACGAGTGAACATATACACAGATCACAAAAGTCTGCAATATGTGTTTACTCATAAGGAGCTTAACATGCGGCAGAGACGATGGTTAGAATTCATGGCGGACTTCGACATCAACCTGCAATATCACCCAGGGAAGATGAATGTAGTACCTGATGCTTATAGTCGCCAACCATTAGCAATGAATCTTACCGCTCAGTGGAAACTTCAACAAGACTTGCATCAGATGGAGATTGAAGTAGTCATGCCAGGTAACGCTTCAAGTTTGATGAATTTACAAGTTCAATATACCATTGTCAATCAGATCAAAGCAGCTCAAGCAAGTGATGCTAAATTACAAAAGATCAGAGAACAAGTAGAGAACGGACTCAGAACGGACTTCATCATCCATGATGACGGATCTTTGAGATACGGCAGCAGATTATGCGTACCAAAAGGTTCTGTTCGGGAAGAGTTAATGAAAGAAGTGTAAGTCCATGTCACGCACCCCACGAACTTGCGGGGAGGTGGAATATATGAAAAACGATTTATCAAAGCTTCGTAACACGGACTTGAGCGCATGGATCGTTATCTAAACCATTGCTAACAAAGTACTAGAGGTTTAACTACTCGGATACGAAGTTATACCTCACGTTACTTGTCCTTCGGGTCTTCATCGCGGTCCTCCACTCCTCGTAGGCTCCTTGGAACATCGACATCTCAACGGCCTCCTCGAATCAAAGACGATCCACCCGAAAGCTCCTACGCCAAGCTTAATCTCAAACTTGAGATAACTAGGTTGCTTAAGGTGCTAATCTAAGCTACCTAGGGGATATAGAGTGAGGTTATGGATGTATTAGTCTAACTAACCCTTGATCTCAACACATGAAAGGTTAGGGTTAGGGTTTGAAGAGAGAGTGAGCTTGAGGAGAGAGAAGGTGAGAATGATAATGAAAAGAATAATGAACTCATATGAATATATCAACCATAACAATTAATCAAATAAATAATATAAATGATTTATCATCATGGTTAGATTCATTCATCTAGTGTGATTCATCATATGACTCATTAACTCATTAATGAATCATTTAATACAAAGCATGAATCACACAAATGAGTCATAAAGCAATTAATGCCCATGCCACCTTAACCCCTTAGTCACCACTCTTCTAGAACCTTCCAGACAAATTACGAGAACGCTCCTCCAATCCGTGAAAACATGGAAAAACTTTAGACTGTATAAATCCAATAACCCGATACTAGAATCTGGCTTAAACCAAAGCTGTCTAGTAAAAACTGTCCGAAAAGTCGTACGTGCGTAAACAAACGTACGCATCCGAACCCTTGTCGTAAAACCATACGACCTCTATATCGTTTCGCCTGGAGCAGGGAAACTCTCTGTGTGGGACTCTAAAGACTCGATACTACGCTGGCAGTGGGTTTAACCACAGACTGCAAGCGGCACTAGCTGTATGTAACGGTCCCCAGGTAGATGTCGATAAGAAGGCCGATGAGGAAAACCATCCGAACCCCTACTGAGCCTGATGTGACAATCTCCATACAGTCCGGTCTGTTCGCCTAAGACTATCGCATATCAAGCCTAGGGAGCGGCAAGCGTCAGTCCCCTAATAGCTGTATAAGTGAGGAGTCCAACTATTCCGTGAACTAAGGTATACGGAGCACAAGGAACCGTTAAGCCACGGAATAACAATAATGGATATTCAGGTTAGGTGTATTAAAGTGACCATCTCGTACCACTTCTATCACATTTCATACCGGTCTACACCTTTAAAACCCCGTAATGTATTATTTATTGATGTATATTGTGTTGTTTAATAGATGTACGACTTGCCGAAACCATGATATCAGTAGTTCATGTAAAAGGAAAGGATATAGACGGACAGTCATGTAGACCAGTCAAATATATATCCATGGTTTGGTCAAATTATGTTCATGTTGATATAGATTGAATTCTGGTATAAATAGATTCATGATGAATTGGAGTTATACTTGAATTGTATTCATGTATAGATTGATTGATTTCATATTAGACCAAGACTCTACCTGAGTCAGACACTTTAAACAGAATTGAAGTCCTGAATTAGTTTTGATGTTATCGGTAACTGCTGCACATGGACGACAGGATTTGTGTCTTTTTCCAAGACAATTACTGCGTTGATAACACCGTTTTTAGTTTGTCTACCTTAAATAGGCAAGCACCTATATTCTCCGGCTCTCTGAGGCTCAAGAGAACTGGTCCCGCTTAAACCTATATTTACTAGGGTCCTTATTGTAAATTAATATAACTTGAGGGGGTTTTATGAAAAATGGTTTTTATATATTTTCAAAATACACCTCAAGTATTTACTTATCGTCTTTAGGGTTTTCATAGATGTAATTTTTTAAGCGTGATGAGATAGTCTAGTGGATATAAACCTAACTTGAATAGTATATGGTATTTTCTTGTAATTTGACTTGTATTGAATGTGATGGTATTTTCATGATACTGTGTGATTCTTTTCATTTGATTAGAAAACAAGAAATATATTATATATTTAAAATATATATTTTGATAATATATATATATAATTATTAAAAATAAAATTATTTATTAATAGAAATCACGTTTTCTTAGAAATTGTAATAAAAATTCCATCGAGATCATATACTCCGTGAGGAGGTCTGCATCTCGCTCTACTAGTCCCGAGGACGTGTGATAACCCGCACCATCCCGATTGGATTCCCCAAAATGGGTTGTAGAGGCTTATTTGCAAGGAATTAATTAAAACAATTTAAAGAATACGGGTTTTTATAGTTTAAGGTATTTTAATGTAAAATATTGTATTTTGTCCCACAAAAATTGTTACAAAAGTCATCGTGTTGTGTCAAGATGAGTGTTGTGATGAGGTAGGTCATTATCTCGTGAGTTTTCTAAAGGTAATATGAGCAAAACGATAAAGTAATGCTGTATGTAAACTTAATGGTATTTTACCGAAAAAGTTAGAATTTGTTTGACATTAAATTTTGAATTGAATCAAATTTTTGTTTTATGGTTGCTAAATAATATATGAATAGATAGTTAATTTTTTGTTTAAGAAAAGTTGAATTTTTAAAGAAAAGAGAATCGGAAGTCGGAATAACTCCGCTTCCGATGAGTTTTGAAAAGAGATTGTTTTAGATTATAAATGTTGAAGGGGGAAAACGACGTACTGATTGATTATAGAGGGGGAGGTATAGGAAGATTTCGAAGGCGTCGTGGAGTCGCATCGTTGCCGGATTTGTCCCGAATCGTCGCCGGAACTTTGACCTTGGCTAACTCCATTTGTACAGCTTTTGGACTTAGGAATTTTAGAGAGGGGCACGAGCTGAACGACAAGCACTTGTAGTGAACCGAGTGGTCTTCTTCGCGAGCGGAACGGTTTGGAAATGGATTTCAGAATGAGGAGGGACAAAGTGTAGGAAGGTATTTATAGGATAAAATTATGGTTTTGTGAGTGAAGAGAGAATTAGAAATGTATTAAAATTAGAATTAAAAAGGTGAATTAACACTCTCTGTTAATGTGTAGAAAAATCAAACAAAATAGGAGTAGTGGGGGGATGCCAAGAGGTGCTAGGGCAAAAATTGGAGGCATTACCCACGGTTTCACCCGGAGGCACCGGTCTTGGGGCGATCTTTGCCGGTCGTTTGGTTGAGTTGGGGTGTGGAATTTGTGCCACGTGTCGGGGTCGTCTCATATATCTCAGTGCACATGTTTGATTTCTGAGACTTTTCATTTTTACGTGTTTTGCACGTGTAAGCTTTTGGGCTTCCAAAAAGTTTAAAAGAAAATCAGCAAAAATATTATGTGGCTGAGGGGATTCGAACACAGGGGCTATGTCACAGCAGTGCAAGGCTTTAACAATGAGCTACAAGTTGTTTCTTATTGTTCAAAAGCAATTTAAATACTTATAGCATACACAGGATTGCAAATACTCCATTTATACATTAACTTTTATACAAATTTTCTGTATATTAAAACAAAGTCGTTACATTCTACCCTCACAAAAATTTCGTTCTCAAAATTTACAATTATTAAGGACTAATTTACAAACAAATGAGGGTATCTTGCACACATATCGTCTTCTTTTTCCCACGTTGATTCTCCTGGTATGTCTTTTCTACACATCATCCGGACCAAGTTTACTTCCTTGTTCCGAAGTGACTTTACATTTCTGTCCAGGATTTCAACGGGTTGATGCTCACAAGATAGATCCTTTTGTACAGTGAGCTCGGAATGATCAAGAATGTGACTAGGGTCACTCGCATACCTTCTGAGTTGGGATATGTGGAATAAATTGTGCACTCCTTCCAATGAGGGTGGAAGTGCCAAGCGATAAGCTACTTTTCCGACTCGCCCGAGTATGTCGAACGGTCCAATGACTTAGCTTACCCCTCCTTCCAAAGAGAATCATTCCACGGTTTGGTGAGATCTTCAAAAAGACATGTTCTCTCTGTTGGAGCTCCAAGTGACGGCGCTTTGCATCAGCTCAGTGCTTCTATCGGTCTTGGGCTATACGCATTCTTTCCTTGATAATGCGAACCACATCCACTGTTGCTACTATCATCTCAGGTCCAAGGAGTTCTCTATCTCCGACGTCGTCCCAATTTAATGGTGAATGACACTTCCTTCCATATAGAGCTGCAAAGGGTGCCATTCCAATACTTGCTTGGTAGCTATTGTTGTATGAAAATTCCACAAGATGTAGGTGATCTTCCCACGATCCTCCGAAGTCTACCATACAAGCTTTTAGCATGTCTTCACATATCTGAATCGTTCGCTGATACAGTCTATCTGTTTGTGGATGGTAAGCCGTGCTAAAGTTCAGACTTGTTCCCAAGCTAGCTTGCAGACTCTGCCAAAATTGCGATCGAAATCTGGTGTCACGATCGGAGACAATGTAAAACAGTACTCCATGTAATCTCACGATCTCCTGCATGAGTTCATGGGTGTCATAGATAGTGCTCTATGAAGAGTTTAAATCTTAGATTCAAACTTACCTCCATGTACTTCTTTGTTATTGTCACGGTAGATTGGCCAACTCGAAAGGGAATAAAGTGAGCCGGCTTTGTGAGTCAATCCACAATAACCCATATCGCATCGTTACCATTCGTGCTGCGAGGAAAAGCAGTCACGAAGTCCATGGTGGTGTGTTGCCACTTCCATTCTGGATACGTAACGGTTGAAGTAAACCAGCATTCCTATGATGTTCAGCTTTCACTTACTGACACACTAAATATTTAGCGATGCTTCTGGCTACTTCATGCTTCATTCTATACCACCAGTAATGTTGCCGCAGATCTTTGTACATTTTTGTACCACCAGGGTGTACTGAATAGGGAGAGCTATGAGCTTCTTTCATCAATTCCTTCTGAACAGAACCTTATGGTACACACAATCTACTGCAGTATCTCAAAGATTCGTCTTCATGGATGACGAAGTCTGTTCTAAGTCCACTTTCTACTTGTTCTATGATCTTTTGCAACTTGGCATCACTTGCTTGAGCTGCTTTGATCTGATTGACAATTATAGACTGAACTAGTAAGTTCATCAAACTTGAAGCATTACCTGGCATGGCCACTTCTATCTCTATCTGATGCAAATCTTGTTGAAGCTTCCACTGTGTGGTGAGATTCATTGATAGTGGTTGGCGACTAAGTACATCAGATACTACATTCACCTTCCCTGGATGATATTGTAGGTTGATGTCAAAGTCCTCCATGAGTTCTAACCATCTTCTCTGCCGCATATTGAACTCTTTCTGAGTAAACACATATATCAGACCCTTGTGTTATGTGTATATGTCTACTCGTTCTCCAAGAAGATAATGGCGCCAAATCTTGAGAGCAAAGATAACAAGATAACGGCTGCCAACTCCAAATCATGCATCGGATAGTTGCGCTCATGAACTTTCAGCTGTCTTGATGCATAAGCTACAACTTTACCGTGCTGATGTAGAACACATCCTAATCCCTTATCGGATGCATCGCAATGTATTTCGAAACCTCCAGATTGGTCCGGTATTACGAGAATAGGCGCTAATGTCAATCTTGACTTGAGTTCTACGAAAACTTGTTCGCATGCTTCTGACCACACGAATTCTTCATCTTTACGTGTGAGGTTGGTCATGGGTGTTGCAATCTTCGAAAATCCTTCAATGAATCTTCTGTAATATCCTGCTAAACCCAAGAAACTTCGAATGTCCTTCACGGACTTTGGTGTCGGCCATTCGCTTACTGCTGATACCTTAACTGGATCTACAGAGATTCCATCACCCGATACAATATGTTCGAGAAAACCGACTTGATCTAGCCAAAACTCGCGCTTGCTGTACTTGGCATAGAGTTGATGCTGTCGTAAATTCTCCAGGACAATTCGTAAGTGCTCGGCATGTTTATTCCGACTCTTAGAATACACCAGGATGTCATCGATGAAGATAACAACAAACTTGTCTAGGTACTCTCGGAAAACTTGATTCATTAGGTTCATGAATATAGCCGGTGTGTTGGTCACTCCAAATGGCATCACAAGGAACTCATAATGACCATAGCGAGTCCCGAATGACGTCTTTGGAATATCAGACTCTTTGACCTTCACCTGATGATAACCCGAACGAAGATCTAACTTGGAGAAAATGCAAGACTCGCTTAGCTGATCGAACAGATCGTCGATGCGCGGAAGTGGATACTTATTATTTATAGTTACTTCGTTCAAAGCTCTATAATCAATGCACATTCGATATGAACCTTCCTTCTTCTTCACAAGCAGAACTGGTGATCCCCAACTTGAAGTGCTGGGAAGAATCCATCCTTTCTTCAATATTTTGTCCAACTGAGTTTGGATCTCTTTCAATCCTTCGGGACTCAAGCGATACGGAGCTTTGATCACCGGTTATGCTCCAAGTACTAAATCAATGCTGAATTCAAGAGCTCGATCAGGAGGCAAACCTGATATATCTTCAGGAAATACATCATCGAACTCTCGAACTACCTCTGGCTTCGATCCTTCCTCTGCTTGAAGTGTTACAACTGCTGCCTTCTTCGGTTTTGCTTTGTATGTGCTTGGCTCCAGTGTACGGTCTCCACTTTTGAAATAAAAGACCGGATGCTCTGGAATCTCGAACACTACCCTCCTTTGACAACAGTCAATGGTATCATATAATGTTCCTAGCCAATCCATACCCAAAACGATATCGAAATTTGGTATGTCCAGTACCTTGAAGTCATCGTAGAATTCTCTGCTGCAGAAGACTACTGGACACAGGTCGTATCCCATTGTTGCCTTTAGAATGCCGTTTCCTGAACTGACATTCCAGCTGGATACAAGTGGTTTGACTGGAATCGCATGAGTTCGGATGAACCGTTGCGACATAAAGCAATGAGATGTTCCAGTATCGAAGAGTGCTAGTGCAGGAAGTGAGGCTACTAAGATCGTACCTAAGTTATGTAGGATAGGTTTTAGGTTTAAGAAAAAGATATATGGGTATGTTTAAAGATTGAAAGAAAGCTTGAAAGAAAAGAGTTACCAGTGATGACTTGGCCAGTGGCTTCAGCTTCTTCCATAGTCATTGTGAAAGCCTGTCGCCTCGGTACATTCCTCTTTGCTAGAGGAGCATTCCTCTATCCGTTCCTCTGTCCTTGAGTTAAGTTCCTTTGGGCTTGATGGAACTGATGAGGAGGAGGTGCAGTCGGTCCACGAGGAGGTGGAGCTAGGAGAGCAAGACATGGACCAGGTGCCTGGATAGCTGGCCGCTGCGGATAGGTAATGGCTGGTCTGGGTGCAGCATTTGGATTGAGTCTACAAGGACAAGACCCAATATCATGTGTGGATGAGTCACAAACTAAGCAAAGGCGATTCGCACGCCTACAATCCTTCGCCAGGTGTCCATCCCTCCTACAGTAGGTGCAAAAGGCTGGACTGGGCCGTTTGAATGGTACTCTCGGTCTCCTGGGTACAAAAGGTAGCCTTGAAGAGGCTCCTCCTTCCATCTGAGTGGCAAGGAGCTTCACTCCGGCAGATCGGGGTCTGCCTTTCATCTTTACTACTGCCTTATATCGATGGGCAGCTTTCAGAGCCAGTTCGTGGGTTGGGAAATCCACTGTAGCTAAGGCAGCTTGGATCTCCAGATATAACCCTTGTTGAAATCGTCTAGACCTGATCTCAGCAGTCGGAATGAGATGTGTCGCAAACCTGTTACGGTCTTGTGTTAGCAGTGTAGTACGTGATATAAGAAAATCGAATTTTAAGACATATCTTACCTGCTCAACATTGTGAACTCAGCATCATACACATCCACTGATTTGCTCCACATAGAGCCTTATTGTAGATGGAGGATTTGTTGCTCCATGTCAAATCGGACAGTCTCGGGAAAATACTTCGCGTCGAACATGTTGTGAAAAGTTTTCCATTTGATAGGCTGGGCAAGACGGCTATCTTCCGTCTTCCACCATACTCGGGCGTTGTCGGTGAGTTGCAGGTTTATAACCATACCCAAGCGATCTCTGGCACTTGTGTTGCTGCCAGATCGTCCTCAATGCTCTGAGCCCATTCTTCAGCTTCCAAAGGGCCCTCTTTCCTAGAAAATTTCTTCGAGTGCAATGCCCAGAATTGCTTCACTCCGGGTGCTTCCGCTTCTATGCGGTTCAATAAGATAGCAGTTTGCTGCTGCTGTCCTTCCAGGAGGCTTCGGATTGCCTCAAGCAATACCGTTTGCTCATTGTTCCGAGCTGCAATGGTAGGCGTAAGTGGAAGAGGTGGTGGTGTGTTGTTGAAGTTTATGCTGGTATTGTTTGGAGAATCCATAACCTTGAAAGAAAAAATAGGGCTAGGATAGATTCAAAGAATATAAAATTATAAGATTCAACGAATATGAAATCTAAAGAATGGTTTTAGTTGCTGATTCTTGTGTTATATTGCTTAGCACTTCATGCAGAATTGACCTGCATGTCTATACAGAACTGACCTGCATGGTAGAGTTCCATGCAGCATTGACCTGTATGGGCCGCCAACAAAACCTCTCACGCTCCACTTCCCAGTGTACGGGTAAAGAGACGCGACGAGGCCCGCTACGTATTTACTCAGAAGTAAATACGCTAAGTGTAACTAAGCAATATAATGTAAATATACAAAAGAAGACATGAAATGTAAATGAACATCAACTTTTATTTACTAAACATTTCTTTACAATACAATTGAAAAGTAAATACAATGACGAAAGTAATGCCTGAACAATGGCATGAACATGAAAGTAAAGTATATACTGGGTCTAGAGCTCGGGGTCCTTGCTGAACCGATCCAAGTCCTCTGAACTGGGCTATTTCTCCAGTGAGTCGGATCCACTGGATAACATTCCAAAGAAAGAAGAGAGAAGGAATGTCGTCAGCGAAGAATCACTCGGTAAATCCTAAAGAAAAGTAAGAATAGAATAAGCAGATGAATAGACAGATATGAAAATATAACTGGTGTATTGTGAGTTTGTTATGTTAACGTAGTTGTTTGTAACTTAGTGCAGAATATGTCAGTGTATAAGAGAGGAGTCTAACTATTCCGTGGACTAAGGTATACGGAGCACAAAGAACCGTTAAGCCAAGGAATAACAGTAATGGCTATTCAGGTTAGGTGTATTAAAGTCACCGTCTAGTACCACTTCTATCACATTCCGTACCAGTCTACACCTTTAAAACCCCGTAATGTATTATTTATTGATGTATATTGTTTTGTTTAATAGATATATGACTTGTCGAAACCATGATATCAGTAGTTCATGTAAAAGGAAAGGATATAGACGGACAGTCATGTAGACCAGTCAAATGTATATCCATAGTTCGGTCAAATTATGTTCATGTTGATATAAATTGAATTCTGGTATAAATAGATTCATGTTGAATTGGAGTTATACTTGAATTGTATTCATGTATAGATTGATTGATTTCATATTAGACCAAGACTCTGCCTGAGTCAGACACTTTAAATAGAATTGAAGTCCTGAATTAGTTTTGATGTTATCGGTAACTGCTGCACATGGACGGCAGGATTTTTGTCTTTTTCCAAGACAATTACCGCGTTGATAACACCATTTTTAGTTTGTCTACCTTAAATAGGCAAGCACCTATATTCTCCGGCTCCCTGAGGCTCAAGAGAACTGGTCCCGCTTAAACCTATATTTACTAGGGTCCTTATTCTAAATTAATATAACTTGAGGCGGTTTTATGAAAAATAGTTTTGATATATTTTCAAAATAAACCTCAAGTATTTACTTATCATATTTAGGGTTTTCATAGATATAACTTTTTAAGAGTGATGAGATAGTCTAGCGGATATAAACCTAACTTGAATAGTATATGGTATTTTCTTGTAATTTGACTTGTATTGAATGTGATGGTATTTTCATGATACTTTTCTTTTGATTAGAAAATAATAAATATGTTATATATTTAAAATATATATTTTGATAATATTTATATATATAATTATTAAAAATTTATTTATTTATTAATAGAAATCACGTTTTCTTAGAAATTGTAATAAAAATTCCATCGAGATCGTATACTCCGTGAGAAGGTCTGCATCTCGCTCTACTAGTCTCGAGAACATGCGATAACCCGCACCATCCCGATCGGGTTCCCTAATATGGGTTGTAGAGGCTTATTTGTAAGGAATTAATTAAAAAAATTTAAAGAATACGAGTTTTTATAGTTTAAGGTATTTTAATGTAAATATTGTATTTTGTCCCACAAAAATTATTACAAAAGTCATTGTGCTATGTCAAGATGAGTGTTGTAATGAGGTAGGTCATTACCTCCTGAGTTTTCTAAAGGTAATATGAGCAAAACAATAAAGTATTGTCGTATGTAAACTTTATGGTATTTTACTGAAAAAGTGAAATAGAATTTATTTAACATTAAATTTTGAATTGAAACTTGGTCAAATTGTTGTTTTATGGTTGCTAAACAATATATGAATAGATGGTGAATTTGTTATTTAAGAAAAGTTCAATTTTTAAAGAAAAGATAATCGGAAGTCGGAATAACTCCACTTCCGATGAATTTTGAAAAGAGATTATTTTAGATTAGAAATATAGAAGTGGAGAGAGGACTTATTGATTGATTATAGAGGAGGGAGGTAGAGGAAGATTTCGAAGACGTCGTGGAGTCGCGTCGTCGCCGGATTTTTCCCGAATCGTCGCCGGAACTTTGGCCTTGGCTAACTCTACTTGTACAACTTTTGGACTTAGGAATTTTAGAGAGTTTTGGCAATGGATTTCAGAATGAGGAGGGCCAAAGTGTAGGGGGTATTTATAGGATAGAATTAGGGTTTTGTGAGTGAAGAGAGAATTAAAAATGCATTAAAATTAGAATTAAAGAGATGAATTAACACTCTCTGTTAATGTGCAGAAAAATCAAATAGAATAGGAGTAGTGGGGGAGGCCAAGGGGTGCTAGGGAAAAAATTGGAGGCATTACCCACGGTTTCACCCAGCAGCACTGGTCTTGGGGCGATCTTCGCCGGTCGTTTGGTTGAGTTGAGGTGTGGGATTTGTGCTACATGTCGGGGTCGTCTTATATATCTCAGTGCACATGTTTGATTTCTGAGACTTTTCATTTTTACGTGTTTTGCACGTGTGAACTTTTGGGCTTCCAAAAAGTCTAACAGAAAAAACAGAAAAAATATTATGTGGTTGAAGGGATTCGAACTCAGGGGCTATGTCACAGCAGTGTAAGGCTTTACCAATGAGCTACAAGTTATTTCTTGCTGTTCAAAAGCAATTTAAATACTTTTAGCATACACAGTATTGCAAATATTCCATTTGTACATTAACTTTTAAAAAAAAAATCTTTCCATTAAAACAGAGTTGTTACAATCCACTTTGATGTTATATCTTGCTGGCTGCGTACCACGATTCATTCTCGGCTACAGTCATTCCGGAGTCTCTTACACAGACTTGAAATTACGAACTCGGGTATCTTCACCACTCTTTAGAAGATATCTAGCTGATTACATCCTCGGGAACTCGTCCAAAATATCGGAGGAATATGCTTTATTCTTCCGTTCTCGATCAACTCTCAACGCATCTAGGTGAGGTCCTTTTATTCGAAGCTGGTCAACTTACCGATCTCATATCGGAGCATCCAACAACAATGGTCTCTCTTGCTCGATTTACTCTAGATCTGAGTAAGATCTTTCAAACTGGAATTCTTCAACTTAACTGAGCCTGCGTCAGCGTATCAAATCAAACGAATTATCTTAGTTTCTCAACTCAAAATGGACTAGCTTCTATCACATCTCTGTCTGAAAGCTCCAGCGGTTTCAGCCCATAAACTCTGGAAGCGACATCCCGTCAATCTCAGCAATAGCTGGATCATATGTCTGCGCGGTAAACAATATTACGACCTCTGGGGTAGGCTGTACATCAATAGTCCACTCAATCTGGCAGCCTATATCAATGGCCCGATCATCCGGTGCAAATCCGAATGCTCACCTCAATGAGGGATCTCAACACAAACACTATACCGGTATGTTCCTTTGTCACCAGAAAACGTCATGGTCAGTTCTCGTCCTTGACGAGCTCACTCTGATCAGAATTCTAGCACCAGCTCTCTCTGCGCTCAACACCCTGGTGACAGGAACCTCATGCAGGTATCGATGAAGATAGATCGAAGTAACGAAAGGAATTAATAGGTCTGAAATGTATATATGATCATAGGAAAGAATGGAATCAATGAGAGTATGATCATAAGAACGAATAGAAGCATGGATCACAAGAATGTACATCCTGAGGCCACTTAAACGGAGCAGCGTGTCGTAAGTATGCCGCGGAACATACATACGATACATCACTCTACTCAAGCTACCTACTCCATCAACCACGGTCAACCTACACGACGAAAGTTCGGGTCTAATACCCCCTCAATCAAGTCTAAATTCCATAAGGTCAAGCCTAAATTTGAACCAAGGTTAAACCTAACGCTCTGGTACCAACTTTGTCACGACCCGGAAAATTAGCATTTGACCGGCACGAAAATAACGCAACGTCGAAAGGCGTAACGTAATTCAAGTAAGCCGAAACCCAGAAATCTAAACCTTTTTGCGGAAAATAGTGGAGGTGCAGTTTTGAGATAAAGGTATAATGAAATCAAGTTTTTCCTTTTAAATACATAAATAATGATATATGAAAATGCAAGTGAATTATAAACTAGTTGAAAACATTTTTCGTCCTTTAAAAATTTAGGCAGCACCTCCCTTGTATATTTTGATCCAAAATAACATACACGCAATATATGTTGGCTATAGTGCCCTCAAGTCAATTATTGGATCGCAGGCACATGATTGCAATGATTGAGGGAGGACCTATACCGGTAGGACAGTCTTACTCGAGATGATAATATGCTATCCAGTTTGTCTTTATCATCGTGTACATACTTCAGGTGACATTACAGATCACTATTACATGTTGATAGAGACCATAGGATTCTTTCTTGACTATCAGCAGTATG